>OZ005740.1:103484693-104232656 GCA_963930735.1 Dioctria linearis | reverse complement strand
GTCATATTCTGAAGAATTTTTCGGTACAAAAAGACGTGGAGGACTGATCCTTTTCACTGTATATGGCAAGACCAAGAAGGGGTTGCCCCATTTAGTGCAGTGTAGAGAATATTTTTCTTCCTCCTTGGTGGAATATAGGTGTTTTTGCCTCATATAATTGACACTCAGAAATTATTCTCAGTTTATATGAGATAAGATCACTTTGATCTGTTTCAAGCGTCTACAGCAGGCAGAAAACCAAGCAGTACCGATGAGTGCAAGGTTTTCTGCTAACATTGCCAAATGCGGGCTTAAACAGGTTCGATTCGTTTCGAATGAATCTGGTTTTTTAAATTATTTAATAAAATTTTTTTTTCCAATTTTTCTCAATTCTGGAAAATGTTTAACAATGATTTTCTTCTAGTTAACTATCGAAAAGTTCGCAACTTAACTACTGAAGCTGTTCGTGACGCCAAGCAGAAATTCTTTACTTGTAAATTTGATCCATCTCTTCCATCTAAATGCCTGTGGAAGAATATTAAACACCTTGGTCTTCGAAATTCAGTTGTTAATTGTGATATTGATCCTGAGGTACTCAGCAATTACATACTTTGTTGAGTCCTATGTTATTGGAATAGCCAACAGTGATAGTTTTGCTATTAATGCCTTGATAATGGGATTAGTTTTGCAGGTTCATTCTTTACGGTCTTGCCATTAAATCGATCAAATCGGATACGATATATTATAAATCCTCGGTTATTGCGAATTATTTTACCCTTTATTACTCAACATTTGACGCATATTATTAATACTTGCATTACAACATCTTGTTTTCCTTCATAGTGGAAGCTTGCTAAAGTTATTCCGACTAATAAAACGCCTAGTTCAAAAGGTAAGGAAGATTTTCGCCCAATTAGTGTACTTCCGTTTTGCTCAAAAGCCCTTGAAAGGTTACGCTATGATCAGACCAAGAGCTTTTTAGCTAATGAGTCTTTATTGTATGAATTTCAGTCGGGATTCAAGGTAATCATAGCACAACAACGTCACTCCTCTACCTTACTGATTACATCAGATGCAATTTTGATAATCGTCTGGCATCTTTGCTTGTCCTACTAGATTTCTCAAAAGCTTTTGACAGTATTAATTTTAACGTATTGTAACCAATATAACAGTTAGGTATTTATTTTTTGAAGCGTTCTGACCAACTGGCCGAGCGGTCTCCTGGTAGTAATGGTCAGATTCGGGTGATGCGCTGCGTCCTGCACAAGGAGTGTAAATGAGAAAGAACCTCGTACCTGAGATTTTAATAGGGGCTGACAAAACGGAGCCCTGACTTCCTTGGCGTCTGGCTAGTGAGATATCCTGGCTTAGTTTCTTCCGGGTTAATTTCCTCCCTTCCGATTTAATTATGGTTCCTGTTGGGGTTTCTGTTATTAAAGAAAACCACTCAAGTTTACTAGACTTCGTACTGATTTTTTGTAGTTTTTTTTTTTTTGTATTTAAAACCAAAGGAAAAATACAACTCTTTTTTTTAACAAATCGCACAAGATTTTTTCGCTCGGACTTCACTTCAACAAGTGGCAAGTTTACTTGTCCTGCCCTCTATTGTTCAAATTTTACGTTCTGTCAGCTATTTCCCTTTTTAATTCTAATACATTTCCAGCTTTGATTTAATTTGCTTTCAAATTTTAACCAATGTCTAATTTCTTTTACATTTACTTTAACAAGTCAAATTTTCTATTTATCTACTTCAAATTTTTAAACTAGTCAAATTTTCTTTTTATCTACTTCAAATTTTTTAACAAGTCAAATTTTCTTTTTATCTACTTCAAATTTTTAAACAAGTCAACTTTTCTTTTTATCTACATCAAATTTTTAAACAAGTCAACTTTTCTTTCTATCTACTTCAAATTTTTAAACAAGTCAAATTTCTCTCACATTTAAGCTCTTACTACATTTCACAGTTTCTATATATAACTTCAGTTCTTAATTCACATCAAATTTCTTTTACTTTTAGCTTTCTGCTACGTGTCATAGTTCTTATCCAATTTCAGTTCTTTGCTAAATGTCAAATTTCCCTTGGCTTCAATTTTCTACTCAGTTCCGAAAGTGTTCATTTAATTTCAATTTACGTTAAATGTCAAACTTCCTTTGCTTCAGTTTTCTACTAAGTTTCGAAAGTTTTTATCTAGTTTCAATTTATGTTAAATGTCAAACTTCTTTTGACATTTAATTTTCTACTAAGTTTCGAAAGTGTTCATCTAATTTCAATTTATATTAGATGCCAAACTTCTTTTGCTTCATTTTCTACTAAGTTTCGAAAGTTTTCATCTCTAAGTTATTAACACTTTTGGGTGAGCCATATTAAATTTCTGATGAGAGATGACGGAATATTTTCTAGCAACTTGCAGCGATTCTATGTCTAAGCACAAGTCCAGCAAAATACTTCGGCTTTGTGCTGCCACGTCTGGGTTCGCCTTTTATCCAGTCGGTTGGCGTGGTGTATTTGTGACGACCAGGTGTCGCGCGAAGTTGTAAGAATGAGTTCTTGGTTCGACTGTGGTTCAATGTCTATCTCTGACAAGTCAGCTGACTGAAATGTCAAGAGTTCGGTTTCGGGGTTTTTTTTTGTTGTTTATGTTTGTCTTTTGCCTGTGCACTGGAACTCGGCGAGGATTTATATTTAGTTGATAATATTATGCGTGTCGGTAAAATCATACACTCTGAATCTATAAAGAAAGGAGACAAAGTGAGTTCTTGCTTCACATATAGAAGACCGTGTGGAGTGGGTGTACTATCATTGACAGAAATTTGTCAGTTTGATAATTCGGTAGAATCAGAAGAAAAAGAATATAGTTTTAAGGTAAGTTGAACAGAAACAATATTCAATTCGTTGAAATCAGTTACGTTTTATGTTACATGAGGATTTTTCAATGCGAGGAAAAAGATTTTCCATCAGTTGCATGAACTAATTATAAAGAATTGAATACAGGAGCTCAAAGTAATTATGGAATTGTTGTATCACTAAAACTTTTGCATGGGGGATTGAGTCAGGCCAAACAAGGGCAACCACTATTATTTCAAGGAAAAACGATTACTCGAAAAATGGGATTTCCTGATGTTATTATGCCTGTGCTTAACCGGGGGCGGGGTAAGTCATCTTGTTACACTACCCCCCCCCCCCCCCGCCTTCATAAGCTTGTAGCTCCGTTCAAGCTGGCTTATCCCTTGTGGGACTTTGTAGGCTCCATTCCAATGCATACTACGGATTGCCGAAATAAGAAGAGAGATGGAAAAGAAGGGGTTAGTAGCAAAATCATCTACTCAGTTAATGGTAGAGACAGGTTAAACAAGGATCGTGTCCTTCTAAATTTTTACTCAGCCACCACGGATTGTAGAAAGAATAAAGAGGTAGGAAAATAAAACCTTCTGATGAAGGCTAACTCAGAAGGAGTTAGTGAGAAATCATCTGCTCATTTAAGCAGAGGGAAGGTTAAACAAGGATCGTGTCCTTATAAATTTTTACTCAGCCACCACGTATTGTAGAAAGAATGAAGAAACGCCACTTAGGCTTTTTCGGACTTGATATGTGCATGGCGAGTCAAAAGCACATCCCCGACGTCACTCCGGTCTTTTGTCAGAGCTCGATATTGGTCTCGGTATCGAAAACCGAAGGTGCATTCGCGGCCCAGCAACCCAAAACATCTGGTCTACCACTGCACCTCCGACCCTCAACCCCAAGACCAGTCGGAGAAAACTCTGCAACCAGTAACCTAACCAACTGATTGCAGGACCTCTTCCGCACGGGGCATCTCCCTCTGACCGCAGATCGACATTCGTTCGAGGGTGTTCACCCAAGTCCCCAGCAAGGGTTAAAATTTCGAAGACAGTCTTTAATGTGGAATTCCTACGGCAGCGTGGCCTACTTAGGGTACCATGTGGGAGGGGTTTCAACTCATTGTCAAGCGAGGGAGTGTTGAAAAAGTGGACTAATTTACAAGAGGTATACCGGCCGCTAGGTTGAGTAGGTTCTAAGCGGAACATTGGTATCTTGTAGTTACCAGTTAAGCTGGTTGGATGCCTTCTTAGGGCTACCAGGAAGCATTAGTGGTTATATGGAAAGGTCGTTTCTTTCGCGGTACGGGTCAGCCTGTCGACGTGGGCAGTTCGCATCTTTCCACCGTGACATTTTTTTATCTTGAAAACCACTTCGGTTACAGCCTCGGTGATCTTATATGGCCCATCCCAGTCGCACTGAAGTTTTGGACACCGCCCGATTACGCGTCTTGGGAAGTATAACCAAACAAGTTCATCTACTTGGAAACTGGGTTTCTTTGACCGCAAGTCATAGTATGTCTTCATACGCCGGCTCGCAGTGTTCAGCTTAAGTCGATTGTTCTCTTGGATCGCATTCAGTGTCGTGGTCAAGTTGTCCATGTACTCACTAACTGACATAACTTCGGTAGGTGGGCTTCCCAAGGCCATCTCCAGTGGTAAACGAAGCTCTCGACCAAAAAGGAGTTTAGCCGGGGTTTGTTTAGTGCTATCCTGTACACTTGCGCGATACGATAACAGTAGGTAAGGCAGATACTGGTCCCCATTCCCTTTGGTGCGAATTCAAAAATTTCGCCAGGTAGTCAAGAATTTTTCTGTTAAATCTTTCGACCAAACCATGGGACTGGGGGTGTAGGGCTGTTGTGCGCGTCTTCTCTTCTCCGAACTGCTGCAGTACCTCTTGAAAAACGGCACTTTCAAAATTTCTACCTTGATCCGAATGGAGCTGTAGTGGAGCTCCATGTCGACTGAATACGGCTGATATGAGTGCATCGGATACCGTCTCGGCTGTCTGATCTGGTACTGGAATTGATTCGGGCCACTTGGTGAAGTAGTCCATACAGACTACTAAGTAGCGGTTACCTTTACTCGTCCTTGGAATTGGTCCCAATATGTCTACAGCAACTCTTTCGAAAGGTTGCGCCAATGTTACATACTTGCAGAGGAGCTCTCCGCCTCGGTCGCGGCCCCTTCCGTGCTTGACATTGTAGACACCCAGCACACCAGTCCTTTACATCGGTACTGCTACCAATCCAATAATACTTCTGCCGAAATTTACCTAACGTCTTATCGACGCCGAAGTGTCCGCCGCTTAGAGAATCGTGCACCTGTTTGAGAACAAGTTTCCGGAGAGATTTCGGGACCAAGATTTGTTTAATAGTTTCTGCTCCTTGGCTGATGATGCGGACGCCGATGTTACCTTTCAGTTTCAGTAGAGACCACATTGACCAATATGCCTTAATTTCGGGGCTGAAGCTTTTGATGCTGTCTTCATCTGGGCGCTGACCTGTGGTCAGCCAGCCCCAAATGCAATGTAAGGTAAGGTCATCCTCCTGCTGCTGAGCTATATCCTATTGGGTGGTGACTAGGCGAATTATGATTGTGTCTTTCTCTTCGAGCCGCTGACAATATTGACACTCAGTCGTTGAACAAGGACGACGCGAAATTTCAGCTGCGTTACTACGACTTTTACCTGGACGATGCACGATTTCGAAATCGTAGGCCTGCATGCGTTCTATCCATCTTGCTACTTGTCCTTCGGGACACCGAAAGTTCATCAACCATCTCAAAGATGCATGGTGTGTTCGAATTGTGAACTTTTTTCCCAGTAAGTATGACTGAAAATGTGCGCAGGCTTTGACTATCGCAACCAATTCCTTCCTGGTAACACAGTAGTTTCGCTCAGGCCGACTGAATGTTTTTCTGTGATACTCCACTACCTGTGCCAATCCGTCTTTAACTTGTGAGAGAATAGCTCCACAAGCGTGTTGGCTGGCGTCTGTGTCCAAGATAAAAGGCAGGTTTTCGTCGGGCTGTGTAAGTATGGGCGCAGTTGTCCAACGGTCCTTCAACTCCTCGAACGCTTCTTGACAGGCATCTGACCAGATAAACTTCCGACCTTTCTCCGTAAGCTCTGTTAATGGTTTCACGATAGCTGAGAAATTTTTAGCGAATAGCCGATAATAAGCGCACAGACCGAGAAATGACTAAATATCTCTTCGTGATTGTGGTCGCTGCCAACTCTTGACAGCATTAGTTTTGTCGGGATCTGTCGACAGGCAGAAGTCGCTGATGACGTGTCCTGGGAATTTCACCTCCATCTGACACAACTGACACTTCTTTGGTGAAACTTTTAGATTTGCTAGTCTTAATCGGGCTAAGACAAGGTGGAGATTTTCTACCATTTGTTCGAACGTGGGCCATTTATGATAACATCGTCCAAATATACTAGGCACGCCTGACGTCGAATTCCTTGGAGGACGATTTTCATGAGCTTCTGAAAGGTTGCAGGGGCATTAGTTAGTCCAAATGGAATAACTGAAAACTCCCACAATCCACTGCCTGTACTGAACGCGGTCTTTTTGCGGTCTTCTTCGTCCACTTCTACTTGCCAGTAGCCCGACTGCAAATCCAGTGTCGAAAACCAAGTAGAGCCGGCGAGTGCATCAAGAGTCAGATCGATACGCGGCAGCGGATATGAATCTTTTTTGGTGACCTCGTTCAGCCCCATTGTCGACGCAAAATCTAGTCGAGCTATCCCTTTTCTTCACCAGCACGATTGGAGAAGTTCGAGGGCTACGGGATGGGTTGATACCGCCTTGGGTTTTCATCTCGTGTACTAGATTCTCCGCGTCTTGACGTTTGGCTAGGAGAAGCCACCTTGGAGGCTGTTTAATCGGCTTGTTGCTGCCTATGTCGATCTGATGTAGCATTATCGCGGTTCGCCGAGGTCATGTTTTGCTTGCGCAAAGACATCTCGATGTTCCACCAGTAGCTTTTCCAGTAACATTTTCTGTTGCACATCCAGGTGTACAGTTGTGGCTTCCAGAATTAGGCATAATTGGGGTGATAGATTCTTGAAGTTCAATGTTACTGCCTCCACTGAACTGACAATGTCTGCAGCAACTTCCACGTTAGCGAGAGAGGTGTTAGCCTTGAGTTCGATTGGGTTATCCGTTACGTTTGTCACACGAACTGTCAGATTTTCATTATTGGAATGGCAGACCGCTGGTTTCATCCAAAGAGAAGATGGGATATTCTTTGGAGATATCCACACGCTTTGCTGTTCACAAACTATCGGGTTGAAAAGTGCTACGAAGCAGCAGGAATCGGGTGGTATTGTACAGTCCAGTATGGTTCTAACAAAAACGTCAGTGCCCTCCTCTTCGATTATCGGAAAGAGTTCGTGGGCTACATGAATAGTGTGCTTTGCTAAGTCGATTGAGCATTTGTTCCCTGCAAGAAAATCCATCCCGATGATGCAGTCGTCAAAGGCATCAGCTACGTAGAAGGTGTGTGTTGTGGTAAAGTTTTTTATAGCTACTTGTAACTCAATGACGCCGTCCACTATGCTGGTTCCTACAGTGACATTTCGAATCCGTGTTAAAGATGGGTTAAGACTATAACGGTATTGCAAACGGCCTAATACACTTCTGTGGAGAATAGAATGCGTCGCTCCGGTATCCACAGTCATGTGGCAGACAAGTCCTCCAATTTTTCCTTTTATCTTGATGGTACTACAAATCGTACCTTGGCTCACAGTTATTATCGGTGGAGGTGGTAGCCTCCAAGCTCGTGTTTTCGTAATGTCCAGTATTTCTACGTCGTCTAGTGTTATTGGTGTGTCGGGAATTGGGATACAGCTTTCTGGTGTATGGTGTGTGCTGGAAGTGTGGGTGTCCTGTGTCAGGTGGTTCGTTATTGTGTCAGTGGAAAGTAAGTGGTGTATCAGTGCATTACTGAGAGAGGAGGAATTGATTAGTGTGTTAGGGGGATTTGGATGATTTGTTGGCGGGTTAATGAGAAGTGGACTGGAGATTAGTGTATTAGTAGGAAAGGAGGAGGGTATTAGTGTGTTAGTGGGAAGAGGGGAGTTGGTTAGGGAATTAATGGGAAGTGGCCGGGCGATTAGTGTGTTAGTAGCAAAGGAGGAAGGTATTAGTGTGTTAGTGGGGAGAGGTGGGTGGATAGTGTTAATGTGTGCTGTGTTTGCGGCGGAAGACATTGGTGTATGAGTAGAAAGTGTGCTAGTGTTTGATATGGTGTTTGGTGTACTGTTAGTTAGTCTTTTATTGCTTGGTGTACTAGCGATTGGTGGAAGGTTGGTTAATACTGAAAAGTTGGGAATTGGTGTAAGGTTGATTACTGGTGAAAATTTGGGGACTGGTATAGGGTAAGTTATGGTCTTGCCGAAGACGTGCGGGCGTGCGGTACGTGGAGCATTGGTGATGTGTGCTGGTCTCTGCTCCCTGAGATCAGCTGACTCGTGTTTAAATTTTCGTTTGGACTAGATTGAGTATTATTCGTGCTATTTGCTCTGTTTCCGCCGTAACTTTGGGCTTGCTGGGAATTCGACTGCGGTGGGCCTCGTGATAATTGAACTATTTGTGGAGGTTCTACATACTTTCGTGGCTCAATTGGTACCAGACTGATATTAATCGCCCGGTTGGTGGGACGCCTTTCAATCAGGTCGAATCCTGCACATATTCTCGGTGCTAACTCATTCTCTGGAATTACAATTGGTCTTTGAAAGTTAGCGAAGTGAAAGAAGACATCTATTTTATTCTCATCACGTACGATAAAACCGAAAGTCGCATCGGCGGATAGTCCCCTGTGACGTTTCGCGCTATCAGATCGGGTTTCGGCGAGGCATTCACGAATTTAGGAGCTGTAGAATCTGGCTGAGCTAGCTGCGCCTCCCTCACGCTAGCTCGCTCGCATTTCCCGACGGCACTCGTGTGGAGTCTCTTCTCCCTGGTCATTTCTAAAATCTGGCGGTTCTCTTGGGAGCGGTCCATTATTGCTTGTTGCCACAGCAACTCGGATATTTCGCCTGGCGGCTCGGGTTGCTCGATGGTTAGCTTCAATTCGGAACGCTTTTTGGACAGCATCTTGTAGAGTAGATGGATTGAAGTCTCGCACCCTTTCCTGAACATCTAAATTAAAAATTCCGTCTAGGAAATGTTCCAAAGCGATATGATCCCTCGCAGGCTTGGGACAATATGGGAACTTGAGTCGAGTCAGCCGTAAGAGGTCAATGGCATACTCAGAAAAGCTCTCCCCATTCTTCTGAATTCTTGTGCTTAGTTGAACGTGACCAACTGATTGATTACACTCCGCAGCAAACTGTATGGAAAGCGCATTCCTTGCCTTAGTATACGATCTCCGAGCCTCCTGACTTAAGGTGTCATAAAAACCCAAAGCCCGGCCGCGCTAAGATGCAGTTAAATAGAGGGTTTTTGCTCCATCGTCCCAGCCGTTAGTTTCCGCGATTGCCTTGAAATGTATCTCATAGTGGTTCCAAGAGGCTTTGCCGTCGTACTCCATTGGTGAGAGCGTCGGCTTCCTTATGTGTCTGTCATTTATTTCCGGCTGTGATCTGCACGATGTCGGTGCCTCTCTTGACTGCTTCGACCCCCAGGCTTAGGACATGTCCCCACCGGCGCACTTGCCTCGGCCGATTGATCCTTGCAACAGTCTGGATTCTCCTTGGGAAGTCTAGTTGGAGACGGTGTGGAATGGCCACTTGGTGGTGGATGTCCCGCCGCTTTGTCACAGGCTGCTGCATTCGGTGTGACTTCAGAATCGTCCATGACCTTATGTGTGAACACCGAGGCGCTCAGGACGGACATATCGGACAACTGCCTTCGTAACCAACTCTTCTCTGAAGGACGTATTTTCCCCCATTAGGGTTCTCATTTCGTTGCCGAATTCCGCCATTGCACTTGACTGTGCGCTAACTTTGTCGTCCAACTCGTTAAGCTTTCGCATAATCTTTTCTAGCTGTTCTTCTGCCATCCTGCGCGATCGCTACCCCCTTCCTCGTTAGAAATTCAAATCGTCGATAATCGATTCGAAACTATGTCGTGTCCACATACGCGGCCTAGACCAAATACCGGAAGCGCAACGTACATTCAATTATGTTGGGTTGCGCGTAGTAGAAAACGCTGTGATTAGTATAGAAGCGTAGAATACGGTATTTAATAATAATCTTAATCAACTTAAATTCAATAGCCCCTAGTAGAAAGTTTAGCAACAGTCTAGATGCGTGGAATATTGCATTTGGTAGCAATTTTAATCGACTTAAATTTAATAGCACCCAGTAAAAGTTTGCAATTGGTCTAGCTGCGTAGAAGATTGTATTACGTAGAAATTTTAATCGACTTAAATTCAATAGCACCCAGTAAAACTTTTGAAATAGGTCTAGATGCGTGGAACATTGTATTTAGTAGCAATTTTAATCGACTTATATTCAATAGCACCCAGTAAAAGTTTGCAATTGGTCTAGCTGCGTAGAATATTGTACGAAGTAGTGATTTTAATCGACTTAAATTCAACAGCACCCAGTAAAAGTTTTGCAATAGGTCTAGATGCGTAGAATATTGTATTACATAGAAATGTTAATTGACTAAATTCAACAGCACCCAGTAAAAATTTTGCAATAGGTCTAGATGCGTAGAAGTTTGTATTACGTAGAAATTTTAATCGACTTACGTTCAATAGCACCCAGTAAAAAGTTTTGAAATTGGTCTAGATGCGTAGAATATTGACTTGGGTAGCAATTTTAATCGACTTAAGTTCAGTAGCACCCAGTAAAAGTTTTCAGACTCTATTGATGCCTAGGGTATTGCATCTACTAATAATTTCAATCACTTTAATTGCGATAGCACCTAGTAGAAAACTTTCAAACGTTATAGAGGCTTTGAATATTGCATCTAGTAATACTTTTAATCAATTCAATTGCGATAGCACCTAGTAGAAATGTGTCGAGCGTTACAGATGCTTAAAATCTCGCATTTAGTAATACTTTTAATAACTTTAATTGCGATAGCACCTAGTAGAAAACTTTCAAACGTTATAGATGCTTAGAATATTGCATCCAGTAATACTTTTAATAACTTTAATTGCGATAGCACTTAGTAGAAAACTTTCAAACGTTATAGATGCTTAGGATATCACATTCAGTAATACTTCTAATAACTTTAAATTCGATAAACCCTAGTAGAAAATTTTGCAACCGTTTTAGATGCTTAGAATGTTGCATCTAGTAGTAATTTTAATCACTTTAAAATCGATAAACCCTAGTAGAAAATTTTGCAATCGTTTTAGATGCTTAGAATGTTGCATCTAGTAGTAATTTTAATCACATTAAATTCGATGAACCCTAGTAGAAAATTTTGCAACCGTCTTAGATGCTTAGAATGTTGCATCTAGTAATACTTCCAATCAATTCAATTGCGATTGCTAATTTATATAAACTTTCGAACGTTTTAGATGCTTAGAATATCGCATCTATTAATAATTTTAATCACTTTAGTTCCTATAGCACCTGGTAGAAAATTTTGCAACCGTTATAGGTGCTTAGAATATTGTACTTAGTTATAATTGCAATTAATATCGATTCGATAGCCTGTAAGACAAAATTCTGTAATTGATCTAAATATGCCAACTACGGTATTTATTAATAATTTAATCAATTTAGGGTACTAATTGCACGTAGCAGAAAACGTTGTATCTTATTTTAGTGTGTGATATGCAATATATTTAATCAGAATATATTTAATTAATAATAAAAATATATTTAAGAGGGCGAAAAATTAATTATAGTTAGCCTCGAACTAATACTACTTATTTTCGGCCAATCTGTTCGGTTTGCTGTTGTCGCTGGACTCCCGTTGTTGTTAGGACTGCGGTTGTACCGTTAGTACGGTACCGCAACTTCGTGTAGCTTCGACTTCCAAATTTCGTTATGGGGCCGACGGGCTGAGAACTCGTGGGGGCCCTTTTACGGGCTGAAGTGGCACCCCACACTTGACACCAATGTAACCAATATAACGGTTATGTATTTATTTTTTGAAGCGTTCTGACCAACTGGCCGAGCGGTCTCCTGGTAGTAATGGTCAGATTCGGGTGATGCGCTGCGTCCAGCACAAGGAGTGTAAATGAGAAAGAACCTCGTACCGGAGATTTTAATAGGGGGACAAAACGGAGCCCTGACTTCCTTTGCGTCTGGCTAGGGCGATATCCAGGCTTAGTTTCTTCCGGGTTAATTTCCTCCCTTCCGATTTAATTATGGTTCCTGTTGGGGTTTCTGTTGTTAAAGAAAACCACTCATTTTTTTTTTTTATTTAAAACCAAAGGAAAAATACAACTCTTTTTTTTAACAAATCGCACAAGATTTTTTCGCTCGGACTTCACTTCAACAAATGGCGGCTTACAATTTTTTCGCGGGTCTACGTGATCTATTCTATCCTTCAATCTCTTCTCATCTTTTACAAAGTATACTTGTCCTGCCCTCTATTTTTCAAATTTTACGTTCTGTCAGCTATTTCCCTTTTTAATTCTAATACATTTCCAGCTTTGATTTAATTTGCTTTCAACTTTCAACCAATGTCTAATTTCTTTTACATTTACTTTAACAAGTCAAATTTTCTTTTAATCTACTTCAAATTTTTAATCAAGTCAAATTTTCTTTTTATCTACTTCAAATTTTTTAACAAGTCAAATTTTCTTTTTATCTACTTCAAATTTTTAAACAAGTCAACTTTTCTTTTTATCTACTTCAAATTTTTAAACAAGTCAAATTTTGTTTTTATCTACTTCAAATTTATAAACAAGTCAAATTTTCTTTTTATCAACTTCAAATTTTTAAACAAGTCAACTTTTCGTTTTATCTACTTCAAATTTTTAAACAAGTCAACTTTTCTTTTTATCTACTTCAAATTTTTAAACAAGTCAAATTTTCCTTTTATCTACTTCAAATTTTAAACAAGTCAAATTTCTCTCACTTTTAAGCTCTTACTACATTTCACAGTTTCTATCTATTACTTCAGTTCTTAATTCATGTCAAATTTCTTTTACTATTAGCTTTCTGCTACGTGTCATAGTTCTTATCCAATTTCAGTTTTTTGCTAAATGTCAAATTTCTCTTGGTTTCAATTTTCTACTCAGTTCCAAACGTGTTCATTTTATTTCAATTTACGTTAAATGGCAAACTTCCTTTGCTTCAGTTTTCTACTAAGTTTCGAAAGTTTTCATCTAATTTCAATTTATGTTAAATGTCAAACTTCTTTTGACATTTAATTTTCTACTAAGTTTCGAAAGTGTTCATCTAATTTCAATTTATATTAGATGCCAAACTTCTTTTGCTTCAATTTTCTACTAAGTTTCGAAAGTTTTCACCTCAAAGTTATTAACACTTTTGGGTGAGCCATATTAATTTTCTGATGAGAGATGACGGAATATTTTCTAAGCAACTTGCAGCGATTCTATGTATAAGCACAGGTCCAGCAAAATACTTCGACTTTGTGCGGCCACGTCTGGGTTCGCCTTTTATCTAGTCGGATGGCGCGGTGTATTTGCGACGACCCGGTGTCGCGCGAAGTTGTAAGAATGAGTTCTTGGTTCGAATCATTGAATAAATAACTAATAAGGAAGCGGGGTATCGTGCGAATACAGTGTACGTGTTTAAGCATTTCAATGACAGTGTGACCTATGGTCCGGGGGGGGGGGGGGAGAAATGACAAGAGGTGTCGTTGATATTTTGTGTCAGTTCAATATTCTGACATTTCATAACTTTGAAAATAAGTTCTCGGATTTGAATTCGCGATATTGTGAAAAATAAAGAATTAAACATGTTTTTCACGTAATAGTAGTGTGAAATAAGTGCGGAGTATTTCTTTTGTGAACGACATCTTGTGTAATAGAGACTCCGGAGTCCTAAATTAGCATAATGAAGTGCGCTGTGCTGTGCTGCAGGAACGAACAGAGTTATTGTCGTGGGAAATCATTCTTCAGGTAAGCTTAATAGCTTTACTTATTAATTATATTGTTTTAAACAAAATAAAAGTGAAATATCTGTAAAAATAAAGAGCCATGGCAAAAGATTTAACATTTTACCAATGCCGGTTTATTTGTTTACAATTGAATTGTCATTGGTAGATAAATTATTCCAGTTATACCAAAGCAACGCCAAGAAATATTATCTGAAATAAGGGGGAGCTAAAAATTTGTTTATTTTACATACGAATTTGGATTATAAAAAATGTTCCCCTTCAGAATGTCAGATTTTCATTACTGCCATTACGAAATGAATACAAACAGAGCACACTAATACATTTCGCCGAGATGCTTACGTTTTCACCCGATATGCCGTTTCCTTATTAGTTATTTCTTCAATGGTTCGAATGTGGTTCAATGTCTATCTCTGACAAAACAGCTGACTGAAATGTCAAGAGTTCGGTTTCGGGGTTTTATTGGTTGTTTATGTTTATCTTTTGCCGATGCACTGGAACTCGGCGAGGATTTATATTTAGTTGATAATGTTATGCGTGTCGGTAAAATCATACACTCTGAATCTATAAAGAAAGGAGACAAAGTGAGTTCTTCCCTCACATATAGAAGACCGTATGGAGTGGGTGTGTTATCATTGACAGAAATTTGTCAGTTTGATAATTCGGTAGAATCAGAAGAAAAAGAATATAGTTTTAAGGTAAGTTGAACAGAAACAATATTCAATTCATTTAAATCAGTTACGTTTTATGTTACATGAGGATTTTTCAATGCGAGGAAAAAGATTTCCATCAGTTGCATGAACTAATTATAAAGAAAACAGCGGGAAAATTTCACCATTGACTACAGGAGCTCAAAGTAATTATGGACTTGTTGTATCACAAAAGCTTTGCATGGGGATTGATTCAGACCAAACAAGGGCAACTGCTATTATTTCAAGGACCAACGATTACTCGAAAAATGGGATTTCCTGATGTTATTATGCCTGTGCTTAACCCGGGCGGGGTAAGTCATCCTGTTACAGTATTATGTTGTAAACTGAAAGCAGAGGTCAGCTTTGGTAGCTTGGCAAAAAGTTTATGTAATATCTTCTTATTTAAGTGATCGTTTTCGGAAAGTTGTTACCTCATCCTTGAATCGGGCTACAAAATAATTTCCTCAGGTATTCCGCAAGGCTCAAGCCTTGGTCCTCTGCTGTTTTTATTGTACATAAACGATCTACCTGAATGTGTACATCATATTAGTGTTCAAATTTGTGCAGATGATGTCCAACTTTCTGTATCCTCTCCTCTTGCTGACTTATCTGATGGAGTCCCCAGAATGAATGATGATCAGGTAAATTGGTCGCAGGTAAACAAGCTCAGGTTAAATACAGTTAAATCTCAAGCAATAATTTTTAATATCAAACAACTTAATACGTCTGATGTGACTCCTGTATACCTTGGTAATGTCGTGATTCCTTATTCTCAATCCGTGAATAACTTAGGTATATTACTTAGTCAAACCTTGAGTTGGGATATGCACATTGGCAAAGTTGTGGGACGCATATATGGTACTCTCCGTCAGCTTTGGTTTTATACAAAATTTACTCCCCAGACTATTAGGCTGTGGCTTGGCAACTGCCCTAATCATACCCGTTATCTTATATGGCTGTCAGATCTGGTGTTATTTAGACAGTATCAATCGAAGAAAGTTAAATGTGGCGTATAATTCATGCTCGCGGTATGTTTTTAATATAAATCGATTAAGCCATATATCTGAATACTCCTATCATATCTTGGGTTGTACATTGAATAAATATTTGAAATATCACACTGCCCTTATAGTATTAAAGATAAAAAAGACAAAATTTACATGGGAACATATGCCAATTTCGATGAGCTACCTTCAACTAGTTATTCATCGGAGTAACTTCATTCAAAGTGCAAGATCTTCTTTCATTCACGGTTTTAAGCTTTGGAACTCATTGCCTACTAATGTGAAACGTTCAGCAACCCTAAGCAGTTTTAAAGAAGAAGCTTGTAATAATTTTAAAAGTCTCACTTAATTTTTTTGTTATGCATGGAACATGTAATTTTAGTTCGATTAATTAATTTTATATTGTTTTCTCTCTCTTTTCTTGTGATCCATATTTCAGTTTTCAAATTTTTTGTATTTTTCTCTTTCATTTTCTCTCTCTTTAACTAATGAACTTTTGTTTTAAAGAAGAAGCTTGTAATAATTTTAAAAGTCTCACTTAATTTTTTTGTTATGCATGGAACATGTAATTTTAGTTCGATTAATTAATTTTATATTGTTTTCTCTCTTCTTTTCTTGTGATCCATATTTCAGTTTTCAAATTTTTTGTATTTTTCTCTTTCATTTTCTCTCTCTTTAACTAATGAACTTTTGTTTAATATTATTTGCTTGTCAGTAAATTTTGCAGTAATAGCCTTAGTTCTTATTTCTTTCTTTATTTTATTTTATTGTTAATTTGATTGATTGATAAAATTTGAGTAAATACTTGCAAAAGAGCCTTAGGTCAAATGTAATATATATTAATTGAATTTGAATTTGAAAAAAAAACAAAATGCGCATTGCCGGTTCATATTCCTTTTTGTTTGATGATATAATTGACACAAGACTTTAAAGAAAAGGGGATGCAATCGTTAGCAAGTGCTTAATGTATATATGTATATAGGTGCATACAACTGAAACTGATGCACTGAATTCAATTGTTCAATAATGGCGTATATTAAATTTACTACATTTTTCGGATACAACTAATACTATATTTTTATTAATGGATTTCATTCGCTTCAGTATAACGTTACATTTACATAGCGATAGTAGGTTTCATACGTAACTCACGTAAGTAATAGCATTTTCACATTACCATACATATCCTCTACTTACTTAATGAGTCAAAACTACTTAATATTTCTTTAACATATATGAATAACTGGTGTACCAATCAAGCCATCCGGTTTTTAGTGAAATATGGATCCGGATTTTGTTTGTGGAACTATAATAATAAGGATTATAGAAATCATATCAAAAGGTGTAACAACAACTTAGATTTTAAATATAGATGGTTACATAAGCAAGGAGTCTCAACGGGGAAAGGGAAGACTTAGAAGGGCATATATCTAATCCTGACCTCCTAGATCAACGACGACAGGCTAAAACTCTTGACTTAGGGTGGATGAGAAAACCCCGCTGATCCTTGAAATGGAAAAACACTCTGAAAACAAAAACAATAGTCGGTTAACGAGACCTACAACTGAAGATACGTCCCCTCGCCACTAAGTGGTATTTACGGTCACACAAAAACTTATTTACTCATTATGTACTTAGATTTATTCTGCAAAAAACAAAGAGTTTATCCCGGATGCTTCACAAAACAAGTAAAAAGCTAGAATTGGCCTAGGACCAATACTTATCACACTATAGATGAATGTCCGCATGTAATTTGGTCTGGTCACCCATGAAATAGTTTTTCGCATATACTTCTAGAACGGTTCGTCGGACAGTAAAAATGATTATAACCAATTTCGTAGGATTTTATATTACGAACAACTTTTCAACACAATGAAAACTTCTGGGATTGATGCATTTTGCAGTATACGTAGAAAGCCTAAATTTTTATATGGCAACTTCAAGAAGGGGTTGCCCGATTTAGTCCATTTTTGAAGCTCTATTTACTATTGCTATAAAAACACCGCGTACAAAACTGTCGGTCGCTACTTCGACGCGTTCTTAGGCGGTGTTCAAATAAATAGTGAAAAACGAAATATTTGTATGTCAGCCCTATGTAGGATTTGCCCGATTCGTCCCATTTTCGAACTTGAATTTACTTTTTTTTTTAAAAAAGCCCATGGGCAGTTAAGTGAAGACATTTTTCAAGTAACCCCCCCCCCCCTCTCTCGCAATAACATTTTTGTTTGGCTATCAGATAGTGTCCCAACTTGCGATCAACGACATGTTACACCAAGTGCCTCAAATCTCTAGTCTTTTTATGAAATGCACCGAGCTTCTAGGCTTAACGCTGAGTTACACTGGACGCAACGCAATGGAACGAAGAGTAATGTCAAATTTATGCAGTAAAACGGAGGTGAACGCTAGCTGCCTGCAATAGACCCATATATAATTTAAACTGATCGCTTTCCTGTGCTAGCAGAATAAATAACTGCAACTGGATTCCAATAATGAACCTCGAGAGGAATTCCGTGCGTTTAGTGCATTGAAGCTATGCCAAGGGAGGTGTGATTCGGTAATTGTAGTAGATAATGCTTAACACTAAAACCGAAGGACTATGAGGATGACCATATTGCGTGAAGATAATCATTTAAACTTGTTAAATTGAAAATAATAAAAAAAAAATTATTTGAATATATGTACATACTATAAAAAAAGTGGAGTTTTCGTCATATTACTAGTCGAGTGTAAACCGCACATAATGTTTTTTCATTCAAATACACTTAAGTTTATAGGGAAGCTGAAAATATACAAAAACGCTAATTTTCAGAACTCGTAGCTGTGAAATATATCAAAAAGTTGAAGGTATAAGTTTCTCATGAACAAACACACAGTCGCGTCGACGCGACGGTTAGATACGTGAAACATTTTTCTCCGAATATTTTCAATAAATTATTTTTCGTTTTGTGATATGAATTATATCGATCGCAATGCTATGACTATGGTGCTGCCTGTCCTGACGTTTTTACCAACATGAACTTCATCCCAAATCGCACTCATTTCATATGAATGTTTCAGGGATTTGTTTCCTACCTCTTCCAGCACCATCGGTGCTTAGAAACGCACATGCATGTACAAGCCTCTCCTCTAGACGATAAAAATAATTCCCAACATTAGCATAAATCTGCCTGGCGGAAGGAACAGCCATCTGGGATTTATGAGAGCAATGGAGGCCTGTTTTGTGCCTGTGCAAACGAATTATCCTGATAATTGGAAATTTATGGCCCTCCTTACAACAATTATTCACCACGTTAGAAAAATTGACTAATCAAGTTGGATTCACCGCCTACACTTGTTTGGTTGATTGATTGATTCCTTTGATGGCGGGAAATTGCTTCTGGGAGAGACGAGACAGCACAAAATGCAAATCGGCACTGATTATTTGTTCTATTCAATGGCAGCATTTCGTATCCTGTCGTCTTATATTTTATTCATGTAGGAAAAACTCGGTATTTGGCGCACCTTAAGTTACATGTTATTTGTCGGACGTGCACACCCTCCTAACTCTTAATCCTTGATATTTTCTGTGCAACCTGCATTTTTATGTGAAAGAACGTCCCAAGTAGATCGTAACTTAGAATTTATAATAAAGTCCTGCATATTGTATAGCATAAAAGTCAGTTCCATAGTATTTTCAAAAGAAATCAAAAAGCTGAACCCGGTTTTGCTTGATATTTTTCATTGCCCCTTCTGTCTCATTATAAATTCGGTCAATTCCCAGTTTGTCAAGGATATTTACCTGTAGCAAAGATAAACAAAAAAGTGGCCGCAAAAAACGCTTGATAACGATTTTTGTGAAGAACGAAAATATCCTCCCGGGATATCAACGAAAATGATGGTATGAATTAGCATTTTTATGGTTACCCATCTGACGCAGAAGGGCTTCATGTTACTTTTTTACCTTCATTCGTCAAGCAAACAAGAAATGCTGGAGCCCTTTTCAAATTCTTGGGAATTCTGTCACCTCAACTCTTTTAAAATAAAACATGCTGACCGTGTTTTCTTCACAAAGAAGAATAGGGATGATGGGTTCGGGGTATTCAAGTCGCGTGCCTGTCACACCTGGGAAAACGCGTGCCGTGTACCTTTACCTTTTCACTTTATACGCCTTGAATGAATGCGTTCGAGTGCTGACAGTTTTACGCCCCTTTGAAAAATGCCTCATTAACTTTTTAATTTTGAGTTTGATGTTCGCATCAAGTTTTCGTTATTTCGAAATTAATTTTAGAACCCCGGACATAAGCAACAGTTGATTTTCCTTCAACTTGCTCCAGTAAACATTACAAGATTTAATTTTACTGGTGAAATCAAGGAATTTTTCCGAACTTTTTGTGTTAGGTAGGATATCCGCTAGTGTTGAGCGTTTCTTTATTCCTCTAAACGAAAAGCAGAACACAGCCACATCTGGAATTCATAATAAAAACTATACAAACATACACATGTATAAATATGCATGTATAGGATTGAGGCCCTTTGAGAATTTTGAACACACTACAAGTGAGAGATAAAAGAAATATGAAACTAAGCTTTTGGGACAACAAACCAAGTTTTTTTTCTTTCACTGCCAAAGTCGAAAAACTACTAGTAAAATATGAGTATTTTGAGTATAGAGGTTATAGTGAAGATTCATCAGGAAAAAAAAATAATGTCAGTTCCACAACCATTATAAGACGACCTACTTGATTTTTCATAAACGCCAACGAAAACTAGCTTTTGTTTTTACCGACTGCTGATGCGGTAAATTCGATTATTTTGTTTGTTATTATGGGAATGTTTATGGAGGGGTCTGCGGGACCCGGCGTTTATCGTTAAGTAAGTATTCTTATTTATAATGAGTGCACATTTTCAGTGAAATGCCAGTACGCATAAGTAAAGCGATATAGATTTTGGGAAAGAGGTGTCTAGAATTTGTGATAGTCATGATGATGACATATCGGATTTTAAAATTTAATGTTATCTAAATAAATGTATGCTAAAAAGCGGTAAGAACACAATTAGCAGCTTTCACGTAGACGACAATTTATAATGTGCTTTTCTGAAATTTAGTGGAATGGATCCTTATGCAATGAAATTAATGAATTTTTTCTATATTTTTTATTATTTTTTATTATTTTCTTTTCTTTATTCTTCTTTGTTTATATCGTTATACTTTTTATGAACTTTTGAGGTATAATAGTTGTAAATATTGACTGTAGGTATCCTCTTTCTCATACCAGCAATGCTGACTGAAAGAGGGGACTGAGTGCTAAATAGCAGCCAAATATATTTTAAAATTATGTGATGCAAAATTGTTATTTATACTGTTAAATTCTAATAAATAAATAAATAAATAAATAAAATGAATAAAACTCGCCATCTGGAGTAACAATGATTTTACTACTAAGTACTAATGCTACCAGAGCGGGTAATATTCATTCACCTTACATTTTTGTGCTGTAAGCAATTTTGTAGTTAGCCCGCTTCGACCAGCGGTGAATGAATTTTAATTACTTATTTTGCAATTATGCTCAGAATTAAGTCAGTTAAGTTCTTCGATTGTTATTTGTACATTTAATTTATTTTTTATGAATGCGTTAACATCAGTATTATACGAATGTTCCCAAATTAAGGCCGAAAAGTTACAACAGGTTAAATGAATTATGAGTTTTAGCGCCCATTTGGTGGTAATAACCCGAATCGAAATTTCAAGATTTTGTTTATATTATTCATTTGTTAGCCAATTTAAAAGTAGGTGCGTGGGACCTCTCCTCTGTAATAATATGACAGATTTATATGTCTGTAGTTAATGGTTAATAATGACTGGCTTTAAACAAACCTAATAGCTACCAGAGGAATCACATTGGAATTCTATACCAGATATTTCGCTTTGTAGTTTCACCTTATACTCCTGTGTATACTACTACTACTTACTAATTCACTCTTAAGCGGAAAGCATCGTATGTTAGCTTTAACAACCTCCATCTCAGCCTCCACTTGGACAGCTCAATGGAATGCATTAGAAGATCAAGTTATTTAGTTAACAGAGTTAAAATTTAGTTAGAAATGAACTCCATAGATATTACCTTCTTGTGTATATTGAAAATTGTGAAATTTATTTAAATGCAAAATGGCGGGGAATACTAGGAAGAGAACTTCTTTGATGTATTACTTTTAGTGCGGATTTTGAAGCAGCCTTTTTTAAAAAGTGTTTGTTTTAATATTTTTTATTATTCAATTTGAAATGTCGGCATTAAACATATCGGTACTATGGTCGCATATATACACGAAGTTTTAATATAAAAAAACTGGTCACTTCACATTTTGAATTATCTTAGTTTTTATATCTACTCCTTTGTTTTTTTATTATGTCCTCCTGTCTTCTTAAAATAGACTATATTAGATTTTCAATTAAACTTGATGGAATTTCGTTTCAAGTCTTTTATACAGCTGTTCAAGGTTCGTGGATATAGCGAACATAAATTTTGTATATTTTCCTATAAATATGGTCCCAGAGATTTTCAATTTGGTTCAAATCCGGACTTTGAGCGGGCCATTTGTTCAAAATTGTTGTGTTCATGAAACTAGGCTTTATTCTTCTGGGCCGTATGATATGTTGCATTATCCTGTTGAAATATGTATTCATTTCTGTTCTGAATCTTTCAGAGCTATAAACAAAACTTTTTCATAAATGGTTGAATAAGTATAAGCATTTATTTTAACGCCCTGATCCACTTTCGAATTTCAAGAGTTTTATCAGAAGTATATGCGCCCACAGAAATATTATAATTGTGGCTTTTGAGCGCATATGTGAGCTCAGAGACTTATCGAACTTAAACGCTTATAGAATTTGAAAAAATCAATAGAATAAAAATAAATTCTGTACGATGAAATAAACTTGTGGAATGCTGTTTCAGAAAATACCAGAAGCTCAATTTGGTCCTCTTCCAGCATAGAAGAGGTTCTATAAAAGCTTCAAAGATAAACATTAAGGCTTGCTTGTGGAATGAAATCGCATCTCCATATCTAATTAATTTTTCAAGTCGATAATTAGCTTCAGAAATAACTCGAAAAGAAATGAACCAGTCCCTTTTTAAACTGGCAAAAGGCAATGATATGGGTTTATTTTAATCTCCTGTTTGCGAAGAATCGATACTGTGAAAACAATTTTTACTGTAACTAAAAATGTTTTACAACAGACCGGTATTGCATATAAAAGGAAGAACGGGTGAAATAAATACAAAATGTAGGAACGTGGGTGTATACTATAACCCAAGTGGCAAAAAAGCCCTTATTAACGGTAAAAAGTCCGTATGAAGTTAACAACTCCAACCCCTTTAATTTGATATCCCACCCGCCCCATTTTTGGCAACCCCTATGGCGGTGAGGCGTGGGGTAGTACTACCCCACACCCCCTCAACCAGATTTATTTTTCGCTAACTTTTTCTTCCGAACATCACAAATACAAATAAAAAACTCTGCTCTACTTGTCCTACACGGAAAGTTATGTATGTCGAATTGGTCGAAAAATTGACCGTCCACAGCGACATGTTACTTCTAATTTTACTGGTATTATACAAAACGTTTCTGCATTGAGCTATTTCGTACCCAAAGGCCAATGTTACCCAAGCTTTAAAATGACCACGCGTGTCCGCGCATCATGATGAAAATATCGTTGTTATCGCACGAGCTTCAAAATGATAGCGCGCCATGATGAAAGACTCGTTTTTGTCAGTTGAGCGTAACTGTATTCGCACAACTGAAAATTATATTGCTCTTTTCTATTAGGAATTTAGTTTGCTTATAACTTTTGAGCAAAATGCATGTTCCAAATGATACCTTATTTTTATTTTCTGTTGAAAAACTTGTAAAAATCAAAAAACGAAAGAGAACTCCATAGCAAATTGGTTCGCACGTCTACAGCGCGGCCTTTTGGTCGCGGGGAGCTCGTTTGTACAGTTTGTATTATATGTAAGGCGCGCGGTATAAGACGCTCGTGTTGCATTAGCCAACAAAACGGAGGAGGTCACTTATAGCTTGTAAAATTCGTGTAATGTCTTGCAAAACTCGACAGAGTTCACAAGTTTGAAATTCTCAAAATTATTATGAGGTCGAGGTTGGAAAGTTACCACAGTGTTTTCTATTTTACGATGCTGCGAAATTGACGCACCAAAGTTAGCCAGCATTGTCCAAAGTTGGACAAATGTCCAAAAATTCCATCCACGATACTGTTTCTTCACATTTTATTGGAACGCAGATAACTTTTGAATCGATTTACACTCAAACAGGGCTCTTATGAGAGTTAAGGAAATTAATGGTATATTCTCAACTGCATTCTATGAGTGCAAAAGCAAGGACATCGTTGTCCAAAGTACTATTACTAATCATCTGAAGCTCCTCGAAGGTAATCTAGTTTCTAAACATTTTAAATTAATTACATATTTACTTCTATTAAAATTTTAAAATTTGCGATTAAACCCAATCAATCAGGAAGACTATACAGAAGTAGATTCGCCGATAGAATTAGCCTCCTCTCAAATGTATCACGCATTGAAACTGGGAAAATTTACTCAGAAATAAACTGATTTTTATAATATCCAGTTTACATAATATGTACACTCGGAGAAAAATTGTATCGCCGCAGTAGCCGCTGATTACTTGAAGAAATTATTCAAATATATTATATTTCAAAGAAAATATTAGATAATAAAAAAACAGTTCACAGTTCAGCACCCAGATAGACTACAAGCAGTGATGTCATTAGCTAGTACACGCGTTTAGTAGTTGCTCTTTTATTTTTCCGACTTTTAAAGTATTACGGTAGATAGCCGTATTCAGAATACCGAAAATTGACACTAAAGTGATTCTTTGTGCACTACCTGTAGTTTTCCAAAGATATTCCACGGCTTTTCATTGATTTGAAGTTTTTCTTATTTTACATCTGACTGATATTGTTTTTTCCTGGTGACCATGACTACTGGATCTGGAGAAGCGGTGAAAGTCTCTTGTAGAAGTAATAAAGAGAGGTCAGTCTCAGTGAGTGACTGATGGGTCTTCGTTGGTCGCTGTTAATACGAGAAGTCCTGCCAAAAGCTCTGCTAAATGCTAAGAGTCTTCTGGATCTGGGCAAGCTGAGCTGGGTTTATCAGCAGATATTGACAGTCGACTACTTAGCAAATTTAAAAATATGGGAGATCTTGATTCAGTTAGTGAGCAGTTAGTGGCCTTGAAACTAAAGTCTTAACAGAATTTTCTGTAGCATTGGAGCCTATTAAATCTCGGCTGGATGCACTCGATGCCAATTTTGCGGCTTTGCAGCAGAGGCATGATCTGTTGTGTGAATAGGTAAATGATTTGAGTCATTCGCTGCGGCTGTCAGATGTTGTCATCAGAGGCAGTCCCTGCAACTCAGGGGAAAATGGTAAATCCATAGTGAATGATCTTTCCTCCATGATCGGTCACTCTTTATCAACGTACTTTGACTCTTTTCGTTTGAGGGCTGCGTCAAAGTTCCCTAATGACAAGCTAAGAAGCTGTAGAGTAAAATTGGAAAATTACTGGTGTTTTTTAGAATGAAACAAGTAATTTCATCTTTTGGATTAATGCACTATGTACTACACTACACTACTACACTACACTACTGCGTATCCTGGCTATTGCAAAAAACAAATTATGGAAATCCATGCAATACTTACAGAGGAACAAGGATTTTGTCTCTCAAAGTACCCGCTAAAAATTATAAATCGCGCGAAAATGATCAATTTGGTCGTCGTCCAGTACAGAAGAGCTGCTGCAAATTTTTTAAATATACACGGTAAAGCTCGTGTGTGGGATGAAATCGCATCTAAATTTTGTCCCCTAATTAAAAATGTAATTAATTTTTGAATCCGATAAACGGTTTTGGAAATAACTGTAAAAGAAGTGTAGCAGTCCCTTTTAAGGTGAAAAATTGGCCGTTTTTGGTACAAAAATGGACATATTTTCATCCCATCATTGCGAAGAACTGGTAAGTCCTGGAAATTTACTTCCCATGACAAAAATGTTCACAACGGAGTACTAATGGATTTGAAACAAAGAACGGAAGAAATATATGCAAAATATGGAAACTGGGGTGTATATGACCGTAGTGCAAAAAAATCGATTTTCGGCGGTCAAAAGTCAGCTATGACGTTAAAATGATCCAATACAAACTACACCACCCGATTACCCTCTACTCCCTCTTTAATTTGGTACCAAACATGACGTAGTTTGGACAACCCCCTATGAGGGGTGGTTCGACCACCAACCCCCAAAACACCCTCCCTGCAAAATTGTTCACCTATATTTTTGTACTCTAAACCATCAGAAAACCCCCCAATAATCTACAGCCCTCCCATACAGAGTTAGGTGCCCGTGCATATTGCGCCAACAAAATTTACCGCCGAGGCCGCTCAAATCTGCAAATTACCTCTAATCGAAATAAAATATAGCCTATAATACCCATGCATGCATAATTACCAAAGTGAATTCTTACGTTTTTTTTATTGGGCTTAGAGATCCTGAGCTTACCCCTGCGAATTATTGCAGCTCCTGATATTGTCTTAATTTTTTTTTTAACTTCCGTTAATCAGCCCCCATTTCTACCCCGCACTCTCCCCGCCACATTTCCTAAACATATCTTGTTCGCCCTGAGCTCCCATTTTTTTTTATACCACCTACATTCTCCTTCTTCTCTCCATTCTCTCGTTATCCCGGAAAAACTCGAGAAAACCTACCCTCCTACATCCCTCAAAAACTACCCCAACAAAAAAGAAATTTAAATTTATTTCGACAGTGGAAGGTAACAGACGGATGTACCTCACATATGAAAAAAAGTCCAACTCTCTACAACAAAAAGTGATACCCTTAATCGTCCCAGGCGATTCGCACTATTTCACATTTCTTGCGTTTTCCCTAATTCTCCAACCATGTTAGTGAATTGGGAATGCAGAATTAGGGAATTAGGAATCCTAAGAAAACGAAATTCTCATGTCCCAAATTCCCAAATTCTCCGTGCTACAGAATCCGGCCCCAGGTCACACTACCTCCCATTTTTATACCCTAGATGAAATCTATAGGGGTATACGAAGTTTGTCATTCCGTTTGTAACACCTCGAAATAATGATGGTAGAACAAAATTAATTGGACACCCACGCATAATATTAAAAGTTATTTTGATTTTTGCATGTCCGTCCGTCCGTCCGTCTGTCTGTCTGTCTGTCTGCCTGCCTGTGCGCACGATAACTCGAGAACGCGTTCACCTAGAAAGCTGAAATTTTGTACACGGACATTAAAAAAAAAAGTAAAATTAAGTTCGAAAATGAGACAAATGGGGCAACTCCTTCGTGGGGTTGCCATGCAAAACTGTCGTTTTCCACGATATATTTGGACACTACCTGAGAACACGTCGACATAGAAAGCTGAAATTTAATACGCTGTGTTTTCATACTAATAGCAAATAAAATTTCAAAAATGGGCTAAATCGGGCAACCGCTTCTTGGTGTTGCCATATAATAATTTTGGTTTTTTACATATACTTTGAAAACGATCAGTCCTAGACATTTTTATTGTACTAAAAACTTCTTCAGAATAAGAAATCCTATAAAATTGGTTATAATCATTTTTTCTGTCCGACGAGACGTTCTAGAAATATATGTGAGAAACCAATGCAAAAAATCAAAATTGCTCAAACGAAATTTCATACGTGCATTCATCTAGGGTATCATAAGAATTGGTCTTAGACCAATTCTAGCTTTTTCACTTGTATGATAATTAAAATTGCAATTGTTACTCTGTACTTGTAATTAAAAATTGCGATTAAAATTATCTAGTAACGATAATTACTGGTTCACTATATATTTGGAATCAGAATATGAAATCCTATAAAATTTGTTATAATCATTTTTACTGTCCGACAAATCGTTCTTTAACAACCAAACAGAGGGATGACCATACGAAATTATTTTTTTTGACACATTGATTGATAGCAAATTGCTTCACAGTGGTGGCGATAACTAATTTAATCCACAATTTAATCAGTACAACCAACGTTACTAAAAGAATGCACCGTGAAACCCGATTTAGTTTAAACTACGTTTAAACTTGCACGATGGTTTAAACTCCACTGTGAAACTGGCCATTAGCCGTCCACACAAATTTCGTACCACTCGTTCGCTTTGGCTTTTCTTTGCGCTCTGATTTTGGTGCTTTCCCAGTATACATTTGAACGTGTAACTAATGTCATTTGCACAAAGAGGAAGAAGCAGCAATGTGTGGAAAAACTTAAAATATTCTTACGCACTCAGAAATAGTAGAACACAGAAAAAGTAGTTTATCATTTTTAAAAATTACAATATTTTGGTGTCTTTATGAAATTGACTCTTTTGTGAGAAGCTCTATATAAGGCCCGCAATAAGCTTCGTGAACAGATGATAAAAATTAAAATATGTTGTGTCCACATTGAAATATTCATTCATTATTTCTCGTCGAATAAAATTTTATATATTTAAACTTATTATGTATTTAAAATACGTATATTAAATGAAATCTATAGGGTAGGTATACTAAGTTTGTCATAATGATGGTAGAGCAAAATGGAGTGGACACCCACACCATAATAGCTGTGTTCCATTGGGCTGTGTAAAATACTCGCGAGCACTTTTCGAATGAAAGTTTGTGTTGTCAAGAGTAAAACATAACCTCCAATTTCAGATATTTCTGTTTTGTATTAAGTTTCTTATGAAAAAAGTTAGGATTATTAATTACATTACTCAAATTAATGTCATTATACATAGTCTACTGAAAAAAAAATTATGAAAAACTGGACCAATATCTGAGCTACTTTCTCGAGCAGTATCTACTACCTAGAAAATTTAAGGATACAAATTCGTCTCTGTTCGATATTTTTTATATTAAAAGTTCTTACCGTATTTATTTTCATAACGATAATATATAAATTTGAATATTTATCCTATTCTCGATGAGTTAAATAATTATATTTGTTTTTTTATAAACATTTTCCCTCAAATTTCATCTATGAGCCTGTTTAGATAGGTGAGTATGCTACATCTGCCGCACACGTACCTTGTTGATAGAGTTATGGTCGGGGGCAGGAAAGAAGTGCAACTTCCCAGCGGGAAATGGAAGTGCTCAAAAAGGAATGCAAGAGCGCTACTTTGGAAGCTCGCAGCGCTTCCCCACCGTGTCCTTCTCCGTATCGTTTTAACGTGATCATGTCCGCATAGAGAAGCACTCAAGTGCAGAATCTTGGGAAGCTCTCTAGGAGAGGTTGTAAGGTACAACTTTTAGAGCACAGGGTACAACTTACGGAGCACTTGTTAACTAAAATTTCGCTTTGGCCCAGATGCTGAAAAGAGATGTAAAATTTCCTCTCAAATGAAATTCTCATTTTTCCCGAATATATCAGAGAATCCAGGATGAGTTCTCCCACTTAATCTCTTCATAGCAAAACGAATGTAAACTGAAACATGTGCTGTTCAAATATCATAGGATTACAGCACCAACATGCTTCCATTTACAGCAACAACATGTGACCAAACATTATCAATATTTCGTGAAAACCGGTTTTCACAAAAGCGCGGGAGCATTTTATGAGAGTAAAACGTGAAAACTGCGCCCCTTCTCATTTATTTACGAAAATGAAACATTTACGATTCTGTTTCCTTGCATCCAATTTGCGTTTTCACATGTTTTATCTCAATTTATAAAAGTTTTAACGAGAGTTTGATTTTTTTTTCTTCCTTTTCTTGTTGTGTGCATTTTAAATGTAAAACACTCGGAAATCTCGCCTGCTTCCTAACTTGTCATTAGGGTAACTTTGGCTGCGTCTTGGAATAAGGTTGGTGAGAATAGACAGAATGAGAAGCAGGAGCACTACACAAATTCAGCATTGATTCCCTCTGAAATTCTCTTGCCCAAATGAGCGTCGCACTTTCGTCTTTTTATACAGTAGGTCGGGCGGTGTTAAGCTGAACCAGTTAAAAGGTTTCTCTGCACCGGGGAATACTTATTGTAATGAGAGCCTATCGGCTGATAGAATTACAAGACTGTTTACTACAAATGGTTTTGTTTTTGTTAAGATCAAATCAGATGATCGTGCTGTGAAGGTGACAAGTTTGAGTCAGCTACCTGACCTCTGGGGATCAATGAGTATTGTAAAATGAGCAGCTATGTCTTTTATGATTTTAGAATGTATTGGAATGGAATGTTTTTTGTTTTTCATGAAATTAATATTTTTAGAATAGCTAAATCTTTCATCTTAATCTATTCTTTCTTCATTATATTATTTAATTTTTGCATAAAATCTGCTGTGCTGAGTAACTTTATATTTACTAGTTCGCAAGTTGGATTTTTTAGAATTGTTTCCAGTTATTTTTTCTGCACTCTGTCTAATTACAATATGTTTTTTAACCCAGCTGGAAATGGTATATTTATTATGTTAATTGTTGACGGTGGTTTGGTAGATGGTGGTGTAGATGAGTTCGGTTAGCAGTCTTTGCGAGTTGGACAGAGTGAGATCTATGTTAAGTATCTTTTGTGGACTTTCTCAGGGGTTGTATTTGTGTACTATTAATTTTAGAAGTTTGTGTAATAAAGTTGATGAGCTGCATTAAATTTATTGCAACGCAGATATTTATGCTATCCTTGTGAGTGAAACATGGCTGCAGAGCCATATACCCTCATCACGTGTCTCGATACTTGGCTTCAAACTCTTTCGGAATGACTGCCCTTCACACAGGGGTGGTGGGGTACCTATTTCATTTTCAGGGCCAAAACTGTGGAGTCATCAGTGAATCGGGTCACCGAATTCTTATATATTGAGGTCGAGGTGGGGACTGATGCATGGTGCACAGATTTGGAGACGTTGTAGTTGGGGGCGATCTAAATGTTAATATTCTGCGTAAGAATGCTATGACTGATAATTTCTTATCTGCAATTCAATCCCTGCAGTTGAGTATTGTGAATTCTGTCTCTACTTTTTATAACTGCTCTAACTCGTCGCTTCTAGATCTCTTCTTAGTAACTGATCCCGATAAAATCCTCTTTTGTAATCAGCTTAGTCCCCCATGATCACGATTTGCTTTTTCTGTCCTACAATCTTTCGCCTGCTATGAATGTCCATGAAAAAATTTAAAATAATCATCTCAAGATGCTTAACTTGAGATGATTATTCTTCTTGACGAGTGTATGTCGCTACCTTGGAATGACATTCTCGGTCTTCCTTCGGTGGAGGATTAACTTGTGAAATTAGATGAACTTATTACAATTAAAAGCATTCGTGTATGTAATTATCCTTGGTTTTCCCGAGGAATTCGTTCTCTAATTGAGGAAAGGGAGTTTTTATATCGGCAGTGGAAACGGCTTAAAACTGCATACGCTCATAATCTATACAAGCAAGCACGAAATAAGGTTAGTTCTGCAATTAAGAAGACTAAGCGCGAATTTTACTCCTCTAAATTTGGAACTAGCTCCTCCAAAATTTTATGTGGCAACTTAAAACAGGCATCTGTTTATAAGGATGAAGTCTCAAAATGTTCCTTTGACGTAGAGATGTTAAATCGATACTTTACTGAAGGGTCTTGCTCGAATCTCTCTATCTGTCGGCAACCGATTACATCATTACTTTTGCTGCGAGATCAAAGTGCAAATTGCTTCTCATTTCGTTGTATTGATTATGTTGAACTGTATCAAGCTGTATACTCTATCAAGTCCCTGGCAACTGGTTTTGATGAAATAAATCCCCGTTTTACTAAGCTGAAATTATGAATACCTGTCTAATGTCTTCTCATTTTCCTAATATTTGGAATGTGGTTAGGATCCTTCCAATACCCAAAAAGCTACTCCGATTGATTTCGCAGACTATCGACCAATTGGCATTCTAAGCTTTCTTGGAAAAGTCTTAGAAAAAATTATGAAAACTCAGATTATGAAACATATAGATTGTAATAAGCTCTTGATGAAAACTCATCTGGTTTTCGTGAAAAGCACAGTTGCGAAACTGCTCTGCTAAAGGTTTCATCTGATTTGCGATTGCCTCTGGATAATAGTGATATTGGTGTGTTGGGGCTTCTGGATTTCTCTAAAGCATTTGACAGTGTTGTGCATGCTAAGGTGCTCCGTAAACTTTCTTTGAATTTTTATTTGTCGCCGTCTGCCGCCAGATTTATTTCGCATTCCCTCTCAGACAGGTCTCAACAGGTGATTTTTGATGAGACTGCATCCTCGCTCATGCCATTATACTGCGTAGTTCCGCAAGGATAAATTTTAGGACCTCTCCTGTTTAGCCTCTTTATAAATGACCTTAATGATATACTCCATGACCTTAATCTACATCTCTATGCGGACGACGTACAGCTGTATCTAAGCAGGCCTCCTGGCCTTATAGAGGACTGTATTAGTATAATAAACGATGACCTATCCGAAATTTGCAGATAATATAGAGACAATCAGCTCCTCCTCAATGCTAGTATATCACATTGTATCGCTTTTTATAGCTCGGACCTGGATAGTGATAATCTTCCTCCTATTATCCTCAATAATGTGAGGCTACCTTTTATTGATAGTGTGCCAAATCTGGGAGTGAAATTCAACACCCGCTTCAAATGCTGTGATCACATTTGTTAAAATATTTGGTGGTTTAAGAAGACTGTGGCTATCAGTCAATATTCTGCTTGTGAACCTCAGACTGAGACTGGTTAGGGTGCTGCTAATGCCCCACTTTACCCACGGAAGCCTAATTTTTCCTAAGCTAGACTCAGTTTGCAAACAAAAGCTTGACGTTGTCTTCAATGATTGTGTACGCTTTGTCTTCGGTCTACGTAGGTCGATACATATCACGCCCTACAGATCATCGATTGTTGGCTGTTCCTTGGACACACATCTTAAGCGAAAAACCCCCCGTGTTTCTGTATAATCTCATTCACAGGGGAGCGCCTGAGTATCTTTATAGCGGTATTCAATTTTTGCAATCTCAGAGAGGATGTATCATACAAATTCCACGTTTCTATTCATCAACCTTTGAAGGATCTTACTTTGTCCAGGTAGCTCGCCTATGGAACTTTACCTACTAAAATACGTCGCGTAACCTCCTTCAACGAATTTAAAAAGCTCATTAGTAATTTCCCTCTTTGATGACCGTAGTTTTTATGCCTTATCCAGTTGTGGTAAATTTCTGCAACTTTTGTTGAGTTTTAATCTTTCTCTTTCTGTTTTCAATTTTTTAAGTTGTAAGCTATATTTTACTATATATTTACTAGGTACTTTTTACCATTTACTTGTATAAACTCTTGTTCTTGTCTCTTTTCTTTTCTTAAACTATAATCTTTAATTTGTATCTTCTCTTCTTCTAAATAAGTTAGTAGTAGGACTTAATTACTGTTAAGTTTTCATTATTATTTTTTCTTTCCGGAATTTATAATAAATTGAACTTAAATATAAGGGGCCATGAATCTTGTGCACAATTTTCGAAATATATGTATATGATATGTAGTGGAATTAATTACAGCAACCCAGCAAAAACTAGGATCTCGTATAAGTTCACTCATCATTAGGAATATAGGGCACATTCAGTTATTACCTTTCAATTGTATTTCTTCTCTTTGGTAATTTATTCTTAATTTTCAATTAACCAATTCGTACACAATTAAGTTATTCGGAGAAAAAAAAATTATTTTTTACTAAATCGTAGTAAAAATAGTCCAAATAAATCTTTTTTAGAGAATATCGCCTTTTGGAGTTTTGGAGATGTACATTTTAATGTACATTGGTTATCAAATGATATTGAATAACATTTATAAGATTTTTTTTCCAATATTGGAGACCTTCAGAAAAAAAAATTAATAATAAAGTTAGTTAATAAAAAACATTTTTTGATAACAAAAAGCAATGTATTTTATAAAAAATTTTAAACTTCAGCAAAAAATATAGGATTCATGTAAAGTATAACAAAAGTAAAAATAGTGAAATTAATAATTATTTGGATGCGTCTCAGATGAAGATATTATCATTAAATATAAAAATAAGATGTAAATGACTTTTATTTTTCAATAGTTATCTATGAAAAGAATCGAAGCAATTTCTCTCCTTCGCAATGCATAAGTGTACATTACATTTTCCGCAATAAAAATGAGTCTTCCTCCAGATCGTTCAGCTTTACAATTCATTTTGCATCGCTTGACTTCTTTTTTGCCATCATGAAAGGGGATATGATCAAGTTTATCGAATTGCACATTCTTTGTTAATCTTTGCACGTTTGATCTCCTTGCCGTTCTTGCGCACGGACCCGGTGAATTATTACTATTAGATGGTCGATTTGTAAAATGAATAATTAAAACAGGAGGAATCATTTTCATATTATAATTATTTACCTCGTTTTACATTGCAACTCTCCTGCCCGGCGTACAATAAATTATTAGCCACTTTCAATCTAAAATGCAGAAAGTCCAATATCTCATTATTTGGTGTGGAGTTTGGTCGTTCTTGATTGCAACTGGAGGCGAGGCAAAGTCCAGAAAATGTGTGAATATCCGAAGTGTCCACTCTTTCGATTTAACAAAAAACTCAATAATATGATATATAAATTGATCGAGTATATCTACTCCTCCCATTCCCATGTTATACAGCTGGACTATTTCGGGTCTGCTAATATTTTCATGTTGCTTACTTTTTTTATTTCATCTTTGTGCAGAATTTTCACTTCCGATTCCAACAAAATTTGATGCTAGATATACTGGTTTATTTTCCTGCCAATTCACAACTACGATTTCACCATTTCTGCTGACAACCTGATCGCATGAACCATGATTTTTTTGCCATATCCTTATCATCAAGCAATGGGGGACATGCAAATCGATTAACACGTATTGTACCAGCTGCATTAATTCCGTTTTCTTTCAAATAAATGTAAAGAAATTATCAAAAAATAACTTATGTCCTTCAGTTGAAAATCTTTCGCAAAGTTTAGCGACGAATGACGCTCAAAAGCCATATGTGTCTAACGTACTTGATAGCAGCCCCGTTGATTGTCCCTGGTATAGGAAAAAGTTATGGGGAATACCTCATTTTCCGACGAGCACATAAATTTTGATGCCCAATGGATTTGGCTGCACTTTTATATATTGTTGTGTTGATAATCGGCCGGTATATGTTATAATTTGCTCCTCAACGGATAGCACCTCTTCAACTGAAAGTTCTAGACATCGATTTCTTACAGCTTCAATGACAGGCTGGACTTGAAAAATGTGTCTCTGCTGTCGGCTGGAGTTTCCAAATTATTTACGCAATGTAAATTTACTTTACTTTACTGTGTATAAAGGTTTGTATGAAATGCAAATGTTTCATAACGTGCACCACTAAAATACTGCACAAAATAGTCAGCCTGTTCAGTTCTTTCGGAAAAAGCTTTGGGTCCTCACTGTATTGGCATCAACGCCACTGAATATTTGCTTTAGGTGTGAGTTCTATTGGTGTTTCAGTAATAACTTCCAAAGCAACATTTTGATGGAGGATTGTGTGACCAATATGGCCGCTTGCAGTTATAGCAGTATCTACTGGTAAAACAGCATCCCCAACGTTTTCATCTTTGTAGCCCATTCTTACACATTGAGCTATATTAGTATACAATCATATCGCCTAAATCAAACTCCGAACTTGCATATGTGTGAGGAGAGCGTCGAACTAAAAATGTGAGTGGTTTAGCAATTCGCACATTTCTTTGCTTTTCAGATATCTTGAGGAAACATTTTTACAATAAAACTGTAAATACATATATGCAATTTTAAGAAGTACTTTGATGAACTTTAAAAGTTTATGACGAATTTCTAAGAATTTTAAACATATTCAAATCAATTACTATGATTTTCACAATGTTACGAACTTTTTTCAAAAACATAACACAATAATTTATAACCATTTTACATTTAAATGTGCACTGACTATTTACCGAATTTTGCGCAGAAATAAAATACGAATAGGATACGTTTCATATTTTAATATATTCCTCTATTTTCACAATCTAACACATGTAGGTATAGTCTAAGGACCGATCGAATTCTAGCATATTTTTCACATTTGTTGTTGGATTCCATCCATTCTATGTAAGTTCAGACTGGAAGTAGGACTCAGGGGTAATATTTGATATTGTGCCTCCTATGTATCTTCTAACAAGCATTTTATGCTATCAGAGACTCACTAATTACATACATATGATTACTTTGTTTTTACTACTATCTAAGGGTATGAAGTCCTTAATTGGGCACTTTATATTTCTAAAATGATCTCATAAATGAAAAAAAAATGTTCTAATTGGCGAACATAATTATTTTCTTCGTTTATTTAATTGATTTCATCTTAATTAATCCCTCAGTGCTAATGAAAAAGATTTAAGTATGTATACCACAAATACATTTGTTCGCACTTAGCCCAGTTCCCAGCTAATATTGGTCTTCTTCTTCTTACTGGATAGAATCATTATATGCGAACAAACATAGGGTTGGCATCAGTGATGCCTTAATTTTGCTGGGAGAGAGATCTGATTTAAGTATCCCGCCTGTTGCCGTCTCTACATATTATAGTCTGTGCCACATAATATGACAATATCTTGTTGCATAGCAAACAACGTAGTCTCCGCTTTTGCATTTAATATCACCCTAATAAGATTTAGTCTTCTCCAAACAAAAGGCGTTTACAGGCAATGTAATTTCTTTTTATCTCTCTTACTCATCCCAACTGGGCACGCTGGATCTTCTATAGGTACTACTATACTATCCCAAGTCCTCTTATCCCAGATTTTTCAACAGCTAAACATGAATGTGGTTGTGATATGAACAGGAAAAAGGAGTGCTGGAAAATGCTATTGGAAATCCCCAAGAAAAAATGAAGCTCTAGGAGTGAGTAGAAATAAAAGTGAAAAGGGGGGAAACGGATTATATTATTGTAACAAGATATTATGCAAATAGTCTCAAAGATATAGCTATGTACATATAGACGGATATAGAACCATATTCATTCAGATTCCCAGGAATTTCTTTTTCATTTCGTCCTTTCACCACAAGTTTTCTCAGCTCGTTATATCTCTTGCAGTGATGAGAGCCTTAAAGTGTTTCAGTTTCTGTGAAAATTGAAAATAAATACATACATAGGCAAAGGGCACAGAGTTGAATAAATGTTCAGTGTTTGGGTGCGGAAACTGAAACAAAAACATTTTTGTGTGCAAAGGGTGGAAAATACGGATTAGCCTTTGGATAAGCCAGCGGCTTTATAGAAAATTCGCAATACCTTCCCTCGCTTTCAGATTAGAAGAGAAAGATTTTCTCCATTATTTTCTTCCACAAAATTTAAATCGAAGATTTTAACTTCTTTATTAAAAAGGTTATCCAACGGAATTTAAGAAGCAGTCATCTTCGGGATTTGTAGAATTTGTTTTTTCTAACTTGGTGTGCCTTGAGACCATTATAATATAATTAACTTCGGAATGAACGTATAGTCTCTCGAAGTATATAATTCTAATTGTGTCTTAGAAGTACCGTTGTTACCATATTAATAAGAAAATATTTCACAAATTTGATAGTTAAAAATTTTCACTACCTTCTCATTTCACGCTACCATCGTCAAGTATCGAATATTTTTCAATATTAAGTCTCCGGAATTGTCCTGTTTTAGAAAGAACCGGCTAACAAACCGGCTATAAAATCTCGCATTAATATATGATGTATCTTTTACAAAAATGTTCCAAATTACTGTCTATAATTAAGCGTGTGGGAACCAAACGGCCCCTTCGCCAACCAGGAGCTTGAAGCATTCGAAGATGCAAATCCGCGCCATGCAGGTATCACCTGGGATGCTCTTCGCTTCCTGCATCCTGCAACTGCACTCTATTTAAATATACGTTGGCCATCTAGATGTAGATTGCTAGATGTATTACAGCTTGTAATGTTGACAGCTTCCAAAATCCATGTTCATTATTAGTTCCCCAAACCTTGCTATTTTCTACCTTTAATTTGGCTTCTCTGTACCTATCAGCTGCGTAAACAGTGACATGTCAAATTCTCTGTTTAACTTAACTTTTCATGTACGAAATATATAATCTCTTTTGTATTCGCATATACGTACGCAAATATTCATGAAAATTGGAGCTACGTTCATTTCAGATATTGAAGTTTATATTTACTGACGAAGTCTAGTTATGTAATTGTTTGTTTAGTATCTGATATGCAAGGGTTGCTTCAATTCCCCTGTACTATTTTTTCAGATCTCATTGAATGTAGATTATTTCGTAGGTGTGTATTCCAACTACTTCTAAACTTGCTATAAACCATTCCCTAGTAGAAATTGCTCACAGTTATACCTTGTCTCCTGCCCCGCAAGGGGCAGTTATTATGTAAACCAATACTAATTTGACTGAAAAGTATCAAGGTATGTGCAATTCATAAAGAAATATATAGAAAATTAAGTCCCGGTGAGCCTCCTGATGAGCATTCATTAAATCTCATCGAAGGGCTCATTGGATAGCATGAAACTGTTCCCTATATACAAAACCAGCAATTAATAAATATTTATTATTGTCAGATGACATTTCTACTAGGAAAATTTGAATTGATTTTTGTGATTTATTTATTTATTTAAGTTTTTAAATTACTTTTTTGATTTGTTTTCCGCGGCAAGACTGTCGCCGGTATGCTAAAAAAGACGTTATGCCCAAATTGATTAAGGCCTAAGCGTCTTAGAGTTTGAATTCGGAAAAAAATATGAAATCAATCGTAAATGCAGATTATCATTTATGAATTCATCATGACACTCATTGACATGCTCATTAATAAGCTCATCATGACACTCATTGATATGCTCATTATTAAGCTCATCATGACACTCATTGATATTCTCATTAATAAGCTCATCGTGACATTCATTGACATGCTCATTAATAAGCTCATCGTAACACTCATTATGTACTCATCGGAGTGCTCATCTATGATTGTAAAATGCACAAAAGAGAAGCAAAGTATGCATTTCGAAATAAGTGAAAGAGATGCAATATCTCTTGCACACTATCTGTGAATAAGTAAATAAATGAGTTTTTTCCCGGTTTTGATTCAAACGCGAATAAATTTCATTAGTACGTTCATCTGATTGCTCATGATGAGCTCATTGATATGTCTACCAGGGTTATTTTATTAATTATCTTCTAGTGTTGGTTGGCTCAAGTTAAATAAAAAGATATGAAACCTTATTTTTTTCAAAAGTTCTTATCAGTAAAATATATGTATATTTAGTCTCTTTAATTTCCTGCAAAAACTTCAAAAGAATTTTTCTAATATTTTGTATTATGTTTCTTCAATACAGCCTTTCGAAATGAATTGAAGTTATCGTCGTTTGCAGTACAAAATCGGAATGATGAGAATGAAAATTGACAAAACTGAACCACCAATTCGGAGCAAATATTTTAAACCTCAGAAAAGTCAGGGAATAATTTGTTAACTTTCTTAAAGTTTTCGAACGTAAAGATTGGAAGGAATGTATTTGAAAATCTAGTTTTCTGGTTTTCAATTTGGGCAGAAATTTCGTAAAGTCTCATTTTCAGATTCCCTCCATATGTCAGCTCACATGAAATTTCATCGGAGTTTTTTCATAGGCTTTATACTGTTTCTATATACGGTAAAATAAAGGAAATATTGTGACAAAGATAAAAGAGGCAGTATTTTTCTTCCCTGTAAGCTTATTTCCGAAGAGTTGATACAACTTCTCTCTAATACCTATCAACTCAAAGTCTGAAATGTTCAAGTATGTAACCCAAAATAAAGCAATTATTATGTTTAGATTATTTTAATAAAAAACAACTTTGAATTTGAAGACATTGCGGCGTTAAATTGCCAGGAAAAATTTACCTCACGCTTAACTGAGTGAGAACTAAAGTATTTTGCTCTTTATTAGGGCAACATTCTCAGAATTTTCAGCAAAATTGTTTGTGTTGCCAAAATAAAAAGTTTGGTTTGCCAAGGACAATATAGCGAATAGTTATTCCTCCAATAAAATAAAAAGAATATTATAATAAGATAAAACCAAATAAACAAAATTAGTAATAATACTAATCCTAATGGAAGTAGTCCTAATTATACGTCTGCGGAAGTGATAATTTTGAAAAATTTGCTGAAATGAAAATTTTAATATAATTAGTGGTAAATTCCAAATCCATTATCGAATCAAAATAAATCAACCAATCTACCTAGTTTGTGTAGTACAGAAAAAAGATATTTAAAATTACATACGAAAATTTAAAAAAAAAGTGTTACGCGAGATGGTTCAAGGACAAAAAACTGGCAAATAAAGTAACGCATACAGAAGAGAAAAGTATTCAAGTAATCGATAAATTATATCGCGCTTCTTGTAAAAGACTCGACCACAGCTGGTTCGAGATTGAGTGTAATAAATTGAATAAATTATAAATTAATTGCATTAATTTCTTGTTTTAGTTGATTTATTTTATTTCTGATTTTTTTTTTAGGTTTTTTATGGAAAGCCTGTGTATAAAATTTTATATCTTTACCTCGACGCGTTCTAAGGTAGTGTCCAAGTATACAATGAAAAACGAAATTTCTGTATAGCAACATCGGACTATCTACGATTTTAGCTGCCGTCACCGAAGCTATGCGAAGTCATTCCTGATGTTTTGAATGGCAGGTGAACTTTTGAACTCTTTTCAGATAATAAAAATTTTGTTTTTAATTTTATAAAAAGTGATTCTCGATAGCGGTGAATTCAGCAACACAACAATTGAAGTCACTGTCACTCAGTTTGCAGAAACTCTAGTAAAAGTAGCAGAAATACCAACAAAAGACGACAAAGAAGCAAATGAAGAAAACCCGAGAGGTGTGATTGCTTGTAATTAAAAAATTAACCTCGATTACATTTAAGCAAATCAAAAATAGAAAACGTTATCCGAAAAAATCTTGCACTTTTCCATCAGCAAAGAGTAATCTTTTTATTTATTTTTCCTCCTGGGCTTGTATAGGAGTGTTTCTCCTCATATAATTCACACCCAGAATTTATTTTGAGTTTATATGAGAAGAGATCTGAGTGTGAATAATAAGTCAAAATTTCTAATGCATACTTATCTTTATTACAATTTTCCAATTTGTTGCTCGACCTCACTCCTCCGATGAATTGTTACAGAAAGACAAATACAATAGGCCCTTCTTGATTGCGATAAGCTTATAGCCGGCAGGGGTACCAACCAATGAGATAGAATCGGATGAGTGAGTTCGATGTAATAACCTTATAAATGTTAACATGGCATGGAAGCAAATGAATTTAACATGTTCGAATATGTGCATTATACAAGTAAGTATTCAAAATAACTCTTATTAACTAATACAATTGTAAATGTTTATCTAATCCTAAACAAGATCAGTTTGATCTATTTTCAAGCGTCTGCAGGCAGAAAACCAAGCTGCACCGATGAGTGTAAGGTTTTCTGCTGACACGAAACGCTTCCTCTTCTTCCTTTTCTTCTTTATTTTTCAGCCCACTGCATGGCGTATACAGGTTCGATTCGCTTCGAATGCATCTGTTTCTCTAAAAAAAAATTAAAATTTTTTTTTTAATAAATAAAAAAAATTGTTTTTTTTATTTTTCTCAAACTTTTCATTTCTTTCTTTTTTTCATTTTTTTCATTTGTTTTTCAAATCACCCAATTTTGCAATTTGGGACCTGTTGATGAGTCAAACCAAGACTTGAAATTTGCCACCAAAAATTGATGGGTTGTGTGATGAAATAACAAATTAGAACGTTTTTTAGCTTTTGCTATATACCGGAGAATCCCAAAAAATTCTTTCTTGAACAAAATTATTGACTAAGGAATTTGCATGGTTTACTGTTGAAAAAAGTTATATAACAAGGATCGGAAATTACGTCCATTGCTGCTTCTCTTTATGTTATTTGGGAGAGCGTTCCACAGTCTCACAGATTGTACCAAAAATTGACGTTTAGTAGTCCGATATTTGAAACTCGGCTGAATTAACTTAAATGTTCTTGATGATTGCATTTTATTAAATAGGTAAATGTGCTTCTGGCTATAAATTATATTCCGAAAAAACAGTAGGTATTATTCTTACTTCCAAATACTACTTAAGTGTACATCCAAAGATTGACTTTATATTTGGAGAGACATGGTCATAGCGCTTCAAACCAAATATGTACCGAATGGCAGAATTAAAAGCAACAGTTAACTTTCTCCAGGTGGTAGAATCGACCGCATAAAAGATCTCACATCCATACGTTATGAGAGGCACTACATGTAATTTTACTAAAAACATGCTGGTATTTGAGGAGTAAATACTGCAGATGCTGAGAGCTTGCGGAGGGTAGCAAATACTCTGCATATAACATGGTTAATATAAGCACTCCAGCTTAAATTTTGATTGAATACTATTCCCAAGTTTTTAACTGATTTGCTATATGGGATGACCTCATCATTAACCTCCAAAGCGGGGAAAAAAGATGTATCAAACTCAACTTTAAATATAACAATTGAAGGACTTTGAAGCATTAAGATTTAGCTTATTCTGCAGTGCACAAGACTGTATGTGCGTAAGATCGGTATTGGCACAGTGTACTGCATCATCAATTGATTCCAGTGGATTAGAGATATAAAGTTGAAAGTCGTCAGCATACACATGAAATTTACAATGTTTGACTACCAAGGTTAAGTAGTTAATAGTGAACAGTAAGCGGCCTAAAATTGATCCTTGAGGAACTTCTGCAAGACCGGGAAGAAAATGAGAGGCTCTATTCCCACTAACAACTCGCTGCTGACGGCCACTAAGGTAAGACATTATAGTCTTACAGCTGGATGAGGAAAAATTGAAGTAAGCTACGAGCTTGCTAAACAAAACTATGTGATCCACATTGCCAAAAGCCAGCAGTACAAGTACTGTCGCCATATTAGAATCAACTGAATTGCATAACTCTGAAGCCAGATTGATATTCGGATATCAAGTTATTATTTTCAATATAACATAAGATTTGGTTATGCAGTACTTTCTCGAACACATAGAGAACAATGGAAGAATATGGATAGGACGGTATGCTGATGAAGATTTTTTATGACTTAGGACATTCACTGAAATTCTCAATACAACTGACTTGATCATCAACTGATGTGAGTGAATAATCCCAATCAAGCTCAGCAGCTTCATTTAAAAGGCTATCAAGATCAACACAACTGAATTGTCGGTATGAAAAAAATTGCTTTATAGGGGAAACAGGCTCTAAATCGTAAGCAAGAAAAATTAAATCATGTCTAGAAAAACTTGGAAAAGATATTTGATTAAAAAAAAATCAGCTTCTTTGTTAGCAACGATAAATAAATCAAGCAGGGTAGAGGAAGTAGATGTAAAATGTGTTGGGGTAGTAGTGTTAACGAAATCTAATCCATATGCTTGTATCAAATTAGTCAACGCAGTAGCTGTAGTACTGCGTCCAAGTAAATCTGCATTAAAGTAGCCAGAAATAATTATATGTGAGTATAGTTGCCCAAATCCATCAACGACAGCTCCCAAAGTGGCAGTATTGGAAACATTCGGCGGTTTGTACACAGAGCCAATCAAGCATTTAACAGAGTTAACCTGAATTTCAACAAATATATACTCAGTTTCAGAATTAGGATCAGATTGAGTCACTAAACAAGCATGTAGCGAATTCTTAATAATTCTAAAAAATTCTTGCAGTACGATCATTATGAAAAGTTGAAAACTGATGGAGGTCCACCAATTAATTACATATATGCGGCTTCAATCATGTTTCCGAGGCACAAATAACATCTAAGGAGCAGTTGGAGAAAATATTTCTAAATTCGTCAATTCTGGAAAACAAGCTTTGAGCATTAAGATGACAAACCTTGAGACCATCTCTTTTGTTACACAGAATATCTAACATAATTTTAGTATTATCATACAACCCGGGAGAAAAGGAAACGTTTGAACTCACCATTGGACAACTAATTCAGGATTATTTAAGCAAGCATGATAAATAGCAGCAACGAACGCAATCGATATAGGTATAGAAATACAAATTGGTTATTGAATTTGAGTTAATTAAGTAAACGATCATCCAGAATTTTAACAGCAGAAATAATAAAAAATAAAAAGAGCATACATCAAGATCAATTATCATTATACCTACTATATTCAATATCAATGAAGGAAAAATAAAACACTTGTTACGTTTCACAGAAAATATATAAAATAGTTTATTTAAATCTAATTTAATTTATGCCTAACGCGTTTCGATCTCAAAGATCATCCATGATGATCATACACAGTTTCTTCACTAGTATTCACTAGCAGCCACCCACTGTGCAATATGTTCCGAGCTCTTCCTCCTAAAAAGGAAACCGGATCCTGAAGTTGCTGAAGATAGTCGAATCATGGCTTAAATCTGCCCATCGCACTGCAATGTATCACTTTTATTTATGTTCAGAAATGAAAATACACATACCCATGTTCCACCTTAGCGTGGGTTTGGATCAGAATTTAGTCCACTAACCAATGTCAAGCACACCGAATAGTGGTTACTACCACGCACTACGTGGAAGTATCTGATCCAAAGCTGGCAGCTTCACTTCACCCTACTTCGTTTATAACAAAAGCCTTAGGTGAAAATAAAATTGAAAGGGGGTTAACAAGAAAAATATTTATATTCTTTCATGTAGAAATTTAGTCTGCAATTTTGATAAAAAACCAAAAATTAAAACTGAAGCCAAATTATTGAGCAACCGAAGATGGTCAAAGATCTGAAATACGCGGTAGTTGAATAACCTCAAAAGGTTGTTTTATATTACCAACATTCACTATGTTCTGCTGGTATACGATGTTGCCTCATTCTTTCAGAAACCGCCAAAGTCCGCCTCATAAACCGTTTTCCATCTGCCTACAAATTGCAGCTTACACGTACGTACACGTACGTACACTATGTCCACAGTTTTAGGATTGGCACGAACATTTATGATGATAGGCCTCTCCTTTGTTACTTACTCGTAGGTACTGTATATTTATAAAATAGTAAGCTTTCCTGATGTGAAATATAGACTCCTGAATGATCTCCAGCTGTAAGTAGAAATCCTCCACTGGCATAAAACTTCAATATTAATATTGGATTATTCCTCTAGTTTGAAAAATATATTTTAACGAATATGTGATCATCAACAAAAAGTTGCTACCAAGTTGTTTTATGTGAATTTGTGAACATATTTGCTCAAGTACAACAATGTTTACTGTTTTTTATTTCACCCTGAATCTAAAAAACTATCTACACCATCCCTATAATAATATTGTATGGAATTTCTTGATACGTGAAACTTGAAAAATAACTTCATAATACTTCCCATCACTTTCATTTTCATCAATTATATCTTCCTTAAAATAAAATTACAAATTTTCAAGAACAATTTGTTTACTTGTTGCCCTTTCCATATGAAATATCTAAGAATATCTTTAAGCGGGTCCTTCGTGGCCACTTTTGGTATCGTTAGTAAAGGAACACACTACACTTAAACTCTCACCGTGAACCTTGGGGGTAAGTAATACATATGTATACGTAATTTGGATGCCTTGTCTAATTTATGTTCAATGAATTAAATCGGTATTATACATAATCATAGCCCACCGTATTTTCTTTAAGGGGTTATGCCTACCTGCAAAGGCAAAAAATGTGTATTTTTGTGAATTTATTTTTAAAAGAAGGTGAAGACTTTATAAATTTGAAGAGTACATCTTGAAGTTATTATTTCATCTTTTAATTAAAATATAAATTAAATATGTAGATAGAACACAGCATCTCAAGGCCCGTTTTTTAACCATCTTGAGGTGAGTCATGTTAAGCGGAGCTCGTTCATTTGAAATCAAAATTTTAATATAGTCCTTGAACATTTGATATCCGCAAAATTTAATCTTAGACAAAATGGCGCCTCTTCAAAGTTATGGTAACGATTTTTGAATAAAAAATGTTCTCTATACAATAGAAAATAATAACCCACTATCAAGGACTAGATTTTTGCGCGTAAAAAAAGTCTGCAAAAGATAAAATAATTCGCTACAGTAGTTTCCAAAATATTTTGATCACCGATTGCTCAGTCCAAATGGTTGTTACCATTCCCCCGAAGTGAACATTTTCCAAAAAAAAACACTATGTAATATTTTGTTGTTGTTGTTTCTGTTGCTCCTATAACATCCCAAGATCTTCCCGAAGATGTCCATAATCTAAAAATAAACAAGCCATCATCAAAAATTATTTAATAAAACACAATATCATAAAACTCACCAGAAATACATGTACCTGCATGTATTTATATTTTTGACTTGTCTTCTTCTTCCAAAGACGAATAGTACAACTATTCATCGACATATAACAGACAGCCTTAGAATTACCTGTATTGCCAGCCACTTATATGAACTGGCTCACCCGCGAAGAGAAACAGATGCGGGTGAAGCGCAGAATAAGTCCGCTTGCATTTTCAGTTAGTTATTTTTTTCCGACCACACCTCGTCGATAGTTGAAGTGAAGCAATTGGAACAATCGTTGACAGGGCAACACTGTAATAAGTATGCTACATACCTCGCTACCGCGGCTATAAAAAGGCGGCGAACCGCAGCAGAATTACGCATTTCCAATTAAATATTAATCTGAATAAGTCCTCAAGCCTTATAGTCTATTATTTTTAATTATTAATATTTTAACAGACAAATAGCTGAAATTGGTCTCCGATTTAGAAAACTTCAGAGATATTAAGATTGTAGTAGTAGTCATTTAGACGACGACCAAATAGTAATTATCTTAATGATCCCAGAATATACAGAAGAACCCATGTCGATGATTATAATAGAACCGATACCAAACTGTCAAAATATGGCAGTACATTTAGAAGATTATCCTATACTTATTGATTATAATAACAATGTATATAATTCTACGGTCAGCGAGAATTTGAAAAAGAACTTACTTAGTATCAGGGATAATTGTGCACAACATATCATAAATTTCATAAAAGCTCATTGCAATATGCAAAAATTCCTTAAAGAAGAAATAAAAGAAATTAATTCTGGTAAACTTATAATAATAAATATTACAATAATAAATCTTCACAAAACTTGTAATAATTTTAAGGCTGAATAAAATTGCAAGCATTTTGTTCAGCCTTTTTATTTTCCACAATATTTCGGAAAATATTAGAAACTTGTAGGGTATTCAATTAAATTATAATTCAATTCAGCGACATCGAATCTTAATCCTTTGAATTGTCTTGGCAATGCCGTCAGTCTATGGAAATAAACACAGCACAAACACATGCACACGATGAGAAATGTTGTCAGCGCACTCGAAGAGCGCCAGGTTAGCTGAGTGGTCAGTCACAGTTTTTTTTCTAGTAGTCGTTGCAATACAAAGCCGCTTGTCACTGTCGTTTCCGCCTAGTATAATAAAATATAGTATGTTGGGAGTTTTAATTTATACAGTATATAGTCAAGTTTATTTAAAGTCTTCAAGTTTTTATAAATGCTAATTGAATAGCAATAGAAATAAAGAAGTTACTGGAGTGAACGTCGAGCCTTTTTATTGAATTGCATTATTGAACCTCACAAACCCTTTAGTTTAATTGGTGCCTGGCTTAGATTTTTAATAAATGGTGTTACGTTTTTGTTTCCACCCCTTAATGCTTTCATGTGCACCAATTTTTATTATTTTTCGTACATAGGTTTTCCAAACATTTTTTTTAAATACTACTTAATTAATTACTTTTATAACATTAAAATTGAGACGCCTGTAATTTGAATAGAATTGATTACTACACGTTTATTTTAACACAAGAATGAAAATTGAGGTAACTTTATTCCGGACCCAAACCCAAAAGCCGGACGAATCCCTTAAGTAGTTTATTTTATAAAAATAAATTTGTAAACTTCCATCTTGATAAAAAGTGAATGATTTATTCATTTTAAGTGGTAACACCAATGTAAATTTTTCAGAAAACAATTTTTTTTTATTGGCTTAAAAGTGGCATTGAACTTTCTAGAATATGAGGCATCAAGCTTTATAAGTGAAAGGAATTTTCTTCATAAAAATTGTAGGCTCCTACACGAGCCCGTCGGTCTGCTCCGAAACAACTACTTGCGTCAAATAAACCCTACTGGGAAGGTGCTTTCTTACCCGACTGACACTAATGCAGTAACATATGTCGTTAGGAAGTGTTTGTGTTCAGTTAAAAGCATTTCCAAGCAAAGTACGTTAGTTTAGCGTCAGTCGAATTTTACATCTCAATAACTCATTTCAAAACTTTAAACGTGTTTTTCTCTAAACACGATTTTTCAAAACGGCATGCAGCATAGCTCCAACAATTTTCATTCTCTTCATTAAAATTTTTAACAATATCTTTAAAATAATATTTTGAAGTGAAATACTTACGGGATTTTCGATACGTCCATTTGGACATTTTTTATTAACAAATGATTACCGCTTTTTGTGTCGAAAATTGAGCGATTTTATTTAAATACCCGCCAATCATACAAAATTGAATATATTCAAAATACCTTACGTACTTCACTAGCTAAGAGCCTGTAGACTAAGGAATTTTTTCCTTTTTTTTCCAAATTCAAAATTGGACCAGCTACACTGCGAGCCGCAGAGTATTTTAAATTTGACAAGCCTCGCGATCAGTACTAGTAACAGTACCAGTATCTGGACTAGTATTTGAAAAATTTTAAAGTACCAGTACCGGGACTTGTATTTTAAATTTTTTTTAAGTACCAGTACCGGGACTTGTACTTGAAAAATTTTAAAGTACCAGTACCGGGACTTGTACTTGTACATAAAATATTTCAAGTCCAGGTACTGGTACTGTACTGGTACTTGTACTTAGAATTTTACAGGTACAGACCTGTAAAGAACTTATGTACATTGGTACTTAAGTACTAGTAACAGTACCAGTACCTGGACTTGTACTTGAAAAATTTTAAAGTACCAGTACCGGGACTTGTACTTGAAATTTTTTTTAAGTATCAGTACCGGGACTTGTACTTGAAAAATTTTAAAGTACCAGTACCGGGACTTGTACTTGAAATTTTTTTAAGTACCAGTACCGGGACCTGTACTTGTACTTAAAATATTTCAAGTCCAAGTATTGGTACTGTACTGGTATTTGTACTTGGAATTTTACAGGTCTGCTCGCGATAATGGCTCTGCTGTCGCCATTTAATAATATTTTTTTTTAATAGTTTTTTTTTCATATCTAAATAGATGCTTAATAACTTCCATGAATATTATTATTCTATTACCTTTCTTCACATAAAAAAATAATTGTCTAAAATGCGCTATTTTTAAGGCTATTACAGTGGTTTAATCCCTTCATTCTTAAAAGCTTCTCGTGGTGACGATTCAGTAGTGTAAGAAAATACTCCCTTTTGTATATACATATATATGTATGTATGCAATTTGTGAATATCTGTAAGACTAAAGTATGAAGACTGTAAAATAGATAGGTATAAATAGAACAATATTCGAAAACTTTTACACAAAACTACATGCTAATGTTATTTTACCTGATCTTGTGACAAAAACAGTAGAGAACAAACCTGTAAATCTTATAAAATCCAATGAAGTACATTTAGAAGATATTAATAATAATCGAAATAAGTTAAGGAAATTGTTATTAGAAAACATGAAAATAATTTAATAAGTATATCTATAACCGTTGTTATTTTAATAGTTATATTATTATAAGTTTTCAATGTGAAAAAATTAAAAATATTTATACATAAAAAGGAAAAACAAAATATGGAACATGCTTTGTCGGAGCCTCAGGCTATCGGTGGAGATGTTATAGAGAAAAACATTATATACGACATATATTAAAGAATCACTTAGGTACTATAACATTAAACATCCCAACAACATACTTCAATTTTTCGTACTGACATTCTCAGGAAAAATGCATTTCATATCATTTTTAATCAACAGAATTCTATTTCAATCCTCTATCTTGAACAAGCCAGAAATTCATTTTTCATCAAGAACCATTTTTCGTGCAGTAGACACGTAAAATCGTAAGTTTAGTCGAGTCATAAAATTGTAATCGGTTGATAAGTTCATGTGAAGTGAAAGATATGTTGGCATTAAAGTGATTCTACATTTTATTAAATCTAGTTGCTCTTTCTTTATATATTTCTTACATCTAAAAATTGTTGTTATTAACATCGAATAAGCTGAAATTTGAGACAAAAAACATATGTCTATAAAGTAGCATTATATGTAGAATATAATTTGAAATTACGGAGAAGTACATTTCACAATATGACATCCAACAATTGTAGTAACAAGCTGTTCCCTTTCATTTACTTTCAAAAACTATTTCTTTACACTGCGGATCGTATTTTGCATAAGCAAGTTTAGGTGAATATCAAAGCTGCGAGTTTTATGTAAATATTATTATTTTTGCAAGATCGGATACAATTTTATGAGCTCCGAAGTGTGGAAATGAAAGTTCATAACTGAAAGCAGAACCTACAATGTTAGTAATACATACTTAAAATTGTAGCTCCCGGCTATGTTCTTTGAATTTTCTTTCAATTAACTGGCCAAAATTCGTAATTTCTGTCAAAACACTTCGCTACTTCATGGGGTGTTGAAATATTCTTACAAGAAATAAATACTTGGTAACGCTTAAAAATGTTTCTAAGTGTATATATGTATATGGGGTCAGCATGTTTTTTTTTGCGTTTGTAGTGGGAACCCGGCCGTATATGGTTCAAAGAAATTTCCTTTTTAAAAGATTTTCCATTTTTAACGAGTGTTCATGAACATTTTCCGAGAGTTATTTATTTTTTGTCAAATGCGGCTAAAATACATGCGAATTAGAGTAATAAATTGCCGTATGTCTGTACATGGAGTATCAAAACAAACATAAACCCCTTGCCTACAGCGACTTATATCTTTGGTGTGTTTTGTGGAACTTTTGAGTATTGCAGATGTCAACAAGCCAATAAGCAAAGATGCTGTTAAACATAAATTATATAATATTTTAGTCATTTATCTTCTGAGCTATAATTTTTATGTTTTAATTCAGAATTATTGTTTTGTTAAATCTTTTTTCCTTTCTTTACAGCTCTACGACCCAAACTATTCCAAACTATGCAACTCACGTCTTGCAAATAAGACAAAGGGGCAAACATCACTGAAGAAGTAAGTAACGAGTACGTGTCCATACCTAAAATGTCGGAGCAGATTGCAGAAGCAAAGTCATATCCAAAAATCATATCAATAATTCTTCTGTTTTCTATTCGCGGCAGCCAGGTAACGTATCTGAAAAAAGTGATTCACCAATGTTTTGCATAGTATACACACGTTAAAGTTTTAAAACGTAAATTATTTCGTATGCCACATTCTATCAGGGAGCTTTCGATTTCCATTTACCTAATTTGCTACTTTCTAAAAAAGGGTTGATATCTGCCCCTATACCCAATTAAATTAATGATTCACCTACCATCATATCGCTGGAAATTCTCACGTAAAAAGTTAACAAGCAGTCAAGCATGGATGACTGCCAGAGGTGCCAGGACCAAAAGTCCCAACTTACGCGGTTCGGTACACTTCAAATGAATCATCGGCAGCGAAATATGGGCCTCAGTATACCCAACCCCTCATGCGGGGGTGTTGCTCTCCTGCGTTTGTTTACATTTCATTAATTACGAATTAATTGTTGGAAAATTCAATTATATGTTAATTAATTAAAAAACTTTAAGAAATTTTCAATAAAAACTCTACACTCACCAAGGAATTTTTCGGATCATTAATCACACACAATGGAGAAGTGAGATCTGTCTTTTATAAAAAAAAAAACCTTGAATTTTTTTCAAGGAGAGAGTGATTGGGGTGAATTTCGCACTTTGCTTTGAATTGGAAAGATTCTATTAAAAACGAGCGTGAAAAATGAATAATTTTGTTAGAAAAAAAGCTAATTTAAAACCTCTCTGTCATTCCAATTGACGGGAGAAAGATTTTGCCTTTCTTCACTAGAACACGATGCTAAAGGTAAAAAAGTAATTAATCGATATTTTTTAAATTTGTATATAAGGATTGATTATGCAAGAAAAATCTTGAAAGAAATGTTATAAAATTCATTTCACAAGAATGTATTAAATTGTAAAGTTAATAACCATTTCATTGAAAACATATTGACATAATTATGTGTATGTATACAGATTTTGCTAAAAATTGCTTTTGTGAATATTCCAGTTTAAAACAGGGTATTTCGCAAATTTTTTAGAGAAATCCACTATTAGTATTTCTCATAAAAATAATCACAAAGTTCTATTTTTCAAAAACTAAGAAATAAAACTGTCCAACTATAAAAAAAGAACACCTCTTCCATTTACGTCCTTGGAAATTTTTAAAACAATTGTTTAACTGGGATCAGCTTGTCCTAAGAAAAGAAGAAAATAATCTCTAGTACAACAGAACTTCGGGAATCTCAGCCTCGTCCAATGACATATAATAAGGACTGACTACGTTCATAGAAATACACTAGAGAAAGTGGGCTGATTTCTATATGTATTATAAGCCTAAGCCTCATTAAAAAAATGGCATTGAGAAGTAAAGTCTTGCGTATATTGAAAAATTATATCAATAAAAGAGATAAAAACCCAAGAAAAAATCAAAAGGAAGGTGTTGGTAAATGATCCCAGAAAATCTCGTTTTCCCAGTATAAATTTATCAATTTCTCTCAAGCATTTCCATTCTGCTATCTTAAAAACTGTATAATGTCAAACTACAATCACCTCAGCTGCCATGATTTTTTATTATGCAAGTTTGCTGAAAGCTGAGCTGTCTGTATATCAGTAGGGATTACACGTGCAAGAAGTATGGCAGTAAGCTGTACTACCTCCTGTAACCCCCCGGGTAAGTGGGCTTGTCGAAATTAATGTTTTTATACCCTAGATGAAATCATAGGGTATACAAAGTTTGTCATCGCGTTTGTAACGTACAGAAATAATTTTGGTAGAGCAAAATGGATTGGACACCCACGCATAATATTAAAAGTTATATTGATTTTAGCATGTCCGTCTGTCCGTCCTTCATCCGTCTGAGCGCACGAAATTTTATACACAGATTCTTAAAAGATGAAAAACTTAAGTTCGCAAATGGGACCAATCGGGCAACTCCTTCGTGGGGTTGCCATACAAAAACGTCGTTTTCCACTATATATTTGGACACTGCCTGAGGACGCGTCGACATACAGAGCTGAAATTTGGTACGTAGGTGTTTTCATAGTAATAGCAAATAAAATTACAAAAATGGGCTAAATCGGGCCACCCCGTCTTGGTGTTGTCATATAAAAATTTAGAATTTTTACGTATGCTGTGAAAACGATCAGACCTAGACATTTTTATTGTACTAAAAACTTCTTTAGAATATGAAATCCTATAAAATGGGTTATAATCATTTTTTCTGTCCGACGAACCATTCTAGAGAATTTCTTCAGAATATGAAATCCTATCAAATTTGTTATACACATTTTTACACTTAAAAAATCACAATTGTACAGTGGAGGTGAACAGGCGAAATTGCATACGGGCATTCATCTAGGGTATCATAAGAATTGTTCCTATTTGTTAAATTAATTATTTAGGGTTAAAAATTGCTTTACCAAAGGTAATATAATAGATATTAGATACCCAGCTGAAATTCTAAAAGTTTTATTAAAATCACCTTTCGAGTTGCGTCCTCACTTTCTCAACTTCCCGTTAAAAACTGTTTTTTTTTGTATTGGCGCCAAGGTTAGAAATCGTTTTAACGCACACAAAATTGCATCCACATAAAATAGCATATCACTGGTCTCCTCCTTATCTAAGTTTTGCCGACTGCAAAAATGTTTTCGACTTTGTTACCAAGATTCAGATATGGAACGCGCTCCACAAGAGTATCCTTTTTATTACCTAGATCGGGATAGGGTTGGACAGATTTTTTGGGAAGGAGAAGATGGTAAAATTTTTAAATTCGACGGACCAGATAGCAAACTTGTGATATTTATATTAGCAATTCTACTCATAGAGCAACAACAAAACAACAGGTTCAACGTTTGTTTATTAGAAAATGATATTTTTTCGTAATACATATGCTGGCATATCCAAAGAAGAACGAATAAAATAGTTCAAATTATTAATAAATGTTATAAGACTTCAAATTTTATACTAATGCGATGAATGCAATTGTTTTATCTGAGATTATACAGGGTGTCCAGGCTAATATGAGCATAGTTCTTCATTCAGGTTAAACAGAAATTAGACGACATTTTTTTTTAAATGACGTGTTTTCAGTTACTAAAGGAACAACTTACCTGTGACCGGAATAGCTAATAACTCCTTAACTGTCACAGATAGAAGACAAATGTCATAGGTTAAAGAGGAGAATTAGGGCTTTCAAAATTTTGTAAAAAAAAGTGTATGTAAGTGGGGTATTTACAGAAAAAAAAGGGAAAAATAAAAAAAAACAAAAATTTTGAATTTTAGCGTCATAACTCTGGAGTACTCTGCATACTTTCCCGGTTTTAAAATAGACCGTTTAATGAAAAAAGAGCATATTTTACTAATACTTGTCTGGACGAGAGGAATTATTTGGAAAATATAGTCATATTAGTCTGGGACACCCAGTATTTCATCATACCGGAGGTCGAATTAGTACTTCCTATTATTTAAGTTGTTTGCAAATGGTCATCTGTTAATAATGATCTGTATTACGATTTTTCATACTGTATTTCGGAAATGTCCTTTCACATTGGTAAGCTCCCCAAAATACAGATATAAATCACCGAGTAACAGAATTCAATTGACCGTATTTATCTTCCGAAAGATATTTATAGAAGTGGGTTAGATGCATTTATGCATTTATTCAAACATAATTTTTAGCTCCTCAATTGTACAATACAGCTATTGTAACTGTTGTTTAAGTTCAGAAAATATATTTTCCGCAAAATTTTTGGGGAATGGGGAGTTCGCTAATCTTTTAAGATTTTAACATTCATTTGAAATGGTTAAACTTGATTTATGTGATTTCTCCTTCAAGCAATGCAAATTTTTGGCGATTTGACTTTACCAGAGAATGAATACATTTCATGTGAACTCTGTTTTTCCCTGTAAGTTAGATTTAAAGATATTTCATGTCTGTAGCAAATGTTAATTTCTATGGCCATTCATTATTAAATAATAGTAGTTCTTGCAATTTTTCTCATTGAGAAAAATTTCTATTAATTCTCTGAGCTCAAAAAATCTCAATGAAACTTTTCCATTCGGCCGAAATGCTGTATGGTAGGGGAAGTCAGGATATTGAGCTTTAATTTCTAATAAAAAAATACGAAACTGACGATGATTAAGTTCATGAGAGGGAACAAAGTTAACAGCTGACAAAACTGGTTCAATAACACATGCAGTTAGAAACGTTTACCACAAATTGACTGGTGAACAAAACAATGACCAGAGCTTTCTAATATTTAGCTCCTTCGTAAACCTTAAGAGTTTGTCCAACTGACCCTGTTCGTTCCATATATATTTTTAGGACCATCTGTTATGACACATTTTAAATAATTCCATTGCAAATTGTACAGCGTTTTCTTGACTTCATTGAAAATATCTTCGCCTGTTGTTGTAGAAGCTAATTCCTGAGTAATCTGAAACTCAATATTGACCCTTCGAATAAACAGCAGCAATTAGGCAGTATCAGTAATGTTAGTTGATTCATTAAGAGCAAACGAAAACTGCGTTCATTCGTTCGCCTTTTCTTTTAATTGACCCTTGATATGGGTACCAATGACCTAAATTTTTCTAACAGTTGTTCTCATCGAAAAACTGACAGAGCGGAACAACTTCATTTTTTCTGGACACTTTGGCTGCACACACATTATATAATTAATTAATAATATAATAATAATAATATATTTATTTCTGGATATAGTACACAAGATTAGTAATCTTCTAGCTGTACAATTTTTTTATCTGGCGCTAGAAATAACTTAAAGTCTAATAACAAACCACACTGAACATGTTGGCTAATAAAGCTTAACTAAGGTAAAAATAAAGACAAGAAATAAAGAAATAACGATATATATAGGAAAAAAGAAAGCAAAACTAAAGTAAAATAATGTATAAAGCTTAGTGATAAAATACTGCGAAGACAGAAAAAACATGCGTGCATACAATTAAGAAGACAGGAAACGTGCTCTAATAAGTCCTCTAAACGCGTTGAGCGTGCCACCCCCTGTATACTCAAAGGGAGAGTGTTCCATAAACGAGCAACTTGAACAGGGTAAGAACTTTCCATGATTAATTTTCGGAAACCAGGAATAATGATGTTTCGATTTCGCCGAGATGTTGTCATTTGAAAAAATTCTCTGAGATAGCCTGGCTTACCTGAATGCAACAAGTTATAAAAATATAGCAAAGCTCTTTGTTCCAGGTAAGCGACCAAAGAGTAGCCAAGTACCTGCGGTCGGTAAAAGGAGACATGCTCAAATCTGCGTAGTCCAAAAACAAATCGTACACAATCATTAAACGCAACTTCAACCCTACGTGTACATCCCCTACCTAGAATTGGAAATATCAAACTCCCAAAGGTGAAAAGCGGAATTATGAGTACCCTAACTAACCTTAAGCGAGTGCCAGTAGGTAGAATGCTAGCTGAAAGCCACAACCTGCGAGCACCACCGTAAATTTTCCTCAGCATAGCGTTTACATAGTCACAACATTTCATTTCGCAATTCAAAACTATTCCCAGATTAGTGACTTTGTTTGAAAAGGGTATAGTATAGCCATTTATATTCACTGGTGGTATATCTGCTGCGTTCGGATTACTACTGTAGTAATAGATACACTGTGATTTCTTGGGATTGAGTGGCAAACCATTGCATGCCGACCAAGAGCTAATCCTATCAACGTCTTCGTTAATGCGGGCCATACAATCCTCAAGAAGCCCAATTGGTCTGCTCAGATATATTTGGACATCATCCGCATATAAGTGCATTCTTACATCTTTAACCCTTTGTGGTAAATCATTAATGAACATGCTAAATAGTAGTGGCCCGAGCACCGATCAATGTGGAACTCCACGTGAAAAACGGGACAGATTGGAGAAGGTACCGTTCACATTTACTCGCTGTGTTCGGATTTTATCAAGCCTAAAGCAGTTCTGTCTAGGTTGAAGAAAGTGCAGAGCTTATGCAAGAGGAAGGTGTGATCGACACTGTCGAAGGCTTTCGAAAAATCAAGTAGTACCATTGCACTAAAATAATTCTGATCAAGAGCAATTCTTATGTCAGAAGATACTTTTAACACTGCCGATTCACATCCATGAAATTTTCGAAAGCCTGATTGCCGGCACGAGAATAATTCATTTCTCTCCAAGTAGCAAACTAGTTGCTTATACATAACTTTCTGCAACAATTTGGACAGAAAACATAGAATGCTTATAGGTCTGAAATCAGCAGGAGACTCAGGGGTAGATTTCTTGGCTATCGGTAAGACGGTGGCGCTTCTCCACTCTCTGGGACAGGGGGACGACATCAAGCATGTATTTACTATATGATGGATATAACGTGCAGTTTAGGGAAATAATAACTTAACAAAATTAGGGGATATATTGTCTGGGCCAGTAGCATTAGACTTTATCGAATGCATTGAAGTAGTCAGTTCGAAGAGATCAATCCCACAGAAAGAAAAACGATTTCCCGTACCATCAATAAATGGTTTCTCTCTCGTAGCTAATCACTAAGCTATTCATAAGCAGTTTTAATCTTTCTAATCATAGCTATCTTGATTTTCCTTAAGTTTTGAATATTAAGGCGAGTACTTGGTTTGATATGACGACTTATATTGTAATCTTTTCTCACAGCTATTATGTCATAACATAACAAAAATTATACTTTGTTATTTATTTCTATGACGAAATATTTCTCACTGCATTCAGCTTTAAAATCTCCACATTTGAAGTCCACTTATCTTTTCACGTATGATCTTGGAAGTGGCTTGGAAATAGTGGGTTAATACAGCTAGTGTTTCTTCTCGAGAATTCTTTCTCGAGAATCTTTCTCGAGAATTTCTCGAGAAAATATATAATTCGTTTTTCTCATTTCTCGAGAAAATAGTATAATTCGTTTTTCTCATTTCTCGAGAAAATAGTTTATTCTCGAGAATGGCGCCAACACTCAAGTCGCAACCAAGATATCGGAGATTTTTGTCCTAATAGTCCCGTGCCTGCGGCTGACATGACTGTATAGAAATCATAGGAAGACGTATCAATCGAAAATCGACAGTAGCAAAAACAGGAAGAAACGTGCGGTTGGCTCTCGACTTTTGTCGTCGCTTTTTCATTAGCATATAAATTCTGGTAATTTTAGAAGCTGTTGCCGCAGTCTGCAGAGCTCAGTACAGGCATGTAATAGTAATTAAATGAGATTTAATGTATACAATACTAACTTTTCCTACCGACAATTCTCAAACAATTCTCGGAAGTTTATAAAGTCATATTTTAAGAAGAATAGTATAAACTGAGACAACTTACATCTAGATATAAAAACCCCAAATGAAGCGGTTCGAAAGCTGGACCCCTAATGGCCCGCAAATAGAAAGGTCTATGCATTCTCTCTCTGATGTATTATGTCACATAAATTTTTCGCAACATTTTTTACTGATAGCTTTCTTTAGTTGAATACAAAGTTAAAGAGATTTGAAAAAGTGATCCGGGTTTATATGGAGATTTTCATATCTAATTGTATGTTGTTTGTGGTATAAATAAGAATTTGGTAGCTTTTAATTTTTGCAATAAGATTGTAAACATTCAGCAACACTTTATCTTCTGATACAGCTTGAAGGTATACACGATTATAAACTGAAGGAATCAATTATCGAGCCAAATAGTTCCTCTTCACGGCAATAAGCCAAAAGGCGATTTGAAGGCCGTACTACTGATTAAATAATTTTAAGGTATAAATGTTTACTAAAAGCCACAAAGAGAGTCAATCTGCAACGTAATCCTACAAAAGTAAGGCAACTTATGATGAAATTATATATTGTACTGTAAAAAGGAGGAGTCAAGTTAGCTCAGATCATAATGAATCTAAAGGATGAAGAAAAAAATTTAGTGTATCTATTAACTACCATTATAAATAAAAGATACATGGATGTTATCATATATAAAAGATTTCTAAAGATTCGTCAAATCTTGGGTGGGTAGGTGCTCTACCGAAAAAACGTTAGTTAGAGTTGCTATAACACAAAAATGTATTTCAATTGTAAAAGATATTGTACTGTAGGTAATAAGTTATGTTGCTGCCGTTATGCAGGAAGGTGAGTTGGAAAGTTGTGTGTTGCAAATCAGCAACTATGCTATAATCATGGTTTGCACTTAGCTATTTTGAAAACTTTTTAAAACTGTTTACATTGAGAAGATGAAAGAAAGTGACGAATTCAGGAAGATATTGTTACGCGCCACAAAGTGATACAAGCGACATCTATTGGAAATGGAAACAACTTTAGGTTAGTGACATCCTAGTAAACTGGGTTTGGAGAATGGAATATTCAGGAAGGTTCTAGGATAATTCGTAGAGTATAAATACGGGGCTGCTCACATCCAGGAGGCGAGTATTATTTCAGACAGCGAAGTGAACGAAGTAAACTATTTGGATTGCGATAATTAGAAGTATAGTACTAGCGATAAATAAAGAGTTGATTTGATAATTATTTGTGAATTTGTAAGAGTAAACAGTAAAGTTATATAAAGAAAGAACTTTTGAATTATATCTGAAATATTGTGTTTTAAATAACGAACTAAGGCCACGCTCGTAACAACTGGTGTCAGAAGTAAAATAAAATCGCGAAATAAAGTGGTGGCATTTGAATTTGAAGTTCAAAGAGTGATTAATTTTGTGAAATCGTGTGTAAAAATTCCGAAAGATAATTTTATATTAAACTGTGAGTGAATTACAAAAGACGCAAGAATGGGACGCAAGCTAGAGGAGCTTCGCATACAGGAATTGAAAGTGGAGTTGGGGAAGCGGTCATTACAAACGACTGGCCTAAAGAATGTTCTAGTCGAGCGACTTAGACAAGCTTTGATAGAGGAAGAAAAGAATCCTGAGACATTCGTTTTCGAAGAAGAACCAGAAATTGAGGAAGAGCCTGCAATGAACATAGAACAGCTTTTAAGTACTTTAATGAGCAAAATGGAAGCTCGTTTTGATGAACAAAAGGATTCTCTCGAGGACCACAAGAAATCTATGGAAACCCGTTTGGACGAACAAAAGAATTCTCTCCAGGAACAAAAGAATTCTCTCGAGGACCACAAGAAATCTATGGAAACCCGTTTGGACGAACAAAAGAATTCTCTCCAGGAACAAAAGAATTCTCTCGAGGACCACAAGAAATCTATGGAAACCCGTTTGGATGAACAAAAGAATTCCATGGAGTCCCGTTTAGATGAACAGAAGAAATCACTGGAAACGCGTTTGGATGAACAAAAGAGTTCTCTGGAGAATTGTCTAGAAAATCGCTTAGAGTAACAAAAGAATTTCCTGAAAAACTCGTTATACGAACAAAATTTAAAAATTGAAGGAATCGAGCAAGAACTGGCGGAAGTTCAACAAAAAGTGACCGAACAGCTTGACAACTTCAAATCAGATTTGGAGAAGATGAAGCATCGACAACCACGGCACGAAGGAATTGAAATATCCAATGCAGGCAGAATGAAACCTCCAATATTTGATGGACAAAATTCGTGGCATATTTTCAAGAGATAATTCGAGGCTGCTTCCGAAGTAAACGGATGGAATGATGCAGACAAAGCTACAGCTCTGGTACTAGCACTTCGAGGTTCTGCATCAGAGCTTTTACAAACTATACCGATAGAAAGGCAACGTGATTATACTTCATTAGTACAGGCGATAGAGTTACGTTATGGAGATGAACACATGCAGCAAGTATATCGCCTACAGCTACGCAACAGGATTCAAAAGCATGGCGAATCACTACAACAACTGCAGGCTGATGTGGAAAGATTAGCTTATCTTTCATACTCTAGCGTAAATGCGGATATCCTTAATGAAGTGGCAACAGAAGCATTTGTGAACGCTATTGCAGATCAAAATTTACAACAAGCGTTGAGGCTAGCAGGAAAGAAATCAACAGCAGAAGCACTAGCCTATGCATTAGCGTATGAATCTGCCAGGCAAGCTTCTCGAAGTGCAGTACGAGTGAGAGAAATTTCGGTGGAGGAATGTACTTGTAATAGAATGCAGCCATCACAGAGCAATTCTTCACGTGGTATTCTGCGATGCTGGAATTGTAATAGACCAGGACACCTCCAAAGGGACTGCAGAAAACGCCGTCGAACAGAATCACCAGAAGAGGAGGACAGAACAGAATGCCAAAGATGTCGAGCCAGGGAGCAAGCTATTCGGGGTGAGCCTAGAAATCAAACAGCGACTAGTCGCATCAGCTCCCCTGTTCAGCAGTCGGAAAACATGTAAAAACCTACCTCGGGGGCAGAAGTTGGTTGGTAGAGTCGACAGCCCCGAAGTCATCATTCAGATAGCCCAGTTGCAGAGAAATAATAGCAGTCTTGTTATATATGGAAGTGTAGGAAAAAATGACTGCGTTGTCACTATCGACACTGGAGCTTCGAGATCAATTATTAGAGCAGATCTTGTCAAGAACAAATGGCTGTACAACCCGAAACGACGTAAGGGACGTTCTCCTAAATTACAACAACACTGGGAAGGACCGTATTCAGTAGTGACTAGAATAAATGACGTAGTATATAGGATTCAGCGGGGTACAAGAGGCAAACGGAAAATCGTTCATCTAGATCGTTTATGTCAATACTGCAAGCATCAAGACCGTGGATCACCTGTTGTTCGGGACGAACAATTTTAAGAAGGGGGCAGTGTTACGCGCCACAAAGTGATACAAGCGACATCTATTGGAAATGGAAACAACTTTAGGTTAGTGACATCCTAGTAAACTGGGTTTGGAGAATGGAATATTCAGGAAGGTTCTAGGATAATTCGTAGAGTATAAATACGGGGCTGCTCACATCCAGGAGGCGAGTATTATTTCAGACAGCGAAGTGGACGAAGTAAACTATTTGGATTGCGATAATTATAAGTACAGTACTAGCGATAAATAAAGAGTTGATTTGATAATTATTTGTGAATTTGTGAGAGTAAACAGTAAATTTAAATAAAGAAAGAACTTTTGAATTATATCTGAAATATTGTGTTTTAAATAACGAACTAAGGCCACGCTCGTAACAATATATTAATAGTGAAGATGAAGATTCTTTTCCAGAATATGAATTGCATTTTCAATTTGAATTAGTGAGAAACAGAAAGTTGCAAATGCGAAAGCTTATAGGATTACAATTATGACAGAAGAATTTTTGAATATTTTTACAATTTTCCGTACGTGTATTGTATACCTACGGAAAATTGCAAAAATATTGAAAAACTCCCCTGTCAAAAATATCGTGTTGCAAAATTATGAATATAAATAAAAGAAAATGTAATTACTTTTGAATTATAAGACAAGTTGGCATACTATGGAGATTATAATCAAATGCTTTATACGAATTAAAAATAGCCTTTACAAGTGAGAGAAGATATTATATTGTTAACTGCAGAAGGAGCCTTAAAACATTTGTTTTAACGAAATTAGAAAAGGTCAACAATGAGCAACAAGAACATCATAAATCTTTACCAAGTCCCACTTGAGGAGAAAGAGATGTACATATGTAAATATTTTTTAGACTATTCTCGAAAAATTATATGAACACAATTGCAAAAGAAAACTAAATAGATTATTTGTTAGTTTTGAACAGTTTTATACCAATGAAACAGAAGTCAACGAATTTCTAACCCATGGAAATAAAGAATTGCTTCTTCAAAAAAAAACATAAATTTATCTATAATAGACAATGCCAGAGAACTGAGCTCTAAAGTTGCTGAAAATTATTAAACAAAAATTCAATATATTTCAAGCAACGGGTACAAGAAAAATAAATGTGGAACTACATACTTAGAGATTATTTGTGCAATAATTAATTAGTAATGAACATCATTAAGAAGAAAAGAAATCCATCGCTCAATACTACTTTGGATGTGCTGTTTTTTATTGAAAAATTATGTCAAAGCTGAACAAAAGAAGATTTTAATTATATTTTGCAATCATTTTATATCTACATATTGAAATAATAAATAAACTACATATATGAATTCAGTATTGAAGAGTGATGCATATTTTACTGTTATATAACATTTTAAATTGAATATAAGCGAGTAAATGTTCTTTTATATATTATATGAGAATTCTCGAGATTTTTGAGAAATAAGAGCTAATTTTTGCTTCTCTCGAGTAATGAAAACTATCGAGAAATCTTAAACACTAAATACAGCCATTCCATACGAAACCGATCACCGTGGAGCCCGGCTATCTCCAAATTCTCACCTGTGATGAATTGCAAAAGTGTATAGACAATTGGAGTGCATACTTTGATGAATAAAATAATTCCTTATATTTAGCAGTTATCAACCAACTTTCCGCGGTTTTTACAAACTTCCTCTTTGACGACCCAATTTTCAGTCACTCCACACGAAAACGATCAAAAAGTGCTTGTTTTGAGCCCGACGATCTACTATTTGGATGAAACTTTCACAATTTAAAGGGAATATCAAAATAGCTCACCCGGGTTTTTTTGTTTTCCTCCACTACCAGCCCCCCCACCCCTCGGGGTTTATTTATTTCACACTTTTAATTGATCGTACTCGTTAAAACATGACAAGTGTGAATTATTGAATTGCTAAGTTACTCAATTCGAAAATGTGAACCCAAAATCCCAGGTATCAGACCTATAGGCTAGATACATTTCGATCTGCAGGATTTAAACTTGAACTGTCACTGACATCACAAACTTCCATTTATTATTATTTTAACAGTCAAGGGAGAAATTTAGGGAAATATATTCTCTTCTGAACCGTAAATCGAAAAACAATCCAAACACAAAATGTGTTAAAACAATGCACACAATTTTAGCTTTTGGAAGAGATAAGAAAGCATATATAAATCGCACCTAGGTAAGAAGACTTATAGATAAAATACATAGATAAGTCTATAAAATTTTCGAAGCACAAAGATGAATATTACGCTGAATTTAAATATTCATATCTCAGCCAAACACCATCGACATATTTTTGCACATAGATAGTTAAAATTTCTTACTTAAAATAAAATATAAAAAATATGGTGCAAGATGTTAACAGTAGAAAAAAAAATACATGAGTGTTAATACAATGCACACAAATGCAGTTTCTGAAAGAGTTAGGAAGACATAAATAACTAACAGCTACGTAAGAAGACTTATAGATAAACTACACAGATAAGCCAAAACACAAAATGAATAGAATATTGTGACTTTCAAAATTCATATCTCAAAAACGAAACCGAACGTCATGGCAATTTTTCATACATGGAAAGATACGGCTTCTAGATGCAATAAAATAATACAAAGAAAAAAGTACTAGATGTTCTAGGTAGAAAAAAAGGTCCCCTGTTTGTAGTGCTCCCAGAGTGTGTTGCTTTGGGTATACGGCGACCTTAGAAATCATCTCACAAACGAGGCCGAATGCCACCTCAATTTCTTGTATATAGGTAGATATTGCTCCTAGCTTCAAAATAAAAATAGAAAAAAAGTGATAGAAGTCCCCCCTAGTTCGATGCTACTTATTTAAAAAACAAAATATTTAAAGCATTGAGCTTCAATTGGCATTTGAATCAGAAAAAACGGTTACTCCGTTCTTGAGATATTATTGGCTAAATATTGAGTCGTCAAGGATAAAATTTGTAAAAAAAAGGGCAAGTTGATTGATAACTTACAAATATAAGGAATTATTTTATTCATCAAAGTACGCACCCCTATTGTCTAGGTATACACCTTTGCATTCATTACAAGTGAAAATTCGATTCAAAAATGGAATCACATTTTTGACGAGAAAGCAACATCAAGCAACTTTTAAAACGCGTTTGTTTTTGTTTTTCATTCAGTTCGTGTAGAACCTAAGACTATATAACAAACAGGATAGGGTATGCTATGTAAAATATGTGTATTTACGTGTGATAAGGATATTTTTGTTGACACGGAGAAACGGCAAGAGGGCTGGGTTATTTATTTGGGCTCAGTTCGCCATTTCTGGATTTATATGAATTTGCGATAATGCGATGGGTTCTTTTAGTGATTTTTGGTTAAAGAAGTGCTAAAAAATATTTCAAATATACTTAGTAATTGTTAGGTATGCCGATTTACCTATTCACAGGGCTCTTCTGCACCATCTGTTCAGCAGCCAGATAGAATCCAAAAGACAAAAGATGAAAGCATTAGTTAAAATATATATCAGACTTGAACATTTTGATAACAGAAAGGCATAAAACCCCACAATTAGTCCCCCTCGAAAGGGTAAACAAACAACAACAACATGCAGTACAAACTGTACACAAATTTACTAAGCAAATAATAAAGAGGAGCAATTAAAGGTTTTACAAAACTTACCCGCAACTTACATAGGTGAAGTAAACTATTTTTGAATACCCCCCGCTGTACATTTACTGCATAATATGAAGAATTCCACGTGAAATGACAGCTGATTAACTACTCACCCGAAGTGCAAGTTTCTGGCAATTTTCCACCGGTATCCAACGTTAATAACATTAAAATGATGCATTGAGCTATTGTCACGATGAACCGCAGTACACCTGTTAAAACCGCGAAAAACCCCACATAATTTGCAGGTGAAAATCATCTGGCACGAGAGTATTTTAAGTCGCGATTTGACGGATACATTCATACTGTCCCTGGATCCAAACCACCTTTTCTATGTTATTGAACGCGATGCATTTAGAGAAAACCACGATTAACTCATAGAATATCACGATTATAAAATATTCCCGAATTTCAATTTTAGCTAGAAGGAGAAGAAAAATAGCAAAGCGAGAAGGAGCAAACTGGACAATTACATGAAAACTGGAAGTTCCACATACAATAAGTGCTTCCAAAAATGCGCGAAATTGCATTTTGTGGCAAATTTTTGTAATTAATTTGTAAGGGTTATGAGTAAAGCATTTATTGACAATTTAACTAAAAAATTCTAGAAATCTTTAAAGAATACAATTTAAAACCCTTACAAGTCAAGATGAACATTAAAGAAATGAAGAAAAATTAGATTATGGTCACGCATTCCACAACTACAGTCAGACATTTTAAATTGGAAACAAGCAGACATGTTCCAAATTTCCCCTCCCAAGGGTTATAGAAATACGATACGCATTAAACCAGGGCTCTTAGTTTTTTCTTGTTTTCACGGCAGTCACCAGAAGTGTTTCAGTATTACAGTTCCCAGCTGTTGTAAAGGAATTTGAAAATAAGCTGTAAATCACCAATTACGTTGGATATAGCAGTAGATACACTTTCGTGGCAATCTGTTCTACTAATTGTGCATGAAGTACCTATATTTAACATAATCTGTTTTTCAAACCAACATTTATTTTACTTTCGTTTTGGTTTAGTTTAATTCTTTCCTTCTTCTTTTTCATAATTTCTTTGCTTTATAATTTTTGTTACACGTCATATAAATTATCTTTTGATTTAAAAAATATTCTTTTCTTTATGTTTTTCTTGGCTTTTTGTTTTGCATAAGTTTACTATTATTATTTTGCTTTGTTTATCCCAATTTCTATTGTGTTGCCAAATATTTGAATTACTTTTGTAACATTGAATTGAATTAAAATAATAAATAGAACGTAAGTAATCACACGAATGAACGAGTTATTATTCATTAACCTACCCCCTTTACCGTCCACTATATCAGAACAGTAATAGTGAGAAGCAGTAGTGAAGTATTTGTGCAAAAGATTTTATATAATCGAAACTTCGGAGTCTTGAATTATTACTGACATAGGAAATCACGTCTCAGGTAGGTTTAATAGTTTCAATAATAAATTTATATTATTTTAAATAAAATAGAAGAGCTATACCTATTTATATACTAGAAAAATTATTAAAAATTAAAAAAAATGTAAAAAAATTATAAAGTTATAAATTTAAAAATTTTGCAATATAATTGTATCTCTCCTATTAAATTTCTTCAATACTTAATAAAGTTTCAACCACTAGATTATGTGCCCGCTCTGAAAATATCGTAGTATATTACTTCCATTACTAAAACGAACACATCGATCCGGTTCTACTACATGAAGAAAAATAATTAAGTTAATCTTCTTCATAACCCTTTTGCTATAATCTCAGTGTGGAACCCACTTATCCAGCTTTTTGTTTTCACATTACAGATGTGAGCTAAATGAGTAAATAATATTGTTTGTTTGCTAACATCAAATTTCAACGATAATTCTTAGACACTCTGAGAAGAGTCAGACTCATCGGTGACCTTTATATAGACATTATTAACGTTTGATTCTGGGCGACCACGTGGCTCATTTGTGAGGTCAGTTACCTGTACAAAATTTGCGAATCAATTTGACACTATCTGCTGCGTAGTAATACTGGAGCTTAGAACATATAACTATTAACTATAGGAAGCGCAATAAGCCGGAAAAATTCGGGCATTTTCCACTATGTGGTAGAATTCTATTTATGTTTATGCTCACGGAAATAGTAAAACAGAAATATTTTTGAGCAGTTATTTTTATAGATGTGGAGTGTATGTACGACCCGGTGATCCAGGTTATTTAAATAAAAAAAAGCGGCTGTTTAAGCCATTGTATATTTTCCAGAAAATATTCCGATATTTCGATCTTTGGTTTAGACCATTATCAAGGCTAACAAAGATACAAATCAAAACAGTTAATTATGCAAACAAATTCTTATTAATGTAAGTGATTTACCTAAAAATGTGTATGTCAAGTTTACTTAAATGGGTTGTTAAAAACCTTATGTCACATATTAAAAGAAAGAACCAGTTTGAAAACGAAAAAATAGAGAGACAGAAAAACGCACTCCAAAGAATATCACATAATCAATAATAATATTATAATTTTTAGCAAAGTCATACATTTTAAAAAGATTAACTAAAATAAATAAATAAATAAAACAACAATCAAAGAACAGACAAACTAAAACTTCTCTACAAAATAATAATACCAACATTAGACTGGGGCTCCAGCCTCAAAACAAATTAAGACAAATCATATATATACGAAATCAAATGCAAGATGAATAATTGCAACAAGGTCTACATTGGAGAGACAGGAATAGACATAAAAACACGCATGCGTGAACACAGAAATGATTTTATTAGGACATCTAAGCTTACACAGAATAACAGCCAACAACGGAAGGATGAGCGGAACTATAGCACGGCCTGTCGTTCGCATGCAATTAAAAACACACACTTTTGATTTTGAAAATCCCAAAATCCTACATAAAGAGCTAAATTGGAAAAAGAGGATAAATATAGAAGCTCTCTACATACAATCATGAAAATCTAACACAACAAACTTCAAGATCGACACACAATACATTCACTTACAATATAAACACTTAGTAAATACATGCAGGTTTTCTATGGATGGCCTTTCCCACTAGGGGATAAACTTAGTAGCCCTTCAGCTAAGTTTTTAGTTCATATCTTCAAATTTTTAGTTTGTTAGTCCCCGTTTAGTTTTAGTTTGTCTTTTCTTTGATTGTTGTTTTATTTATTTATCTATTTTAGTTAATCTTTTTAAAATATATGACTTTGCTAAAAATTATAATATTATTATTGATTATGTGATATTCTTTGGTGTGCGTTTATCTGTCTCTCTATTTTTTTTTCGTTTTCAAACTGGTTTTCTCTTTCAATATGTGACATAAGGCTTTTAACAACCCATTTAAGTAAACTTGACATACCAATTTTTAGGTAAATCCCTTACATTAATAAGAATTTGTTTGCATAATTAGCTTTTTTGATTTGTATCTTTGTTAGCCTTGATAATGGTCCAAACCAAAGATCGAAATATCGGAATATTTTCTGGAAAATAAACAATGGCTTAAACAACCATATGATTTTTTCTTAAAATAAACTGGATAGCCGGGTCGTATAACCCCATACACTCCAAGTGTAAAAGGAATCTAAGGCCCATAAGACATCTTTTTCCCAATCATCTTGACATTTTTGTTGTCCTCTTCTTTTTCACTTTTGTTTTGCGAATTTCCAGAAAATACACTTTCTAGTTTAATTCCAGGGCAACAACTTTCCTAATTAATGGTTTTTCGTGACTATTTTGGAGAATATTGAGTCTGTTCAGAGCAACATGCTATAGTAACTTCGAAAGCATTTTAAAGTTACTATGTGAATTTAACGATAGCGATGTGAAAGAAATTATTCATATGTATGTGTACATATATACCATTGAATTAATAACTATAAGGAATACGGCATATCGGATGAAAACTTTATCTACAGGGCGAAATGTATTAGTGTATTTTGTATATTTGTATTCGTTTCGCCCTGTCAGTATTGAAATCTTTACATTTTGAAGGGGACATTTTTCATAATCGAAATTGCTGTCTGAAATAAATAGATCGATATAAAAGGAATATATAAAAAATAATAAAATCAGACATGATTTAAACTTATATTTTTCTATTTCTGTTATATATGTTTAACATTTTTTTTTCACGAATAATTATAATACAGAAAGATATTTTTTTAAAAATATATTCACTTCCATAAAAAATAATTATCCGCCGGGTTTTCGGCGATTGTTACTGCAACATTGCACCGCACAATTCATCGCGTTAAATTAATATCTTAACAGCTTTAATTCCACAAAACACTGAAGACAATAAAATTAAACACTTCAAGCTTCCGAAATAACGCAATTTCAAATATTTAATATTTATTAAAACAATTATATTTAAGAAAGTTTAACTGAACTCCCGACTCTGCGAAATAATTACTTTCGGAAAACGTTAAAATCTTACTTATTTAGTGAGGCCCGACTGTAATTGAATACGTGCTACGTTGAACTACTCCCCGCTTCCTTATTAAGGCACTTTCACAAACAAGAACCTAAAAAAGTAAACCGAAAAACTCAATTTATTCCACTTTAAAACAAGATTTTTGCTCCAATGATTAATAAAATCCAGGGAAATAGGATAAATTATGATACTGAGAAAATAGTTATATTTAATTCAGATTTTTAAGAAAAACACAACTTTTATGTTTTATCGGCCGAAAAATTTGAAATAATTTTGAATTGAGTACTATAAAAAAATTGACTTCAGTATAGCATGCGCTCTGAACACATGTTTCTGTCAAATGCGAAGGGATAAAGTTATTTTTTGGTTGCACTGAACGCAAACAGCGACTATATCACTATTGCGTACTTCTCTTAACAGACTCATTATAACAGCAATGTAAGTTACAATTCATTTTTTAAATATGCACAAGTTTGTTAGTTTAAATCTTAGTCTTAACCACAAAATTGTCACTTCAAATATTTCTAATCAAAATTAAGTTAAATCGCTGAACAATTTAAAGACTTTTTTCAACAAAGCTCACAAATGCATGGATTTGACCTTGGCAAGTTAAAATAAGTTGAATTCTTCTTGTCTTTTGACCACTTCGCCAAGAACCGAGCTACCCTAACGCCGGGCTTTTACACGGATTTTGCTTTTTTTTTTGTGTTCTGAGAGGTTTTTAGGAGTTTACCTATTTTTGCTTTGGCAAATCGTTTCAATTACTACTAACTCCTTATGATGTAGTGACTTTGCTGTTTTTGCTGTTAATTGCTGACATTGGACTCTCTAGAAAATGGTTTTTCTTTTTTATTTTCAAATTCTACGCCTTTCTAGCTAATTCTCCTTTTGTAATCCGTACAGTATCACAACTATTTTTCAGGTATGTGTTTACAGTGCTGAAGCACACATAAATCTGAAAAGAAACGAGACTACAATACTTTATCACAAATATGAATTCACTTGTTCAATAATTATTTAGAGCACACTACGGTCTTACTTCCCTGGATTTATCATTAAAATTCGTTCACGTCTTATCAGCAGTAACATCTCACAAATATACCGATTTTTGGTCCGCTTATCTCCAGTGAGCTCGATTCAATTCTTTTGTTTTAACCACTTTGATCTAGACCGCAGCTCTGCAGGTTTCATTTAAATATTTTCTATAATGTTTAAAGTAATTTTGTAAAAACCTATCCTGATGAGTAATTGCAAATAATAGTATTAGTCATACCCAGCACACGGTGTTTTAATTAACACCCCATACAACAAGTCTAACAAGACGCATCACAAACATATCTCGACAAGACACGAAACACATCACATAACGAGAGCATAATCTCTAATAACAGCGATTACAGCAATTTTTGGGAACTATCGATTATTATACAGTCCGGAACGAAAGTGTCAGGTTTCAGGCAACAGGTTTCATTGAAAAATATTCAGAAATGCGTCACTTAACGATCCACTTTGAATTGAAATTCAATTCTTTCAATTATTCAAGCGAAACGTGCGTGCAAAACATACCTCGATCTCGATTTTAATTCTCTATGTAGAAAAAGGGAGCTTTTTTTTATTCGTTAATAAAACTTATAATCGTAATACTTAGAAAGATTAATACAAAGTTGCCTTCCAAAAAATTTAAATTAATGAATTATTTATTGGTCAATTCTCAAAGCTTCGTATGAAAAAAAGTGGCCACGTAGGAGGAATATGCTTCTGCGAACTGGGAGAATTAGCAGACAAAGAGTTGGGGGACCTGGTAAGGTTCAATAACCCTTGCGGCTCATTTTCATCGTACTCCGTAGCTCTTAAATATCTTTTCCAGGCAAGATTCCAATACAGTGGCACCACACGTATAGTTACCGGGAAAGAACGTATAAGGAGATCCAGAGCATGGGTATAAAGCACGATAATCGAAATCTTACACTGATTGACTTAAATTCATTTCTACTGGTGATTTTATTTATTATTCGCTAGCCTTGTCAATGTCTAACGCACATACATATGCTTAAGCAGCATACACATTTTCAGCTGCTTCACCCATTTTCAGCGAGCCCCCAATTTTTCTTTCTTGTTAAAACTGTTTTAGCATTATGTTCCATGATCTTTGAGATAACAGTTGAAAATATTAAAATGCAGCCGATTGAAACCACATTGAATTATTCAAGATTCGCTCAACGATGTATTCATACACAGCTAGCTGCATACCTTCAAAAAATACCCCACGAAGTCATTGAGAATAGTGAAAACCACTTCGCCGGTGCTTTACTGAAAAATACTTGATCGAAAATAATAAATACATACTTGTGCCGTGGGCTGCGCTTCAATTGAATTCGTTTTCAAATGTCTGCATTCATTTGCGGTTTTATTTTGTATTATTTATTCCTACCTGCGGCATACAAATTTGAAACTTTTACTTTTATTTACAACTTCCATTAGCAGAGGCATCTCATTATGCACAATGTCAAAGGATTCTGTGAATATCCTTATGCATACAATGAACATTTCTAGAGACAAGGTTTAATTTTGAGCTAAGAAGTCCACTCGAATTGTCTGCTGTCTGCCTCAGGAAAGTGAACTCTGTGATGCTACCCCATTAGCATATTTTTTCATAAATTTAAATGCACAAGGTACGACGGTGCTCCAACAATGACATTTCCGCCTCCATTTGTCTGACTTTATGTCGATTGACTTCAACTTCCAGCTGACTTGATTCCCTTATCCAACCGGGAGACATGATGAAGTTTCCCAGAGTCATTGACGCACTTTAAAAGTAAAAACCTCCCTTCATTCTCAAAACTTCAAGTCGAAATTCTATTCAAAATCTTATCAACCGACCGAGTCATTGCAGCCCCTACTATCCGCATATTTCTCGGAATTAAGCAGAAACGGAAGATAATTTTGTACACTCGTTAAAATGCGCTTTTATAAAGTGCTTTTGACGCACAACGAATTCATTTTTATTTTAAATTCCTGCATATTATCTGAGCTAACTGGAGACAAGAGTTGCAGAGTTACCATCATGTATAGTAAGGGAAGAGCTTGTGTCATCCAGGGAATAATGATGTCGAGCAAAAGCTTTTTGTAACCGGAAAGGAGAGAGTTGGAACTTCTTTGTGTAATTTTCAACAGCTCTAAAATTTGCGGTCTCCATTACAATACCAGTCATCAGAAGGACATTTTCTCATAGATATCTAGTAATTTGTTGAAAATTCCATCTCTTTAATAGTCCAGTGAGGCGCAGCCTCCTATCCATACATATAATCAGCAAGACATATATCAGACTATCGGAGTATCCTTTAAATCTCCCGCTATCTCCTTTGGTGATCCTCATAAAATGGTTTCCGGGTAATCTTTTTTTAATATGTTTGTAAAGGCAAAGCCTTAACAATTTAGAAAGCCTTGGAGGACTGCTTTTATTATGCGGATGGCTTCACATCAAGGCGGAATGGTTATGGTACCATCTCGAACGGATTCAATGTAAACACCAAGGAAGCTGTAGATGATAACAGATATATGTCCCTTTTGCTATATTTCAGGGGGATAAATGGGAACACATTTGCATTTATTACTTTCTCCGGTTTAGGCAAGAGAATTTGACGAACGGGTGGCAATGAGGTTGGTGGGTAACCTATCTTTTTAGATAAGTTTGTGAAAACTTTCGGAGTATCTAGAAGTGTGGGTTTGAAATGGTTTAGTCAATGATGATCTAAGAGATTCAGCACAGCATGATAAAGCAGTGGCAATTGAGTGCTTAAGTTAGAAATTGAAGCTCTGAAGACAATATTGTTTGCAATTATTGCTATATGAATTCTTTTTAATAGCAGATTAAAAATAGAACTTCTACAAAAGCAGGGAACTTCGGAAGGCTGTCAATTAACTATTACAATTAAAATCGATTACTTTGCAGCAAACCTAGTCATGAATGAATGATTAGATTACTTCTTAGCATAATTTTAATACGGTACTGGATATTGATAGCTGACTTGAATTTGACTTAATTTTCCTAATTTTCAGCGAAAGTATCGGACCGCATCACTTGCGTTGATGCTTATGCTATTTGCGTTGTATTTTGCACTTACGATTGAGTTCTTTTACAAAGTAAACAACGCCGCGAGTCCTACTTAGTACGCGTTATGCTTATCAGACTTAGTCCTCTTAGCCTTGAACTAATCCACCTTTCGGGTTGTAGATATTCTTTCCTAAATGGTTCGTATGCTTTTTTCAATATAAACAATATCTGGTTTAATATTTGTGTTCGCCTTACGCATGAGAAGTGATGATTCAAAATGTGTTGAAATTCCCTTCATGGTGATTATAATTTCCCAATCTCTCACTAAGTTCTCATACATAAGATCAGGACATCAAAGTACATTAAAATTTTTGTTTATACAGCGTATAGTCTGTCATTGAGAGCAAGTGTATAGCTTTAACGCTATAGATTGAAGCAGTTAGCATAGCTGTTGGCCTTTGAAGCAGCTGGAAGGAAAACGTTAAAAAGAACTGCTTAGTAAAAGATGATTTTATTATATAGTGGTCCTTTTTCTTCCAGATTCTTATTATATACAAATATTGCTTAAGCTTAGTTTACACTTAGATATTTGCATCGCGATTTCTATGAGGCGCAAGTATGTATATTCGACAAACCACGATACAACTGCTCGTATAAATTCTCATTCATTTTGTATATGCTGATTTTGCTCTTGATTTGTTTTATGCTATCATGGTCATGAGAAAAGACTGATTTCTTATAGAAAAATAAGAACATTTGATATTTAGATGTCAGGTCGAAAGCATATAAATACTCCAATGAAAAAAAAATGATAAGTTAGAAGCAATCGCTCAGGAGTAAATGTGCGAAAAAAGAAATTGAAGACAAGTGGCACAATATAAAAAGTCACATATATTTCTCATTATGTTACATATTGCACTTTTAGAAATACGGTGCATATAAGTACATCAAAGACGCAAATGAATCACCGGTGGCCAAGAATCTTAATGTAACCGCTAACTGTATCTTTCCTCACTATAAGTAACGCCATCAAGTTCAACAAATGTTCAAAATCAACCCTATTTACTCCTATAGTTTTTAAAATAACTCCGATTTTCCAAAGTTAACTCATTTATTATATGTCCCATGTGTTTCACATTATCATCAGTTACGGTTTCTTTTATCATTTGTCTAAAACGATTAATGAAACAATTAAAAACAAAAAAATCTGATAATATTTTTTTACTGCGCGGACAAACCACCTAAGTATATCGATAAGTGCCCCTCTAATGTGAACAAAAGTCAAAACTTTTCTTGATATATACTTATATAAGTCGAAAAATGGGGGGATACAAACGTACCTTTACGTCTCAGTATTTTGCTGCATTACTCCTTTTAACAGAAGTTCATGGCTCCACAATAACAGTATAAATATGCAATATATATGATCGCGTCTCGTGCAGTGATCAAGCCCTTAATCTGCTAAATCGCAGTTTTAGCGTAATGTGGGGAATGTATGACTGGCCTGGCACCTATTGCGAGTTTGTTATTGTTTTTCTGTACGAAATTTTTATGCTGTGCATTCTGCAGTTATCACAAGTTGCTGATGGATGTAAGGGCTGCTGTACTCTTACACAAATATTGCATTGTATTTCTGTACTGAAAATGTTTACATATGCATTTGTGCAAAAGTTCTAGCCACTCTCACCAAAAAAAAATTTACCAATGGTTGAACTACTGTTTCAACGCTTGTACCAGACGAATTGTTCGTGAAAAATTATAGGGAAATGATCCTTTCTATACATTTTCCCAATGATCTCACTGCTTTCTATGCAGCTCAATTGGTCATGATCCCTTAGAAATAACCATCAACTCCACTTTAGCGTGTCCATCAGTAACGCAAACTGTGTTTTTCTTCCTTTCTGCTCAAAATATTCCATTAAATATTTTCGTCATATTTTTGCTCTTTCTTATACAGGGTGTCCCAGACTACTATGACTATATTTTTCTAAAGAATTCCTCTCATTCAGACAAGTAAAAAATTGTATGGCAGGGGTTGGGCAAAATGTCAGCCCTTCGAGTTACAGGGTGATTAGTAAAATATGCTCTATTTTCATTAAACAACCTATATATTCAAAAGTACAACCTTGTACGGTATATTTTAAGATGGAATTGCAGAACTTCACGGCCTTTCAAACGACTGCCCAACTACCCCCGTAACCCTCCATACTCCAGAATTATGACGGTTCAAATTTAAAATATCTGTTTTTTTTTCTTTTTTTTTTTCTTAAATACCCCCACTAACGTACACTTTTTTTACAAAATTTCGAAATCCCAAAGTGTCCTCTTTAATTTAACCTAGTACACTTATGTTGTATCTGTGATGGGTAAGGAGTTATTAGCTCTTAGCCTATACAGGTCACAGATAATTTGTTACATTAGTGACTGAAAACATGTCAAAACAGATCATTTTATAAAAATATTGACTAGTTTTGGTATGACATGAACAGGTTAAGAGCTAATAACTTTTTAACGGCTACATTTAGTACATAGGGTGTTCTAGGTTTAATTAAAGATGAGACGCTGTGCTTTCGAAATTTTGTAAAAAAAAGTGTATCTGAATGGGGGTATTTAAAAAAAAACAGAAAAAACCCGAAATTTTAAATTTGAAGCGTCATAACTCTGCTGTGGGGAGGCTTACAGGTGTAGTTGAGCAGTCGTTTGAGAGGTCATGAAGTTCTGCATACAATTTCGTCTTAAAATAGACCGTACAATGTGTACTTTTGAATACATAGGGTGCTTAATGAAAAAAAGAGAATATTATACTATTAATTCCCCCCCCCCCCCCGCATGCATTATAATACTCTGAACATATTTTATTAGCAATGTTTATGTTAATTAAGCAAGAGAAGCCCTGGGTTAGGACACTTTGGAAAATCTAGTACAGAATCGAACTCGTTAGGTCATTAGAAGAAGATTGAGTACCCACACTCCTATACACGGAGGCTTAAAGAGTTATTTATAGCCACTCACTTTTTTATTATTTCTTTTATTCGAACTGAGGTACTAGATTTTTCGCACATTTGATCGGTCTAACTCGCTCGGGATATATCCGATCGAAGAAGGGCTTTACCGTTCAGCTCAACTCATCATCAGCTACAATTCCTGAAAGACAATTTTTCTCTTTATGGTATGGGGTAGGTTCGAATACAGCATGTTGCATATCAAATTAAACGTCTCACCTAGTACTATCGGCTGGTTTACTTTTCTTATGATTAGGAAAACTTTCTTGGGAGGTTTCTGGTGCTGAAAATCCCATTTTCATGCACTTGGGTCACATACACCCTAGTTACTACATTTCGCATATAGTCTTGTAGTTCTTACATCCGTAGTAATAAGTGCTCTGTTATGAAAATGTTGTTCATAGGAAGTCATTTTTCACGAAGCATCCATTCTGGCGAATCACGAGAAATATTAAATTGTAAAGTTGCTGACACTGAACGAGATGGCGACACTCTTGTTTTATTTTTCCATTTTGTGTTAATGGTGGAAAGAGTGTTGAAAGTGTCGTGCTTCCTTGCTTCACTTGGTGTATTTCTCCAGATTTTCTCTGAGAACTGTGGTGCAGAAGTGCATTATGATTCTTGTTGGACTCATATTCATATTATCGGGGGGATAGGCGTTTTCTTGTATGGATGTTTTGGTATTGATATTTTGGTGAGCATATTGGCGTGGTGGAGTATTCCCAAACTCTCTTTAATTTCTTATCCAACTTGGGGTTTGTTGTAGCATAGGTAGATAGCACAGTCGTAGTTGTGCTCTTTATTTCTGGTACTCTTCCGACAAGAATCCAGCCCAGTTCGGTGTTTTGGGCTGTAGGTGTATTGCTAGATCCTCTTCTAATTCCATTTTTAATGACGGCGGCATAGATGTTTGCTCCGAGAAGAACATCGATTTCTCCTGGGATTGAGAAAGTATGATCTGTAACCGGGAGATTATTTATGTGTTCCCAATTTGAAAATTTGATTGGCTGTGTTGGAAGCAGATCGGTGATTTTTTGTTTATGAGCATGTTGCTCGCTATTTTAAAATTGTTGTGTAGAGATTTAATTGTGACTGTAGCTTGTTGTACGGCTGTATTGGTGGGAGTTGTACCAAGTCCAATTAATTCTTGGATGGTTGGAGATCCTTTAAGCTGTAATAGTTTAAAGGCCTTTTCGGTCATAATAAACACTTGAGATCCAGAGTCTATTAATGCTCTGAATGTCATTGTGATTCCGGATGGTGAGGTGACTTTATCAGAGCTGTAGAGTGGAGAGCTCTTTTCATATTGGCGGTTAAAAAATTTTGAACTTGTTGTTCGTCATTTCTACAAGCTAAGAGTGTGCTTGGTTCAGTTTCCATACTGGAATTTTGGGCTGATTTATTTGTCACTGAATTGTTTTGCTCATAATGGAGCAGAGTATTGTGACCTTTGTTACAGTGGTAACACCTTTTATTGTTTGTGCAATTTAAGGTTAGGTGCTGGGAAGATAAACAATTTTTGCATAAATGCTTATTTGTGACAACTTTAAGTCGTTGTCGGGTGTTCATATTTCTACAGGTTGGACAGTGAAATATGATATGGTCACCCTTGCAATGGCTGCAAAAGGACCTTTTTGTAGGTGGGTGCTTTGGTGTTGAACTTTTGCTTCTATTCACGAATCCATAAGTTGGTTTTGGTGAGAATGGTTTTCTCTATGTCATGTTCGAAGATGTATTTCTATTTCTTATCATTTCCAGAGTTCGGAATCGAGACTCTAAGAATTTTGTTAATGTGTTTAGTTCTGGTAAATCAGTGCTATTATGTAAGCTCTGTTCGCACAATTGGTGTGTATATGGGAGTAACTTTTGTACAGTCAAGTATATAATTATCAAATCCCAATTGTTTGTTTCTACACCTAAATTTTGTAATGCTAATAGTGCCTCAGTGATATTATCTAATAGCCTTTTGATACTTCCGGCAGTATCATGATTTGTGTTTGGGAGAGACAATAACTTCTTTAGTTGTTCATTGACTAGGACTCGCTTATTTAAGTAGGGCACCTTTAAGAGCTGCCAGGCTGGTTTATAGTTTGCGTTTGCGTTGCATACTTCATAATGCCTGAGCAGCTTTTCAGCTTTTCCAATTAGATTAGTTTTTAAAAAATAGAGTTTGTCAACGTCTCTTAAATTATTGTTGTTATGAATAACTGAATTAAAACAAATCATGAAACGAGATCCATGTAGAATATTCTCCATTGAATGTCGGCAGCTTTATTGTAGGAAGTCTTTCACTACTGCATGACATTGTGCTAGCAGAATTTGTCTGTGTGTAGGGTGGATTGCTGACAGATGGTGTTGATGTTAATCTGTCTATGTCTTCTTCCACGATTGCTGCTTTCTCAATGCAATATTCCTCGACCTCGCTAAATATCTCTTTGGTGAAAAATTCTAGTTGGAGATATTGTTTTGTTACTCTCCTTTGTATAATGTCGAGTTTGGAATTCTTTCCAATACTCGGTGAACGTTTGTAGGCGTTTTTCTGCTGATTTGACAGTTTTCTTTTTTCCTTCTCTGTGATGCCTTTTGTATAAGTCTATCATTAGCTCTTTGACTTCGAGTTGGGACTTAACCAACTCTGACATAGAGTCGATAGTTTCGTAACCATCATCAGATGAAATGGATTCTCCATATTTTGGCATTTTGTATGCAGGCGTTTTGAACTGAATGACAGTGTTAAGCAGTGAAGCTAATTTTATATTTTACTGACTGAGTTATCCGGCTTTGAAGGACCAATGTGAGATCTAGTCTCGGACGTGGGAGGGAGTGCCGGTTAATAATGTACAACTCAGTTTTCAAATATAAAATTGTTATGCAAAATAAATGCTTAACAAAAATTCAGAAGTAAAAACTAACCTACTACTATACAATTCAACAAAATTTCAAGCAAAATAACAAAATAAAAGTAATAAAAAATAAAAAAATAAACAAATTAAAAATTCAGATTCAAATTCAATGACCTCCTGCCCAGGCGCTTCCAATGCTCTACTCGTTCTAAAAAAAGGAGAGAAGACCAGAATTATTATCTGTCATCAAAACGAAAGAAAAAAAGAATTGTTGATGCTGCTAGTGCGTGAGGACACGAGGGCAGCAAAATGCTTCTATAGAAGCTCATTCAGATTAGTTTCTGAATATAAATTTGTTGTACCAAAGGTGATTTCAATATGTTTACAAGAAGTAGTAACCTTTTTATGGAGCGTAGGGGCACAAAGGCAGTTAAATACCTCTGCTCGTACGTGAGGGAACCAGGGTAGCAAAGCGCTATAATTGGTAAAACGAGTCAGATTAGTCTCTGACAATATTCTGCGCGTGCGCAGAAGTGTATCAATGTGCTAAAGAAGAAGCGCAGATTAGTCTCTGCATCAGAATTATTCTTCTGTAAATGTGAGCAGGTGATGTAGCAGATTATTCTCTGCAGTACAATTATTTTTCTGCTTTGATGTGGACAGGAGATGTTGCAGATTAATCTCTGCGCAGAATTAAACTTCCGCTTAGGTGTGGGCAGGAATATTGCAGATTAATCTCTGCGCAGAATTAAACTTCTGCTTAGGTGTGGGCAGGAATATTGGAATTGATAGGATTTTCAGATTAATTTCTGAAATATAGAATTAATCTTCTATAATAAGGTTGGGAATAATATTCTTGTCACTCGGATTAGTCTCCGAATCAGATGAGCTCTGAACCAAGAATGATTTTCTGCTGCTGCTCGTCGGCTTTATATAGCCGCCGCATCCAGTTATGAGCTCTCGAAATCAAATGATGTGACGTAATGTCACTATGTGACGTAATGTCACTATGTGACGTAATGTCACTATGTGACGTAATGTCACTCTCTTTCAAGAGTGATACACAAATTCAGAAAATATATTGTTTATATACATCCATCTCTTACAAGCTCAATTAATTTTGACAACAAATCCGCAGAGGAGCACATGTTTCAGTAATATTTAAAATTAATTGTTGTGTTAATTAAAACAAGCTCAATTTCCTAAATAATTTTAATTTAACGCAATACTATTTTTAACATCTTTCGTGTTTCCAATCGCCAAATAATAATTAATTATAAATCAGTGTGCAATTGGACGAAATAAAGGGTTTTCACATCCTGTTCAATATTTGTGCGATTTCAGAAGCAAGAACGCTCAGTCCATTCTTATTATATGTCAGTGTTAAGAACAAAAATTAACGCTTAAAATTCATTGAGATGGTGCAGAACCATCAAAAGGACTTGGCAGTGAATAAAATTCTGCCGAAACATGTTCTGTAAATTTCTTAGATTAAACGAATGCTTATTGCTCATAAGCGGGTCCACGCTCACAAAAATATTGTTAGCAGTCCAAGCAAGCACCCGTTGTCGATCTTCAATAATGCATACAAATTGTAAAGCAAGGAATTCCAGTAAATTTCTAAGAAAAAATTGAGGTCTTTCCTACTTCAGATCGAGGCATCGTTGATTTTATAATGGAGCGAGGGAATGTTGGCGTACCCTTCGGTTACGTCCGCTAGTCGAGACGTAGTCTGTAAATATGAGAGGAGTGTGTTTTTTTCCGCAGTAGCACCTCTACAAATACAGCAAGCAACTAAGTCAAACTTCGTTTCGCAATCACTACACTATACATGAGGTTAAAACTGACCAAAAACAAACAAAAAATTGAATATGTACAATATTATATATATGTGAAAAATATCTACAAAATTGTAAAAAGAGAGTAAAGTCAAAATGAAACAAGTGTTTAAATAGAATGTCAGTCTTTTAAATGGAAGGAAGTCGGTATTAAAGAGATCAATAAAATTGAAGCTCAAATTATATGATTTTAAAATTCTGAAGATAAGCAACTTTTCCTTGATGTTCGACCTACGAGACGGCAGTCTGAAGCGAGGTATATCCCGTGATATACGAGTGTTAACGTCAATTTTAGACAGTATGATAGGACAATCGAATAAACAGTTTACCGTCCTGAAAAGAAACATATTATATAGGTATGCTCTACGATTAACCAGGGATAACAAATTAAACTGACTGAGCCTTTCAGTATTATCAAGGGAAATATTATTGAATTTAAATAACAAGAGCGTGGCAAATTTTCTCTGAATTGACTCGATTTGATCAAAGTAAGAAGAATAAAATATTTAAGGATACTTCTAATTATAGAGTTGAAGGGAGTATTATAGAACGCTAAGTATTTAAAGGACGTGCATGTACGAAAAACAATCCCGCTTAACGTAAACACTGCAATATGGAGGGCAAAGTTAAGAAATAGTAATATTATTAATTTTATAATCAATATTCATGGCATCACATGTCCTAGAGAGAGACATAACATTACATTTATTGATAGACCGATAGCTAGTACTAAGTTGAGGGGCACCAGTTTATAAATCGGGGTGACAAAACTATTCTTTAAGATCTGACCAAAAATATCCTTGTGAACTTATAGGTTAAACAAATTACGTATTAGTTCAAAAAGCGTGCCGTGCATTTCTGAGAGATCAAATTAGGCACCCATTAGGACCGGTATTCTTATTACAATCTAATTTATCAAGTATATTTGAGATCATTGCAGAAGACATTGTGGATATGTTAAAACAACTGTTATTTTGATGTGAACTAAGTGAAGATAAGTTCAATAAATGGTCCAACCCAGACTAGACATACGGAAAATATGTAGAGAACAGTTCATTTATTTTACTGTGAGTAGTTGATTTAACGTTACCATACTCCATTTCTTTGGGATAGAGACTCGACTTTCTCAAATTTTTGTTCTAAGCCTAAAAGACTTTAGGGTTTTATTTTATAGCAGATTCAGTGGAATTAATGTATTTAGTATAACATTCCTTCAAAGGTTTTTAGACTTATTCGTGAAATAAGAGAAGGTTGTATTCCTTCATTAATTATACCATAAAACCTGTGGATGGAATGATCAATATTCTCCGTAATAACAGACGAGACGCATGAATCTTCGAAAATATTATCAAAGCTTTCAAACTAGAGATTGAAATAGTACCTACCTATCACCTATTGTTTGAGTTAAATTGACTATTAAATAATTTTCGATTGCACATGAACAGTTATTTAAAAAAGACAGCGTTGATGTGCAATAAATATATGAGGGCTGCGTAGAATTATCTGTATTATTAAAATTCCAATATAACAAGTAAAAAAGCTAGAAATGGTCCAAGAGCAATTCTTATGATACTCTAGGTGAATGCCAGTATGTGATTTCGTATGATCACCCATCTGCGCAAGTTTGATTGTTGAAGTGGTTGCATATATTTCTAGAACGGTTCGTACAGCAGTAAAAATGATTAAAACTAATTTCACAGGATTTCATATTTTGAAGAACTTCTCAGTACAATAAAAACGTCTAGGACTGATCGTTTTTACAGTATGCGTAAAAAACCTCAATTTTGATATGGTAACACCAAGAAGGAGTTATCCGATTTAGTCCATTTTTGAAGCTTTATTTACTACGTCGACGCATTCTCGGGCAGTGTTAAAATATATAGTAATGAACAAAATTTTTGTATAGCAACTCTGCGAAGGGGTTACTCGATTTTTCCAATTTTCGAACTTAAATATGTATACTTTTTTTATAAAAAAAAGCCCGTGTACAAGATTTCAGCTCTCTAAGTATACAGGATCTCGAGATATCGTGGGGACGGACAGACGGACATGCAAAAATCATAATAACTTTTAATATTATGCGTAAGTGTCCAACACATTTTTGTCTACTCGCGTTATTCCTGTGCGTTACAAACGGAATGACAACCTCAGTATTTATCTAGGGTAGGGCAAGTATGAGAAGATCAAATCGTTCCTGGATATTTAAAAAGTTATCACTAACATTATAAAGTATAGAATCATAGATTGGGCTTTTGGAGATTGTGGCGGAATCTATAAACAACATATGTATGTATGTACACCATAAAATTATTCTCGATTAAAGCCATACAGAGATCTTAATATGTATTCAGTTTCCAGAGAATGTACGCGATGGCAGTTGTAGTTACTTTTAATGATGATCTTTTGGTGCTGCGGAACAAGTTCAAGATCCATCGAATGTTCTGAAGTCATATAAAATAGTTAGATTAAGAAAATTTTCCTTTAAGCTAGATCTACATTTAAAGTATCACTTTCTCAAATGGCATAGCATGACAAATCAAACAATTAGGCCTCTGTGTAATGAAAAATCTAACAAAACTTAAAAAAATAAACAAGAAACATTTGAATCGACCCAAGGATAATTCTGTTGTGGAGAGGGTATATTCCCTCATTAATAAAAATCCAAATTAGGGTCTAAAATGCCAAGAAATTTAAATCGCCCTCGTGTGACCAAATTTCACGCCATCAAGAACCGCACAAAAGAAGTTCAAAGCGCAGCAAATCCAATATCAAAAGTGGAAAGGGAGTAGAAACGATCTACCTCCTTTTGCCTTGGTTGTAGCTAACACATGGCCTTAGTAGCACCTGTCATAGCACACGACATAAACACCGAAAGTGTGCTGCAGGGAGAGATTGCATGGTGCATCTCGAGCATATTTACTGCCCCGTGCCATGGTATGCCTTAATACGAACCCTCGTACGTATCCACTGTGTTCGTTGTGTATTTACGGAAAAGATTAAAATTTGAAAAAGGCCGCTGGAATTAAACATGCGAATAGACGAATTCGATGCATTTCGGTGGGAATGGCTGCACGTGTAAATTATTCCTGCTTTTTTGTTGAAACTTTCTATATGCTTCAGTTTTGTGAATTCGAATGAGACATAAATACGTATCTAGTGTTTAATGCAATGCAATTACATAAATACCCCTGTTTGTTAGCTACAGTCTGACTATTAATTTAGAGGTAAAAGGAGATATGTATTTCATTTGGACCGGGCTAGGTATATGTTCTATAGTAGATTTCAATAGTACCTATTGTTTTCACAATTCTCACGACATATATGTATATGTATTCATGAATTCAACTTTGTTGTTGCTGAACTGCATGACTAAATTTGAGAGCCGATCACTTATGGAAGATAACACATCGTAGCGTACTCTTGCCTATCGAAACGATTGAGGATAACTTCGCAGAGGGATCAAACATGATTCTCAGCTTTGTATAGTATGTAATCCTTTCGTGCTTGTAGATACTACATATTATGCGGTAGGAAATAATATGCCAGTTTAATTGAATTTATATCTAATTCTGGTATATACCTCAGTCTGATATGTATATCTCCAGGAACTCGATATATGAGCCGTTTATTTTGAAAGTGTTGCAAGTCCATTTGGGTGTATTTCTATTTTCTTCAGACTTCTCTAATAAATATAATTGGTTAATAAATTTACATTATCTTTAATTTCAAAAGACACAAAATTTCACTATTTGATCCTACAAATATTTTTAAATTTATTGAAACTAAAATATTTAAATATTTCATCGTAAAAAAATGGACATGCAACACTTTCAAAATAAACGGATCATACTCGTATATGTTTGTTATTTTAATTCTCTGTGCTTAGCAAACCATCTATGCAGTATTGAAAACTATTTACGACATCTATAGCTCTCTCGTTTAAATGTTTGATTGAAATTTGCACCATTCTACTAGTAGGAGATTATTTTGAAATTTTTCAACATATTCAAGCTTTCAAAATTCATAATCGTCATCAAAATTGTCATTTTCGGTATAAATTCTACATGTTCCTCGGGATTCTGTTAAATTCTCCTGATGTAGCCTGTCTGAGAACAGCGCTTCGTAAATGAGCTAATATTGTCGTCGATGATACTAAAACACAGTTACAATTAAATATACTTATATATTAAAAAATATTTTATAAATAAGTTGCACTAAAAAGTAAAAAATATTTGTTTCTTTCTCAGTGATAAACCTAACCAAGAAAAGTTTCATTGCAAAGATTTCGAACATTTAAGGACAGATGAGGTAATATAATTTTTAAAGATTTTTAATATATTCAATTTCAAGATTTAATTTGAGTTCTATCATATCTTATTTTACAATCAAACTTTTCTTATGTATAACACTCAGATATAAAAAATTATTTTCTACCTTTTATTCATTACATTTTCGCTAAAAACTCATATAACGGTACATAATCTGTCAGACATAATATGTATATTAATTTTCGAACATTCTGATGCAATTTTCGTTTTCTCTGCGGTAAGTAGTTTAGAAAATCTTCTCATTTGGTAATACTTACACTCCATGTAACAAAATTTTACATGAAAAACTGGAAAAATTTCATTCACATTAAGACTCATATAACGGTTAAACATAGAAAATTAAGACGTTCCCTTGAAATGTGTATGCTAAAGCATTAACAATACTCGGATGAGAAAAGCCTGATATAGGGTTTCTTACAGAAGAAAAGAAAATATACTATTTAATAGTACGCAGTAAGAGCACAATTTTTTTACCCCATTGGAAAGATATAAGCAGAAAACGCCATGTAAATCCATTCACGTTTATTACCCTAAAACTATTCCTAAAATTTCACAGATAAAAGTTATTTAAAAAGAAGTTTATCCAAATAATTGAAAGATAGAAGTCCAGTACCTATCAGAAATTTCTCTACTAATGCCCAGTTTGTAAAATAATTTTGCAGTTATGGTATTGAACTGAGCATCAAAATCGAAATTACGTGACAATCTATGGGCTCATGGTTTCTCAATGGTCAAACTCTTTCTGCAATTAGAATAATATAATTTCTTTGATATTGGATGCTCAAAGTTGCTATTATTCGGGTGGTCACTGTTTTTGCAAACATTATTACTGACAAAATAGTATTTTCTAAATGGACTACTTCCAGTTCCTGATTACTTCTTATGTAGTCAGTTTATAACAGGTAGGGTACTCCAGCTGTAGAGATGGCCACTGATGCTGCAGGACAGGCACAGTTGTTACAGGCTCGCTAGTCATTACGATCGTTGCTGATGGAAAATCATCTTCAATATATTTCATATTAATCCGGTCTGGGTAGGGTCCTCAGTAGCGGAAACTTTAACCAAAGAGCTGTGGGGATAATTTTCTCTAAAACAAGAAAAATATATCTTCCGTCTTTATATTTTTTATACCCTAGATGATGAAATCATGGGTATACTAAAATTGTCTTTCCGTTTGCAACGTATAGAAATAATGCTGGTTGAGCAAAATGGATTAGACATCAGCTCATAATATTAAAAATTATTTTGATTTTTACATGTCCATCCTTGGTAAGGTTGCCATACGTCGACGTAGAGAGCTGAGCTTTTGTACTATTCGAAAATGGGCTAAGTCGGGTAATGATGCAATCATAGGGTAGGTATATTTAGTTTGTCATCCTGTTTCTAATGGTTAGAAATAATAATGGTAGAGAGCACAGTGGATGGGACATCCAATCATGATGGTAAAAGTACTGTTGATTTTTGCATGTGCGTCTGTCCGTCCTCTGGATAACTCGAGAGCGCATTTGCTTAGAGAGCTGAAATTTTGCACGCGCACCTTTTCTAAAAACTTGATATTTACGCTGAAAAATGGGACAAATCGGGTAACTCCTTCGTAGGCTTACCATACAAAAGTATTATCCTCACTATATTTGGAGACAGGCTATGATCGCGTCGACGTAGAGAGCTGAAATTTTGTACATGGCGTTTTCATAAAAAGAGCAAGTGCAATTTCAAAAATGGACTACATTGGACAATAAGTGTTGCCGTATGTATATATATGTGAAGCAAGGGCGGCTCCATTGGAAGCAAAGAAAGCATTGCTTCCCTTGACAAAATTGAAAAAACGAAACATAAAAGACAAATCATTTTGCATTGAAATATTCTTAGAATATTTAAAAAAGCTTTATAAAATTCAAACATATTTACTCCTCTGTCATCACTAGATGCAACCTGAAGTATTTTATAAGTAACGCCCAATTTTCTATTACAAACTAAGAACATTCCACCCAACCAAAATCCTCGAGAATACTTCCCAAGCCATGAAACAGAAATCTACATGTGTGCGTGCTTAGTCCGTTTTCTAAAATGTTCTATATTGATACTTATGGAAAATTGTTAAACATTGGCTTTATATATGCCATAGAGCCTAAACTACTATCCATACAGGAAAATAGTCTTCCAGTATTTTACTGCTTGGTTGCTTACCTTCCCAAAGGCCACACTTTCTATATACCTTACTTAACAAAATAATAAAATAGTTTTGATTACAAAGTAACCTTACCATTTTACGCTCAATACCTCTCTGCTGAGTGATAATTGCATGTGTGTATGTACAGCCGTAGTCCGAATCTGTAGGCAGCTACATTCGATATCATCAGCCCACGGCATGCCATGACGGCACAGCGACATTACAATGACTACTCAGCTGAGAATTTTTGTTTGAGGAATCGTAGTCATTTTGTTAAGATAAATTTTTTTAAATAACTTTGTTAGGAAAGGTATGAAAATTTTATTACGGTTCGGAAGATAAGAAAGCAAGCTTAAGATTAACACAACGCCATTTTTCTGTATGAATAGTAGTTTAGGGCGGAGGAGCTATTCAAATCAAACTTTTGTCAATTTTATATAAGAACACTGCAAATATTTTAGAATGTAAGGACTACGCTGGGCCTCGCATGTGGTAGGGAGGGAGTCTGTTTCATGACTTGTGAAGTATTCTCGAGGGTTTCGACCCAACCCAATGTCATTATATCGCTACTAACACACTGTATGGTATGTTGGCCAAAATGTAGCGTATGACCCATACACCATCATTCCACCTAACACCAGATCAGCCCCTATTCGTCTTGTCCAGCAAGCTAGATAATATTCGCGTGGTATGGAAGGAACGGCATTAGAATCAAACACCATTGCCACTGACAGTGCAGTGACGCTAAAATCCCTACAGTGTGTTTACAATAATAAAGCGAATGTAAATGGGACTCATATTCACTCCAGAGTTTGCGGTCTTGCCTTCGATTTATTTAAATGTTGCCAGAAGCTAATAAATTCGCAGCTTTCTTTAAATAAGTTTTATCCGATCTTCGTGAAGAAAATTGTGAAATTTTAGGAATAGTTTCAAAATAGTTAACGTGGACTGATTTACATGGGATTTTTTGTTTTAGAATTAGTCAGTAGCTTAATTTTTTTACGTTTTTGTTGGCTTTTCGGGGAGGGTGGTAACTGCACCCTTAGAGTTGTCCAATTTTGTGTAATACCAAATTGAAGCTTTAGCTGATATTTATTAAATGGCATATTTTCTTTTGTTTTGTGAGAAACTTTATAACCGACTTTTTTCACCCGAATATCTTTAAAATGCGTGATATTCGAATTTGTGAACAAAGGGCATGTAATTTCTTGCGGGGAGCTGATTTTTTTTAAATCTTTCCGGGGCAAAATATTAAAGAAGCCAAAATTGTTCAATTGTATCACTTCATCTAAATTTTATATTGCTCAGTTAGACATAAAATAACCATTTAAAAAAATAACACTCGCAGGATGCTGATCATACCACTACCCAAGTTAGGATATATGTATATTGATTGGGATAACATGGTTTTTTACTTGTGGAAATCGCTAAAGCACAGTTTCGTTTCACTCAAACAAAGTGGTACATTACATGTACACTGTAAAAAATTTGCACAAAATTTGGCACAAGCTTAGGTATTTTTCCCTAAATGTAGGGAATATTCCCAAAAATGTAGGGAATTTTCCCAAAAATGTAGAAAATATTCACTAATTTTAGGGTATATTCCATACAAAAAATACTTAAGCTTTGTGACAACAAATGTGCACATTTTATATAGTGTAGAGCACATCCACTTTGTACGTCGTTTCGTTGATGATCTTGGTTACTACAGTGAGCACAGCGTCGTAAGCTGGTTCTTGTTGGTAGACGCGTGATGCTGCAGGTTATATGGTTTTTTTTTTTGACTTGTTTCCCTATTCCGTTGAGAAAGCTGTATGTTTGTTAGAGCCGCGATTATGTCCAGTTTAAAAATTTTATTTGTCCACTGTTGTAATCTTGAACTACCTGCGGGCAACAAATTAACTGAGAAGATCCATCACGTGTCCTTCTATGAGTTTGAGTAACATGCTCCGGATCATAAAAATTTGACAGCAATGTAACTGCTTTATTGCCGTCCGGTATCACTAGTTCTCCAATCAAAATCACCTCTAGCCAATTTTTTATCAGCCTTTGTATCCCTGCGCATGTATTCTCTATTTTCTTGCACAGTTCCGCTGCCATAAATACCCTTTCTTTTCAGCTCAACGATGTGAAGTAGTTGTCAAAGAAGAGTTATCAGAAAACTCTGAAGACAAATTTAAGACCACATTTTCGCCAAGATTCTTTTGTACTACATCACCTTTCTTTCCTGTATATATTTCGAAATTGTCGCAGAGCATCCAAACTTTATACCCTCTTTTTATGGTTTTTTTTGCATATATTGTTTTAGTGTGTAAGGATCTTTGAATTTAATCATGGACTCTGTTGAAGAAAATATGAATTAATACTTCTCATGAAATGTAAATGAATTTGTTTTATTGAACTCGATTGAACTATTCCTATGCACATGTACTTTCTGGCTTGGTCTAAAATGAAGTGAACGATTCTAAATTCTGAAGTATGAACAGAACGCAAAATAGAGTGAGACAATAACATGATTGTGTGAGTTTTGACAATTATTAAATTCAAGGCAACCAAAGTAATGGAGTGAAAATTACAATAGCAAGTTGGTAAACTAGTGAGCAAAAATGTAGTACATTGAGTTATGAAAATTACTTGAAATATTTGAAATTGGTAAAGTAGAGCTAGAATAAAATGATGAATTTATATAATTCTAAACAGATTCACCAATTGCAATATATTCTCCAGGAACAAAGTTATCGTCAAATCTTTTCAGTAAAATATCCAAAAAGGCCTGAACTTTTTAAAGCTTATTAAAATTCGCTGACCGTCCTTCAGGCATAACAGAGGTATCGTTCAAATGAATATGACTTAGAAGCCAACTAAATCTTTTTACTGGTAATAACTTCGCAATAAATTCGTCATCTAGTTCCGGACGAGAAGACCAATAGTCGCGATAATTCGCTTGCGTTTTTATTCCCATCAAAAAGTTAAGTCCACTAAATACTTGTATTGTTTCCTACGTTGTGAATGTTGATATTGAGTAAAATTTTTGTATTTGTCTAATTATGGGGCAGGCAGTATTTGCTGTGAATGGATTAAATGTAAGATATGATTGCATGGCTGATTTATTTAACGATGATAATGGCTTCCTTCTCTTTCAAGAGCAAGAATAAATATGAGTATTTATATTGGGTATTATTGACATCATTGACTTTGAAACTTGTATAATTACTTATAGTAGAAATGAAATAGACTGAAAAGAGGAGCTATAATTTACACGAAATGTATTGCTCCATTCATCTGAATCCCACGAACCGCCACTGATGCGAAGACGATCAGTCCTAGACGTTTTTATTGTGTGTATTATAAAGTTTTTAAAAATACAAGATCCTATGAAATTGGTTATAATAATTTTTTCCTGACGACGAGCCGTTCTAGAGATATGTGTATGCGAAAAACAACTTTAACAATCGAACTTTCACAGTGTGGAGTGAACATACGAGCATTCATCTAAGTATCGTTTGCATTGCTCTTAGATAAATTCTAGCTTTTTACCTTGTTTTTGATAAAACTCTCTTTTTTAAACTTTCTTTATATGATTTGCTTTTTGTGTCTTTTTACAGACGCAAAGCTTACGATACTGACAAAATTTTATTTGTATAAAATCTAAATTTTTTTGGTCCTATCTAGCTAATTCCCATTGTTCAGTGAGACGATGATGATGAAATTCTGTAATTAAATAAAAAACAACAACGCACATAATATGAATATTTCAGTGTTACTTATCTTGTCCGATTAGCCTTCGTTTCTTGTAGCTGCTGGGTTTTCGAAACCAATTTCTCTCCTAAAGGCCTGAAGGAAAAGTAAATCGTTAATTAGCTAATAACTCCATTATTGATTGTAGCATAACTTACTTAATTTGTACATTAAATCACATGGCGATCATCAAATACTAGAGAACTGCAGAAGGGAATATATTTAAATGTTAACCTGACAATATGTTATAACAGTCCTTTACACTTTCAAGTCATCAGGCAACGCTCTGCGAAATAGTTTTGCCAGCGTTTAAATGAGACAGATTTACGTGTTCGGTGATCAGTTCTGCATAGCGGGGTCAATGCACTCAAATTTGAAATTCAAAAAGTGGTACTTTAATTAGCCTAAGTGATACCAATAGATCTTTGGAATTCGTTGCATATAGTAGAAGTTTGGAAATCACTTTGAATTGAAATTATATATCTTGTTATAAGATAATGTTAGTCGTTTTTATTTCTCACTTTCTACAAGTTTTTTTTAAATATCTTTTCAAATTGGATTGCTTGGATATACAAAACACCCTTTTTCAATTAGGAAGGTATTTCGAGTAACGTAATTAGCATATAATTACAGCGTAAATATCGGTTTTTCGTATGAAATTTGTAGAATGTACAGTCAAGTAAGGCATAGTCGCTGCAGGCATAACTGATGATATCGTGCTAAAGGCTTCCCAGTTGTATAGGTATGGCATTTATAACTGACTTTTTGGTATTCTGCTTTCAAAGATGCAGTAGCGTAATTAAATTACTAATGTAGGTATTTTTTTATTTATAGATATTGTCATGTTTACTCTGGTGGATGTTAATATTAAGTTTTCATGTGCTTTTTATTTTAATTGTTTTATAGCGACAAAAGAAGAATGAAATCCTAGTTGTTTTAAAATAAGTGAAAACGTTTCAGAAGGCATTGAAGGCGATCTAAATAAGAGAGCGAAATATTTGCCAATAAACGTAGAACTACACAAATTATGATGTAGTTTTGTTGTAGATTCTATAAATCAAAGGTACATACATTTTTACAAATATACCTACAATGAGGAGTCATACAACTCAATTTTCTTTATAAATTTCAATTCAGTATTTGAACAAAATAATAGAAATTTTTACACGACACTACGTATCATAAAATTAAAAGAAGAAGTATTACCATACTTTATTCTGTTCCACACAATGAAAGCTGTGTATAAATACAAAAATTCACTCCGAAAATAGGTTTAGCTGGTATGAACGTAAAAAATAACAAGTAGAAAAGCTAGAATTGGTCTAAGAACATTTCTTGTGATACCCTAGATGAATGCCCGTATAAAATTTTGTATGGTCACCAATCTATGCAAGTTTAATTTTTGAAGTGGTTTTTCGCATATATGTATTTCTAGAACGGTTCGTTGGACAGAAAATATGATTATAACCAATTTTATATGATTTAATATTCTGAAAACATTTTTAGTACAATAAAAATGTCTTGGACTGATCGTTTTCACAGTATATATAAAAACATAATTTTTATATGGTAACACGAAGAAAGGGTTACCCGATTTAGTCCATTTTTGAAATTTTATTTGTTATGACTATAAAAATACAATGTACCAAATTTCAGCTCTCCATGTCGAGGCGTTCTCCGGCAGTGTCCGAATGTATAGTGGAGTTGCCCAATTTGTCTCATTTTCGAACTTAATTATACTTTTTTTTTAAGTCCATGTACACAATTTCAGCTTTCTAAGTGAACGCGTTCTCGAGTTTTCGTGCGCACAGACAGACAGACAGACGGATTGACTGACAGACAGATGGACGGTTAGACGGACGAACGGACGGACGGACATGCAAAAATCGAAATAACTTTTAATTTTGCTCTACCATCATTATTTCTGTGCGTTACAAACGGAATGACAAACTTAGTATACCCTATAGGTTTTATCTAGGCTATAAAACGATACTACAAACGTTTTACGATTTTCTATACGCTTACGGGTCCCAAAGGACACATCAACAGAATATCGCGGAAGGAAAGATAATATCCATATCTCTATAAACCTGCTCATGGTTTGTAGCTACAAATGAGAGTGAGTTACATATCCAGCCTAAGTCATCATAATATGTATTATATTTGTCTTTACTAGTTAATTTCCATTTCTTTCCTTGTAATTTCAATCCCACCAATACTAATTATTCAGCAATTAACTGTTAACACTATAATTACGATTTGGTAACGTTTAGTGATAAAGTGCAGACCTTTAATTTCTGCCAAGTCAGGGAAATATGGAAACCTGTAGAAATGGAACACAGATGGATCCAAAATGGAATGTAGATCAGGCGTGAGCATATGTGGGCCGAAGTGTCATCTCGTAAAGGCCTCACTTACCATTTTCTAGACAGAAATACACGCCCTGGAGCTCTGCGACAACCAAAAAGCCACTATTCAGCATAAATCAGGCTTTGGGAGGACAGAATTAAAATGGCACACTGTGAATATTCCCCGCGGCTGAGACAAGCGAAGAAGTTCGTCGTGTACTCGAAACAAACGACAAAGGTAGTCCACACGGTCAACAGAAAGGAATTAAGGCGCATAACGGCTTACCCACTTAGATATCAACTAAAAAATGGGTAAGCTCAATGATTGGGCCTTTCGCTTCTGTATCGAATGCGATGAAACTGCTGAACACTTCCTGTCTGACTGTAAAGCTCTGGGCCGCATAAGGCTAAGACATCTAGAAAAGGAATCCCTACTGTCAGAGGATGTTGCAAAGGTCGACACTTAGGGGCAATGTCACCAAAGATCTTTATGTCGCGATGACTAGTGAGCGGCGGGAGCTCTGTCTGCCTCCCCACAGCAAATAATAATAAAAAGAATTGTCACAATTATTGTATTTATAAAATGATTACAATTATGTAAAACGTATTTCAATTATATGAAATTAATTTCAACTGATACAAATAGTTTGAGCGCAGGACAATGCGTGGCGAGACCGAAGAAGTCAGCAGTGATCTGGTGCTAGCTGCTTATTGCATTCCGTGGCTCTGTCATGCGTAATTGTATAGGTGTAGTCTTGTGGTTTTATTTTCGGTCTTGTCAGCTACCGTTCTATTTCAGTGTTATTGACTGCCGTGAAATTATCTCATTTTCAAGTCCATCACATAATTTAATAAAAGCTTTATTTTATATTAACTCAGAGGTTTTATATTATTTCTTGAAGTTGAAAGTTAATATATAAATTATAATTCGTGCGGCAACACCCTGTGTCTTAAAAAGTACAGGACATACGGTCACAGTTAAGAGCTCATTGTATGTAGAGCTTCATGGCCTTTCAGAGAAAAACAGTTTTAAACTTTGGTTGTGGCTATTATACCTAGTTTTCATTTTTGAGCACTTCCAGTGTAGTTTGGTCGCATGCATTCTTAATTATTTTTCTATTCTCTATGACAATGTTTAAAGTAACCTGGGTGGCACTTTCGCTACTTCCGGGTGAAATATGATTAGCCTGGATATTTTATTTGAAATCGAATGACACCTTTAGGTTCTAAGAGTAACTGCCAGATGGACGGACAACCCTTTGTAATATTAAATATTTTATATCTTGTTATGCCAAATTTTGCCCAAAAAACCGAAAAACAGATGACACACTTTCCGTAAAGTTATTTTCTAATAATAAAGTCAAAAACTTATCGTCTCACCTGTAAATAAAAAAAAACAATTATTCTGATGAGTGTAAAAGACCTGAGCTTGTCCTTATCACATGCTCGTATTTCGCTCCAGCCAGCATCTAGAACAAAATTTTCCCAAGCTATAGCTTGATTCCTTGCTTTTGCGTCCTCCTTAATCAACTTCTGGATTTTTTTAGAAGCAGAAGCGAACGAAGCGACAGTACGTGTAATGCACATTTACACTGTACGGTGAATTTAATTTGGATAATTGCTTAAATGGAGCAAGTCAACAGATCTGAGAGCCATAAATTCAAAACATTTCTGATTCAGTTTTTCAGGACGAGCCCAACCTTTTGCATGTTTTCCACATAAGCGAGACCGTCGCGTCGCCGATGACGAGTGTGATGGCGCGTATTGTACCTCAGCTCAACAGCACTTACTCATTCTCGCTTGCCACCCACACTCAGCCTCCGGGACCAATGCTGTCCTTCGTATAAAAAAAAAAACAAGAAAATTTTAACTTTTCGCAGGAAAATAAAATCTTCGTCTGCTGTCTGTGCTTAGCTGGGGGAATGTGGAGCCCAGGATGATAAGTACTATAAGAGGATACTTTACATCTCGGGCTGTATAGACGAAATTTTCAAGCAAACAGTATATCGATTGCTTCGCTTTCGCCCCGGTGAGATGGCATAGCCGGGATTTCTGCATAGACGCCTGGTGGGTATAGGTGGGTGATATTGATTTTATGAAGCTTTCCTTCGGTGGCCGCATGCAGAATATGTTGATGTTCACACGATTCTAGAGAGGCAGCAGATAATACCATTTGTCATTGTTGGAGCTCACTTTGCAAATGAAGTTTTCAATCCGGCCGTCGATCGTCCTCGTTGTTAAGCTGGCCGTGGACATGGTGCGTTTTTGCCAGAGTTTCGAGAGTTTTTCAGCGAATCGTAGTTGGGCTGTCAACTCTTGTTTGATCTAAATTTATGAACTATTCGACTAGGAATAGGATTAAACGATTAGAAAACCAAAATCAGGTTAAAATGAAAATGAATATTAGCATTATTCCTACAAACGGGGCAAGCTCTTACAAAATTAATGACTAAAGACTACAGTTCCCGTCAGGTGATAAATGAACAGGTGAAAGTTGGCCCGGCCCGTGTTGAAAGCTTTTTGCACTCTCATTCCCCCGTTAACCCGATAAGAGTGACAGATTTTGAATTATGTCAAATTTACTCGTTATCATCCAGCTTCTATTAATTATTATGAATTTGCGCTTCTAATGGCAGCACGTGAACACTCAGGAGTCCAAATTTCATATAGCAATACGCAAATTGAATAAATTTATTAGGCAAATCTATGATTTTTGCTTTTGAGGGCTATGGAAATGGATTCACTGATTGAATTATAGTGCCACACCAGTAATATATATGTGTTCGCCATAAAGGGAATTCTAGTCCGAGCTGACCACTCTTATCTAGGATCCGGAATCACTCGCAATAAATTTTGTGACATATTTTCAGCGCAAATCAAACTAATTTATTCCATTTTTCTCGTTTTCTAAAATATATGAATTCGGCTTCTATATGCCTGCATATGCGATTAATTATGGAAATGAATTGAATTTGAATGATTAATCCAAACGCATTTAAATATTTTGCGAATCAATAATTTTGAAAAACTTGGAAAATAAAATAACTGTAGGTACTGGCTTTAAAGGGTATTTTATGGATGGCCACTTTTTTATTAACTATGCATTATATGAAATATTTTCGACAAGCGGGATTTACGATACTCCTGAATTCGGTTTAATTTAAATTGACCTAAAGAATATAAATATGCATCTTATAGAAGAAGAAGAAGGATTCCGTAAAAGCTTCTTTGAGCAATAAACATGGACAATCATGTACCTACAATCTAAGGATTCAAGTTATATGAGTTACAACTTGCTGACGTCCTCAATTTTTTCTTAGAACTTTACTGGAAATTTTTTCTTTAGAATTTTCGTGAACTACTGGAGGCCGACAGTAATGCCTCACTCCAATATAAAATCAATGGTGCCTCGTCCTGATGTAGGGAAGCCCTGAATTTTCTCTTAGAAATTTGCTGGACATTTTTTTCTTTATAATTTTGAAGCATTATTGGGGGTCGACATTTTGGACCGGTTAAAAAATCATCTATTTTTTTTTTAATTGTGCATGGAAGCACTTATCTGTTTGATTTGAATACATTAATATTTATAACAACGCAACATTTCATCACTACAAGTCTCCCGTGCGAAGGAAAAAGGCTTTAAACGACGACGTGGTTTAGGTTTGGACCGTTTTTATACCCTAGATGAAATCTATAGGGGTATACTAAGTTTGTCATTCCGTTTGTAACACCTCTAAATAATGATGGTAGAGCAAAACGGATTGGACACTCACTCATAATATTAAAAGTTATTTTGATTTTTGCATGTCCGTCCGTCCGTCTGTGCGCACGATAACTCGAGAATGCGTATACTTAGAGAGCTGAAATTTCGTACACGGACTTTAAAAAAAAAAGTAAAATTAAGTTCGAAAATGAGACAAATCGGGCAACTCTTTCGTGGGATTGCCATAAAAAAATGTTGTTTTCCGGTATATATTTGACACTGCCTGGGAACGCGTCGATGTAGAGAGCTGAAATTTCGTACATGATGCTTTTGCTACATTACCAAAAAAAAAAAATGTCAAAAATGGACTAAATCGGGAAACTCCTTTTTGGTGTTGCCATATAAAAATTGAAGTTTTTTACGTATACTCTGAAAACGATCAGTCCAAGACATTTTTATTGTACTAAAACCTTCTGCAGAATGCGAAATCCTATACAATTGGTTATAATCATTTTTTCTGCGCGACAAACCGTTCTAGAAATATATGCGAAAAACAACTTCAAAAATCAAACTTGAATAGATCGGTGACCATACGAAATTTAATACGGGGATTCATCTAGGGTATCATAAGAATTGGTCTTAGACCAATTCTAGCTTTTTTACTTCTTTTTAATCCTTTTTTGATATCCCAGATGGTGGTGCAATCGGTTTTGCAATATCGTGTTTAGTTTCTAAGATAAAAATGGCAAATTAAGTTATCTGCGTGACTTTGGCCAACATAACAATGGGAAAATGTATAACCGAATAAGTTTTCTCTTGCAATTTGGAAAAACTCAGTAAAAGCATTAAAATTATTTTACCATTGCTGGATCTTGATGAAACTTTTTTCACTTTCAAAGGAAAAGAGTCACTAGTCTTACAAATTGTTCCTCCCCAGAATACCTTTTTTTGTTTGATTAAGTAATCCCGAGGAAAAAAATTATCCATTAACGCGTTTTTCCATAGCATTGTAATACCAATAGCAATACACAATAAAACGCTATCGTGTATTAAATTGTGCTTCCGTTGAATTGTCATTTAAATTGTGTGATCTGCCTGCTAGTGAGGGTGTGCGGGTACAGAACAAACAGCGTGGTCTATTTTTGATAGATTTTAATTACAGTGAATACTTGTGATATTTGAATTTAGCTCGTGGAAGTAATGTTAACATAATGGACGTAAACAGCCGCTCATATAGAATGTTGCAGCAGATAACCAAAATTCATGATAACCAAAATGGCATTCAGAACATGGTGGTAAGTGTCAGTTACTATTCTTTGGCTAAAATGTGCAAGGATTGATCACTTCCCAATTGCAGAACGCTGAAAATCAGGGTAGTTTAAGATGTCTTACCATTCAACTAGCAGCTGAGACCTCTATGAACGAAATAATTCCAATGCCGCCCCAGAACGCTGAAGGTACTCAAAACAGGTTAATAAAGTTCCTTCATCAGTGTGTGGTGTGAACTTACCTTAAGCGTTCTTATAGTTCTCTGAATCGTTTGTAATACAGCCGGCTTCAACCTTGGATAATTCCCAGTATATGGATTCTCCTGATGCAGGCGCACTTGATAGTGAGGAAAATATGATCGTTGTGCCTGAAATCTCCAGGCTTCCGAATGAAGTTATTGTAGAAAGTCAACAAGATCTTCCTTCTACTGGCGGCGAAAACGTTCAAGTGACTGTGGAAGAATACGAATTCATGGAGGAAGATACTGCAATTGGTTTGGAAATTCTTGAGGAAACTGAACCTGGAATTGAATGATGTGAATTTGATGACGGTGCTTGTCATACAGCGGACTTTATAGATGACCCTAATTATGAGTCTGCACAAAACGGCGTAGGGTACTGGCACGTAAGACAAGTGAGTAAATAGAGATACAAAGAAACAAGCATCCCTTACTTTCTCCGTCCGTGCTTAATCATAATAAAGAGTGTAATTTTAAATCCGAGATTAAAATCAATTATACGGATGGCAAATTAATTAATGAAACTTATTGGTCTCAGAATAATAACAAAAGAAGGTTATGGCGTAATGGCTGCATTAAAGTCTTAGATACTAAAAGATAATTAAAGGATCGAATTAAACAAAGGAATAATTTTTGTCAAATATGAATTTCCTAAAATACACGGCGAATGCAGTTCTCATCAGGTTTGTCAAAGCTCTTTCTAACTACTTTAGGATACAAATGTAACACAGTCATAAGCACTTTATTGAAAGCGAAATTTGATGAAAATGGTTTAAAACATATCACTCCTCGAGAAGATTTACGAGGGAAAAGCACTCCGCCCAACAAAAAGGATGAACATCTTTTACATGAGCATATTAAAAAATTTGGTCCAATGAAATCGCATTACAAAATGCAACATGCACCACACAGACTGTATTTGCCCTCTGACTTGACAATTAAGTTTATGCTTTACGATTTTAATGATTCTTATCCAAATTCAAGGGTGTCATATGAAACTTATAGGCAGCACATAAAAAAAATGAATCGAATGTGGAGGCTTGTAGCTTGTGTGCTATGGTAGATGTTAACAGTACTCCAGAAAATTTAAAGATCAAAATCGACCATCTTGCAAAGGTAACTTACAATATATTAAAATAATATACTCCTTAAATTCATTTCTTTTAAAGAGTGATGGCACTCGAATGGAATATCATGACGATATCAAAAAATATTCAAACGACTTAAGTGTAGTGTTGTGTTCAGCCGATATGCAAAAAGTCGTTCTTTTGCCACGTGTGCCTCAGTACAAAGATTCGTTTTTCGTTTCTAGCCTTCTAGTTCTTAATGAAACCTTTGCACCTATGAAGCGAAACAAGAGGAGCGATCACATATTTGTCGTATGACATGAGGCCGTAACGGGAAGAAAAAAGAAGGCGTTTCTAATGCGTTCTTCATGTTTTTACTTCAAAATAGGGACGCGGAGCATATCATAATATGGATGGATGAATGTTTAACCCTACTTGCTTCTCATTACATATTTGAATTCCGAACATAACACCACCATAATGTCAATTACGTTGAAATATTTGACCATTGGTTACACATTTATGGCGGCTGCTGGGCTTCATGGCCATATTGAACAACAAATGAGACTCATGAAAAATGTCTACGATCTTCAAGATTATATAAAAGCTTGCGAAGCATCTTCCAACAGATCCAAAGTTATTTTAATGAAGCCGAGTGACATGATAAAAATTAATGCGAAATTGTTGAAGCACAGTTTGAAAAAGGATCGTTGGAAATGCAGTGGAAGGGAAGTTTCTGTGACAAGTCCTACAAAGTTACCGTGAATTTACTGAAAACTAATAAAAGTAATTTCAGTGTACAAAGGCTCGAGGAAAAATTTAGGAGTGTATCTCAAGATAAGAAAAATACTATTTTGAAAAACTTAGAGGTTGGTATGTAATAACTATTAGAAGATTTTCGTTCTTAAAAATAAGACTAATATTGAAGACAACAGTCTGAATTTCTTATGTTTAATTATTTTCTTTTATTTTCATATATATTTTATATTGTTATGAACATTGTATATTTTTCAATAAATTTATACCATGTTTTTAAAGCTTTTTTCCTTTGAACGTCCAATGAAAAATTGAGCTCCGTCGAAAAGCTATAGGCGCTTAAAGCTTTTTTCCTCTGTAAAAGATTTTATATAAGGCAGTAAGTCAAATATATAAAAGGGCCACAAGGACATATATTGTTTTTCCATTGAAACATGATCTAATTTGCATTATTGGTAAACATGGAAAAAGAAATGCTCTGCTATTATTAAATAATTTTATGATTTTGAACATAAATCTCTATTCCGAAAGTCATTATATGTATTTTCAGATAGATCTAATAAAACTTACAAGGTGAATACCTAAGGCATGTATCCTAAATCACGCCTCATACTTCAACCTTCGTTTTCTAAAAACTATGTTTCTGGAGATAAAGCCTTTTACCTTTGTACGGGAGAACTGTATTAAACAAACTGCTATTAGTGGTGGGAAATGCTAATCGATATTTAAAATAATTGTAATATAATGGAAACACTTCCCAGTTACTTATTTTTTTTTCACTCTAATAGAGAAGCTTACCGGATCGTATACAGTCGGGCGATAGTTAGTATATTTTGAAGAAGTTTTATATCGTCAGAATGAAAAACAGAGGTGTATTAGTTTTAAAGTGCAAGTTAGCTGTGATGGGTACAGTAAGCTTAACATAAATAAACGTTTAAAAAGGAATTCGATTCTGATGCAAACTTAGTCCAGATCTTTGTGCCTGTTTATCCAATATCTTAATATATAAATCTTAATATATAAAAAATCCAGTGTCACGATGTTTGTACACACTAATCTCCTAAGCCGCACATCCGATTCCAATGAAATTTTGTGAATGTGTTTGGTTGGTTCGAGCTTGAAATATAGGATAGTTTTGGATACGATAGATGGCGCTGTTGTCGAGATCAAAAAACTGCCTGAGAACGCGGAAACGCGGAACGTGGAAATCTGAACTTTTTTATACCGCGTTTTAATAAAATTTGCAAATACAAGTGCCTGACAACGAGTGCACGTAGAGAGCTGAAATTTGGCTATATATTTTGGTACTGCATGAGAACTCGTCGACGTGCAGAATTAAAATTTGGTACTTGGTGTTTTCATAGCAATAGTAAATACAATTACAAAAATGTCATAAACCGGGGAACATCTTCTTGATGTTCCAATACAAAACTTTGGTTTTTCACTATATATTTGGAAACTGTCCGAGAACGCATCGACGTGGAGAGCTCCAATTTTGTACACCGCGTTTCAATGAGAGCTCCAAATACGAGTTCAAAACTGCACCAAACAGAGCCACCGCTTTTTGGTGCTGCTATACAAAAATTTGGGTTTCCATTATATATTTGGACACAGCCTCACGCGTCGACGTATCGAGCTGACATTTTGTACACGGGATTTCCTTAAAGAAACATTTAAATTAAGTTCTGAAATGGGACCAACCAAGCAACTCCTTTGTAGGGTTGCCGCGCAAAAAATTGCTATGTGATGTTTTCATAGAAATGGTAAATACAATTTAAAGTGGGTTACCCTTCTTAGTGATGCCATACACAAGTTTTGCTTTTCACTATGTACTTGGTAGCTGCATGAGAAGGCTTCGAGGTGGAGAGGTCATATTTTGAACACGGAGTTTTCATAAAAATTTCAAATACACTTCGAAAATGGGACCAATCGGGCAACTCCTTCGTAGGGCTGCCATACCAAAATTTCTTGTTTTACTATATATCTGGGCACTGCATGAGATCGTGTCGACGTAGAGAGCTACACCCTCCCACATAAATGGATGTATGCACGCATACTCTACAACACACACACACACACACACACACATGAATGCAGACTCTCTAGAGTACGGAATCGCGCCATAGAGACAGATAGCATAGTTATTACTTATCTTTACCAAACCCAACTCCACCCCCACCCATCTAGGTACCAAGCTACATTTTCCCCGGGCAACGCCGACGGGCTCCCCCTAGTATACTATAAACCACAAGGTCATCTGGAAAAATTCAATTTCAATAACTCGCCACGTAAGGATTAAATTTATTAAAGAAGACATATGAACATATATGTGCTTAAAATTACTTACTTGCAATTATATGTTGAATATTTCTTGATGCGGTGCAATCGGTTTGACCAGCTTTAAGCACGGGTAATACATACTCAGATTTGGAATCCAATATTAAAAATCAGCTTCTTATGAGCCAGCCAAGGTGTATATGTAAGCCATCCTTAGCTTTTAGCAAAGGCAAAATCTCTGAACACTAACCAGCCTACAGGCCAGCCGGACAATTTGATTTCAGTCTGCGCTTGAAAAATCGTGAAAACTATAAAGTTATGTCAAGATATTGAAAAGCTTTAGTAAAAACCTTAACAATAAATAATGTACAAAAAACTATGAAGTTGTCGCTTTATACGGGATGTGAACTGACTGTCCTCTCTTAAGATATTGATGTGAATATATTTCTTCAAGTCCACTTGCGTTTTTCGAGGTCCAGAGGTGTTTATAACTAGGGAATTCGATGCCTCGAGAACACCCTTACCGGATTCGTCTCTAGTGGCAGCTCGTTTAAGGAAGGATCTCTTCTAGTTGACCCAGCAGGCCCGGGTGTCAGCAGAAACCAAGAACCTGTATTCGGGATAGATAGAGAGGAAAATTCGGACTGCAGCGGAGCGCTAGGCATGTCGGGAGTTCTTTGTGGTCTGATTCAGGTCGCTCCTTGAGAAGGGACGTCTTACCTGTCAATACTGTAAGCTAAGACGGCCTTTGCGCCAGTCCATGGAGATGAGTCGTCGACCCGACCAGTCCTTGGCGACTGGATTGGTCTTCCAAAACCTGCTCCTAAATCTGTGGAGGTAAAAAAATTACTGCGGCTTTTGCCGAATGAAAATCCAGTACTCGGGATTCCTTTAAGTCTCTTTATTGGGGGAGCTTATGTAAATTTACAAATGTGTAATCTGGTGGTCAGTCAATAGAGTTGGTCTGGTTGACTTGGCGTTCTAAATTAAACTAACTTACGAGATAACATTATTTGACTTATCAACTAAAAACGCCTACTATCAAAATTAAATTAAATTATTCCTACGCCGCACAAAGTAGATTCTGGCCACGGAACTTGCCTGCCTACTAAGACCAAATACAGTGGCACATATCAAGATGAATGTGTGTGACAAATGGTGTGGCGTTGTTGTCACAATTGTGGATGGTGATGAATTTACAGCTACTAACTGTAAATTTGTGCTGGGCCAACGGTCCAGGGACGTTGGAATTACCTAAATGTCTGCTCAGGTATCAAACAAAAAGTGTCTCCGAGAAGACTTATCGTGAATATAGAGTCGACTGTTCTGTGAGCCACTGCCTCCTGTCGTCAGAGGAGGTGTAGCGGAAGCTACATTGTTTTCTTTATGTTACAATTGACTTTAAAATAAATTAATTTGAAAGCTATTCAGTTTGTCAGCTTAATATTCTTGCTGACTGTTTGTATATGACGTTTGTTTAAAAGCACTTTCAAAAAACTTTTAAAAAGCTCTAATCGCAGACACACAACACTGTACATTTTCAGAAAATACAAAGCAAGACTTGTTTAAAATTGTAAAGAAAATAAAAATAATTGGTTGTGTCAGGAAATAGTTTCAGTTGAATATAGACGCTAGAGGGCGAAGGAGCTTGTAATAATTATAAGCTTAATTAAAATTTGTGAATATTTATAAGCTTCCTAAAAATAAAAATATATAAAAATATATTAATAAAAAAACAAAAAAAAGAATAGATCTAAAGAAAAACCTTTTTATTCATGTCTATATATATAAATAAAATTTATTAATAGTAAAAATTAATCTTTTTCAAAGGACCCAAAAATAAATGTACGGAGAGCTTCGAATGAATCAAGGAGAAGATCTATAAAAGCTTTGACTTGTACAAATTGGTGACCCCGACCCGACGTGATGTTTCTTAAAAAGAAAAAGGTATCCCCCCACCAGCGGTAAGGTGCCTTTTTGTGGAAGCAAACGAATTGTGGCCTTTGAACGATTTTTGTTGTTGAAAAATCCAAAAAAATATAAGAAAGAAAAATTGGCGTATAAAAGAAGAAAGAATAATTAATGTGAAAAAAATAAAGAAATAAGAAAAGAAAGAAAAATTGGTGTATAAAAGAACAAAGAAATAAGAAAAATTTTATCGAGAAGAAGAGAGAAGAGAAAATAGTTTGTGTGTGGAAGAATAAATAAACTAAATATTTTGCTGGTAAAAGAAGAAAGAAGAAACAAATAATATGATTGGAAGGATCACCGTAAGTTTAGATTTAGATTAGCTTGAGTTGAGATTTCTAAAGGATTAATAATTTTTTTTTATATATATAAATTGTAAAAATATTGTACATAAGACACTAAAAAAAAAAAAACACAAACATCATATTTGCTGGACAGAGAAAGACACAAAAAGGAAGACAGTTAATTGCGTTACTAAGCTTTTTGGAAGTTTAGAAAGTACATATAAAAAAAATCGATTTTTTTTTTTTTGAAAGTATATCTATCTTAAATTGCGAGACGTTTCGGGTATAATAGCGAGTCCATCTATGTATTACGAGTTTTATGTAAGTACATGTAAAGTTTGATAATTGGTTTTCAGTGTATCTTCAAGTGCTTTTTAGTTTAGTGTAATTACAAGTGTTCATTTTCACAATGCCAGGAGACGGAATGATTGATAATCCACAAAATATCGAGGCAGCAGCATCTATCAAGCTTCCAACCTTTTGAACACCATGTCCAGAAGCTTGGTTTATACAGGCAGAAGCTGATTTTAATGCAAAAGGAATTCGTGTGGATGAACCTAAGTTCGGGCATGTAGTACAAGCTCTTCCGTTGGAGGTCATTATGAATGTTTTAGATTTTCTGCAAGCTCCTCCTGCAGAGGATAAATATATCAACTTAAAGAATATTCTGATACAGAGATTCAGTGATTCAGAGGAGAAGAAATTTGAGCAACTGCTTTATACTTCGGAAATTGGTGACAGAAGGCCTTCGGAATTCTACAGGGCCATGAAAACCCTTGCTGGAACATCTACGACTTTTGGTACGGAACTTATAAAAAAATTATGGATGAGAAAACTTCCACCTAGTATTAATATTGCATTGACATCTTCATGTAAACAAGATATCAAAGATTTGCTTGAATTGGCAGATAAAATATTTGAAGTTTCTAAATTACAATATGTATCTGAAATAAGTAAAGGCTTTAATTCACAGATAGTCCAACAAAACATTTCGACTTTGAATAATGATAGAAATGTAAATAATAAAATGATAGTTTTGGAAAACAAGTTAGAAAACTTGGAAAAGTTGTTTAAAAATCTTACTATTGGTATGAATCACAATAGTAATTATTAAAATAATTGTTGGTTCCGTTCAAGAAGTCGTTCTCGAAGTCAATCGAGATTTTATACCGATAAAAGATTGTGTTGGTATCATTTCAAATTCGGGGATGCATTTCTCCCTGTTCTTTCGTTGATAAGAATAAACAAAAAAACTAAATATCCCCTCAGCGTGTTTTAAGTCAAGTACCACAATTTCAAAAAGGCTTTTTCTTCTAGACAAAGAAAACAAATTAAAATTTTTAATCGACACTGGGGCGGATCTATCAGTGGTACCAAACGCATATCTCGGCAAATTCAAAAGTGATCCAAATTTAATATTATCAGCAGCGAACGGATCAACAATCAACACATTATACGATACTAAATTATTAAAAATAGATTTCGGATTAAGACGAGACCTCACCTTCCCTTTTATTATCGCCAGTGTAAATAGACCTATAATCGGAGCTGACTTTTTGGAAAAATTCAATTTATTAGTTGACCTCAAAAATAAAAGGTTGATTGACGGAAAACCTTCTGTTTGTGTAAATGGAATCACGGTAAATGCAAATACTCCTTCGCCACGTCATTACGCATTTGACAACGATTACGGTAAAATTTTTGAAAGATTTCCTTCGTTAACACAGACACCATGTTACGATCTTCCCGTACAACATAATATTGTTCATCAAATATGTACAAAAGGACAACTTCCTTTCTCGAGACCACCTAGGTTGGATATTCAAAAATTAAAGATTGCAAAATTAGAATTTGAACAAATGGTAAAATTGGGTTTATGCCGACTTTCTTCGTCACCAGTTTCTTCTCCATTGCATATGGTGGCTAAGAAGAACTCCTCTGATTGGCGACCTTGCGGCGATTATAGGCGTTTAAATGCAATAACTACGCCTGATAAATATCCGATACCACATATCCAAAAATTTTCTATGAATTTAACTGGTTCATCAATTTTTTCTAAAATTGATTTAGTTAGAGCATATCACCATATCCCAGTAGCATATGACGACATTCATAAGACAGCGATAACTACACCGTTTAGATTATTTGAATTTACAAGAATGCCTTTCGGTCTAAGAAACTCGGCGCAGACTTTCCAACGTTTTATGGACCAAGTTTTAAAAGGATGCGATTTTGTCTTTACATATATAGACGACATTCTGGTGGCAAGTAAAAATAATAAAGACCACATATCTCATCTAGAGAAAGTATTTACACGATTACAAGAGTTTGGCATAAACATTAATCCCGCAAAATGTAATTTCGGAGTAAGCTCTTTGGATTTTCTGAGTCATAAGATAACTTTAGATGGAATTCTTCCATCATAGGATAGGGTGAATGCAATTAAAAATTTCCCTTCTCCAATATCAGTCAGGCAAATTCAACAATTTACCGGAATGGTTAATTACTACCATAGATTTATTCCACATTTAGCAGAATTTTTAAACCCAATTTACATTGCTTTAACCAAATTGCTAAAGAAACCAAAGATCGCCAAAAACTTTGACTGTCCACAGGAGTGTGAAATTGCATTTAATAAGATTAAGGAAACCCTTTCTTCCTCCACGCTTCTGGTTCATCCACTCGAAGACGCTAAGTTTATTTTAACGGTCGACGCGTAAGCAGTAGCAGTGGGAGCGGTTTTGGAACAATACAATAAAAATAATTGTGAACCTTTAGCTTTCTTTTCTAAAAAATTGACTCCAGCAGAAGAAAGGTATTCAAGCTTTGATAGAGAACTACTGGCGATGTATTTGGCTATAAAACATTTTAGACATTTTCTAGAGGGTCGCGAATTTACGGTTTTTACAGATCATAAACCATTAACCTCTGCCATCTGGACAAAGACAGAACGGAGTCCCAAACAAGCAAGGCATGGATTTCGTAACTCAATTTACTTCGGATATTAGACACATAAAAGGAAAAACCAACGTAGTAGCTGACTCTTTACCACGCGTTTTAATTAACAACGAAAGTCATTGCGAGCTCAATGGCAATAAAATAGACTTAGGTATTATCGCCGAAGAACAAAAAGATGACGAAGAATTGAAACGTCTAATTTCTACTAAAAATACAAGAAAAGATTTTAAGTTTGAATTGATTGCAGTAGAGCTGTCCGGTTCTAAAAATAAAATTTGGTATGATATATCAACAAACACTTCTAGACCATATAGCCTAGTACGGAGTTCGAGTAAAACAGTACGGAGTTCAGGTAAAAAGTGACATTTCCATACAAATTTTACCGCTAGTAAAATCCCAAGCAAAAATTTTACTGAGGTCTTTACTAGTGCAGTACGGAGTTCACTGGTAAATAGTGCCATTTTTGCTATTATAAGATAGATGGCGTTTTGTAAGTCTCCGCTCATTTTACTGACCATTTTAATGTGCGGAGCATTAAAATGCTGGTAAAACTTTGACATTTCTTTGATTATTCACAAAGCGAGTTTATTTAGTTTTTCCCGTGGATTTCCTTGACGACGATACACACTTAGACCTGCCGCAGTAACAAATTCGTCGTCGATATGATGATTTATATAATTTATAAATAATAATCACTTAACATTTTTAAAAATATTTCCGATTAATTCTGATTTCAACAACTGTCACTTCGTTTTCTCCACATAAAAGTTACGTCAACTTTTTACCAGCGTTAAAATGCTATTTTTTGGAGACCGCGTTAAATTTTACCAATACCCGAACTCCATACTAGGCTTATGTTCCAAAACTTTTAAGGCGAAATATTTTTGAAATTATACACAATTTATCACACCCTGGTATAAGAGCAACTAAAAAATTGATATCTTCAAGCTATTTTTGGCCTAACATGAACAAGAATGTAAATAATTGGACAAAAACATGCTTAGCTTGTCAGAAATCAAAAATTCACAGCCATACAAAGTCTAAGATAGGTCTGTTCCCAATGCCAAAAGGGATATTTGAACATATTCACGTGGATTTGGTCGGCCCATTACCACTTTCAGAGGGCTTTACGTATTTATTAACAGTAATCGATAGATTCACTAGATGGCCGGAAATTTACCCTTTCAAAGATATTTCGGCTAAGACAGTAGTAAATACGTTATACACTCAATACATTTCACGTTTCGGAATCACCTTAAAAATAACAACAGATCAAGGTGCTCAATTCGAATCTAAATTATTCAAGGAATTTTCAAAATTATTAGGTGCACATCGAATTCGTTCTACGCCATCATCCGCAATCAAATGGGATGATAGAACGTTTTCACAGAAAAGAAGCATTAAGGGCTAAATCAGATCATATAAACTGGACTTTACAAATACCAGCGATTCTTTTGGGTTTCAGAAACACAATTAAAGAGGATCTCGGCTGCTGTCCAGCTGATATGGTGTATGGTCAAACACTACGATTGCCGGGTGAATTCTTTATAGATACACCGAAACCCATATTGGACCCGTCAGATTTTATTAAGAAACTTCGAAATCACATTCAGAATTTTACGCCAACAAGCACCAGAAAGCAGAATAATAAAATATACATACCAAAAGATTTAAAAGATTGCGATTTCGTATTCGTAAGAATAGACAGGTCGACATTACCTTCTTTAAGTTGTCCATATGAGGGACCCTTTAAAGTATTAAACAGAAATGATAAAAACTTTTCTGTTGACTTCAACGGAAGAGAGACAAATATTTCCATCGATCGCCTACAACCGGCATTAGTAGACGCGAATGTGAATGTGAACTCTCCCATTACATATATTAAAAAGAGAGTTTCATTCAAATTATAACTTTATAATACATAAAAAAAAAATAAACAAATAATTAATTTACATTTTCATCTGTTTGATATTTGTTGGACGCTTTCGCTGAGGGGGGAGTTGATGTAGCGGAAACTACATTGTTTTCTTTATGTTACAATTGACTTTAAAATAAATTAATTTGAAAGCTATTCAGTTTGTCAGCTTAATATTCTTGCTGACTGTTTGTATATGACGTTTGTTTAAAAACACTTTCAAAAAACTTTTAAAAAGCTCTAATCGCAGACACACAACACTGTACATTTTCAGAAAATACAAAGCAAGACTTGTTTAAAATTGTAAAGAAAATAAAAATAATTGGTTGTGTCAGGAAATAGTTTCAGTTGAATATAGACGCTAGAGGGCGAAGGAGCTTGTAATAATTATAAGCTTAATTAAAATTTGTGAATATTTATAAGCTTCCTAAAAATAAAAATATGTAAAAATATATTAATAAAAAAACAAAAAAAGAATAGATCTAAAGACAAACCTTTTTATTCATGTCTATATATATAAATATATTTTATTAATAGTAAAAATTAATCTTTTTCAAAGGACCCAAAAATAAATGTACGGAGAGCTTCGAATGAATCAATGAGAAGATCCATAAAAGCTTTGACTTGTACAGGAGGAGGGCAGTTTAGTTTGCCGCATTTTTATTATTTGCAGTGCTGCTTTTTTGAAACTACAGGGCGGAGTGCAACGACGGCCTCTGGAGTTGAACTTCCGATGAAACCAGCAATATCTTTCACTTTCTTCTGGTGCTTTATCTCTCGAGTTTGATCTGTGATTGGAGGAGCTTCGGAAAGTCTTATCTCGAGATGGATTGCGGCGGGAATCTAATGATGTCTCAACCAATCTCGTTAGGTCATCTACCTTAGCTTTTAGTTCCTCAAATGCCTGGTCTTGGCCCTTGATAGAGGACGCCACTGAAAACACTTCAGTTCTTGGGTTGACTTCTGCTATTTTATCGGCACAATATGCGAGAACGTCCAATGCTCCCGGGATACAAGCTAGAATAGCTTGCATGTGAGAAGGTAGACGTTGCAGCCAAAGAGATTTCAATACTTCGTCGCTTAGTTTGCCTCTGCTAAGAGCTCGCATGTATATCAGTAACTGCGAAGGTTAATGTCTCTTCGAGCTTGCCATATTTGTCAGAATGGGGGGTCGAAAATAATATCGGAGATTAGATGTACAACACCCTCATCCAGAGCGCCTATGACGGGAAAAAAGTTTGATTTGATTCCAGCGATCTCAAACTGAGCCTCTAGCTCGATGGACCACAAATCTATGCAATTCTTCAAAAATGGCACTGGCTTAACTGATACCGCGCCAAGTGCTGGGAGAGAAGTGGTTGACTGAGTTGAATTGTGGGGCTGTGTCGTGTCGACAAAGGAGCCCCCGCTCTCACTTGCAGTATTGTCCTCTGAGTTGACACAAAAATGGAATAAATCTGAGTAGTTAACCAACCTAAATTAACCTTACGCTAATATAGCGGCAACTGATGGTCTTATAATGACGTAGAGCTTTGATATCAGCTGCTGCTGCTCCCAATGGCCACTTGTTGACATGCGGCTCTGATAGAAACTGCATAAAATGACACCAATTGTGGTGATATTCGGAATGTTGGTTGCGCTGATAGGCAACCGATGGAAACTCTGGATATAATGTCACCAATTGTGGAGATATTCGGGATGTTGGTTGCGCTGACGGGCAACCAATGAAACCTCTGGATATAATGTCACCAATTGTGGAGATATTCGGGATGTTGGTTGCGCTGACAGGCAACCGAAGAAAACTCTGGATATAATATCACCAATTGTGCTGACAATCGGAATATTGATTGCGCTGACCGGTAACCGATAAAAACTCTAATAATCAGTGATTGCTGTCGAAGTGAAAACTGTGAGGTGCGTCCTTGGACTGGCTGTTTATGGTGTTCGTCCAAGTTTGACCTTACACGACTTAACGCCTGACGATTTGAGCAGGCGGCACTCCCGTTATGAATCCCCTGTTATGAATGACTTGGTTTGGTTTGACGACTTCTTCCACATTACGTCGGAGTCACCTATGGTAGATATTGATGTGAATATATTTCTTCAAGTCCACTTGCGTTTGTCCAGGTCCACAGTCGTTTATAACTGGAAAATTCGATGCCCCGAGAACAGAATTACCGGATTCGTCTCTAGTGTCAGCTCGTTCAAGGAAGGAACTCTTCTAGTTGACCGAGCAGGCCTGGGTGTCAGCAGAAACCAAGAACCTGTATTCGGGATAGATAGAGAGGGAAAGTCGGAATGCAGCGGAGCGCTAGCCCTGTCAGGATTTCGGTGCGGTCTGATGCAGGTCGCTCCTTGAGAAGGGACGCCTTCCTTGTCAGTACTGTAAGCTAAGACAGCCTTTGCGGCGGGCCATGGAGATGAGACGTCGGCCCAACCAGTCTTTGGCATCTGGATTGGCCTTCCAAAAGCTGCTCCTAAATCTGAGGAGGTAAACAAATTACTGCGGCTTTTTCCGTTCTAAATTAAACTAACTTACGAGCTAACATTATTTAACTTATCAACTAAAAACGCCTACTATAAAAATTTTATTAAAATATTCCCACGCCGCATAAAGTAGATTCTGGCCACGGGACCTGCCTGCCTACTAAGTACAAATACAGCGGCACATATCAAGTGGACGGTGTGGTCTTGTCGCCACATCAATCTGCTTCAATAACTGGGCATTACTTATGTGTGCTTTAAGCATGTTACATAACATGTAAACAAATGCAGTCACTTCATACGGTTGACTTAATAACTTAAGTGTGACACGTATTTGGGTGGGAAGATTCCTTGCTTAGAATGCATTATTATAATTGTATCACAGGTATTGTGATAGATTTATCGCAAGTGTGATTATGGGGCAACTGATTGAAAGTGTGTTTTATTTACGGTGAATTCTTTGCATTTTACTGTAGTTTGTTGTACTTATTTTTAATGACTTGTAACTTGTATTATTAATTGTATTATTATTATTATTAAGAAATACATATAGAACGAAATGCATGTTACTTTTACAACTAGTGGCTACAATTAGTGATACTTAGTCCTACGCCCGCAGGCAAATGAACTTTACATTGTTTGGTATACAGATATGCTTTAACACATATGCATATTTTAAGCAATATGAGTTTGGACATCACTGGTTTAAGTGGTCATTAAAGGTAAAGCTACACGGCAATATACTTTGGCCTCAAGCGACCACTTTTTTGGTCTCCGGAGACCCAGAGAAACTTGTAAATACTATAGAGACGCAAAAAATCTCTAAAGAGACCTAGTCTCTATAGACTTTATTTGTGTCGGGTCTCCCGTCGTGTTTTTTAAAGCAAACATGTATCCAGGCTCGGTCACCAGTTACAGAAGTTTGTTTATTTGTCGTCTCCAGGTCTCCGGAAACTATTTGTGTTCTGATCAGTTAACTGTAGGTTTACTCGGAAAGGAAAACGAATAAATTGGAGTGAGTTTGCAAAGAATTTAATTTTAAAAAAAGAATAGGTAATATAATGGATATAGTGCTGAAAATTTGTTTCGTCAACAGATTTGTGGTTATTTTGGAAGAAAAAAAAATCACACAAATTTCTTGTGATATCCTTTATCCCGCAAAATTTGGACACCAAGGATATATTTTTTTAAGCTTTTACCTTGACAATTAACAAAGATCTCTGGAGATCTTTAGTCTTAGGTCTTTCGTCTATTCACTTCGGAGAAGTGTCTCTAGAGTATTTTTCTTATGGTCACTAGAGACCTAATTTTTTGATCTCCAGACACAAAAGTTTCTCATCGTGTAAAAATTTTGGAGATTTGAGTCTCTGTAAAACGAAGACCAGAGACAAAAGGTCTCTCACCGTATATCGTTACCTTAATAGTGAATTCTCTGATTGGATAAAATACCTGACATTTGGCCGAAACACACTGTTCAGCATGAAGCAGTAGTATTTTGTTACCATTGTGCCTAGACATGTCATCAGAATAATTTTGCAACGCTGTAGCTCCTTATACTTACGATTACCGAGGTCATTTGTGTACGTGTTCAAACAAGCTACAATAATTGTATCACAAATTCATAGCACGTAATAATAATTAAATTATTATATTATCTCCGCAAATCGCTGGTGAACACACAGCCCTTCAATAAAAAATTTCACAATTTCAAAGTTGTCGGAACTATTTTCTGGCAGTAGTATTGGTATGCTGCCCGTGCTCTTGTTCGAAACTTGGCATTTCGGAATTTTTCCTCCCGCCGAAATGCCTCTAATCCGTAAAAAGTTAAACGTGTGTTTCCTAGCATTAAGACGCGTAATTGACCGGAGCCTTACCCAACTTCAATCTTAATGCTTTTATGTGTCAGGCAGTTTTCATTTGCTTCATTAACAGATATCGCCTATATAGAACATTTTACATTTCTTGCATCTGTGAATTCTATCTAACTATCTTAATAAAAAAAAACTCTGCAGACATTTCCTTCACTGTGAACATAAAGCCAAGTACATATTAGCTTCGCATATTCATATGTACAAATAAAAAATGGCCATTGCATGACCTTTTAAAAAAAAAGTTAACTTTGAAAATGAAATATACATATAAGCAATTGCATTTACTTACATAGTTGTATAATAGAAGTTATTGGAAATATTAGAAATGTGATAGTTACAAATAGAAGTTAAATAAGGGGTGAGTGATATCAAAGTAGTATGTATGTGAATAGGCTAGTCCAATTATTGCGAATAGAAATAAAACCGAGCCACATGAGATTATGAAAAGTTGAACCATTAGGCTTAAATTAACTCCTTAAATTTTTATTTATTGGAAAAATTCATATATATAAATTAGTAATTTTGATACTTCTTCGAAAAAGTTTGCAGCCAGTTATACTAAGTTAAATATTAAGATTTTTATTACTTACTGTTATGAGCTACCATGTCTTTGATTTTGATAATTATTATATTTTTTTTTCAGGGTAAAACCCAGGATCTTTCGCCTTACGATAAATCTTCCTTCTAGTTTTAAATGAAAGGTACATTGGAGAGTAAAGTAGTTGATCATAAAATAAACTATAAGACCACAAATGGAAAGGATCATACCAACTCTACCCGAAAAGACGGAGGATCGAAAGGAAAAGGAAACAAACAATAACAAACCATAGGATGCACAACACATTAATATTAATGTTTAGTGATATAACTGCTATCACTAGTTGCTGTTAGAACTCTGTTTAAAAACCATTCGCATGTACACACGTTAGCACACCAACAAGTAGATTCACAATATTTCCATTACTCAATAAAAAGAAAGAAAGAAACTCTAGATGGCACGAGACTTGTAATTTGAATTTCCTCCAAGAACGATAGTGTCGAGATCCCTTCTGACAGAAAAAGAAAGAAAAAATAATAATAATAAAATTTAGTATATCGTCGCCTATTGGTTAGCGCTATGGTTACGGAGCATAATACGCATAAAATTAACAATCAGTATATTTTTGATAAGACATTTTTAATTGATTTCTTTTTCCAAAACCGAACATCCGATCTGACCAAAATCCAAATCCAAATCCAGATCGTACGCGATTAACGAAACCAATTTCAACTATGACGATTTTAACAGAACCGATATCCCGGGATATTTGTTTAACATGTTCCTATAGGCTTTAGTTTTGGCTTTGACTTCACTTATGACTTTATTTTACATTAACACTTTAACTGTCCGAAAAAGATATAAAACTATTAATTACGCGATGTCTTTATTTTACCAGCTGTATTAATGTATTTGTTGCTTTAGAAGCGGTTTTTGAGTTTGGGAAGGAATCGGAAAATGGATAGGTTGGGATTTTTTGATATGGTGTTTGCCCTATCTCACTGATTTTACACACGGCCTTTCTTCTTTCATGACGAGGAGCCTCCACTATGAGATAGTATGGTCCCACGTTGATTGCTCCCCGATGATCTGAGCGGTGCTGAGTGTACTGATGTGTCTTCTACTGGATGGGCTCTTATCCACGGTGATGGCTTCCTTTGCTAGCGAAGAATGTAAATCTTTCGCCCAGGTAATAAATATTCCTCGAATCCGGGTGAATAAGGTGAAATGGTGACAGGTAATTAAAGTTTTCAACATGAATTTGCGTTGGCAGAGTATTGATGAGTGGGTTGGGGTGTTGGGGGATCTTCTCAAGTTGCTTACCCGCGATATCTAGAAGGTATTTCTCAATTTTGTTTGCACTTTCGTACAGAAGTTTGTTGGGGTAGTTGGTTCTGTCAGGTCTCCTGTACAGTCCAGTGCAAGCGCGCAGGATTTTCCTCTCAAAAATGCTAATTTGTTTGATGTAAGTTGGCGAAATTGTGTGCCAGATGGGGAAGCAGTAGGTGATAATCGGGCGAATTAGCTGCTTATAGATAAATAGTTTAGTGTCTTTGGGAAGACCATTACTCCTTTTTATCAAGGGGCTTAAAAGGCTCTAGGCATAGTTTGCCTTTCTTAAAGCCGGCTTGGCGTGGCTGTTGAATTTTAGGAGGTTATTGAAGGTACTTGGCGTTCTTTGAAGGCTTGAGGCTTTCATTGTTGGCTACAATTTCAATGTTGTCAGAGCGGGTGGCGATATTGGGTCTTCCCATGGTGGATGGGTTTCTGATGCAAATCAGTTCGGATTTACTGAGATTTATTTTGATTCCCCATTTTTTGTAGAACTCAGCGAGTTTGACTACGTGTTGCTCGACTTTTCGGGCAGCGAAGCTTGGGGAGATGGATTGGGCGTATGTTAAGGAATCATCTGCGTAGAGAAGCGCGGTGGAATTGATAGAAAGTTATTACTCACGAGAATAGGACGGCAATAGAAAAAATAAAATAAAAACTGATTATAACATTTGAAAGAAAGAATTGCATGTAGTTTTAAGGAAATTGAGCATGTGTGTGATAGAGAGAAATATACTTTTTTTTTCTGAAGAGGAAATGTTTACATTTTTCAATAGCCAAGCACGTTCTTTTTTACACACTGGTGAATAAGGGAGTAGCGGTTTTTGCATGTATTTATTTAAAAATCGAAATTGCATACTTTTGTTTTTATATTCATTTCGAAAGACGTTGGAAGTATAATTTCAATCTGTCGTTTGATTGGTAAATTTACAAACAATTGTGAACCTGTGTGTTGTGAAATATTGTGTGAATTACTGTGTTGTGTTATAATAAAATTAATTGATCTGCACTTATAAGTGCTAATTATAAACTTAATTATAGTTATAAACAGAAAAAACTCAATTTGGTAATGAGGTGTGCAGTGAAATACTGTAAATAGGATCGAGGCCAATCGCTTTTCCGTTTCCCAAAGGATGAAAATGGGTAAGTTTTTTTTTTGTTTTTTTATTTCATTTTGAAAGTTCCACTACATGTTTAGCAAAAAAATTCGCGCATCTAAAAATCTGAAGCAATACGCAGCACGCAAAATGATACGCGGATGACTTCTATATGTAAGGTTATCATACTAACTTTTATCTTTTTCTTATGTTATTCTAATTAATCTTTTTGCTATACATCGGTTTAAGTTTTTCAATTCAATCGCTTCGCTATTAGCACTATTATTTGATTGTTTTCTCTAAACTATTTTACTCAATTTTAATGGTATTATCTATTTTATACTCGATGTACCTAACGTTGTAACGTAGCGTAGGCTGAGGTTCCTTGACAAATGCTTATCTTATTCTAATTCTTATGATACGCACATTTCCGGCGAAGATAAATATTATCGCGGAAGATTATCATCTCCTTATTCAAGTTTTTCGGGAAGGATGTGTCCCGAATGCAAAACTTCTTGATGAATTCTTTCGAATCATCTAGTGTAGAACGTAAGAAAAGATATCGCCGAGGAATCACTGACTGGAATAATAATAAAAATACGAAAAGAAGCTGATATGAAATAAACGCGTGCATTCCGCCATTTCAATCATTTGTTTGTGTGATTAGGTTTGAAGTAACTCAGCTGCATGCGTACGAAATTATTTAGTGACCCACATATATTTTTTATGTCTATTAATGTGACGAAAAGAACGAACAACTACCCCAATACCATGACGTATGAGGATTCTGCTAGTGATGATTCGTCTAAAACTCAACTGCCCTCAGATTATTTGTACGAGTATAGCCTTAATTTTTTCCGAGATTTCTCCCGCAGTGGAAAAGGAGATTTCTTCCGTTATTATAATGTCTACTCCTGTCAAACTCTAATATTCTTCTTATTAGAGCTACCAGTTTCCTTTTTTTATATACATAATTATATATTACAAACTCAAGGAGTACCCTATGATATAAGATTGGAAATATGAGGAGAGTGGAGGTGCTGATGTGCATATCTTGCCCTTGAACTTTCGCAGATTCGAAGTATCAACCTTGTGAACTTTATATGAAGACGTATCCCATGCTGTACAAGTACGACCTTCCGCTGCCCAAATATGTGAATTTTTCTTGGTCTGATTTAAGAGTTGAGGTGAACCGCCAGATTCATCGAACTAAAATATTTCTTACACCTCTTCGAAAGCTCGACATTCTACACCAGCAGCAGCATTTATAATCAGTCCTTAGGGGAAACCAAGGGTATTGTCGAGTTGCTCCATAATTAGAAAGACCGCTATCAAGCTAGAGTGCTGTTGCTGTTGCTTTAACGCTTATATTTTGGCTAAAGGTATAGCTTAACTAAAAACAGTTATGTTATTGGGTGCTTTTATAGAAATAAGGAATGTTTTCATGCACGCAAAGCTATTTCCTTGAGATACTGGTTGATTCTTGGCTAATCAACATTCCTGCAAAGCTCATGCCTCATTTTCCTGTTGCACTTTAGAGACCGGTGTTGATTTGAGAATTCATATCATCGCATTGCTCAATCCCCCAGGAGGCGATTCTTAGCTTGGTAAGTTTGGAGTCTTAAACTATGAGATGATGATTCCGATGGTTTAACAGCCACCTAAAGTAAAGGCTGTGTACACACAATATTGGGTATGAAAAGGTTTTACACAAACATACGCTTTACTTTGAACTGCCGCTAGAATAAGGAAGGACAAAAAGAAAAAAAGTTCTGCAGTCTTTGCACACATCTTCATAAGTTATTATAATGCAAACAATAATTGTAAGCAATAAAATGTATCCCAAAGTCATGATGCATCCATGACGTGTTCAAAAATAGTTTGAGTGATGCTATATCCCTCTTCTTACAGGCCTTGGAGCAAACAGTACCTTAGCAGCTTTACATAGCTGTAGCCCAGTCCCAGGACGCACTGATAGGTATAAAGTCATTTTAACTTGTGAAGCTTCAGTCCGAACACCATGCGAGAGTAAAACAATTGCACGGAGACGCCAATTAGTTTCTTAAAAGCAAACAAGTCAAAAGACATTAAAAAAATAATCCCGCATAACTATTCACCTTTCTCACCATCCTCCGTCATTATCCTTCTTAAATCTCTTATTCAAGGCACCACAATATGGATGTTCCGTTAAAATTTAACCATTTCCCAAACTCGGCGTATAATAAAAAAACCTTTACTCGCTCAGGTTCCTTTTTGAAATGTTCAACAAGTTTTCGGACTGCCTTAGTTATGTTGCTTTCATTAATTTTCAAATTGTCCGATATTCGTATCAAAATCTGTAGAGATTCATTGCTTGTAGAAGTTTTTTCAAGTAAACCAATCGTGCAAACTGGCTACAATCAAATAGTGAGACGAAAATATAGTTGAATACAATTATTCTACATACCTGAAATTGAGCGCTTCACCGGTAAGGCCATAAGCCCTTTTTAATGGTAATAACGTTGTTTGTAAAATCATTAGAAATAGAAAAAATAAATTGCCGGCAAATTATGAGGAAACTACAATCTCCGGCAATTGGTTGCATTTGCATTGCTCATTTGCTGTTAAGACCGACGAGCGATTATGTGTTACAAAACTAATTAAATCTCCCACAAAAAATATCGGAAATGGTATTTTAATTTAATTAACACAAAACCAACACAATATTTCACTTCTAGTCCACGGACAGCAAAATATTTCAATTGTGAAATGAGAACTGTCAAATCCATTTCCCCTTGTATGGAAAGTGGGAGTAACTATTAATTCATTTCACTACTTATCATTGTTTTAATCTTGTTTACTTTGTCTCGCAATTTTACTCAGAACACGGTAAAAATAAGTGTCATAATTCTACAGGGTGGACCATAATAAATTACGTTTTTACAAATTCAATTAAAATTTCGTTAATTAGCTATTTTTAGATTTCAGTTTTTTTTAATAATATATGAAAATGGAAAACTTCTTTTATGCAACAGTTCAATAATCCCACGGTATAGGCACTCTTTATTACAAATATTTATGTAGAAAAATCTTGAGTTTTTTTATAGGTATATTATTTATGATCCACCCTGTATTTAAGAATTTTTTATTAACTTTATCTATCTCTTTTTTACGCACTAATGGGAGATAATATTGCTTTCAGAATGATTGTTAAGTCGTCTGCTTTTGTCATTCTTATTCTAAGTAAAGATGCCCATTTCAAGGTTAACAGCAGTTTTTCATTGCCTAGTAGGAAGAAATTTGTCTTATTAGGAGTATACCGTTGTCGGCCATGATGCTACCAAAGGTAGGCAGATCACTTCTCGCGCAAAGTGCAGAGAGATCGAAGCAAAAAAAGAAAAAATGTTCTTCAGACATTAATAGGAAAGTGGATGATTTGAAAAGTGAACCAAAAAGAGAGGAAAAGAACTTAAAAAAAGAGGCGAAAAAAACTAAAGGGAGTGGACAGCGAAAATTTTGGGAAAAGGGCAATATTGAAGATCTCACATGTCTGTGCCATCTAGGGTAATAAAACAATTATTAAAAATTATTGCTCTTAGGAATTTCTGTTTTTTTGTTTTGTTTTTTTAATATATCATTGGAATTATAGATAAGATAGCGAAAAAGCACTGAGACAAAATTCCAGTAACTTATACCCTTCTCCACTGAGCTACTTTTCTAATGCTAAAAAGGGGAGCGTAACATTACATCTGACAATGCTGTCAAGGGAGTAGAAGATTTCAAAAAAAATTTGAAATTTTATGGAATTGACGTTTAATGGTGGGTTCACTGAATTCTTAAGCATTAATTTATTACACTAGATTTCAGCAAGAGCCTGAGCGTTATTTTTGTTTCAAGGTTATTTGTACTAGCGCAGATTTATCAATACTATTAATATTATTGATAACATTCTTTTGTTCAAACCTCGGATAAAGACTTCTGTGGTTTTTTCAAATAACTCGTTATTAAACTAAATATAACATTCGACATAAAATTCCATATTTTATAATCCTGCGTACTCTGGTATAGCAATTACACTATTATTAACAAAAGAATAACCACTTAAGTACCCAAAATCTTAAATTATTTTTTTTTAGGAAACAGCACAATTAGACATGCTACCGAGAAGTTAAAAAAAATTGATCAAATAGCAATGCAAGCGCAGATAAGTTGTTATTTTAAAATGAAATTCCGACTTTTTTTACTTTTCATTGTTTTGTTTCATTTTTCTTCAATTTTTGTTTGTTTATGTATTAACAACAATAATAAAAGATGGCGTTTATCAATACCAGTAATAACAACATTCATTTTCATTCCCAGTCATTTTGCCCGATAAAATCTCATGGCTTTCGCGATTTTTCTTGTCTTTCAATAAACCGCATAAGTGAACTCCTGTAGCGATTACTGATTTCAAATAAATATTCATCTTCAATTGAGTCGTTAATTGGAGCACAGTATGTCAAAAAAGTGTTATAGTTGAGAGCTAAAAACATTGTATGTGCAACTTTTTCGCTATGTTTAACATTTTTTGAAAAATAGTATCAGTACTGTTAATAAAATTTATTTCAAAACGTCCTGTGAGAAAAAGATAAAAAAAATTCCACAAATTGGTGATTTCCCTAAACTTTTTCTCACTTTTTTCGACTTTTCCCTCGCTTTCTCAAAACTGCCTTTTTGCAGATAACGAGTTCTTTGAAAAAACCACAGATTTTACTCACCTTAAATAAATAGCCACCTAGTTAATTACATTTAAATAACTAACGAATTACTTGCAGCAAATTTATGAATGATTTAATTTATGTGACATATTATAGTTAGAGATTGTGCAAATTGGGCTCAAATGACATGACGAACATTTGACATATTGTTTCTAGGAATAATGTGATGTTGTCCAAATTAATTGTTGGGCACTGAGCTAAAAATACAAGTGTGGGGGTGTGAATCATGCCAGTGATAACGTTATATTTTTCCAGGTCCAATACTTATATAAAGGTAAAGATTAATTTAATATTAATAAATTATTCATTTTCGGACATTGAAGTGGAATAAACTGCGAAACAGATTGCACAATGTACTGCCTAAAGAATATATTACATTCTTGCTATTGTCAGAAATTTTACTAACCTATTCCAGTGTGAATGGGTGTTTTGGCAACATCTATAAAATATAATCGAAATAAATTGAATGAAAGTCTGTAATCTCGAAAAACAATATTTATGAATGAGTTAATAATTTTTCGTCAATAAATTGGACAACATAAGGTTGGCCTACCCTTTTTGTTTATTTATTTATTAGTTCTGGATTAGCAAGCAGGGTTAAATAAATTCTTATGCCGACCTCGATCTTTCATATGTGGTTATGATATTGAAGAATTCTAAAGGCTAGTTGTAGCCACTTTAGCCTGATCTAACCAATCTAAGTAGTGAGATAAAACAATACAAAGTCCCGGTAAATAGCAGGCTCTAAAATAATACCGATGCGCGGTTCCTAAAATAAATCGCCATTCCTCAGATCACCTAATATGACAGTAAATTGGTAACGCGAATGAAGTTTTATATATGTATGTATATGTTCCCCATCGCTATGGGCATATCTTGTGTTATAGGTAGGTACAAGAATTAATCTCGTGGCCTTTGGTATGCATATACTGAGCTCATACTTGAGGCAGCTACACACATTAATCTTAATCATTACCTTGTTAATGGAGCATCACTCTTACTTAAAAGAAAAATTGGTTATTGAGTAGCGTATTCCTCTTGGTACAAAGTACACAATGGACTTCTGTTTTTCAATTCCGTTTTATTACAGTTTTTTTTTGAGGTTTTCAGGTTACTAGTTAGTTACTTTACGATTTGTAGCAATATTGGAGATCTACAGGAGCTTAAACTATAGCTCTGGAAACTTAATTCAGGTAATTTCTGTGATCATTCCAGAAATAGTCCGGGCAATTTGCGTTGCACTTAAAGAAGATAACTTAAATGTATGTATTTAATAGCAAAAGTTAATAAAAAATTCTTATCAACTTAAACCTGAAAAATTCTTCGGTAGTGGAACTCTGCCTTTCGTAGTTTGGCTTATCGAAAAAGAGGTAACTATTTTTATAACGTAGATAAGCAACACATATCTTTTAGAGCCGCCAAAAATGATGGTTCTTTTTGTTTGAATTATAAGGGCTTTCACAGTATTGTAATCCTAGCCTTGGTAGACGCGAAATATAATCTTGTGTATATTGACGTAGGCTATAACTGAAATGACTGCAAATCCAGCCGCTAGAACCGTACTCTAGAGATCCATTGGCAACAAATCGAGCAATACCTCCAAGGCAATCGTGAGCGTACGTCGTATGCACCCAATTACACCCATCCATGCCCCACTCTGGATTTCCGACTGCTCGTACTCATTATATTTCCTCTGAAGCAGGGTTGCCACTTGACTATAGTCAAAACCTGCCATTTTATTAAGCCAATATATTAAATCTACCACTCTACGATCCTGTTTGAAAGGTTATGACTATTTGCCATTAGTGTCACTGAAATATTACTCAAGATTAGCTAGCTTTTTACGAACAAATCTTAAATTTAGTAAGGGACGATGCCAGAAAATATATTGACTCTGGTACCCGCTCCAATAGAAATAAGTGATGAATCATTGGAAAGGTATTAACATTTGGAACAAGAATTCCGATGGCGCTTTTCTTGATTTCTTGTCAGATTGGAGTAATAGCACTTTTATGTGTAAAGATATAAGTCACGTCGCAAGATTACAATTGCTCTTGGTATTGTCAACTTTCGATCTATAATATAATTTCTGTTTACATGGTCCAGTCCTATATGAATGACAACGTAGTCATTGATAACGAATTGAAAATTCTGTGTATTAGTGTACGTGAGGAGGGATGCCGGTTTTAATAGATTACTCAGCTTTTAAATACCGCATATAAAATTTCTATTTATCCATGTGTTGTGCTATTAATTCAGTTCATATATCTGATAACACAGAAATTCATTTCAACAATACACAATACAACACATCTTATAATAATAAAAGTTTATAAAAGATCCAATAAAATTCAATAAATAATTTAAAATTCAATCTAAAATCTAGATAGATTAAGAGCCAATTCTAGAAGACTCTTCAACAATACAAAAAAAAAATAACAGGTGCTTCGAACGAATACAACCGCGCCTTGACTGAAAACAATAAAGAGGTTAGGAAATCCAAAAGAAGAGCTTGGAGAAATCTTTGCGAGTATGTTGACGGTCTACCCACAAATATAAGACTTCGAAAAGTTCTCCCTATGGATCACAACAATGATATCGGCCTTCTGCAGAAAGTCGATGGCGGCTACATAGTCCGAAACTGGTGCCAAACAATGGGACTTCGAGCCAATCCTGGTAAGACAATAGCAGTTTCAGTAGTGGATGGCCAATTCAATGTCAGACGTTATGCCGAAACTCCATAACTTGGAAACACCATTTCAAGTGATCATGGGGTACTGTCAACATTGGCATCCTTCACCGAAAGAAAAATGTTGGTAAATTTAACTAAAAACCTTGGTTAATTTGGCGTCAATTAAGGCTCACTGTTATTATGAATAAGGTTTTGTGGTTAATTACACTCGTCCAGGAAACTACTACAAACATTATATGAAAACTACTTCGTAGTTGATTTCATGGTCATTTAATTATCATATGGTCAATTTCGTAACTGTGTTACAACTATGATTGTAACGTTACTATGTTTCGTTGTTACTCCTTCAAACTTGCAAAGCTCGAAACTTACCAATTTCGTGGTTAAGCAAGTAATTTACGTGTTTAAGTCAAGCTTGAAGCTTTCAAAGCTCAAAACTCACCAATTTCTTGGTTAAGTAACTAATTTATGTGTTTAAGTCACCATATTCCTATAGTAAATATACTTTTTAATATAATTAACTTACACTTTTTACTGTACAGTTACCACTTTCAGTTGATTCATAACGATTTCCTGTTTTTTAAGTCTACTTTTCATGGTTTGTCTACAACTTTTTATCGCAAATATTACACCTCCCGTGGTCTCCTAATCCCTTGTTTGTCTCCCTGCCATGCTTAGAAATAAAACAAATCCCGCTTTTTTTGATTATTTACTCCATTTAGTTTAATCGGGTTTGTTACTCCCGGTACTAGTGAATATATTTACCTGTGTGAATGCCCCACATACCGAAGAAAGCCTACAGATCAGGGATTAGACAAAGTATTTCCTAACAAATTATTAAATTAAATAAACTTCACATGATAACATAATAATGAAGATTCTATGAAGTAAAATGATGGGAAAATATTAAGGAATTTAGGTCATAGTTAAAACTCAGTGTGCATTTCAATTAAAATTTATTAATGAGTTAAAGTATACAGATTCTTCATAAAATAAAAAAATAAATTGATTATATAAAGATGCTTAATAATGGCCTCAACTCATTGTAGAATTTTTTGTATTAAAGTGGTTTAATAAAACAATCTGTTTATAAGTTTTTTAGTTTTAATTTTTAAGGAAAACAGCAAACCTTTGTACAGATCATAAAAAAATTATTCCATTTTTGTAAAAAGAAATATAATACACTTAGAAATATTTTGGTCGTAAATATGTCTTGCCATTTGGGGTAGGATAAAGATGAACAGGGGGCCCATCAAATTCACCGATATGGTAAATACAGTAGGTATTCTTATTTCCCTTTGATGGAAAAGACTGGAAGTGATTATCAAATGCACCTAATAAATGTTCTTGACAAATAGCGAACACATTATTGATTCAGTGGAAAAAGATAGATCAACGAGTTTATATAATTTTAAAGAATTTTTACGCGTTCTAGTCACGTAGTAGTTTTCTTTATAAACAATATTTTTATAACAAATATGCCCTGTACATATTAGTGTTTCTAATAAGTTTATGCAAATTGAATTTATATTTTTTATTTTTTTAAAGTAAGACTTACTAGACAAGAAAGATTTCGTTTTAGAAAACTCTTCGCTGTTAAAAAGAGGCGGGAGTCCTTTATTATTTAATAGTCGACTACAAAATTGTAAGTTTGATTTTACTCCCAGAGAGTACGGAAGATTCTTTCTAGAAGCTATATTATTACAATAGCCTTTTAATTCTCTGTGCTTACTTTCGAAACGGAAAGACCATATAAATTTAAGCGGGCCAACTTTCTTTATAATGCTAACATAATGTGTTAGAAAATGGAATTTTGGTTTTAATGTGTCTTGAAAAAGTTTCTTATATAATAAATGATGCTGTGCTATTTTCTTTTGAAGTACAGACAAACGCTCCTCATTGAAATCTGATTGAAGAATTAGGTCAACTGTACTAACGAGTAAACATACCAATTTCCAGTGTTTGCTATTTGTGGGTATAAGGTCTCCTAATATTAAGGGGATGAAATGACAGAAAGTACGCATTTCCCTGGCAGCCATATTTAATTTATTTTTGTAAATATTCTCTATCTTAATCGGGGGTGGTATGTTACCAATTTCGGTTGGACCATATGGAAATAATTGCACTCTATTATTAAGGGTATCAAGAGTAAAAAGTTTTTCATTTTCTATGAAATTATAACGCACTTGACAAATGACGTAATGACAGACCCCTTCAAATAAGTCGTGCATAATGTCGACAGAATAATTCTCAGTTACATGGAAAGATGGTATATTGTTAAAAATTGAACGTTCCCTAACTCCGGTAAGAGTTGCTCTTTGCTGCACTTCTTCATGACTTGACAAGTCACTCTCATAATTAGTTCTATTCCTAATATTGTTACTAATTTCTTGGCAAAGACTTTGTACTTGAACTTTGGAACATTTGCTAAACCTACAGGGATAATTTGAAGTGAAACCTTTTGTGAAACCAAGAATAGTGTTGAGACCCAAATTATCTCCTAGTATTAAAGCTAGGACAAAAAACACTTTCCTATCTCCTACGTCTGTTTTAATCCAGACACCTTCACGTTCTAGTTTTTTAAATTCTTCAATTAACGGATGCAAACAAGCACTATTTCCATATTGTTTGTCCTTACTTTTAAAAAGCATTCCAACAAAAATATTTTCTAAGGAGGAGGCATTGTGCTGTGGAAGGGTGGGAAAACTGTAATATGTTGCTCCAATTGAGTGTACTCCGGAATGTGATCCCAGTGGATTTCCAGACTCAAAATCATCGAAATAGAGAAAAACAGGTATCATTAAATCATTTGGTCGGTTTGTTATTTTATCTTTCCATAACTTGCTATTAATAAAATGACATAATGTACTTTTTTTTGAGATATGTTCAATATTTTTTATCATAGCATTAAAAACCCCAGGTAACTCAAAGAATTTTTTGATCTGGAATCTTATAGGCATTATTACTCCCCGCACGATATCTTCATCAAATGTTGAAATACCTTTTATGATAATAGGTCTAACTTCATGGTTAATAGAATACGACTCGGGTTCCTTGTAAAACCCCTTTTCACTTACTACTTGAATAAATTTATAGAATGTATTAAAGTCTTTGAATGGATTTCCTAAAATATCTAATGTTCTTGCTCCTGTTCTGCAATCATCAGACAGTTTTGGCAAAATCGTTTTTCTTAGCTGTTCAGAAATTACGTTAAATGGTCCACTACTTAATCGTTGAACAATCTCGTCAACAAAGCATCGAGGTAGATTAGATTTTCCATATAAAAAACTCAGAAAAATTAAGAAAGATAACTTGATAGTATCTAACGGTTCAAAAATTAGGGAAATATCTTCTTTTTCTTTTAAATTATTGATCTGGGGCGTAATATCAATTTCATAAGTTTTAGAAATTATGAAATTATATTGTCTGGACTACCTAATGAATTGCATGATTTACCACTTCTTTCGAAATGACGTTTATAACTTTTTAGGGAATGATAAGTCTGACGACAAACAACGCAATGATAATTATCAAATGGAGTTCGACGACGAAAAGTTTTGTAGTGAGTAACAATTGCAGATACATCTTTAAAAGAAGCTGAATCTAAGCAAACATAGCATGCAATCATATTGGCTATTTTCTAATTTTAGTGAAAATTTCTAAAATCGTTTGTTATTAAAAGAAGACAGGATAACTGCAATCAAACCTTTTTATATATATACTCGTAGTATATTTAAAGTAAAGTTAAGTAAACGAATGTATAAAGTACAAATGGAAAAAATCTATTAAAAATTAAGTATAATTAAATATACATTATATGTAGAATATAGCGGATGTGTCTAGCAATACGTTATTCACCTTGGTCAATCAATACTTTTCTAAATCTTTTATCAGGCATAAAACATTTGGGCAAACACGATCTTCGTGTTCTAAGTGTATCTCAAAAAAGTATTTCTGTATGAATGTCCACACTGTATTGGAAGAATCTGGATATTTCAAATTTAAGACGTGAAATAATTTAAAGCAAATGTCAAGTGCTGGCAAAAAAGAATTAAATTTATATTTAATTTCATCTAAATATACGAAATAGCTTTTGGGTCCATCTTGGTTGCAAAATATTATAAGAGGCTGTAAGGTTTGCTGTTTTTCTCGCAAGGTCATAGATAAGCTATCTATTTTTGGATGTAAATCATTTATAGTGTTAATTATAATTAAGAAAGAATTTTGAGAGCCTTTAATAGTACTTTTCACTACCTTTTTTTTGTTTTCGTCGTCTGTTGAGTAATATTTTACTGAAGGCGGTAAAAGTGCATGAAGTAAAAGAGCCGTCAGAATGTCTTCTGGTAAATTTTCTTCTCCTTTCTTAGTGAGTTGCTTCAGTAATTCCAAGTTTTGTCTATCCTTAATTTTTTCCAAAAATATAGGTTTTGTAAGATCCTTGAAATTCTCCCAGGAAGAAATCAATTTGGTTGGCTTATCGGGAAAAATTACAGCAAATTCAATATCAATCTATAAACATCGAAAGTTCGATTAATTGTCTTAAGTTTTAGAAATAAAAGTTACCAGGTCAAATCCACGTGCGTCTTTATAGAGGGGCCAATTTTTAATTATATGACATAATTTTTCGTCTCTGACATTCTTCTTTTCTGCAAGAATTTGTTGTCTTCGTCCAGCAAAAGTTTGCGTCCACTTGCTTTTTATTTCCGACCACGGTTCGGAATAAACTTGTAGCCAAGTTTTGATATCTAAAATAATTCAACTGTTGTAAATTTTCGTATGAAATTAGACTATTGGGGCTCTGTGTACATACCTTCGAATTCCTTTGCAACTAATATTTCTGTGTCTTCAACCGGTACCTTGGCTGCGGCCGTACTTAATAAATCGCTTGTAGGGAAAAACTGCCTAATTTTCCAAACCTTTTTTTTACGTTGTAATATTTCGTATACAGGCGCCCTTTTGGATTTTCCTTTGTGCCCGGATGAGGAGGATTATAATATATTTCCTTAATTAAAAAAATTAGAATTCATGTATCGATATATATGTAGATATGTGTTCAATTACCTTGTTATCGCCGAAATGTTCTTCAATGGATAAAGAGATCCCTTCAAAGTCTTTTCGAGTTATTCTTTTATTGTTATGAGTGTACCATGAAATAATGGTGTCTATAATAATACTTCTTGAAAGGTCGCTCAATTTTTTATTGTGTTTGAAATCCTTAAATACAAATGCTCCGGTGGGGCTTGCTAAAATAGGTTCATTTAAATTCTATAAAAATATTTAAGTCAATATTTCGTTGATATTATTGTAAGATACATAACTTACAAATAAGTTTGTTATTTTAAGGACTGGACTAGAGTGTACAATGGATGAATTCTGTGATTCTGAAATACAGTCGGCGTTAAGAGCGAGCCAGTGACTAACGGTGCTGTCCAAATTGGCCTCAGTTGCTTCGCATGGTGAAGGGGTTGGTATATTCTGCGCATAAAGCCTGGTTAAAGAGGTAGATCATTGGATTTTAAAAAACTTACATTTTCTTTTCTCCATCCGTTCAAAGTATGTCTGAAGTCCAACTTTAGTCCAATTTTTTTCCCCTAAATAATTCGTCGAGATCTTTTTCTATGATGATTTTAAGACGATCAACAGTTATTGATTGATCTAAAAATATTCGATGTTTGAATACAATAACAATTCTGATTGCAAAATATGGAAACTACCAAGGAATTCTTCATAGAGTTCCAAAAATCTCCACTTATTTAACAAATTGAATAAGTCTAAGTCCCGAATTATGTCTGAAGATTGAATCTCCGTTAAACTGTATTTAGTAGTATGATGTGTTTTAGTTGCAAAAGAGGAACAGCCCATCACAGTATGCGGCTGGCTGTTAGGTACGTCATTCTCAGTGGTATCTTTATTTGTCAAAGAGGCTACAAACCTCACAAGCTGTTCAGTTTCCTCGTCAGGTAAAAGTTCTCCTTCATCACTATTCAACATTGTTAATTTTTATACAAAACTGTGAAAATTTCCCATAAAAATACACAAGAGATATATTAAAAATTTAACACAAAGGTTACGGAACCCATCCATTTGATTGGTTTCGGATTTCATTCTTACAAATTCCTATCATGTATATATTATTCTTTAGTTTTTAATATTTATTTTTATTCATGGTTTTTAATATAATATACTGCACCGAATATATATTTTCAATTGCTTCCTCCGAAAGATCTATATTTTATTATTTCTATACCTATGTTTTACACCTGCTTTTAAGAAAATCCGTCAAATTGACGGGTTTCCTAATTTACAATAAATAGTTTCAATACGTGCGGAATAACAAAAATGAAATATGAATGAGTAAAAAAAGTAAAAGTGAAGCAAAACACGGCTGTTTTGCAATATATACATGAGCAAACATGACAATGGGAATGAAAATCATGGCAACACCTCTCGCGATAGAAATAAATGGATATTGGAAGTTTTTGATACCTGTAATAATTAAAAAAAATGTATTGAACGTTCAGATGATGAAGCTTAACGGAAAATTTTGGTAGAGGACCAGTTTATAGTATTCTCAAAGGGCCAACTGCATACGCAAAAAAAACTGTTGCTTGTAAATGTAAGGAGTGTATTTGAACTGATAATTGATCATGATAGACATTGTTACTGTACTGTCCGTTAATAGAACATACACGCAAATTTGATTAAGTGACTGAAATGAATGCACTGGTAAAGTTGGATCAAGATCAGTGGCCTATTTCCTAACAACAAATTAACACTGTTCACTTTCTTTGACTCTCAAGAAACTACTGCACTTAGTTTTTAGAATCTCCCACTATTTAGATCAGAATATGTATAAAAGGGTTTCAGGTCAACGATTCAAAAGAATGGGAAAAACACACTCACAGGATTGTTAATAATAGATATATAACTAGATATTCAATATATATAATTAATATAGAGCAAAAGTTAGAATAATTTAACTTCAAAACGCTGGCACACGTGCTTAACTTAAATATCTCGAGTAATTGTATTAAGACAGAATTATATAAATTGTTGGGTCAGAGATCAACATACACTAGAAAACACACTTATTGACACCGATTCATAATGTAGGACTTTCAGAAATAGATATGTCGAGACAAAACTCTGTATATCAGTTTGGGTCTGAGATTTTTGTATTACACTAACACTTATTAGCACCAAGTTATAATATAAGATCGCCAAAAAATGTAATAAAAATATATGTATAAAATAGATATGCACATGAAATGTATAATATATATATGTGTATATAAGTCAAAATATAGTCAAATAGATATATGAATAAGTATTAAAAATGTTACAAGTGACTGGTACTCACCGATCTAAAACTTGATACTTGAGGAATTGGCTGTAAGCTAATGTTAAGCCCTTTGTTCTTGGTTAGAACAATTCTTTATTTCCGTCGAGACCAGAAATAAAGGGTTAATGTTAGTAAGATACTATCTCAGTCGAGACCCGAGATAATATTCTTTAAGTCAGTCGAGACCCGGCTTAAAGTGTTATCTTATCTTCAGTCGAGACCCGAAATAAGATGCGTTTATTTCCGTTGAGACCAGAAATGATTGTTAGAAATAGATTATCTCAGTCGAGACCCGAGATAATATTCTTTAAGTCAGTCGAGACCCGGCTTAAAGTGTTATCTTATCTTCAGCCGAGACCCGAAATAATATGCGTTTATTTCCGTCGAAACCAGAAATGATTGTTAGTAAAAGATTATCTCAGTCGAGACCCGAGATAATATGCGTTTATTTCCGTCGAAACCAGAAATGATTGTTAGTAAAAGATTATCTCAGTCGAGACCCGAGATAATATTCTTTAAGTCAGTCGAGACCCGGCTTAAAGTGTTATCTTATCTTCAGTCGAGACCCGAAATAAGATGCGTTTATTTCCGTCGAGACCAGAAATGATTGTTAATTGTTAGAAGTGAAATATCAGTCGATACCCGATATGAATGTTAGTCCCTAAGCCAACTTACCCCAAGCGATGTCAAGCACAAAAAGAGATCGAGATCAGTCAGCTTGTCGTTTATATAGCCCTTGCTTGCCCACGACACCACTGATAGAGTAGCAGCGGCGCATGATTGCAAGAATTGGCAATGCAGCTGTGCTCTTACGGTACTAGCGAAAAAATTTGCCTAGCAACGAACAAAAATGCATAGCAACAAGAAATTTAGAGTTTCACATACTGCTGTGTTAAATTAATTATATTTGCAAAAAATATTCTCTCTATCACGTTGCGAATAAATTCCCGTTGGATGGTACTTGTAATGACGATAATGATAGAGTTGCAAATTGATCGGCTTGATCTGATTGTATTTGTGCCATGCATTGTATGTTACATGACAACACATGCTTTTGATAGATGTTGTACCTATTTTTGGGAAAATTGTAATTAGATTGAATTTGTTTTCTTTTCAGAACTCAATTTCATCATGGTATTGTTGTAATATGTTCCCTTTTCAGGAATTGTTTTTTGAGAATAATTTTAATTTAATTTGCTCAATGAGGTTATACTTTTATGTTGTATTTGTGCAATATGCTATGAAAATGACAAATACATGGCTATGTTGGGTTGTGTACATGTTTTTTGCTTAAGAGAAATCAAATTAGATTTAATTTTACTAAGAACTTTGATGCTTTGTTTTCAGGATATTTTCTTTTCAGAAGTTATCGGTTATAATATATATTCGAAGCAATTTGGTTCGAACAGTTACCAAACTAGATGTAGTTTTATACAGTACATGCCAAATAAACCCGATAAATTTGGCATAAAGTTTTTGTTGATATATGCATTTTGTATATATATACATGCTAAGCATGTCCCTGAAACAGTGCATTTTAAAATAAAAGCAAGTTTGGGGTAGATATTGTAGATCAAATGACTAGATAATTAATGTGAAAGCAAGATCCGGTAGATGGAACCTTCACGTGTTTAATAACATTTTACATTTGCCAGCCATCAATGTCAAGATATTGTACAGAGCGACAAGTGGAGTAAACATATCTCGGAAGAATTTTATTTTTCAATTGGCTGAAGAAGTAAGCAGTGATCATCTCGACGAACCAAATACTAGTTTAAGTTCATTGTCTGATGACGAAATCTAATAATATTTACTGTCAATAAAAATCTATTGATTTGCGATAAAAATATCGACAAAAATTGCATTTTAATTAACCCGTCAAAAATGTTAATTATTTTTTCCAGATAGCAAAAAAGAAAATATATATTACTAACTTGTTGCAACGATAAAGATTTTTTATTGTTATAAGTATTGGAACTATGAACTTCTGAATTTATATTGAATAATTTTTTCTTGCAAACTTTCAAAGTACTGTCGAAAAATAAATATGTTATAATAAAAAGAGGATCAATTTTTATTTCCACAAATTGTTTCAAAACATAAAACTTTAATGATTTTCTAATGATCTTGGCAAGCAACTCCCAGAGTCAGAAAGGCAAAAACCTGTGAAAGAGGTGAAAGGTTATTAACAACACGAATTGAAAATGTACCCCAAATCCAAAATGGAAATCTCTAAATCTTTAAAACGTTCACTCGTTTTTCTATGCCTTAATAAATTTCTATAAAGTACTAAATTTAATATGAATATGTAAATCAATTTTCAATATCCGAAACTATGTATAAACGCGGAAGTCCGCAGGCCCAATATCAATCAAATTTTACACGTAGTTAAAATATCACGTGATAGAAACATGCAAAAAATGGTTAAGTCGTCCAAGGTATAAAATAAAATATATAAAAAGACTTTTAAAATACGTAACATTTAAAAATAAATTGCACTAAAAATTAAAAAATATTTATGTTTTTTTCAGTGATATACACAAGAAAATTTCATTGCAAATAGCTGGAACAAGTCAAACCAGATAATATAATTTTAAAAACTTGTTAATACATTAAATTTTAAGATTTAATCTGAGTTCTAGCATTTCTTTTTTGTAATGAAACTTTTCTTGTGTATATGAGAGAGAAAGAAAAAATAATTTTTTAATTTTTTGTGTAATTTATTTATAAAAGTAATGTATTTAAAAAAATTTAATGTATTTTAATTTCTACATTTTAGTCATTATATTTTCTCTAAAAACTCATATAACGGTACATAATCTAACTGACACGTTGTGGTGTAATATTTTTTTCTCTCTGGTAAGTAGTTTATAGGAGAGTATTGCACTTTAATGTAAGAACTTCAACGTACAAACATTTTGCATGAAAAAACTGAAAAAAATTATAAAAAAAAATACTAAAGCATTTAAAAGAAACCTCAGCTCCGCCGCACCACCTCAATCTGTACACAAATTTAAAAATCACGCATTTTAACGATATCTGGTAAAAAAGTCTGCTATAAAGTTTCTTACAGAAAAAAAGAAAATTTGCCATTTAATAGCACTCAATAAGAGTTTTAATTTGATATCACACACGGCAAATAAAGCATGTCACAAAAATTTTGTATCCGTATATATATAAATTTATATTATTTTTTTTATATTTTATTATATTATATACATATATACCTGCCAGGATATTCCAGATATTTCCACACACAATTTTTACTTAATTATTGCAAAAAGAAGTAACAATATAAAATTCACTGAAACAAGACGGAAACTTTTTATGAACACCTGATATACAAAAACACGACACGAGGATGAAAATTAAAGTCTGACTGCCTGCAGAGAAAACCAATTCAAAATGACAAAGACGCACACCGTGCTTACGCCCCTACACATAAAATTAGATCGAATACTGACAGAACATCTCCCGTTGAGCTGTCCACCGAGATATACAATACAAGCGAAGAAGTAACAAACAAACTTGAAAAAAGCAAAGCAAACTGGTTACACACTTCTTGCCTTGGCTTACAGCAGAATTTTTCATATAAAGCTAGCTTGGCCTTCGTTCAAATACCATAATTTCCACAAATTTGTTCTACATGCTATTTGTGTTTTAGGCAATTAGAAAGAAAACATATTAGGCTGTAATATGTTATAAGTTCAATTTTCTGTGGGAGCGATAGCTTAGGCTCTAGGATCTCTTTATGATGAAATCGCAGCTCTTCTTCATGTATAGAAGTTTAATGTGAAGTCTGACTGTAGCGTCCGCTAATGACTTTAATGTGTTGGTGCAAAACCCTCGAGAAATACTTTTCCAAGCCATGAAACAGAAACCTATATGTGTGCGTGCGTAGTCCGTTTCCAAAAATGTTCTATATTGATACATATGGAAAAGTGCAAAACATTGACTTTAGGTATGCTATAGAGCCTAAACTACTATCCATACAGGAAAATAGACTTCTAATAATTTACAGCTTGGTTGCTTACCTTCCCAAAGGCTACACTTCCTATATACCTTACTTAACAAAATAATAAAATAGTTTTGATTACAAAGTAACCTTACCATTTTACGCTCAATACCTCTCAGCTGAGTAACAAATGCATGTGTGTTTGTGCAGCCGTAGTCCGAATCTGTAGGCAGCTACATTCGATATCATCAACCCACGGCATGCCATGACGGCATAGCGGCATTACAATGATTACTCAGCTGAGAATTTTTGTTTGAGGAATCGTAGTCATTTGGTTAAGATAAATTTTTTTAAATAATTTTGTTAGGAAAGGTATGAAAATTTTATTACGGTGCGGAAGATAAGAAAGCAAGCTTAAGATTATTGGAACACCATTTTTCTGTATGAAGAGTAGTTTAGGGCGGAGGAGCTATTCAAATCAAACTTTTGTCACTTTTACGTAAGAACACTGCAAATATTTTAGAATGTAAGGACTACGGGGGCCTCGCATGTGGTAGGAAGGGAGTCTGTTTCATGGCTTGTGAAGTATTCTCGAGGGTTTTGGTTGGTGGCATCACAACTTCTTTCCTTGTATATACCGCGGGGGTTACGCCGTATGCCTAAAATTCTCACCGATGTAAGTACTTCACGGCTTTATGCAAAACCCTCGAGAATACTTCACAAGCCATGAAACAGACTTCCTTCCTACCACATGCGAGGCACCCCGTAGTCCTTACATTCTAAAATATTTGCAGTGTTCTTATGTAAAAGTGACAAAAGTTTGATTTGAATAGCTCCTCCGCCCTAAACTACTCTTCATACAGAAAAATGGTGTTCCAATAATCTTAAGCCTGCTTTCTTATCTTCCGAACCGTAATAAAATTTTCATACCTTTCCTAACAAAATTATATAAAAAAATTTATCTTAACCAAATGACTACGATTCCTCAAGCAAAAATTCTCAGCTGAGTAATCATTATAATGTCGGTGTGCCGTCATGGCATGCCGTGGGCTGATGATATCGAATGTAGCTGCCTACAGATTCGGACTACGGCTGCACATACACACATGCAATTATCACTCAGCAGAGAGGTATTGAGCGTAAAATGGTAAGGTTATATTGTAATCAAAACTATTTTATTATTTTGTTAAGTAAGCTATATAGGAAGTGTAGCCTTTGGGAAGGTAAGGAACCAAGCTTTAAATTACTAGAAGACTATTTTCCTGTATGGATAGTAGTTTAGGCTCTATAGTATATATAAAGTCAATGTTTGGCACTTTTCCATAAGTATCAATATAGAACATTTTAGAGAACAGACTCCAAACGCATACATATAGATTTCTGTTTCATGGCTTGGGAATTATTCTCGAGGGTTTTGCTTTATGTCAACTCAACGCCATAGCATTCAATTTCAATGTGTATAGAAATACTATGAATAAAATATTTCGTGGTAAATTTACTACGGCATAATTACGAATAGGTAGTGTCAGATTAAAAAGACTTTAAGATGAGAATAAATTCCCACTGAAAGTTATTATAAGCACAGATATTGCCAGGTGTAATTTTGTTTATTCTTTATATTATTTTGCTTCTGTTTTATTCTGAACCTGCTTGAAAAAGTAGTAATAAATCTGGTCGCAAAATTGCTACCTCTTAAATTCTTAAAGACCAATCTATGATAGTTAATATTGTGGTATAAACACTACATTTTATTAGTTAAATTGATCAAGTACTACGAAAATGCGCAACGCACTATTATATTGTATTTTTTAAATGTTGATAATAGTAACTTTAATAATACGTATGGTACATTTTGTGTTTAAAATGCCAGCATTCTTAGTTAAATTAAATAATGTTACTTCTAACAATGTAAGTTGAACAAGAAAATGTAACTTAACCAAGGATTTTAACCAATCAACATGACATTTGTACAATTCTTTCTTACTCGATTTTAACAAGACTTGCATAATTTCTTGATTGATTTTCTACTTGTAAAATAACAATTTTGAAGTTTTTAATATGACCACGAAGAGCTCGTTTAAATTAAACAACAATGTGACTATTCTGTACAATTTGAACGAATATTAAAGTAACCACGCCGAATTTTAAAATTGACCAAGAATTTTTTTCTCAGTGTTTGTAAAAGGATCTCCTAAATGGTACACGGATGGATCCAAAATGGAAGGTAAAGCAGGGGTGGACATATGTTGGCCAAGGTGTCATTTTCCAGGCAGAAATAATCCACAGAAGTATGCATGCAGCCAAAATGTACATAATATCAGATAGGCAAGCAGCACTTAAAGCGTTATACTCGCTTAACTTTGAATCCAAACTGGTTTGGGACTTTCCTACTGTCTTGAAGGAGCTGGCCGAAACAAACAGGGTGACACTGATTTTGGTACCAGGACATGCAGACATTAGGGGCAACGAGAGAGGTCTTTGGACATCCAAAAATCACCTTTCAGTTCAGATCAGGCGTTGGGAGGACAGAACTAAAAAAGAACACTGCAAAATATCCCGGGTAGTAGTTTATAAAGTATTCGCAACAGAGGACAAAAGCATTCCTCATACTCAGCGCACTTAGAAACCATCCTAAAAAAATGGGTAAGGTCGATGATGAGATCTGTGTCTTCTGTACAGAAGACGATGAATTCGCTGATCTACCAGAGGATGTGGAAAAAATGGCCCCAAGAACATCATAGGCTTTATTAAAGACCTTTAGTTCGAATGGGTGCCCTAGAGCATTTAGGAGTAATGCCACAAAAGATCTTATAGGTAACGGTTACTAGCTGACTGGTGGGAGTGATTTTGCCTGCAGCCCTCCATTAATAATAATAATTATAATAATAAATAATAAAGAAGAGAAAAAGTTATACATAATTGGTCTAAGACCAATAATAATATTAAAACCGAAATGAAAATAAAAGTTAAATAAACTGAAAAAGCAAAATTTGGTATGGCAACACTAAGAAGTGGTTTGCCGATTTACTCCATCTTTGTTTTATCATTTAAAGAAACAACACCCGTGTACAAAATTTCAGCTCTCCGCATCGATGCTACCTTAGGAAGTGTCCAAATAAATTGTGAAAAACAAAATTTTTGGATGACAACCCTACAAAGGAGTCACCTGATTTGTCTGAAATCCGTATTTTTGTAGAGAGTCATAGTGTGACCCCGTTAATGAGTTATCGTGAGGACGGACACATATATGGACATACAAAAATCAAAACAACTTTCAATATTATGCATCCAACTCATTTTGCAACCAGCGTTATTTCTGTGCGATACAAACGGAACTTAGTATGTCCTATAGTAGGTATAAAATGTACTAATAATTATAATTGTTTTTCTGTATTATCGTTTGGAGCGAAAATGAATCAATTTGTAAATCACTTTTGTGCTAACTAGTTATAGAGTTCACTAGATTTTCATCTAGATAGTTCAGTAGTTTTCTATACCCACTGATGTTGCTAGAATGTTCGTTTCATCTTATTTCTGCTCGATATCTAATTTAATTTGCTTTCTAGACTATGATGATCTCTAAGGATTTAATTATTTTTGTGCCAAAATTCTAAGCGGTAGAGAATCTTTTTACATCTAAAAACGAAAAACTATAAATATGGTTATATTTCAATTGAGGCATTAAATTAATTAAAATGCTACTCCACTTGAAATGGTGCTTTAATTCAACACTTTGAAAATATCATGGAAAATTCAACTCTTTTAATCCCTTGAGCTCTTCAAATAATAATTTTCCCTTTTTGCCAATTACTGGAGTGTAAACAGATTGCATTAATAAAAAATCAGCCCGCCCTGAACGGCCCATTCATGGTCAGAAGGCGTCGGAAATCTCAATTATGAGCATTTCTATCCATCACATTGGGTACATTAATAAATATTTAATCTGTGATCCAGGGAGATTTCAATGGGCGCATTGTTTCGGTTAATAACATAAGTTTAAATTGAAATTCACTTTGGAAAACAGTTACTGAGCTCCGCGGAACAATAAAATTACAATCGAGAGGCAGAACAATTGGTTCTAATTAAATCGTGCGGTAATTTCACGTTATGTAAACGGCATGAAGCGTAGCAGATATCAGCTTCATTATAATGTGGGATGGGTAAGTCCAAGTAATGAAAAGTGCAACACTTCCCGTTTTGCAACTATGTATATATTCCCACAACTCCCACAACTATTCTCAGATATGAGTGTAGTACACCCACAATAGCAGGAGAGAAATGAATAGTTCGTTGTTACACGTGTAGCTTGCAGGTATTTTACGTACGCTTACAAATTTTCAATTATAGACAATCCAGGTTCCCTGCTATATTTTTCCTCAAAAGCGGAAATTTGATGAATTTTTTAGGCAAATTGTATTGTTTAATGCTGCAGTGAATCACTAAAATGATCCATGAATTCGATTTCATTCAATTACTCTTACGGAACTGATTAGGTTTGGCAAATAAAACCAAAATAAATTGTAGCCGTAAATTAACAAAAATTGTATTTTTCGTACACACGTACATACGTAGCGAATATCAAATGCTAACGGCACCGATAATCGACCGCCTTAACTGATAACAATCGATGTACCAGAGATCACTTTAATAAATTGTGTAGTTAAGTTCAGACGTGATACGCTAATCTAGTCTTCGTTATTTTATTGTTGTCCGCAAACTGCCGGTTCCTACGATTAATTTCAGAACTGCGAAAGAAACCCAAAAATCAAAAATAATAATTTTTTGCGAGCGAATTAATGCTCAATTTTAAGTTGTGGCATTTTGTGTTTATTTTATCGAATTATAATAACTAATGATTTGGAATGTTAATCGGTTAACGGAATTTTCATAGCAGCGAGATGCACATGCATAAAATCTGTAAAAACTCTACAAAATTATATGTAATTGAGTGGATTATAAGCTGCTAAATGTGATTTAAAATAAAAATATTTTCACATAATTTTTCCAGATTTTAGGTTTTCATTGTCCGTCTGCATTGTGCGTAATCACATGGCAATTTGAAGTTCATAATTTGAAGAACTCTTTCCTCCAAATTTACTGGAGTTGAACACAGAACATATTACCAATGACGAAAATCGACAGCGATTTGAGGGTACAGTTGGTGATAACGGTGGGAATGATCATTGCAGACAACGTGAATACGGTAAATCGACAGCAGTTTGGTGGAATAAATAGTACTGAAGGCGAGGATGAAGCGTTAAACGATGAATGGGAGATTTTGCAAGAAGAATTAGTTAAAAAGTAGAAAATATTGGATATTCGCACGCATTTGTCCTCTAATTTTCATGATGTTGAGGGGTCACTTAAACCGTTTAGTGGTGAGGATAACTATAGTGTTCAATGGTGGCTAGATAATTTTAAGGAATCAGCTGGGATTTTTGGTTGGGATGATAAAGCGCGTTTGTTTCGTATATGCTACGCGGTTGCTAACGGGCACTGCAAAACACGAACCATGTGTTTGACATGCATCAACTTAAAAGTGTATTTTCGAGGAAAGTAACTGATACTACCATCCACAATGAAATGAGAAATAGGAAAAAGAAAATAGCGGAATCTTTTCAAATGTAAATGCTTTTAATGCAGGAAATTGCTTCACTGGGCAATATGTATGAAGCTGACGTAATTCACTACATAAGTAACGGAATTTTAGATAGCAATATCAATAAAAGGTTTCTTTATAGTGCAACCGGAATGAGAGAACTTAAACATGCACTATGAACATAAGCAAAAAATAAATCTAGTCAAACACCTGCGGATCAAGTAAAAACTTGCGATACTCTTGGAAAGGAATCAGCAAAGCAACATCAAGGTCAAGTTAAGTACTTCGATTACAACGAGCGAATACATACCAGCAATAAATGTTCAAAGCCAAGGTGATTAAAGGGGTCCTGCTTCCGGTGTGATAAATTGGGAGGCATGACAAATAATTGTCATAATCAAAATTCGGTTATTCTGTAATGCTGGATATTAGACCCACACTACTTCCTCTTAATTTTCACGAAATACCTAACAATATATTATGTAATTATAAGATTTCAGAGCCAATATAAATATTCCATATGAAATATATGAAATTAGCAAGCATTAGAATTCATGTTCCTGAATATTTTTTGGATTAGATAAGAGTTAGATAATTTTAATTAGCATACAATATAAAAATTATAAGCGCATCTATAACTTTATTTAAAGTTAATTCTACAATGAAATAAAGACAAATATTCAAAAATAAAAACAACATTCTGAAGTTAGACAATAAAAATGAACTAGTGGAACCCAAGCGGAAGCAGAAGACATCTAGATCTAGATAACTCATATGGCAGTACAACGAGTCAACTATGTGGATTATGCAGTGGCCAGAAGGGTTGTCTGTCTATTTTCTCTTCCACTTCCGCCTGGCGCCTTTTCTCGTAGCTGGTCAGCCGAATCTCGAGTGAAGTAGAAATTTTAAAATACCGAAACAAAACAAAAAGACAAGTATTTTTTGCCAGAAAAAGTCTCCAGGAGATCTCAGTTCCATTTGTAGCGAAGAGCTAGAGAGTCGACAAATCTACCTATATTCACTCTTACCTGGATATAGATAGAGACTGTATCCGACACCTCTTTGCTATAAAATCATCGTAGGATTAGTGTGGATGGCTGCACAGCGTATATGCCGCTAGCGATCAGCCGGCTTGGGGTGGTCCTTGCCACCCACATCCCTTGATGCTTGTAAGGCTGTGCACACAATTATCATAAGATTGACTAGACAGACGGACGGACAGTAAAAGAAAACCGGAATTGTAGGTGAGACTGCGGACGGACGGACAGACAAAAAAAAAAGTATAAGATCTAGACAGGCTTCCTCTTCCTGGTGGAACCTAAAAGCCTGGAAAGAAGAAAAGTTATTTAATTAAAAAGTTATTTATTAAACCGAAAGACCCCAGCAACGCCGGACAAGTTTTAGTTCACCCGGAGAGTTTTCAACTCCGGGAAGACGAATGGAATGACCGAGCGAGAGAGAAAGATAGATCTGGGAGGAGTCTCAGGTGTTGTCGAGACCCCGGCTTTGGGTAATATTTGGCCCAGACGCCCCAATCCATCCTGGCTATGCCTCCACAGGCTTGATGATATGCTAAGCCCCAGTTTCGCTCGGATATTCATGGGAAAAGAAGAACCGAAAAAATAAGCAATCTAGCGAAATATAGGAGCAAGCCTATGTCCAGCCCGCGAGGAATTTCTAAAATTCAGGAAGTAAACGCTTCATGGGCTCCTACGATTCTCCCTAATAACACACTGTGCTAACAATATTTAATTATGTTTAATGTAAGCAAGGGGGCCGATTAGGGAAACATATTAGAAAGGATTTATGTAAAAAGCGAAAAACAAACAAAAGCATGAAATCTATATATTATACAACTTTAATCTATTTAAAATATTTTCCTTGCTATTCCTAAATTTTATATACATATATATTTTCTGGTAATACCAATTTCGTCTAGTTTCAAATCAGGTACATATTCAGCGAAGCTGACAGTGAGCTCTACACTTTGTCCTTGTTGACTCTTCTGGAGTCTGGTAGTGTTATCAGCTTTATCCAGAAAAGATTTGTGCCACCTTGTTTTTGGAAGTAAGTTTCTTCCTATGAGAATAACTACGTGGAAATAACAATAGTATAATCGAGTTTTAGGTAGTTTTGTCTGTAACATAAATTTTAGAGAGGCAATTATAAGTTTGAAAATTTATATTACACCCGATTCCAGTATAAAATGTCCTGTTATTTTAGGCCAAGATTTTTTGAATTTCAATAATTTGCAGTTGGTTGTTAAAAACAGATTTTGTGTGAAGACACCTTGTAGCTCTGCTCCGAAGATGATTTTTTGCAACAAATTTTGAATATTAACTTGCTTTTCTTACTTTAAATAAGAGCAATAAATTATCTTATGATGTTAAAGAAAAAAATTTTAAAAATCACATTAGAAGCTGAACCAGTAAATAATAAAATTCCTAATAATAATAATACTATTAAAATAAACATTAGATTAGCTAAAGAAATACCTTTTTATTGAACGCTTAGACGTTTGCCATATCTAGAACTACACAAAATTGTGGGTGATCTTTTGAATCGAAGTATTATACGCGAAAGAAATTCTTCATATGCTAGTCCGGTTATACTCGTTAAGAAAAAAAAGTCACGAATTGAAAAAGTGTTTAGCGTATATGGTTTTGCCACAATTATCCTTTGTCGGTAATCGAGGACTAGCTAGACAAATTGCATGACAAAATATATTTTACAATATTAGATCTTCGTAGTGGATTCCATCACGTTAAAGTAACTGACTAGTCGGTGAAATATACGTCTTTTCTAACTCCGTTGGAACAAGACAAGTACCTTAAAATGCCTTTTGGTCTGAAAACGCCCCGCCGGTTTTTCAAAAATACATGAACCATACTTTTAAAAGTTAATAGTTTTTGATATGCTTTGCAGTTACATGGATGATCTTTTGACCGCGAGTTCAACGCTTGAAGAAATTAGAAATTCTTGGACAGATTATGGAACTGTTTAGGGAAAACATATTGGAACTGATAAGATATGATAAGTATAAGTTTTTATATGAGGAAATCGTTATAGGTAATGCGAAAGAGATACGGCCCAACCCCGAAAACTTAGAAGCCATTACTGATTTTCCATTACCAAAATGTGTAAAAGGTGTTCATAGCTTCTTAGGTTTGTGCTCTTATTTTAGAAAGTGCATTCAAAACTTTGCTACTTTGACTAAACCGCTTTATGACCTTTTAAAGAAAGATGTTTCTTTTAGTTTTGGCCAGAAGGAGATTGAAACTTTTGAAACTTTGACACTAAAGCTCTTACGATCACCGATTCTAGCAATTTAGCAAGATTGTGCATATAAAATCGGAGCAACTGATTAGGTACAATGTTGTACAGCGTTTCGTCATTCATCTCCACGGGTGCCTCGTGGACATGAATGACACCAACCTTGCACTTGGTCTTTTTTGAAATGTTTTTAATAAATTTAACAGCTCCTAGAAGAGAGTAGTATTAGAGTTCGGATACAAATGTAGGAAGTCTAAATCAATATATAGTGTCTATTGGCCACATTGTATGTAAAAGCTGGAGCTCCCAAGACAGTACTGAACACTGACACTGATAGTGTTCTCGGGAGGTTAAACACAACGATGCTAGCCAACACCCAGCACTGTTGTGATGTAAAGAGAAACTGTAAACATTAGGATAGTAGGTATAAATGCGGGATGAACATATATCAGCACTTACTTGACCTGACGAACTAGGATAATACCCATTTTATGCTGCACTTAAGTGCACTCCGGCTATCGAAAGCCAAAAAACTAACATTCCTGATGAGTCCTTTGGAAGGGACGAAGCCTGGTTGAGTGAACTAAAACTAAGCCTAAACGACCGGCCGTTATCTCTTTTTTCTGACATATACAACTGATAGACTCATATAGACTATAACTTCTCGAAAAATTCACTGCAATCGCCTGTTATACTTAAAGGATTAAGTACTTTAAATTTTCTAAAATAACTTAATACACTTTATTTAAGTATGGAGTTACTCACCGATTTATACGGAAACCTGTTAGTATCGTACTATAGCGCCACGGTGGCTAAACTAATACCGCAACTGTGGAAAGTGGTGCCCCACTTGTTGTACAGCATTTCGTCATTCATATCCACGGGTGCCTCGTGGGGATGAATAACACCAACATTGCACTTGCTCTTTTTTGCAATTTTAATGTATTTAACAGGAATAAAGTATAGAGTAGTTACTGATTGCCATGAACTAACACTTATTCTTGAAAATAAATTGTTTAATCCTAGTTGACATGCGTTAGAAATGTTAGAAATACCGATCAGGAACCAGAATGCAATACGTAGATGCGCTTAGTCGTTGTACAGAAATATCTGTGATAGAAGAGGCTACTTTGAATTTGCGTCTGCTTCGGCTCAACATCGGGACCCTGTTATTATGAAATTAGCTCTCGCTTTAAAAAACGACGAAAGTCAAATGTTTGCGTTAATAAATGACTTAGTTTATAGAAAATTAAATAATAATGTAATGTTTTATGTTCCAAAGCAAATGGAAGATCGCTTAATGCATACACATCATGTATCTGTATGCCACTTAGGAACCGCAAAATGCCATGACCACCTTCGGAAATCTTATTGGTTTCCAAATATGATGCAGAAAATTAAAGATTCTATTGCAACTTGCCTTAAGTGTATATTTTATTTTTCAGTGTCTGGTAAAATTGAAGGAGTATTGCACACAAGATCATAACAGAATATATCAACAACATCATGGATGCAAAGAAGGTTGAATACAGATCTCAAGAAGATATTATAGCCCTCTATGACATAATAAGAGAATGCCTAGAAGCATTAAAAAATCTAAACTGTCACACGGACGAATGGGGTCCTATAATTGTCTGCATTGCACTCAGAAAACTTGATGCAGAAAGTATAAGACTGTTTTAGGAGAGCCTTGCGAACTCAAGGGAGATGCCATCTACGCCTGAATTGTTAAATTTTTTAGATAAGCGCTATCAGATCCTAGACTGCATCAAGAGTTGCAAACAAACAAAACCAGAAGCATTTACCTCCAACAAGAAAAAATCTTTCAATACGATGCTACATCGATCATGCATCTTCTGCAACAAAGATCATAGCATTTACCAATGTATAGAATTTAAAGAGATGAGCGTGCATGATCGTCAATCATACATCGCAAAAAAGAATCTTTGTATTAACTGCATGGCTCACAACAAATCTGAGAAATGCAAAACAAGCAAATCGTGCTTTTATTGCGAAAAAAGACACCATACGCTACTTCATCAATACGATGAGAACTCAAGAAATCAATCTAGTTCTTATATGACTACTAATACAATTGTAGAAAGTATTCCAGAGGCCACGGTAAATAAAGGGGTTATTGCTCTCCACAACAAGCTCAAAATGCCAAATGTGCTACTACCAACTGCCATGGTAAGAGTTACAAACATATTCAATCAACCAGAGCTTTTTAGAGCATTAATTGACCCAGGCTCACAGGTATCGCTTATTACCGAAGAAGCAGTCCAGAATTTAAGATTGCAAAAGGAGCGCATATCAGCCACCATATTAGGGGTTGGCGAGACTAAATCTGGAAAGGCATGCAGTAAAGTGAAGATACGCATCCAGCTTCAGGACAAATTACACACATATCTTTGTGTAGAAGCACTTGTCTTACCTAAACTCAATTCATTTCTTCCAAACTCTCCTGTATTATCAGTTGATATAGGAAAATATGGAAATATAACTTTGGCAGATCCCACATTCAACAGACCAGGGAAAATAGACCTACTACTAGGTGCAGATGTTTATGCCAGTATATTGTTAAAGGGGCTCAAACAAGAGCATCCGGCAGCTCAAAACACAAAGTTAGGTTGGATCCTATTTGGAACTATCCCCAGAAGTTACCAGAGAACCAACAAAGTTTCAAGCTTTCTCTCTCTAGCAGAAATGGACGAAAAATCGAACAGTTTTGGGAGATAGAAAACAGCGTCATATCCAATGAAGCAACTGAATATTGCACAGAGCATTTTAAGACGACACACCAAAGAGATGAAGAAGGCAGGTATATTGTCCGCCTGCCATTTAGAAAATGTAGGAAACTTAGGAGAGGCAAGACACAAGGCCGTTGCTCGTCTCTTGCAAATAGAAAAGAAACTTCAGAAAGCCCCGGAGGACATGGCGGCTTACAATGCCTTCCTGAAGGAGTATCTCGCCTTAAACCACATGAGCCCCGCTGGAGCTTACACAGGTGAGAAGTCCAAAATATACTATCTACCTCATCATGCGGTATTTAAAAGAGACAGCACCACAACAAAATTGCGAGTAGTATTCGATGCTTCATCCAACACGGATTCTGGATTGAGCCTTAATCACTTGCTGTATAAAGGACAAAAAGTTCAACAAGATCTAAACCAAATTCTCCTAAGATGGAGAAAACATCGTTACGTTTTCACTGCGGATATAGAGAAAATGTTTCGACAGATAAAGATCGCAGAAGGCGACAGAAACTATCAACAAATACTATGGAGGAAGCTACCAATAGAACCCATTCAAGAATTCATCCTAAACACGGTCACTTATGGCACAGCCCCAGCCACATTTCTTGCAGTCCAAACACTAAAACAATTAGCCAAAGACGAAGGTGACCAGCTACCTTTGGCAAAAAAGGTGCTCAATGAGGACTTTTACGTAGACAACATGCTGTCAGGAGCTGATACAAAAGCTGAAGCTCGGGTACTACAAAAACAATTAACCTCTTTATTAAATATGGGGGAATTTAATCTGCGTAAATGGACTTCAAATAATGAAGCACTATTAGACGACCTTCCCGAGAACATGATAGAGATGGGAATATTAGAAATTGGAGAAGATGAAACAATCAAAGCTCTGGGAATTCATTGGAATCCCAAACAAGACGAGTTTCAGTTTAGAATACGCTTCCCTAACAATGAGGCAAAATTGACGAAACGAAAAATACTGTCAAGGGCTGCTAACATCTTTGATCCGCTAGGCTGGTTAGCACCAGTAACCGTTACAGCCAAGCTCATCATGCAGTCACTGTGGAAGGCAGGAACAGATTGGGACCAGCCTCCACCTGAAGATATAACCAAACTCTGGACAAGCTTCGAGAGAGATCTGCTGGGCTTAAAAGCAATTAGAATCCCACGATGGGTTGGACATCGCACGAACCAACAAATTCAACTTCACGGATTCTGCGACGCCTCTGAGAAAGCATATGCCGCAGTAGTGTATACACGCACGGTTGATGCTTTTGGTAAAATACATACTACATTGTTAACTGCAAAAACCAAAGTAGCACCATTAAAACAGAAGATCACTTTACCACGTCTAGAGCTCTTTGGTGCATTACTCCTTGCCCGGCTGCTCAAATCAACCATTGAGATTCTAGCGATAAAGTCACCTAAGATTTTTGCTTGGTGCGACTCTGAGATAGCACTAGCTTGGATCGCTAAAAACCCAAACAACTGGCATTCATTTGTCGCGAACCGAGTGAGCGAATTTCAGAGCCTAGCTGACAAAAAAATATGGAGACACATAGCCTCTCCAGAAGATCCCGCCGATATAGCTTCCAGAGGAATAAGTCCGGAAAAAATCGCTTCGCACACGATCTGGTGGAGAGGTCCACTTTGGCTAGGCCAACCTGCTGAAGCTTGGCCATCAAACAAACTAAATATGGAGACAAGTGAAGAAGAAAAAAAACAGATCAAGGTCTTCAATACAGTTTTCTCAACAGAGAATATTTTTTCATGCTCATCTTATACCAAACAGTTAAGAATTACTGCATATTGCCGACGATTCATCATGAACTGTAAAGTTCCACGCTCACAGAGAATGTTGCACCATCTGTCACACAACGAGCTGAAGGAATCAGAGAAGTGTATAGTAAGGATGCCACAGTTGGAAGCATTCTTTGAGGAAGTCCAATATATCGGAAAGAAAATTCCGTTGAAGAAAACCAGTAGATTACTTTCGTTACGTCCATTTCTAAACGAAGATGGCATTCTACGAGTCTGGGGAAGATTGGAAAACTCTGAGCTATCATGAATGCAAAACATCAGATGCTACTATCACCAAAACATCATATCACCAGTCTCATTGTTGATCATTCTCACCATCAAGCGCTACACGGAGGAACGCAACTCACATTAAATTTCTTAAGGGCACGATTCTGGATAATCGATGCCAAAAGAGTAGTACAAGGAAGAATCCACAAATGCATCAAGTGTATCACACACCGCCAAGAAAGCACACAGCAAGTAATGGGCAATCTACCAGCTGTTCGCATAACCCCATCACCACCGTTTTCTCACTGCGGAATAGATTATGCCGGCCCATTCATAACCAAGATGTCCAAAGGAAGAGGCACAAAAACAACCAAGGGATACATAGCACTTTTCGTCTGTATGGTAACAAAGGCCTTTCACTTGGAATTAGTAAGCGATTTAACCACAGACGCATTCCTCGCTGCTGCCTATAGAAGATTTGTCGCGCGGCGGGGAAATTGCAAGCAAATATCTAGCGACAATAGAACGAATTTTGTTGGTGCTAAAAACAGGCTAGATAAAGACCTGCAACTTGCAATTTCCAGCTCCTCCCAACGAGCAGCAGAGATTACAGCCAATGATGGGACAGAGTGGAAGTTTATACCCCCAGGCAGCCCACATTTTGGAGGTCTGTGGGAGGCTGGCGTTAAGTCCGCTAAGGCACACCTCAAACGAGTGCTGGGAGACATCTTCCTCACATAAGAGGAATTTACCACCGTGCTACATCAAGTGGAGGCTTGCTTGAATTCAAGGCCAATCGGACAAAATTCAAGCGATCACACAGATCTAGAACCATTAACTTCAGGTCATTTCTTGATCGGAAGGCCTCTGCTAGCACCGCCTGAACCAGATATTCAGTGTAAAGAAATCCACCAAAGATGGAAGCTTGTTACAAAATTATACCAGGACATTTGGAAGAGATGGTCACAAGAATATCTGGCACTACTACAACAAAGAAGCAAATGGAGAACAGACAAAAAGAACCCAGTTCTCGACGAGTTAGTTCAAGTAAAGGAAGACATCTTGCCCCCACAAAAGTGGCCGTTAGGACGAATCGTACAGCTTCATCCTGGCGAAGATGGAATAGTGCGAGTAGTTTCTGTGCAATATAGAAATATTATCAAGAAACGGCCACTTATCAAACTGTGCCAGTTGCCTATGAATATACATAAATCTGACCATGAAGATGCCGGCCTCAGGACTTTTACAGCACTGACCACTCTCAAGAAATCCACAAAAAGGGGGTTACCTGGCATTTCAGCCGAACCTGAGCTATGTCGAAACCAGAGCACTTTGATACGATTTCCACCAGTAAAGATGGAAAGGGGCCTGAACTGACTACAGCTCGACATAGCAAAAGAATGAAAATCGCACCATGTACATGGGCCTCAAGACTGTTACATTCCACCTTGCTGATACTTTATTGGTTGACTGTAGCATTCGCACAAGACTACGAGATCCGGCCTCTACATGGAGAATTTAGCCAGAGCCAAAATAAAACGAGGAAATCTGCGATTGCAGGAGTCACTTCCAATGGTTGACATTTTTGATGACGAGAAAAATATCAACTCCACTTGGGAACAAATACAGGAAATGTGTGACAAGACTGAGAAGCTCACTGAAATCACGCGCTGCTCGCAACTATTCAGGCACTTATCCACAAGGAGGAAGAACCTTTTAAGATCAATAGATGAAATCCGATTTACAGAACCAAGGAACAGAAGTAGAAGAGGTCTTCTTGGTAGGCTACTCACCAGTATATTTGGTGTCAATGAGGAGGTTTATGCAAATATTGACGCATTAGAACACAATCAACAAAATCTCTTACTTTCAACAAATCAACAAATGCTGCTCCTCAACGCGAAGGTTAATCAGTCCAATTTTATCATACTAGATAAATTGAAGCATTTTGATGCCAGATTGGCTCAAGCCATTTCTTCAATTAACGAAATGGCTACATGGTACTCAGCAGCAGATCACAATAGGCTTAGCATTGAAGTGATAGCCGCATACCTAAGTGCAGAAGATTACTACGACGAGCTCCAGGAGAAGTATGCTTACTGGTTAAATGCCATACACAATCACGGTTATCTCTTGAATTTCATTTCTTTACACGAAATCCAAACTGTTATTCAAAAGGTAGCCCAGAAAATTGGTTCCAACGTCATTATCTTACCAGCACAATAATATTGTATGGATACTTAAATATTGTTGAACCAAACATGTACGATTTGATACATATAACACCAACTCCACACTTAATCAAAGGCAACGAATTCGCAGTGGCCGACATAAAATCTTCCACCTTGGCTGTTGATTATACCCATCAAACATATTTTAATCTAGACGAAAGGGAATTGAAGAGTTGCACTACTATAGCCAATCACGTTTTCCTGTGTAGCCCAACCATAGTGCACAGCATCGAAAACAGCCCATCTTGTGTAATTGATGAAATTTATGATCGTTATCCAAAGACCATATGTGAGATGCGTTAGTTCAAGCTGACTGGTACAGTTTGGAAGGCCTTGGTGACGAGAAACACTTGGTTATAGATGACTAATGAAACCAAAGTCGCCTCCATATTCTGCAAAGGAGCTAGAAAGGAATAACTTCTAAATACCACAGGAATTATACACACTGCTGATTACTGTTATCTGAAAACAAGAGAGATAACCTTAAAAACCAAATTGTATCAAACAATAGAGGTCATCTCCAGCCATATAAGGGAAGTTCCCCCACGATTAAACATTTCCAACTTTAATAAATCACCAGCATTGCTGCAACCAGGAGTTTTGATTCAACCAGACGAGCAAATCTTACAATATATGGAGGAGCCCAAGATAGATCCAGCTATCCTACACAACACGCTGATACTCTACTCAACTACATCAATATCATCTGCCTTCATTCTTTTCCTGGTCATCCTCATCTGGGAGTACTGGTTCACCCTCAAAAGGACCTTTCAATTTTGTTATACTGGATGTTCCAAGCGACAAGCAAAACCCAAGGAAGGAAGACAACCATCACCACAAACTTCAATAGAACAGCGATTCAATCGTGTATTGGAATCTGGCGGCCCCCAGCATGTTCCTACCTGAACAAAAAAAATAATTTCTCAACATGTTCATACATAATTTCTTAATCACGTTCATGTTCACGTTCACTACAATTACCTTCCGATTGCTCAAATACCAAAGAATTTGTCACTTTGCTTAGTTTGTACATTTCCTCCAATCAGGTCAAAATTTAATCAAACGTAAGTTCACTTACTCATGTTCTTGCATCATTCATAAAAGTATTTCACGAAAATATTTCCGCATGCATTGCCCCAATCTGGGTCAATGATTGCAAGGTAAACATGATGAAGTGAACTTACGATAATAGCGAAATTTATCATGTAAGCGTAAAAATTGTATTTAAGTTCTTGTATTAGCACAATAAAATCCAGTGTAAGTTTAGAATCAAAAAATCGAAGTTCTTTCTTTTTTCAAGTTACTTACGCCCACTTAGGAAGCACTTAAATTAAGTTTAAGTGTCTGTTACAACTCCAAAAGGTAATAAACCGTTTGAAGTGATACATATCGATCATTTTGGACCTTACGACACTAAGAAAATATAAATTTTTCTTGTAATTGACGGTTTTGCTAAATTTAGTGAACTATATGCTGTGGCTTCAACGAGAACGTCAGAGACAGTTTCGTGTTTGGGACCTTACTATCCGTCATTCAGTCGACCTAGTAAAATTATTTCAGATCGAGGGTCTTGTTTTACGTCCTAAGAGTTTAATGATTTCATAGCAAACCATAACATAAAACATATAAAAGTAGTGACATGTTCACCGCGATCAAAGGGGCTGGTTGACGAATTAATAGATTAATAACTCCAATGCTTTCTGAAGAATCCATAACAGATAGTATAAAAGTTATTATAAAAAAGATTAGTATAAAAATTTATCAAAAATCAAATTTGCATTAAATAATACGAATTATATGATAAAATCGCTGAATATATTGAAGAAAATATACATGAAACGGACACCATCGGACAAAATTTAACGCCAGCCAAAAAACACGTTTCTTGTATGGGGGCCCCTTTAATATTATTTTATTTTTATTATTTGTTGTTATAGCTTCAATAGAAATACACAGTCTGTGAAAATTTCAACTATCTACCTATTACGGTTCTTGAGATACAGCCCGGTGGCGGACGGACAGACATCAGAGGCATAGTAATAGGGTTCCAGTTTTTACCCTTTGGGTACGGAACCCTAAAAATCAGAACAGCACCTTCTAATATGACTGGCAAAATTCAAATTATAACAAGCTGTATTATGGCAAGAGACATAAAGCACACCATTAGTATAAAACAAAATTATTTGTAATGGTAAAGAGTGTAGTTGTAACTCCCTGAGTTAACAAAAAAAAAATTGCCTAAATATCGTTGTTCATACGAGGAAGTTCTAGTTGCAGAGAATGACAGCTACCTTATCATAGATATTGATAATATGCAAGTAAGTAGAATCCATTACAAATGAGTGTGTTCCCCGGTTAACATGAAACCATACATTAATTTAAATTTGAACAGGTTGAGCAGGGATGCAGAGTGCCTTAGGTAATAAAGATTTGTAATTACTAATTTTAATTTTTTATAATTGTTATAATTGTGGCTTTGTTTTAATTATTGTTTATACTGGCCGACCTTTGTTAAAATCTTGATGAATTAAAACAAAAATGATTTAAAATGAAGATTTCCAATAACAACAAGATGAATTAGTTAAGTCTGCATGTGTATAATGCATCAGAGAAGAAATTAAAGCGAAATATTTTAGATTTGATTAATTGATCAATTTACTAAGGTATTGATCAACATCGTTACTGTATCATTCTTGCGTTGATATTTTTTTTTCACATTATTAAGCCAAGCTCAGGGGAAAAGCACAGCATGGTAGAAAGGAGATACGGAAAGGTATTAGGGAATGTGAGGAGAGCAGCGGGGGTTCTGATGTATGTCACTCTTAAACTTTCGCAGACTGTATGCCGGAGGAAAGACAGAAGATGGTAGACTGTTCCACATTCCCTGAAAATAATTTTAAGGGTAAAAGGATATGCGCGATTTTCAGCGCGAGTATTGCGCGCAGAAATCATTCTACAAAGGCATGTAGCGAAAAAGTAGCGAAAGGCATCCAACATTGCGGCGGTGCTCGGGTGAAGCTAAGGCTGTGTGACCAGCCCCGGCCCAGATGTAAGAATTGTATTCCATTCTTGGTCTGATACAGGACTTGTAGAGGAGCGCTAGATTTGACGGGCTGAAATATTTCTTAAACTTTTTGAGAAATCCAAGACATTTCGATGCTTCTTTGCCCCAAGCAGGGATATTGTCAAGATCCTGATCTAATCATGCAATTTCGTTTAACTCATGCGGCATTCCCTCTGGAGTCCGCAAGAGTGTCAAGGGAGTAAGCAATATCAAGGGTACTATCATCATCGAAGCTATGGATGGGATTGAAAATAAGGGAAAGCAGATCATTAATGAAAATTAACAAGAGAGCTGGAGAGAAAACAGAGCCTTTATAATGAGGCTCAGATGTAACGCCATCTAATACAACGCCTATTTGGCGGCTAGATAGGAAACCTTCAATCCATAATAGAAGAGGATGGGGCAAACCAAATGCTTTAAGTTTGGCTAAAAGGGCTGGATGCCAGACTCTATGTAAGGTCTTTGAGATATCTAGGGCAACGATTTTGGACTCACCAAAATTGTGAAGACTATGGTTCCAACGTTCCGTAAGAAAAGTCAGCAAGTCTCCAGATGAGCGTCCAGCTCGGAAGACATGTTGACGATCGCTGATGAGATGATTAGCTTCTAGATACTTCATTAATTTGGAGTTAATGATAGATTCAAAAACATTTGAAAGATCGCAATTGGTCGATAATTTGAGGGATCGCTATCCTCACCTTTTTTGGGAATAGGCTGAACTTGAGCTAATTTCCAAGCAGTTGGAAATTTTCCTGTCGAACAAGACAAATAGAATAGTTTGCGCAGAGGCTTGGCCAAGGATGAGGCGCACCTTTTAATTAACAGGGCCGAAAAACCATCAGGATCTGTAGTTTTGGAGACGTCGATATTAACCTTGAACACATCCCTCGTACGGTGGTATATTGGCTCTTGTACACATCCAGGCGGAAGATGTAAAACAGATGTCTGTGAAGTGGGTAGAAGACGAGAATTTGAAGCGAATCTAGTAGCCAAAATATTGGCTTTATCCAGGGAGGGATGATAATATGATTATTTTTGCATGAAGTTTAGTACATAATGAGTACATTCGATGGTTTGTTTAGTAAAGTCTTATTATCATGCTTTATTTTCATAATTGGGTCGATTATTATGCAAGATGGTCGAATATGTAGTCGTAAATTAACAAAAATTGAATTTATCGTACACACGTGCATACGAGTGAACATCAAATTCTAATGGCACCGATAATCGAGCAGGTTAACTGATAACAATCGATGTACTAGAGATGACTCTAATAAATTGTGTAGTTAAGTTCAGACGTGATACGCTAGTCTAGTCTTTTTCATTTTATTGTTGTTCGCAAGCTGCTGGTGCCTACAAAATTAAGAAATATACTCGAAAAATAACCTTCGCACAGTCTCACACCAGTGCTTATGTATAGAATTAATTAAGATATTCCGAGATGTAATTTGGTAGCTTTCCTCAAATTGACACCGGACATTGTAATCTTCCTAATGATATAAAATTCTTAAGCATATCACGTCCAATCTCATTGTTGGCATCTCAGCTCGACACTTTTCCTCTATTTTCATTGTATAATAAAAATAGCTTTACTTCAACTTTATCCTTTGACACCCCAGCAATATCTTCAGTGGAAATGAATGTTTTTCGTCGACAGAACTCAGATTCCCTCCAACTAAAGGGCATCATCTGGCTTCCTCGTTCCAAATATACCTACTACATACTTACGACATACGTATCCATACGGGTTTAATCGATATAACGTAGATCATATCATCAGCGGCAAACCATCAGACGGGACCAGAAAATGTGAAAATTGTTATTAGAGTGTCTCTGGGATATTCTGACGTAAATTCTATTCAAGAATACCATAAAAGAGTTTCTTCTGGCCGGGCATGCATTCCTTGCTCCTTTACTCAGTGCCAAATCCATTATTGCCGTTGTTACCCGACTAGACTAGCAAGGAAATTCTTTAAAGAGTCACCCCAAACTTTAGTGACCTGACCATCACCACACTCCTGGCAACATTTCCTCGTAAGTTAGCGAGCATAGAGTATAATGTACAAAAGAAGAGTATGCCCCCAAAGCGAATTGAAGTGGCCGTTAGAGAAATTTAATTTTATTTAATGGCAGCTTGTTTGATGTGCCGCAAACAAAGTGAGATAGGAATTTATAAGGTGTCCCTGATGAGAACCATGGTTCCGTTTCATTTCATTGCCCTGACGTGGTTTCACATTCTACTTAAAAGTTGTCTTGTTGTTACGTTATTGCCTTGTTATCTTGATGTTGACTTATGGCAAAGCATAAGTAGTTAATCTACCCCAGTGTATCGCAACTTTACAGAAATAAACTCAATTTAATGGGAAAAGGAGAGAAACTCTTTGAAAAAACTGCAAAGCATGGATAGCTTCAAAGATTTTTGAGTGCTAATGAAACTATGTAAAGCCCACTTTTTCACTTTTCAAAGAAGATTTAATGTTAAACACTGTTTGCTGAGCAAAAATCTGAGTTTTCGCTGTTTACAAAAAGTTGGCACTGAGCAAGAACTTTTCGACCAGCAGTTGAATCTTATTCTTAATTTGAGTGCATGTTACAAAAGATGTTCCGTTTTAGTTTCAAGTTAGTACTAGTTCTCAAAGGCTAAAATACTAAAGAAGAAACTTATGATATTGTTGTTTATTTTACTGGTAAGCTTTTGTTCTTTAAGGGCACTTCTGAATATATGTTTGTCCTTGTCTTTAATTTCATCGTGTTATAACAGAAATGGATATAGACGTCATATTGGTTCAGAGGTTATCCAACTGCAAGTTTACATCAACAAGCTTAGTTGTAATTAGTTTAGCAGCAAATTTTATACATACCTAAAGCCCGGTTATGGCAAGTATAATATTATCTAGAGATTATGCAAGTTAATATATTTTATACAGAGGTATTTCACGTAGGGCAAGATTTTGATCATATTTTTTTTATAAAACAAAGCTCTTCTAATATCTGTGTCATCATCGCATATAAGGAGTAAGTTTTATGTATAGTTTGATCATAATAATAATTACATTTTATTTGGACGATTATATACATAAGATTTTCATATTTTATGTACACTATACCTTTGCAAAAAAAAAAAAAAAATTTAAATATAGATACCATAGAGTAAGTGCGAAACTATGTACTACTCCAGTAGGTACTATTCATATAATTGTATTAAATTAGACTTCCAGCAGCCAAGGGCGCATTCTAGCGAAATAATTAGCAATTGCTAAACAGTAACCTCGCATGGTATTGTTCTGCAACTGTCGGTTATTTCGCTGATTAGCTCAACAGTTTTTTCTAAAGAGAAGAAGAAGCGCTAGCTGCAAGCTCTATACCTGAGAATATTCAGAGGACAGGAAGTGTTAATACCTATAAAATTAGTGTACATGAGCGTAACTTGTCTTAGAAGCTCTTGAAGTAGGACAGAATATATTGACGAAAGCGATATCTTATGAAAAATGCAGGGTAAGGACTCACGTGAGCGCACGAATGCTTCATGAGTAATTTACGACTCACGTGCGTGTTCCATTTTTAAATCCTGGATGAAATCTATAGGATATTCTAAGTTTGTCATTATAACACATCGAAATAATGATGGTAGAGCGAAATGGATTTTAAATTTTGCATGTCCGTCCGTCTGTCCGTCCGTCCGTCCGTCCATCTGTGCGCACGATAACTCGAGAGGGCGTATACTTAGAGAGCTGAAATTTCGCACAGGGACATTAAAAAAAAAGTAAAACTAAGTTCGAAAATGAGACAAATCGGGCAACTCCTTCGTGGGGTTGCCATACAAAACTTTCGTTTTCCACTATATATTTTGACACTGTCTGAGAACGCACTAATACATAGAACTGGAATTTTGTACATGGTCTTTTAATTGTACTAGCAAATAGAATGTAAAAATGAACTAAATCGGGCAACTCGTTCTTGGTGTTGCCATATAAAAATTTATGTTTTTTACGTATACTGTGAAAACGATCAGGTCAAGACATTTTTATTGTACTAAAAACTTCTTCAGAATACGAAATCCTATAAAATTGGTTATAATCATTTTTTCTGTCCGACAAACCGTTCTAAAAATATATGCTAAAATCTACTTCAAAAATCAAACTTGCACAGAAGGGTGACAGTACGGAATTTCACACGGGCATTCATCTAGGGTATCATAAGAATTGGTCTTAGACCAATTCAAGCTTTTTTGTTTGTGAAAAACTCATGTGCGCGTGCGTGAGTTGTTGTTATTGTTATCAGCGCACGCGCCCATGAGTGAGTAATTCAAAATAAGAAAGCGCACACTCGCCTGCGCACACGAAATTTATTACTGCTCATTACTCACGAGTGAGTAATTCAAGGGAAGAAAGCGCCCACTCGCGAATAAAAAGTTAATATTAATTATCCACGTTTTCTACATAATATAGGTATTTAATAAATGAAATTACACATAAGTTGAAAATAAGCATTGAGAGATTTCGTGTGCGCACGCTAGTGTGCACTTTCTGATATTGAATTACTCACTCGTGAGTAATGAGCAGTGAAAAATTTCATGTGCGCACGCAAGTGTGCGCTTCCTTATATTGAATTACTCACTCAAGTGCGTGAGTAGAATGCGCAAGAAAATTGCACACGACCAAAACCCTCGAGAAATACTTATATACCTATATGTGTGCGTGCGTAGTCCGTTTTCGAAAATGTTCTATATTGATACATATGGAAAAGTGCAAAACATTGACATTAGATATGCTATAGACCCTAAACTACTATTCATACAGGAAAATAGTCTTCTAGTAATTTAAAGCTTGGTTGCTTACCTTTCCAAAGGCTACACTTCCTATATACCTTACTTAACAAAATAATAAAATAGTTTTAATTAGAAAGTAACCTTACCATTTTACGCTCAATACCTGTCAGCTGAGTAATAAATGCATGTGTGTATGTGCAGCCGTAGTCCGAATCTGTACGCAGCTACATTCGATATCATCAGCGCACGGCATGCCATGACGGCACAGCGACATTACAATGATTACTCAGCTGAGAATTTTTGTTTGAGGAATCGTAGTCATTTTGTTAAGATACATTTTTATACCCTAGATGAAATCTATAGGGGTATATTAAGTTTGTCATTCCGTTTGTAACACCTCGAAATAATGATGGCAGAGCAAAATGGATTGGACACCCATTCATAATATTAAAAGTTATTTTGATTTTTGCATGTCCGTCCGTCCGTCCGTGCGCACGATAACTCGAGAACGCGTATACTTAGAGAGCTGAAATTTTGTACACACACTTTTAAAAAAAAAGTAAAATTAAGTTCGAAAATGAGACAAATCGGGCAACTCCTTCGTGGGGTTGCCATACAAAAATTTCGTTTTCCACTATATATTTGCACACTGCCTGAGAACGCGTTGACGTAGAGAGCTGAAATTTGGTACATAGTGTTTTTATTGTACTAGCAAATAAAATTCCAAAAGGGGACTAAATCGGGCAATCCATTCTTGGTGTTGCCATATAAAAATTTAGGTTTTTTACGTATGAAAACGATCAGTCCAAGACATTTTTATTGCACTAAAAACTTCTTCAGAATATGAAATCCTATAAAATTGGTTATAATAATTTTTTCTGTCCGACAAACCGTTCAAAAAATATATGCGAAAAACCACTTCAAAAATTAAACTTGCATAGACGGGTGAGAATACGAAATTTCATAAGGGCATTCATCTAGGGTATCATAAGAATTGGTCTTAGACCAATTCTAGCTTTTTTACTTGTTTTAAATTATTTTGTTAGGAAAAGTATGAAAATTTTATTACGTTTCGGAAGATAAGAAAGCAATCTTAAGATTAACAGAACGCCATTTTTCTGTATGAATAGTAGTTTAGGGCGGAGGAGCTATTCAAATCAAACGTTTGTCACTTTTTCATAAGAACATTGCAAATATTTTAGAATGTAAGGACTACGTTGGGCCTCGTATGTAGCAGGGAGGGAGCCTATTTCATGGCTTGTGAAGTATTCTCGAGGGTTTTGACACGACTCATGAGTATTTGCGCTTTGATCGCACACAATTCTTTACTCACGTGTGTGTGCGCACGTGAATGTGCGTTTCCGGACTCTGGAAAAATGTATGTTCAGATGCTTGATTTATTTCTGTTTGAAACAGCTGAGAAACTGCTTAGGTTCTTGGTGAGGTGCAAGCGACTAGTCATCATCAGGTCTTTGGATATGAATAGGTATGTAAGGCGAATGTAGTAATTATAAACTGTGTATTTGAAGACAATTTGAATTTTGAACATTTTCATACCTGAACATTTTATTGAAAAATGGGTTTACATAACTAATTCACATGCAAATACCTAACGATGACTGGTTTATGAAAGTTCTTATGCCACAAGTTAGCATCCTGGTAAGAGAAATCATCTCACACAGGTACGTTCTGACTATTCGTACATGAAAACTAATCTAAAAGCAGTAAAAAAGAAAAAAAGACTGAAAAGATTAATTATGTATTATACTTAAATATTTTACTGCTACAAAATCATTATTTTGTTAATACATTTATGCCATAAAGAAACTATTTTTGTTTCTGTTTACATTTTCACTTGAACTTGATAATACATCTTTTTACCTTATTGAACTTAATTATGGTAAGAGCTTTGTAAAAAACACATCTAAAATATTCAAAACTTTCAATTTATACACAATTTCAGTGATTTGTTGCCAAATTTATTAAGATCTCAAAGATTTTATTATTTTTCTGCTCTGTTCATATTGTAAGCATATATACTTCTAGCTAACTCGTTTGTAGTAGTGGTTTTCATCGAAATATGATGCCACAGTCAGCTATCTCTAAACATTTAAAAGAAAATAAACATAGCATAAATTCAAACAGCATTAAAATTTTACATAATATAGACGGAGGAGAAATCTTGACTAGGGCTGATATTTTTGAAATAAAAGAAGCCAAATAAGTTGGGCAAAACATAGTCAACGATCAGCTAAATTTTATGAACAATAGTCCACTTTTAAATCCAAGAAATTTTGTAACCGGCGGGAATAATCAGTCGATAGACTGATGATGCCTCAATAGGGCGAAACGCGTCGCACACTTATAAAAGACCTTTTTTTAAATAAATATTTTAAAAGTTAACAAGTGTTTTCAATTAATCACGAATCTATTTGTTTTAGATTTTCGTGGACAAAACACGTGGTGTTCGAGATTCTTATTTCTCTAAATTACAGGTAACAATTTGAGGGGGGGGAGTCATGTCAACCGTTTGGCAGTTACAGGGTGATTAAAAATTATGCTAGGTTCACTGGTTAAGGCTGATAGTAGACAGAACTTTATTGCCTTTCCAACGACTGCCCAACTAACCCTGTACTTCTTTCCTCTATGGAATTTCTTTCCTCTATGGAATATTGTGGTCTAAGCTAAAAATTTCGGATTTTCTTACTTTTTTTTTTGTATTTTGACCTCTATTTTTTTTTTTGCAAAATGATCATTAACATAACTGTGGACTCTCCTCTATAATTTGACCCTAACTGCTATCTGCAGTTGTTAAGAAGTTATTAGTTCACAACCTATTCAGGCCATACCGAAATTAGCTGATATATTTTTTATTTTTAAATGACGTCTTCCCAGTCACTAAGGAAATAAATTAGCGTTGAGAATAGGCTTGGGAACAGGTTTCAGAGTAGATTAAGAGGTAATAACTCTTTGACGGCTACAGATAGCACATAGAGTCAAATTAAAGAGGAGAGGCCACAGTTTTCAGTTCTTATACATAAAGTTATGATAATGACCTTGTGTAAAAAAAAATAGAGATCAAATTAAAAAAAAAAAGGTAAGAAAATCTGAATTTTTTAGTTTAGACCATAATAATTTCTGAAGGGAAATGAGTACGGGGCTGCTTGTACACTCGTTGGAAAGGCCATGAAGTTCTACATACAATTAGTAGACGGTGACCATACATCCTGTACTTTTTAAGATGCAGAGTGTTTTGTGAAAACCTAGCATAATCTTTTAATCACCCTGTAACTCCGAAACGGTTCATATGCCCCCCGCCCCTTGCCGTACAATTTGTTGTTTGGCTAGGTGCGTAATATCACCTCCCGCTCTACGAACCACCATGAAGGAAACACACTGTATATATACAGGGTGTATATGTATATATATTGGATTGAATGTTTTTGGTTTTATTTAATTCAAAAGCTTACATAAAAATATTGTAAATTAATATTCGAATTTTAAATGGCTTCTCTAAACAATTCCAATTACAGAGTGCAACGCGCGGCGCTAAGAAAAAGGAAAAGTCATAAGGAAATTAAAGAATAATGGACCAATATTTCATCAGTTAAACATTATTTGCTTCAAGTAAATGAAAGTAAGTACACAATTAAGAAATTTACGCCGTTTGTTGATTAACATGAATTTGGAATCCATTTCGGATAATTTTAAATAAAAATGGAGATTCTGTGTATATTCGAATGGGACTTGTTTTGTATGAAAAATTCAAAAATATTTTCAATCCGGAACAGAATTGTATCTAAACTCCGTTCGGTGTAAAATGCATAGAAAAAATTATGACATTATTATTTCATATTTGTAGAAGCAATTGTTTTCAAGTAGTGCAAGTGTCAAGATAGTATTTGGTTTTATTGTTACTTTTTTACATCTAAAATATCTTCAAAATTTACTTTGAAGCAGTTGCGCAAAAGCAAAGGTGCATTTCTTGCTTGATAGCAGACTAAAAATATTAAAATTTATATCGAAAACGGTTTTATTTCGATGCAGTAAACAGCTTTGGATAATATCTAGAATTAAATTCAATAATGCATACCTATTCGGCAATTCCTGTCCGAAGGAAACATTAAAATAAGATTTATACGCGGCTCGCTTTAAAATTATACAAAATAGGGGTTTCTAATGCATTTCCGATCACGATATATATCGTACTTCTGAAGAAGTTCAAAATTTATTTATTTTGAACATTATTTGCTTTTACACAGTGCTAAACTAAAGCCTATGCCTAATACAAATAATGTTAAAGGCCCAGGGCTACAAGGCCATCTAGGCAGCGATCTGTTGTTGCACTGAACCAAAAAGGTGCGTAGATCCAATAAAAAAGTTCGTTGGATAAATTAACTTTTTATCAATTTTCAACCGACGAATGTGTTCATTGTGATAATGAACAGAGATACATTAAAAATTAGGATCAATGAAAAGTTCATAGATTCAATGAACTAAGCTAATTGATTCTATGAATGGTCAAATATCTCATTTTATGAACTTTTTCATTCATCCAATGCATTATATTAATTAAAACAGTAAATTTCGTACGTAGATTTAACGACCAAGGTTTATTGCTGCAATGTATCATTTACATTGATCCAATGAACCTCATTTTTTGACGTGACATACATGTACATATACTTATAAGTTTGCCCTCTTGCCTCCTTCTCAATTTTTTGCCTCATCAGCTCTTAGTAGTGTATAGGTATCTACATTTTACCCCAAATTACAAATTACCGCAAAATACAATTACTGACTTTATTTATGCACACCATCTTTATTTGTTAGATTTAAAAAGTTGTTTTACACTCTTATTTTTAATATCGTCCAGCTATCCAAAATTGCTTCTTTGAATCGTACGCGAAGTCCATGTCAATCTAATCATAAAGATAATATTAGGTTTGTTGTTTTGTGTTTGGATGTTACTTACCAGTCGATAACCATTTGGAAGTTTATATTGTTTAAATCTTCCGCCATTGATGTTGAATGACACGCTAAATTCCACCTTCGATGGCTGGCTTGTACAGTTCTAAAAAAATGAAAGGTAAAAAAACAAGTGTTTAAAACTATATTAAAAGAGATATAAAATTACACTTACCTTAAATTACGGCTTCCAAAAACACGTGCAGCTTGTATCAGTCCAGTATAGCTCCGCTATATATTTGACATACTCAAAGAAACTCTCGTACTGCTTCATTATTTAACAAAATAAATACTTTTACAGACGAAAGCAGAAACGTTCATGCGATCAATGTAAAAAGTCATGTAATCAATGACTGATTTCATTGACAGAAGCACATGTTCAAGAAATGACAGAAAACTACGTAAGGGAGTCAATGAAAAATTGTATTGTTTAATGCAAATGCCCATGAAAACGAAAAGTTCATAGAATTAATAAATAATATTCATAAAATCAACGAAAATATTATTATTATTATGCCTAATGAAATCAATAATCACAGTTTCACAGTCTTATTGAAGTTGTTCATAGCAAGTGAAAAAATGTTAATTAAACCTTTATTGAGCCAACTAATGTTTCATTGAATCAACGAAAAATATCCTAATGAACTGCGTTTATTGATATTACGAACGATTTTATTTTCAGTGTGTGACAGTTGTTTTTATATTGAATTTCTAAACATAGTTTTCTTTTGTAAAAAATAAAAGTACATTTCTTTGTTTTGTTTTTTAGCCAGGCTCATCTATACTTACATATATGCCTAAGTACATTTGTACTGAACATATGGACTATACTCAATATTTGCTTACTTACTATGAGAGGATGTGTTCAAAAACAACTGGTCTTATAGCTACATGAGGAAAAGAGAAAGAATGCTAAGTGGGTGACATGAGATGTTTTGAGACATTAGGTCAGGTAATTATTTATTTTTCTTTTTTTTTTTCTTTTTTTTTTATATACATAGGTACATAATAATTAATGTGACTTTTGTGATCTTATTTTAGTGACAGTTCAGTTTGGTCAACTTAAGTACCCGCTACTATGGGTATATATTGAGCCTAAAATGTATACAAATCGAAAAGTGGAGACTACAGCTAGCCTATATCAATGTATGTTTTGGATAGGATTCTTAATCATGAACTTGAATCACATAATTCATAAATATTAGCTGTGTTCTTTTGTGTCCGCAGAACAGGGCTGAAGAAAGGAGCGCCTCATACATTTCCACAGAAGATCTATAAATAAAGAAAGCAGTACAAATAGTCCGCTTTAATCGAGAGAACAGTTTGTTCTCTCCAGTATATGGGAGCTCTAGAACAAGGTACACAAAAGAACACAGCAATTATTCTCTCAAACGATGGCTCAGATGAGGGTTTAATTATAATGTGAAATAAAGCGTAGTCTTACCGATTGAGGCGTTAGAGGCAAAAATAATAGAAAAATTGTCTGGGCATTCACACACACGGTGGTCCATACAGATCAGTTTTTTGATTGGATACAATAGAACCTCGTCATTAGTCGTTTTTGTAATCACCAAAGGCACAAACTTTTTTTTTGTGAACCAGTTCCCGCGATGGTTCACCGGCCGGCATTTCCCCCAGGACTTAGCCTATTTGCCTTTGCAGGCCTCGCTTCCAATTTTGCGGTCTACGCCGGCGTCGCAACGATACATAGCTCAATAAATTCCTATGCTGGTTTTGTTTTACAGGACTTCTTTGAAACTTTGGGTTTCTGCTTTTATTTATGAATTAATCACTTACATATTTAGGATACCAAAGAAGTAATATAGTGGCCATTTTCCGTTTTTATACTATATGAAACAATATCATTTGAAACCTAGAAATATATTGAAATTTATATCTCAAAACATACCCAAATTAAACAAAAACTAAGTATAATAAAATTTTAATGTATGCTAACCAGGGGCGGATCCAGCTAGGGGGCGTGGCCCCCTCCCTTTTAAGACCTGAAAAAATTGCAGTAGATCTTCTAAATTTTTCCTAACAAAATGATTCACATCTATTCTACAGCACCTTTTGTACAAAACGTAAGAATTTCTGGAAGCGTTTAATATGATACATTTAGGAACGCAGGCCCTAGCTAGCACCTTGGCCTTCGGTCATGGTTGTTGAAGACTATAGAGGAAACAGGAAGCGCGGATACCTGTACATGAGCGTCGCTTTGCACGGGGTGTTTCAAGTAGGACAAAGTCTATTCATGTTAACGCGGTGGAAGGTTTGTTTTAATTGAAAGCAGCTGCCAAAGGGTTTTTGATAAGCCTTCCCTGTAAAGACGGCTTCTTAGAACATTACCGGCTCGGCGTGGCAAAACAAACATTTAAAGAAACAATTATAACTCGTAATTGGAGAAATTCAGCGAAACTACACAACGGCGAGCAAGTCATTGTGCATTGTATTAGAGAGTGTTATTACATTTAAAGCACGAGATTAATTTTTAAATATATATATTTTTTTATTATTTCGTAGAATGCAATAGTTTTTAAAGAATATTAGCCCAAACGTTAAATAAGAGAATTTGATGGGTCGGTCTGTTTTGCTTCATCCCTTGATGTATGCACATTTGAAATTAGTACAATTCTAAGTCTTGGGCATACGTGAATACATTCAGTATTTATACAGCACATCTTAACAACAGCAAAATCGCTCTTGGTTTAACGATAAGTGGAACCAAGCCATAAAAGCGAAAGAGTCTGCCTTTCGCGCCTATCAATTGCATCCATGTCCAGAACTGAAACAATTCCTTTTGACCAGAATGTTAGAATCTTGGCAAGACGCAAAGGCATCTCCGTTGTAGATGTGTACACGGGCCAATACCCATCCATACTGGAGATATGATCAACGTCTGCATAGCTGCAGGTCCTGATAGTTTCAAGCCCTCGATAAATAAAAGGTGCCTCATTCTTGGCTAAAGCTCTGCGAAAACTATTCTACTTGTCTTATTCGACCCACAACGCAGGCCAATATGGCATTTGTTTTTCTGACTTTTCTTCTCAATTTTGGTGAATCCAAAATCGTTGCACTAGATATTTCAAAGGTCTATCATATAGTGTTTGGAATTCAGCCCTTTTAGCCAAACTTAAAGCACTTGGCCTCTCTCGTCCTCTTCTATTATGAATATAAAGTATTTTATCTGGTCGCTTAATACGGATTATATTATATGGCGTTACATCTCAAACTCAGCCAATAAATGCCGGTGTGCTCCAGGGCTCTGTTATTTCATCTGTCTTCTCAATTTTCATTAAAGATCTGCTTTCCTTTACTTTCAATCCCATCCATTGTGTTGCAGATGACAGTACCCTTGGTTTTGCTTACTCCTTTGATAATGTTGCAGAATACAGAGGAAAGGTCACATCTGTCAAACCACATTGCATGATAATATCCTCGCTTGGAGCAACCCGAATCACATCGAATTCAATACATCTAAGTTCCAAAGCTATCCCATCTCTTTAAAACAAGATCATAATTTTTCCACCCCCGTTTCTTTTGATGGAGCACTTTTTGACCGTCTTTATACATTCTTGACATTAATATTTGCAGTATGTTAAGCTGAATAGTTCCCAACTTCTCTGTTGCCAAAAAAAGCATCGAAATATCTTGAATTTCTGAAAATGTGTAAGAAATATTTCAGCCAATTGATTCTAGTGCTCCTCTACAAGTCCTACATCAGACCTAGAATGGAATACAATTTCCATATGTAGGCAGGGACTGGTCGCAGAACTGTAGTTTCATTGGATATTGTCCAAAAGAGAGCCTTCAGCTCATTGGCGATGTGGCAAAAACTTGTCATATAGACTCACTCGAGCTCCGTCGCTATGTTGGTTGCGTTTCGCACCTATATTTCTACATGCATGATCAATGTCATCCTTTTACCCTTCAAATTACTTTCGACTGTAGAGTAAAATTTCGTGATGATCCATAACAGTGCGAACGTGTAACAGACTACCTTTATCTGTTTTCTTCCGGCATACAAGCTGCGAAAGTTTAAGGGTGACAAACCTTGGCAGCTTCGCCACTCTCCTCATGTTCCCTAATTCCTTTCTTTATCACCTTTTTCCCATGGTGTGCTTTGTATCATAGTTCATATAGGATATCTCCTAAGCTTGGCTTAATAAAATAAAAAACAAACCATTTTTAAACCATAGTTGCGCCCCCCCCCCCTCTCACAAGAATCCTGGATCCGCCACTGATGCTAACCGTTAGCTGTTGCTAAAATCCTATAAAATCGTTGACATAATAGAAGAAAAAATTCTACAACTTTTACACTATTCATAAATATTCACATCTCTGATGAATAGAACTCCTTATTTCTACAACGATAGTTCACCGGTGGCCTACTGTATAGGTATACACCGGCGAGCGTATAATAACAATAATATGCATTTTAGTCGATAGGTTATTGTTGCTTTATTTTTGCTTTGCCATAATACTTTTGTTTGTCATGTCATTTTTCTACCTGGAGTATGCATATATCAATAGGTTTGTATATCAACTGTGCTTTTTAAAAGTAAGTAATAAATAAATAAATATTAAAATAGGATGCTGAGAAACAAAGCTAATACTTGATTTTAATTTTTTTGGAAATGGGCCGATATACGTTTTAATTAGTTGTTGCTTTACGATAAGATGAAATAAGCGACTTTGCGAATATTAGGACTAGCAATAACATGAACACGAATGTATTTCTGTTAAATGTATGGGAAGAATCTTGTGAAAAAAGAGCCATGTAACCATGACGTGTTAGTATAACTAAGTACTTATAATTGTGGCTTGGCCGGAAGATAACTGATACCTACTGCACGTTCAGAGAAATTTGCAACTCATAGTGAATTCTTTTCTGAGACTCGAAGTTAATACTGCCACCATGCTCTTTTCTTCCCTACTTGTATGTGGGGAAGAAAAGAGCCGAGAAATGGCAGATTCGGTGGCGGTGTGTGCACCGACTCGCAAAAAGGAATCCACTATCAGTTCAGCTGGTGCGTAGTGTACTGTAGTACGACAATCTGACAGAAATATTTGCTAGTGCAATTTATTATCATCCTCAAAAGTACAGTAATATTATTTTTATACAGCAGAAAAAAAATTACCAGTAGCTCAGCAGTTATAGAAAATTGAACCAAGGCATCTAAGGTTACCAATAATAATCTTTCAAAAGGTGCTGGGGTAGCGTCCGCCACTCACTGAGCCAAGCTTTTAATTAAAAAAATAAATAAATCCTAAAGTTGTATACATTAATAAACAAAAACAAAAATAAAATTTTTGTCAAGACAATAAAATACTACACACCATACTGAACGTATAATGTAGACTACACGGAGAACTACTGGGACTATTCTGTCCTTTGTTCTGTTAGTCAACTGGTCACAGCATATAAGAGCGTTCAGAGGGTTTTACCGATAAGTTTGTTTTAATTGTGACTCATTTTAAAAGTGAAATAAGATCCTTTTTTTTCAATTTGATAAACAACTTTTCAGTGCGATCGTGTGCTGCTGTGCCTGTTCCGAGAGGTAACTGAATTGTGTACGTTGGCTATGTGATGAAATCTTTTATTAATAATATAAAATCCTTTGTCAGTCTGATTAAATGTTTTTAAATATAAAAGCCAACTTATTAATTTGGAAAGAGTTATTTGTATATTAGTTAAATGGATAAAAATTTCTTAGTAGGGAAAAAAAACTTTGTCCATTGTATATAAAGTTTCTATTGGTGTGATAATGGATTTTTTTCGATTGTTATACACGCCATCAGAAATGATTTTCATTGCATCTGTCGATGCAGTTCAGTGAAGTCAAGTTTCAGTGTTCATTTAGTACTTATCGATCAAAAGCTATTTCATTAAATATAATACAATATATTAAATGGAGCAAAGATTGGAGGAGCTGGTGGATGAACTAGATTTCAATTTTGAAAGATTGAGAAAATTTTCCCATTTATTGTACATAATTGGCAGATTGCGATATTGATATTGAAGCATTGAAATATATACAGCCAAAACATCTCCACACCTTCTTTCAATACGACTTAAACGCACCGTTGAGTGTACAAATTCATTTTCAAAGAAGCTTGATTTCGTGGCAGAATTTACAGACAGTGAGTACAAGTGCATAATGTTTATTAAATCTATTCTTTGCCGTCGTTGTGTTGAATATATATATATATAAGCAACATAAAATGTATGCACATAGTAAAATAACAAGAAAGAATATTACCTTAACTTTTGCTAAGAAATCACAACTTACATTTTCTTATTATCTTATGACACCTTTGTGCAATTCGTGTTTAGTATCAAGTTTCTAACAAACATTCTTCCTACGTAAGTGAATTGCTTAGTTTGACGAGCGATCAGTTGTCTTGCTATGTTCAAGCTGAATTTAAAGGTTCAATTTACAAACAAGGGTATACTTTTTAACAAGATTTACAGATAGTCTGCAACCTTATGAAATTACCGAAATTATATTACTTGAAAATAGTGGTTATATAAAAATATTAGCTTATCAAATTCAATTAAATGACTTTAATGCTCACTATGAAGCTTACGAAGTAGACAAGGGTGAAGAGTTTAATCTAAAAAAAGTTCTATCAAATATTGAAGATTTTCGTGGACCTCCAATGAATGTTAATGTCGAAAATGATTTATTCGATTAAAGGAATTTTGTAAACGAATGTGTATACATCATCTTCAATAATTTATCCGACATTTCATTGAATCAATCAAACCCTATGTCATCAAAATACGTTACTTTATGTAATGATAGTTCAGAAACTTCATCAAATGTATACTGCATTTTGTCTCAGAATCATTTTTATCAGAAAATCTACCTGGATCTACAAAAAATAGGCAAGCAACTAAATCATCTACTGATATACAAAGTAATAGTCAGTCTGCAATAATAGCAAACATACAGGAAGGAAACGTTTCTCAACTGCAACCGGTTAATATTGAAGAAATTGAGCTTACAAAAGATCTTATTAAATTCAAGGAACTTTTAGAAAAGTTGAACCTTATTGAGCTATTCCCAATTTTTATCGGTATGCAATTTTTGAGTTATACGACCTGGTTTTTGAGTTATATGACCTGGAGGCCCTGCAATATATGACTCCTTTTCTCGAAAAGGAAATCACTAAAGGACTCAAATTAGGACAAATTTCATTCTCATTTTAAAAAATGGCAATCCTTTAACTCCACTATTATAGAAAACAGTCGTACTCAAACTTCATCTACAACTACTGAGATATCTTCTTCAGTGGTTCCTTCGAAATTATCTCAAAAGACTTCTTTTAAATTGGAAGAAGTTTTAAAAAATTCTAAGGAGGGAACCTTATTACTGGATTATTACAAAAATAATAAATAAATAAGTCTTTCAACGATCGATCCCGATCCATGGTAGTAGATGTTATTATTCAAAATTTAATATAAAATGATATAGCAATGTCAATAGCAGAAGAAATTGTTAATCTATTTCCAACTGAAATCAAGGTAAAAGTTGAGAAATATTTATTTACAAGTAGAATCTTATATTACTGATTATTTATAGGACTACATTAGTCAACCTGGTAAAGCACCACAAGGAAAAGTTTATGCTAAGTACTATAATCAGCAAAGAATTCTGCAAAGCAGTACACTTAAAAGAATGGCAATCAAAATCAAAATCTATAAGACAAAGATTTTCAACTGTTGAAATTGCCACCTCATTTGGTAAGTCAAATTAACTTGAAAGTAATCATTATAGTTGTAATTCAACATACGAGTAATAGTATGGAAAGATATTTTTAAAAATAATGTAATTTATTCCAAAGAACCTCAACCTGTTGCTTAAAAGCACCTAAATTGGATTTTATAATAAAATTCTTCATTGCCAGATATTGAAGTTCATTGGAGAACAACAACTAATTATCGATTAAAAGACGTTACTGAAATGGAGCCCACTCAAAAAGTTCTTAAAAAATGGAAAGACTATGTCAAACCCTTGGGGTATAAACTCGTAAGTTTAGAACATTTCAAAAACTTGTTTCAATACAATACAATATCATAATTTCAGATCGACATTGATTTCGACAATCTTCATCCTGGATGCCCCAGTTTACTGACGTTATTCCATAATTTCACTACTAAAATTTTAATTGTTTTAAATGCTAATATCAAAGAACTACACTGCATAGATATTTTAAAGGATTTATCTTCCGCGGACATTACAGAAGGTGGAAAATCAGATTACACAATATAATATTTATAACATTTTATTAACTAGATGGACGATGCACTGCCATTTTATACCTACTATGCTTTATTAATTCCAACATCAAGGAAGATTACGCGGGATGAAAATGGGATAAAGTCCACTGTTAAGTTCACAATAAATGATTCTCACAGTTCCTTCATGATGATTGGCTCAACAGTTGCTGAAGTCGAAGAAGCTCTTGACAAAAAAAAGGGTACAAGAACTACAATACAACCTTTTCAATTATTGGTCCAAAGGTAGCCAGTCCTCAGCAAATATTAGTATACTTTGATGATGTAAAATATTCCGCGTTTTCTGCATTTATTTATTTTGGAATATTTTTTAGAATCATATAGGTATTGTTTGGTTATTTTTGCAAAAGTTTTTTAATAATATATCTACTCCAACGATAAATCTTCTCAGTCAACTCATATCTGATTTGAATAAATAATTTTGTAAGCAAATAAATAATGTAAAGTTTAAGTATACTATTTAGTATTTTCAGAAGGGTTTTAGATAATTATTCCATTATATTCCATATGATAAATAAATTATGTATTATTTATTGGCGTATTTTTCCAAAATTTCTTTTATCACATATCTGTTCCATACTATAATAAATATCATATAATATTTATGTTCTTTCCAAAATATTTTTATATAACAAAAAAAAATATTATGTATGTATGTACATTGGCCCTCACTATTTTTTCTATAATATATGTATACGTATTACTGTAGGTAATGTTTGTTTTACAACAATTTTATCTTTGATATTTATTGGAATATATTAAGTACCATAAATGGCAAAACAGTTAAAATAGGATGAAAAAAAATAAGTATTTTATATGAGCTTAAATAATAAATCTTTAAAAATATAACTTCAGTTTTGTCTTCAATAACACTTAAAAGATTTTGACTTCCAAAAAAGTTCATGCTTCACTTGGGTTCAATTGTCGACGAACAAAATGGGTTTTATCTAACTGTTATATGGGTCGATTTTTGAGTTAGTGATAATAATATTTGTTTTTTTCAGACCTATTTGCCAATAAGACAATATTTTCATGTATAAATATTTTTCGTTCTACGAAATTTAAATTTAATCTAATTGTTGCTTTCAGATATTTTAAGAAATGCTTTAAAATAATATCTGTGGCTATGCATGAAAACTATGACATTATCATAACTTTAATTACCGTACCTGAAAAATAGTTATTCACAAAAACATGAATGTTATATTTCAAAGTCTACGGCATGGCAATGTTTTGCATAGTTTTTATGCATAACTATAAATATTCTATATAGTAATAGTTAAGTATTTAAGAAAATATCTGAAAGCAACATTAAGATTCAATTTAAGTTTCGCAGAACAAAAAAATATTGATAACGAAAATTTTGTCTTATTGACAAATAGGATTCGTAATAAAGACATAATATTATTATCAAATGTAAAATAAGGCTTTATAATACTGATATAGAATTAACTTTGAATGTGATAACGATAACGCTTCGCACTGATCTCTAGTATCATCACCGTTAGGGTCCAGCAAGCTGTTCGATTACAGATCACAAAATTTGCCTAGTTCAGTCAATCGCCGTTTGTGAAGCCGTTTATAGCTGAGTAAAGTCGACAATTAATTCCACTCTCAGTAAAGTCTCGGGAATGTCTAAACTATAATCATTTTTTATTTAAATTTTTCATTAAAAGCTCACCATCAAACAAAGTGGTGGCCTTTTACTGTTACCCATACCCCTACATGTATATAATATAAATAGATAAAAGTATGAATGTTTCGATCTAGTTGACAAAAAGTTTTTCATATTAATAAACATTTTATAAAAAAGGGGGGAAGTGTGGCTTTTATAAAATTCTCGTTGTCAGCTTGGCAAAATCTTTATCAGCTCTATACCAATCAAAATTTTATCAATGTTATCTACATTTTTATTCACATGATAATCATTTTTCTTTCAGTGCAGATATTCTGTTGTTATCCATGAAAAGTATTTTTTTCTAAGAAGAAATTCGGTGATGTCCTCATCAGTAATGGTCGAGAAACGTAAATTTTACTATATGTATGATGCCAACATTACCTGTCACAATGTATGTCATTATCAAAAATCATATTGCACGTGATAGTTATTTTAGTCATTCTATCATTACAAATGTTGGACGTTGATTTCAAAAAAAATATAAATTGAGCTTAAAACCAGGCATTCGCAGCTACAAAGAAGAGATCAATATTTGTTTATACACTGAGAAAAATGTCAGCTGTTAAATATTCGCCGCGTTCGATAACTTAGTCGGAAAATTAATTGTTAAAACAACTCTTTCCTGGTTGAAAAATACGAAAAAGGGTTCATTTTCAACGTTTTTCTCTGACCATGTGACCCGACATGCCGTTTTATTTCGGGTTACTTCCATATCATGCCATTAGTTTGTTTCAAACGCAACTGCGTTCACTATGACTGTCTCACTGACATAACTGATAACATGGACTGCCTGATTTGCTATTTCATATGGGTCAACTTTTTTTTGGCAGGGTGTGACAATTATCTTAATTTCAAGTTTTACTTTCGCTTTAATATTCATATTAAAAGTTCAACAAATTATTATTTCTATCCTTGGGAGCTTATCTCCTACAACATCAAATATTTTTTTACATTGATTTTTAAAGAAATAAAATTAAGCAATTTTTGTCTACCTGCCCCTAAAGGAATCTATGGGGGACAGAGAAAGGATTACAAATATTGTATTGCCATCTATTTCTATCTTATATATTCATTTGGAAAACCACTGAACTGAAACTGGACTATGGTGTGTTTTATATAGAACTTATTATTTGTAGTTCAGAGGAATAAAGTAGTTAAACCAAAAAGGGACAACTATACAAAAGTGATCCCATAATAATGTCAAATAATGTAAGGAATTTCAGTAGAATCAGCAGTCCATTTTATATATGTCAGTGGACTGTCTAAATATTGTACTGGTATACTTGCACAAACTTTTGCTGGAACTTCAGATGAGTGATAGCAAAAACTTTGAAACTGAAACAGATCAGGATTTGTTTGCACAGTTTCTTCATCATTTGAAGTGTCATATTGAGTACGTTTATGCGACAGTCCCAAATCAGGACTAGAAACCGGTTGTAGACCAAAATCTGGGCTACCTGTATAAACGGTACAAATTGGACTAAGAAATTTGTACACACATTCAAATAAATCAGGCCTAGGCCCAGTTCAATTAGGGCAAGTCCAAATTTCGGACTTGCACGTTTATATGGCAAAAAAAAAATTGGACTTTGGCCTCTTCTAAGCCAAAGTCCCGACTATCGTTATCATATAAACCTAGACATTTTTTCTACAGTTTGCATAGCATAGTGAAGAAGTTTCTCCTCCGTATGACTTCTTATTTGCTGCCTGAAGGGTTTCCATAGGTTTTCGTGGCCATTCCATGTTTGTCCGATATTGTTTTTGAGATATTTACCGTACATCGAAGCTCACCAAGATATCGCATGATATAGCTGAGATATCCTTAAATGATGCAAAAACTGGTTGGAATTTTTTACGTGTTTCCATTTTTTCGACTTTATATATCATTTAGGTTAAGTGTTATAAATATATTTAGCTAATGTGTGACCGAAAAGGTGATTAAAACGTGTACGAAGCATTCCAGGGTTTACGAAATTTTTAGGATTACATATTACTATAATGGCACAAAACAACTAAAGTGGAGAGCCCTCAACAAAGTTTATAGTTTTCAACTTTAGTAAGACGGTATTTTTTACTGAAAATAAAAAATAAATGTTAAAAATTAATGGCTTTTGATACATTTAGTTTTGTTTTCTACAGAGAGTGCTTTCGTTCCTCAGCTGAACTATTAAAAATCTCCAAAATCTGCAATTAAGATAATTATTACGTCCGTGACCGCACAAATCAGATAAATTTACAGCGTAAGGAGTTATTATTGAACGTACCAAACATTTCTATTACCCATTAAGACTAATCATTCTTAATCGTAATTGTAAAAACGAATATGAGTGATGTTTAAATTAATGTGTACGGGCATTAATTTTGATTAAAGTGTTTAAATTTCGCATGTGTGAAATAATCATCCGTAATAGTAATCTTCAGCCAGTTTTATGGTAGGCGCCATTTTACTCACGAAAATTATTATTTCGACTTAATTTCACCCACTAATTTTTGTCAGTGTAAATATATACATATCTATAATAAGCTAATTGATGAGTGGATGAGACCCACCTAAAAATTTTTCGGAAGAAACTCAGGAGTTTTAATTAAACCACTGCTGTGAACACAAATCATCAAATTTCAGAAAACCGAAATCTTGCTGCTAATTTACATTTACCACATTTCACAGTTTCATACGCATTATTAAACCGCCTTGGAAGATATTTCAAGAAGACTATAAAATGCGGATTTCATGAACAATAAAACCTATGTAACAAACTCTCATCCATAAATAGGAAAAAGCTGTCAGCAAATAAAATAAAAAAGAATGAGGAGATATATAGGAGGCGATAGGATGCCGATGAAAAGTCATACCAAAAAACATATATGACACTATTTCTGAGCTGCTTGCTTGTTTAGATCTGATTTATTCTATCTATGAAGCTTTAAATGGGTTTCACATCGTATTTCAACATTTTTCTTTCTATTTCGTTCTTCTGCTTGAATTTCCCCCGAATTAAAAAAAAAAAATCTATCGCCAACAGCTAGAAAATTGCTCCCCATTGTGTCATTCAACGTTCTTCCCATTATTGCTGGACTGTGATTGACATGAAATGATGTCACACAAATGAGACAACAGGAAAAGTAAATACCCCTGGGATCGTGGTGTCTGTTGACAATTTTTAATACGCTGGACGAATTGAGGATGCTATACATTAGTAGGGAATGAACTATGAGATAAATGCTGAAGCTTTTCAATGTCAGATTCAAAAGTCTTAGTTTTATTTTCAAGAAAAAAAAATTTTTTTTTTCAATTACTTGCGGAATAATACGAAATGATCATTCAGGCAGGCACAAATAATCATCCTGGTAGAATTTTTTTTCTTAGTGGATAATAATGGCTTCTTAGAAAAATCTTCTCTTCTTACCATCCTTAAGTGGAAATATTTCAAACGGTGACTGAACATTCACAGTGCCCCATATGGCTGAATATATTTAAGCTGGAAAACGTAAAATCCAATTACTCTAGTGTACATGACAACAAGAAGTCTGACTTGATGTGGAGTTGAGTTTAGTCGTCACCTACATAAACATGACAAAAAACTGTTATCCAGCCGTTTTGATAATATTGTTATCCTAAAAGAAGGACCCGACTATACACTATACAGTTCAGTGGGCGCAGTGATTAGTTAGTTAAGAAAACAAAAATAATGTTGAATGTTAATTTTCTGTTTGCCCAACACTTGACATGCCTTAAGGATCTCTTACAGGCATGAGATCTTGCTTGGAACAACATCCTGAACAGATGCGCAGGATATGGATGCAAGATTAACAGAGGCTCGGTTCAGCTCGATATCTTGATTAATACTGTTTGAGTAGAGGCAGTTGGCTTGGAATAAACTTTCGTGCACGACACGTTCCAGTGAATATTGATTTTTCTCGTTATTCATATTCTTAGATATGTTTTTGTACCATACACGCCATTCGTCCTTTCGTTAACTTTTGTTTGGTTAAGTTACCTTGCGATAATAATTAAAATGGCTTTTCGTGTATATTGTTTACCTATTATAACATTCATTACTATATTGCACTCTTGTTTCTCTTAAGTCAAATAATTTATAAGCTCAAAATCATAGAACTCGAATAATGCATTTTTTTTCTACTTGAATAAAATGGAATAACAAAACAAAACGAGGTGTAAACAAATTTTTCTGATGTATTGTTCACAGCTCCCACATGTTACCGAGGTTTTTTGGCTAATGTATCAGAAGCCACTGGTATTTAGCAGACATTCTTTACAGCTATGTATATCAGTACTCAAAACCAAACACAAAATATATTAACATAAAGATTCTCGGAAACCTGTAGCCCACAGAGATTTATGTTCATGATAACAATTTGCTTCAACAGATATTGTCGAGGGAAACCTATTTTATGGAGAATAAAAAAATAAGAAACCGATGTCTAAATAGACCACAAAAATTGTTTATGTAAGCTTGTCGGAGACTGTATCCATGGGGTTGTTTTTCGACCATATATCAAAAACAAGTGAGTTTCCTCAAAATTCTTCCTAAACCTATATTTTTCTAGTCATTAGCGAACATTAGCGTAATCGCTGACAAATTTTATTTGGCTACAAGTCGGCCTAGAAGCTTCAGATTTTTTTCATTAAATATATTTTCAGTGCCCAATCTTTATAAGTAACGTCCATTGAACAGGGAATGATAGAAGCAGACGATTTTTAAAAAAGTTCTAATTTCTACCTTAACTAATCAAAAACCTGCTCATGTAGGTTTACTTAAAACTGAAAACCACGGAATCACGTCGTTTGATTATATCTTGAAAATTAGTGATTTTATCTCAAAAATTACATACGGTTATAACAAAAAACGGTGTTATCTCATTAAAACTTGGATACTTGGACAAATTCCTCTCAAATCTTACTGTTCTTGAAAAATTTTATCTCAAAAATTACATACGATTATAACAAAAAACGGTGTTATCTCATTAAAACTTGGATACTTGGACAAATCCCTCTCAAATCTTACTGTTCTTGAAAAAGCTTTGTATGCACATCTCTGGACTGGTTCTTCTCATTGCTCTTTGGCGTGAAGTCTTCGTCATCCTAATGGCAGCGAAGATAGCCCTTGATATGGAGATCAAGGGAAAGGACATTGTTCTCCTTTCTGATAAGCAGGCAGCCTTGATAGCTCTGAAGCTCTGAATGGCCCGTGGATAACATCTACTTATTGGTGGACTGCAGGTCGTCTGTGGAGTGGATAAGTAGTGTAACCACAACAAGGTGTCCCTCCAGTGTGCTCCCAGTCACATGGGGATTATGGGAAATGAATGAGCTAACCTATTAGCTAAAGCTGGCTCTGATTCTCCGTAGCTCAAACCGGAACCCGCTGTAGGTGTTGCCTCCCGAATATCGGGTCTCTCATCAAAGCGGATGTCCATAGGGAGCAACAGCAGGTATGGGAGAACCTGAGTACTTGCAGGTTCATAATACCTTTTCTTGATGGGCCCAGTAGGAATATCTCCTATTTTCTCATGGGGCTCGAAAGGAAACAATGTAAAACAGTGGTTGGCATCATCACTCGCCACAGCTCGCTTCACGCTTATCTAAAAATGATGCTGACAGCCCTGGGTGTCTGTCCTGCCTGGAAGCAGAGCCTGATACAACCGAACACTTTCTTTCTCTTTTATATTTGAATTTTTTGTCACTATAATAGCTTTAATGTTGCGAAATCATTCTAGTTTTAATGGCTCAAGTAGTACTTGTAACCTGCTTGTATCTACCACTTTTGTAGTATTTAACACTAGTATAAATAATGAAATATATAATTCCTTTTTTGAAGTATTACAGCATACTGAACTACTAAAATTCACTTTTATATCTCTCTTTATTTTGTTTGAATAACTTTTTGCGGAAGTAAATATTTGGACTTGTAAAAATCGGGGAGTTTTTTGATAAGTATAAAATGTAATAACCCATTTATTTCAGAGATATGCTAATTAATTTTGAACAGATTATGTGGATCTATTAAATAAAATTTGAAATTCTATTTCGATTTATTAATCTTGTTATTTTTCTCTTATTGAAGACTAATAGTGATAAGTTCAAATGGGCACTTAAGTTCTGTAGTTAAGTGCTTTTTTTTAACTTTTTTTTTCTTTAATATCCTTTTGTTTGGTTTTGATTAATTTTTTTGTTTAATTAATTATTAATTATTATTATTTTTTTTGTTTTGTTTTTTGTTAAATTATTGTTAGGTTTTAAGACTACGCAATAAACGTATTAAAAGCAGGTTGTCTTATCATTGAATCAGTATCGCCTATTATTTTCATTTTTCTCAACTTTTTATGTACATTCGTAGGAGTTGTAACACTACCAATACCTTTCTTACCTGCTTAAATACACTTTTTATGAGTAGGTCTGTACAGACCTTTTGGGTACCTATATTAGAAGTTATTGAACTAACTGTCTGCACAAGGATTAAGTGGGCAATGTTCAGTCCTTTTGCCACAAAGTCTTTGCATGGGAAGTTAAAAAACTTGTTCACATATATTAGTCTAGGAAGGCACTCCCATTGTAGCTGGTGAGCTTTTTTTGTTTTAGACATTAGTTCTCCTGCTATGTGCCTCTTTATGAGGTCGCATAAAGGTTCAGATCCAGTAAATAGAGGTTCTGCTACTTCTCTAGCCAGGTAGACAGCAGTATCATTTCCATCGCGTGCTGTTACCTACCTGATGGTGACTTTGATAGTAGATTAGAACAGCTCTACAGTCCCCACCAGCTTTAAAGTGAAGAGATTTAAATCTAATGTCTTTACCGCCGCTTGGCTATCGGAATTTATATATATATGTCTGCATGCCGAAAGTAGTCTCTTTACAGATTGATTCTTATACAAATTTCTATGCTGTGAATATATTGTTACAAGCGTGGCTTTAGTTCGTTATTTAAAACACAATATTTCATATATAATTCAAAAGTTCTTTCTTTATTTAACTTTACTGTTTACTCTCACAATTCACAAACTATTATCAAATCAACTCCTTAGTTATCGCTAGTACTGTACTTCTTTCACTTCACTGTCTGAAATCAGACTCGCCTCCTGGATGTGAGTAGCGCCGTATTTATACTTTACAAATTATCCTAGAACCTTCCTGAATATTCCGTTCTCCGAACCCACTAACCTAAAGTTGTTTCCATTTCCAATAGATGTCTCTTGTATCACTTTGTGGCGCGTAACAATATATTTGAAAAACAATTAGGTAGAATCGCAGGACTTCGTTTAACTTACATTCGCACCATAGACTCCCGCACCCACAATGCCTTATTTTTTTTTTGTAGATGCGCCTCTATACCAGACAAGTGATCCGCATACAAATTGCGGTCCAGCGTTCTTCTAGCATTGGCGATCTTTTATGACAACTTAAAGAGAGCAAAGAATCAAGGAACTCTATATATTTATGGGCATTTATCTAGGGTATCACCAAGTGGGTATCAAGGGTATCACTAGGTCTTAGATTAATCATAATTGTTTACCTAATTTTGTGTGTTCTTCTTGCTTATTTAAATATTTATTGGTTTTATAGCCTTTGTTTATTCTTAATTTTTGGTTGTTTTACTAATTTAATAATAACTGGTTTCTGTTATGTTTTATTTTTTTATTTTTTTATTTAGCTAATAATATGACTAAATTAATTATTGATTCTATTGAGTTGTTTCTTTTACATTGTTTTCTTATTTATGTTTCGTTCGTATTATTATTTTAGCTTAGCCTTTTTAATTATGTTGTGTCTATTTTATCTTCTATTCCCTTCAAATTATAATATTTCTCGTTTTCTATTAATATTTACAGGCATATGTATCAACCTGACTGTATTTCGCTCTTTTATAATAGATTTGAGTTAACGCAAAACAATTGTTGTAATAACAAAGAAATACGGAAGAGAAAAATTCATTCCACATCGTTAGTTCAGTGGTTTTCAAGGTTTCGGTGGTTTTTTGTTTTGTTTACAATATTTTGTTTTATTTTGTATTTAAATTCCTTGGATTAATCAATATAGTGATTTCGAGCGGCCATCTTAGGGTAAGTGCTAGAAAGTTTTTTCAGTTTTTCAGCAAAAGAAAAGTATTTATAGTTAAATAGTATTGTGTTCGACCGATTCGTGAAACTTCTGATTCATGGTAAACCAAATTGTGAGCCAAGACATCTACCACGGCGAATTTTCGTACCAACAAAAAAATAGGATAGTAAAAATTTATACTTGCAATTACATACATATTTATTTATTACATTATTAATTATTAGTATTCATTTTATTTGACATGTATGCAAAAGAAATTCAATGTTGTTCCTCTTTTTTTTTTGGGGCACGGTGTACCTGGCCGCTAAAACCCAGAGACATTGCGCAGTGCTTTTATGTGTCTAATATACATGCACACGTATATACATAACAACTAATAATTTCTTTGAACCGAAAAATTGAATAGTATTAAAAAAAACGAGTGTGTTAAGATTATATGAGTTTTCTCTCGAAGGGATCGTAAAAGGGTTTGATCACTACCAAGGAGTCTCTACAAGTAATCGGGCATCAGAAAACATTTAAATATAACTATCGGAGTACTGAGTCAGATACAAATTGGAGTAGAATGTAGAAAAAAAACAAGAGAAAAAGCTATAATTGGTCTAAGACCAATTCTTATGACACCCTAGATGAATTGCCCGTATGAAATTTCGTGTGGTCACCCTTTTTGAGATTTTTTTGCATTGGTTTCTCGCATATATTTTCTAGAACAGCTCGTCGAAAAGAAAAAATGATTATAACCAATTTTATAGGATTTCTTATTCTGAAGAAGTTTCTAGTACAATAAAAAATGTGAAGGACTGATCGTTTTCAGAGTATATGTAAAAAAATCAAAATTCTTATATGGCAACACCAAGAAGGGGTTGCCCGATTTAGTCCATTTTTGAAATTTTCTTTGCTATTACTATGAAAACACAATGTACCAAATTTCAGCTTTCTATGTCGACGTGTTTCTCAGGTAGTGTCCCAAATATATCGTGGAAAACGAAATTTTTGTATGGTAACCCCACGAAGGAGTTACCCGATTTGTCTCATTTTCGAACTTAATTTTACTTTTTTTCTTTCAATGTCCGTGTACAAAACTTCAGCTTTTTAGGTGAAACGCGTTCTCGAGTTATCGTGCGCACGGACGGACGGACGGACGGACAGACGGACATGTAAAAAATCAAAATAACTTTTAATTTTATACGGGGGTGTCCAATCCATTTTGCTCTACCATCATTATTTCTGTGCGTTACAAACGGAATGGCAAACTTAGTATACCCCTATAGATTTCATTTAGGGTATAAAAAGTGGTAATTCAATGCGATTGAATGGATGTAGAAGAACTGGAGCTGCTGTGACGTGTATGTGATAATAACTAATAGGCTACTAGAATAATTACAAATAAAATTTTGAAATACGGCTGTAAAAAGAAAGCTATGAATTTTCGACTATGGGAAAAATTATACCATTTGAAGTGGTACGCAAAAATCCGATCTGTCTTTCGTCTTCAGTTACCATCCGAGAAATATAAAAAAAAATTATACTAAAAAATGCACATCAATAGACAATACGCACGGACTCTTTTTTTTTCTCAATAATTTTTCAAAATTTTCATTTTGTTTAGCGCAAGATCAAGTATATCTCGCTCTGGTGATAAGTAAGACGTCAAGTGTGAAAACTGCAGATGTCTACAGGCGTCCCCTCCTTCCAAAACTATAATTTTCTTAATACCATCTGCATAATTTATTAAACTCACTAAACCACTCTTTAAAAATGAAATCACAAACATTGTCTCTATTAAAACTCGCACAAACTGTGTTTTAAAAGAGCGTTTCATTTAATATGTAATAAAAATAATCATTCTTCGTGGTAAGATTACCTCATAAATAAAAAGCCTGCGGATATGTACAGAATTTAACACTGTTTTAGGGAATTTACCCCTAAGAAATACATATGAATATACATATATTACACACTTTGTTAAAACCTCTTTTATTAACGTAAATTATTTTAATTATTCCTTTTTCTTTCGACTTACTTGCCTCTCAATTTGTTTCGCTGTCACGAAGAAACTGTCATCATCCAGTGAAGGCAGTTAGTCTCAAGCGCTTGTTAAAAGTAAGACATGTACATTTACTGGTTAAATTTCTTGTCTCAAGAGAATTTTTGTGGGTAAAACAAGTTGTTGATATCTCTTGGTTTTACAGTATACATACATACAAACATCTGTACTCTAGGACTAATTTTTAATAATTAGTGTACTACTTACAAGTTAAAAGCTTGTTTCTTTAATATCATAGATATTCCTATAATCTTTTACTTGCACGAGGGAATTCGCATTTGCTTAATTACGGAATCTATGAAAAAAATCTATTATACATAGGTTTAAAATGTTATTGCTTCTAATTTGTGAATTAGAAAAATTTTCACACAGTGGGATGGAATTTTTAATCTGCCTTTTAAACAAAGAAAATTCCAAAAAGTCCTAAGTTTTGTTCAAGATGAACTGTCACATATCTTTTAAGAGAAAGAGAAAAAATGTGGATTATAAATAGCCCTTCCCTTGGGTAGCCATGGCAAATTTGTAGGGTCTCGTAAATGCAATTCAAAAAGTCCCTTTGAGAATTGGAAAAGTGTTTTAAATAGGCCATGATTTCCTTGTTAAGGGTCTTAAGGCCAAAACACAGTAAGAGCGACACAACAATGTTGGCAACAATATCGCATTTAAAACACAGTGTGACTCGACAAATGTTTTTGACAGCAGTCACTGTTTTTATTATTGTAAAAGAAATGGCAACAAGGAAAGAACTAAGAAAAAATCTTTAGTATAGCTTATACGGCTTTCTTAAAATTGTAAAAGCATAAAGAAAATGCTAAAAAAAAAAGATGAGATTGCCATACAGGGGATAACGTTTATCGTACAGCATAACTTTTTCCCCCATTTTCTCTATAAATTCCTCCTCAAAACTCATAATTTCTCAAACTAATTAACGAAATTAATTTTATTAAAGTTTATAATAACTAGTTGATTTACTACAATCTTTTAATTTGCAATTCTTTATAAAAATAACCAAATCCACATAACATGAATGTCAATTATTCACTGTCCACACAGAAATGTCAATTATGTTGGCGACTAATTTAGAGATTTTCCCAAACTTTTTGTTGGCAACTTGTCGAGTCGCTCTCATTGTGATAACTATATGGGACTTCCATATATTCGAATCTTTTACAGCAACCAATTCACGGCGACTTTGTTGTGTCGCTCTCACTGTGTTTTGGCCTTTAGAAATAAAAACAACAAAAAATGTTTATAACTCTGTCAAGCGGTCTAACACCAATTCTTATTCTACCCTAGATGAATGCCCGTATGTAAATTCGTATGGTCATCCATCTGTGCTAGTTTGATTTTTGAAGTGATTTTTCGTATATATTAATTCTAGTAAGGCTGTTCGATTTCTATTCGAAGAGTTCGAAAGAAAATTCAAGGAACGAAGCTTAGAGACTTCGACACTCGAGCGTAAGAAATTCGAAACTTCGAAGTACCCATGTGACCGTGATTCAAAATTGTAAAGCTAACTTGACGCACTTTCCGTTGAGCCAGTGAGATCAAATTCGACTCACGTCCTTTATGTAATATAAAATCAAAATTGCGCCTAAAAGATGGCGGCCGAATTATGTCATTATGGCCACATTCGAGTCAAAATCAATGTCTTAGTATTGTCAAAAGTCGCGGATTACGAAGTTTTGGCCAAATCTTAGAACTTAAAGATGGCAACGCCAATAAAAATGGTTCACAAATTTTACCATGTAATATTAAATTCGACTTATAATTGATATATGGGATTTATGGGGTTGCAAATTGTGCTTAACTATTCGATCTAAGGGCCATATGTTCACATCAATTTTATTCATAGTTGGCCTCAACGATATGTTCATACCGGTCCTCTATTGACATCTAAGGACTGGTCATAAGATCGCTTTTTGGTGGGCGCATTGCTGGTCTAAACTTTATTTTGAGTAAAGTTTCAAAAAAAGTTCAGCCAATAGGTTATAAGAAAAGTTATAAGAAATTATTCACGTATCGATGTGGATGGTAAGTAAGAAATAATAATTTTTTTATAGTTTTATTTTAAAGGAGTTTTTGGTTAGACAAAATGTCTTCAGTTTATAGTTCTCCTTCATCTTCATATGATTCCTCGTCCGACAACGAATTTATTTTCAGTGTTAAATTCATATAAATTTATACCTGCTCCATATAAAAAGCGTAAGTACAGCGAGCGAGAAAATGTATTTGAAAAGTTCTCTGAAGGAGAATTTGAATATCGCTTTCGCCTATCAAAAGTAAAAGCTTTAGAATTGACAGAACGCATATATAAAAAGCGAAGGTTGCATGAAATCAAGCAGGGCTACAAGGATCGCATTAAAGCGATTAGAAAAAGTACTCATAACGCTTACATATTATGCTACAAATAGTTTTCAAATCGTGAGCGCAGATTTGTTTTCTATCGACCAATCAACCATTTCCCGAATCGTATGTGAAGTTTTCAAAAAAATTGCACATTTAGCAAAGGAGGAAGAAAGAAACATTGAAAACATTAAAAAAAATTGAAATGCATGGAGTGCCTAATGTTGTGGGTGCTATCGATTGTGAGTAATGTTCAATATTCAATAAGGAAATGCTACATGTAATACTTTTGATTTTCATAAAAATTTCAGGCACTCATGTGCCCATACAGTCACCTGGAGGAGACAGATCAGAAAGCTTTAGAAATCGCAAGAGTTGGTTTTCCATAAACGTACAAATTGTTTGTGATCACGATATGCGAATAATAGATATTGTTTCGCGGTTTGTTAGTGAATTTAAATTAATATAATAAAATATAAATGTCATTATAGTAGATGGCCAGGATCATGTCACGATCAAATGATTTTCAACTTTTCAAAATTACAACTTGAATTCGATATTGGAAATTTCAATATTCATTTCTAATCGGTGATTCGGGTTACGCATGCAAAAAATATATCATAACGCCCTTGTCTAATCCACAAAGTACAGCTGAAATAAAATACAATGCTGCGCTTATATCAACACGACAAATCATTGAAAGAACAATAGGTGTTTGGGAACGACGATTTCCTGTTTTAGGAATAAGTAAGTAGCTATTCTGTAGCTCTTGACGAAATTTCATACATTTTTGCTTTCAGAATGTCAACTAACCATATTAAACACGCTTAATGTAATTGTGGCAATAGCCGTGCTACACAATGTGTTGAGAAAAAGTGACGTGCCCCCGCCAGAAGTAGAAATGGAACCGCTGCCACAACCAAATTTTGGAGTATCACCAGAACAATGTTCTGACTTTTCAACTAGGAACTATATGATTTCAAGTTTTTTCAACTAATGCCTGCATCAGTGGAGAAAAGAAGTACAACTACATACAGCATTATTTTATGTAATTTAAATTTTTATTGTTCAACTTAAATGGAAAAATATATTAAATAAAGTAAAGGCTGAAGCTGATGTGTTTTTATCATCTGTATCCAACAATTGCTGCAATTCTTCTTCTGGGTGATCGTTATACAAAAAAAAATTATGTTAAGTAATTTTAACTTGTTTAAATGTATTACCATTAGCATACAGTAAATAGAGAAATAATTCAGAAGAAAATTGTAGGTAGCAGTATTTTAGAAGACATACAGTTTTATCGATACATTTTTCTTCGAGATGACTTCTCTATATGTTGTATGCTTAAAGGTACCTACATATTGATATATTATATACCCGAGATGTTTCACAAAAGTAATGGCAGCTGGAATCAAGGGTAATTTTCCAAGGGAGTAATTTCATCAGTAACAATATCCACCACAAACTTTCCTCCACCTGTTTTGAAACGTTCCTTTTTTCATTGGCTAAGTTTTTCTTTAGCGAACACTTCGCATTTTTATAAAATGTTTTAATTTGTTGTACTGTTCTCTTATACAGGGCTGTTGGGTTGAATTCTTCCAGTATTTTCTTCCAGGCACATCCGTTTCCTTGCATTCAATAATGCTCTTATATTTCCGAACTAGTTGGATTTTTTTTCCTTTTCAAAACTGACATTCTATGGAGAAAGAGTTCGGAAAATAAATTTGCTGTATATAAGTGTTCAGAAAGTTATTTAAGACGAAATTTGAGCTTGTCACTTCCACACTGAGACAACGTAGATCGTAAATTTAATTGCGACTGCTTTAGGCTTAATACTCATTTAATATCAATGTAAACATATGGCCCTAAGACGCTATGAAATCGTCTAGGTCTTGGAAGTTGAGCCGTGCGTAGCAGGAACATTATACCATGAAATACCGAAATATGATGAAGAATTCGCCCGAATTCAAATTTATAAAGTTTGGCACAATGTTGGATAGCGCAGTTCGAGCAATCCAGGGGCATATTTGACAGAATTAATAAATATTAAAACAAACTGTAAAAAATGTTCTAAACTAAAGTGTATTTGAAATTTCATACCTCAATTCAAAAGCATCATTTACATTCTTATTATAGCCTGATTAAATTTTTGTGTATTATGTGTTTGATTCAAAATTTATAATGGAGGTGTATGACTTCTTGCAGCTTCCGAATAATTCTTCGACCACCAGTTCATAGCAAGAAAGTGAAGTTAAAATCAAACAAATTCGAAATCTGCAATTCTTAAAATTCTTCATTTTCATTTCTAAACTTCGACCACAAATTCGGAATTAGTAACTCCAAAATTCCACAGATATCGAGTCACATTTGACCATAAGTTATAAAATGCGTACACCCTTTTGGAGCCGCCGTATTGCTTTCATGTTATATAAAGTTCTAAAAGTGTATTTTCATCCGAGATGTGTAGGTGTGGCAAATTAGAATTAAAAGCTTTGCACCACGGTGCGTTTCAAATTACATATACCTATAATGCAATAAGTTTACATATTCTTATCATAACGAAAAGACTTTTAATACTTCTATTCCCCGAACAACTCAGACATTCTTTAAAAAACGATTCAAAAAATACTTCAAGTCACCTTGAATATTATAATTTAACAATAAAACTGCAGATAATTTAATCATAATCGAATAATTCGAAGCTACGGACTACCTCTGTGAATTCTGTTAACAGCCCTAATTTCTAGAACAGTTCGTCGGACAGTAAAAATGACTATAACCAAATTGCAGATCTCATATTCTGAATAACTTTTCAGTACAATAAAATCATCTAGGACTGATTGTCTTCAAAGTTCAAGTATACGTAAAAAACCTAATTTTTTATATGGGAACACCCAAGAAGGAGTTGCCCGAGTTAGCCTATTTTTAAGATTATATTTACTATTTCTATGGAAACGCCGTGTACAAAACTTAAGCCCTCTACGTCGACGCGTTCTCAAGCACTGCCCCAAATATATAGTGAAAAACTTATTTTCTTTTTCCTTAAAAACCAGTGTGTAAAATTTTAATTTTGTAAGTATATGCCTTCTCGAGTTATCGCGAGAACAAACAGACAGACCAACATACTGGCAAATAAATGGACAAATGGACGGACAGACGGACAGACGGACGGACGGACGGACGGACAGACGGACATGCCAACATCAAAATAACTTTGAATATTATTCCAGGGGGTGTCCAATCCGTTTTGCGCTACCACTATTATTTACATGTACTTCAAACGGAATGAAGAACTTTGGAGTTAGAAATTTTGTGATTTTACAATGAAGCGTTATTTTCAAAAAACCATATCTCGAAAACGGAGCAACCTATTTTTCAAATACGAAATGAAACTCAATAAATTATATTTTTTATTAAAATATATAGCAGCACTGAACGTATACCCAAAGTAATATGTATGGTAACCTGCCGTATCGCGAGGGAACTGTGGCCTGTATATGACGGGAAAAGGACAACAGATCAATACCTCTTCCAGAAACTACATTTGTGTACATTGTTTTAACACATGTCATTTGTGGTTTGGATTATTTTTCGATTTCCTGATCAGCAGAGAATACATTCCCCTAAGTTTCTCCCTTGAAAGTTAATGTAATAATAAATTGATCTTTGTAATGTCATTGGCATACAAAGTTTTAATTCCTGCAGATTTAAATGTGTATTAAGTAATTTAGCAATGCAGTAATTCGCAGCTTGCAGGTTTTACCCGAACGAGTAAGATCAATTGAAACTGTGAAATAAATAAGTAAAGCGATCAAAATACCTTATTCGTAGCAATTTAGTTTATCGTTTATCTCATTTTCTAAAAAAAAACTAAAGATTTACGCTTGTGGTTACAAAAGTGTAGTGACAAAAATAGTATATTGTATTGAAGAAAAAATACAATGAAGTGGCAGTGTAGTACCTGCGAACAATATAAAAATGTATTGATTCATTTCGGATTTTTAACGCCAATTTAATTAATCACGGAATAATTGTGAAAATGGTGTTGGGGGTAGGTAAAAAATGTGTTGTATTTGCTACTTTAAAAAAAACGAAAGACAATATATAGTGCTGTTAAATATAAGCAGAAATCTCCAGGTGTTGTCACCACCATTCATACCCAACAGCTTACATAACTGGCCAGCTCTTCATCTAAATTATCATCGCTTGCAGCAAAATCAATTAGAACCAACAGATAATTACGTAGCAAGACTTCATGCCTTGTACAAGAATATTTTCTATTTTAACTACATACTGTATGTGTACTTACAATCAGAGCTATTTTACACAGATGCTTATCTATGTTACCGTTAATTATTTCACTTTAACTTCTATCACAAAATTCCAGTCAGTCTTGCTCCAGATCAGTTAGCGCTTGCTTAATAAATTTGTAAATCTTTACAACGTTCAGCTATGAATAAATTCAGCTTTGAATTAAATTAGTTTTATCGCGTATTTTCATTTTTATCCTATTGTGGTATCCTCGCAAACAGTGCCATACAGCCAGCCAATTCTTCAGGAAGCTGTAGGACCACCCAACCGGTTAAAGGAAGTTTTGGGCTTGAGGTTGATTTACTTCGCTCATCAAATGCAGACTCTACAAGCACGTCCACCGGAAATTCCGAGGGATTTATTTAGCCTGACTAAGATTCGCTCAACAAAATCTTAGTTTCAGTGGATAGAAGATACTTAAAAGTACTGATGTATGCAATAAAATAAAGGAGAAGATATTCGAAGTTCCTTAGAATATAACTGAAGAATCAGACAAAGGCACTGAAGAGATTATTTGGCAATTGAAAGAAACACTCTCAAATTTTGGGCACCTACATAGATAGATAAGTCTTATAGCCTAAAAAGTAAAATACGAAAAAAATTATTACAGGTGCCCAGTAGAAAAAAAAATAATATGTTCCTATCAGTATAGTGCTTCGATTGTGCATTGATTTAGGTATACGTTAAAAATTCATATCTCAAAAACGAAACCGAACGCCATCGCCTCTAGTGAATAATACCATTTTTTGAAAAAAAATCTATTAGTAACAAAAAACAACATGTTTCACTCAGTGCTGCTATATTTTTTTATAAAAAATATAAAGCATTAACCTTCATTTGGCATTTGAGCCAGAAAACTCGGTTGCTCCGTTCTCTAATTTCTAACTCCACTATCGGAAGAGTAGGGGCTGGTGGGGGAAACATAAAAATGTGTGTGATATATTTTGGTACTTCCTACAAATTGTGAAAATTTCTTTCAAATCGGAGATAGTCGGGTCAAAAACAAGCACTTTTTGATAGTTTTCTTGTGTAATGGCTCATATAATAATTATCAGATCCAACATCAATAAGGATGTAAATAAGGTATAAATCAGAATAGCTGACAATTTATTAGCCTCTGTTTTCCTAATACTTTTCCCCAAATAAGATTATTTTCAGAGTTCCCGTTATTTAGACATCTCAAGAACGAATTTGGGATCTGATACAGATGCATTGGTTTCCTTCCGTAGCCCAGCATGACTACTCCTATTCTTATGTCCGCGATGTCAACCTACCTGCTCCTGGTCTGCAGAGCACACCCTTGTTGTAGTTCCTCGGGCTGGCTTCATCAAGTAGATATAAGGCCGGCTTGATCCTGATTCACATTCAAGCTGTCATCGGGATAGTCCGGATTTGAAAACTGACTTGCTCAACATACTAAACTTGCACCCAACCACAGTCTCACATCAAATAGATTCAGGGCTTTTAAACCCTCTTCAGGTCCAGGCTAAACGCCTTAATCTGGCGTGCATCGTATACCCGATCGAACAGTTGTCAGGAGGTCAAGACGCATCGTTTTGCCCTTGCTTTAGCTCTTCAAGACACCAATTCCCTACGCTAAGCAGATTCTCCGGATATCACTATTAAGTGGTTTCTCAGGACATCATAGCCAGTTCCCAGGGCTACAGTTGTCTACAGCAGGCAGGTGACACACAATTGTGGACGTAGCTACCCTATTTATTAAGAATCGGCGAAACCGCATAAAAGATTCTAAGTGCACGGGCGCGTCATAGGAAAACTGTTGAATCTATCGACACTTATAAAGACCATCGAAAAAGATTCGAGAGCAATAGCATCTATATTGAAATTAAGATTCAAAAGAATTATAACTATGGAACATGCACAAGCAAATCGAATACTGGACATGATATCAGAAAAATGTTAGGCAAATTTAATTTTTCTCTGTCATCTAAAATAAATATTTCAAGTTGAAAATGGTTCAAAATCTTTGAAACCACTTCCACTGTTGATGTAAGATTAAGTAAAATCCAACATTACAGAGCCGTTAACCTACAGATATTTTGTACGAAATTGTTGATTCTATTTTGTAATGTAATTTTTTTATGAGCTTTACTGTCTTATGTAATACTTTTTATAACCACATCCTTTAGTTCACAGGAAATAAAAAGGCAACTTAATGTAGTTAAATCAATACTTCAAACATAAAAAGCCATATGTTGACTTTTCCTGAGCTCAAAGATTTTCCAAAGTAATTTCCTGTGGCATTAAGAAAAGGTTTATTGTATGCCAATTTAGCTTCTTTTTCTGAGTTTACCCATCACCTGCTGAAAATATTTCTACAGTTTTCTTGCTACAAATGTAGACAAAAGCCTAGGGCACGTACGAAGTTTTTCATATCGTCGTAAATTTGAAGACCGTTCACCAAAATAATTCCAAAAGTTTTTCAATGCCGATACAGTTCTAAAAGCAGCCATCGTTTTACAGTCGATAGATGATTATGGACATCCATAAAAAAAGAAAAATCCTGGCTATACAGACCTAGCCGTATTGCTTTGGGGTATTATAAAGGTCGCTCCAAATACATGCTCAGCATTCTAAGAGGGAGATGATTGAAATCGTTGAACAGGATCTTAAAGGGTTTTTTTGGAGTGATTCATATAAAATAGCCACCAGAAAGACCATTGAGAGGGATAAAAGGCGTTTGACGTTTTGTACTTGTACATAACCCTAAAGAAGGAGCATAGCATTTTTAGCTTAGAGAATTCACCATGAGATTTGTATGTGGGGTTATGCTGACATAAATTACAACGCCATTAAGATGCAGAAATCCAGTTCTGTTTAGGTTATTGTGCTTGGGAGCTCTAGTATGAAATGTAATGCGAATATTTCCTAAAAAGTATTAAAAATATATTGGTGGACTATAGAGATTTGGTTTTGGATAAATTCATTCCATTGCACTGCTCTACATATAGCAATTTCATCGAAGACTAAGATTTCAGATAAAATTAAATGATAAATAATCAATGGTTTATTGTAAATTGTTATTTATATTAGCATAAGCTGTACAAAGTCTGTCATTCCATTTATATAGCTTCGAAATATGTAATGCTGATAGAAACTTAAAATATTCACTGGACACACAAGCATACTTTTTTGCATATAATGTTTGAAAAGCGGTCTTTGTTTGTTTACTGATGGTTTTTCTTTTCTACAGAGATTTCAATAAGACCAAGAACATATATATTTTATGTTATTTTTATTCCATAAATTATGAATATTTCGAACTCATTTTAATATCATCATCATTATTATTTAAACAATACCTACGTACTTATCAAAAAGTTGCCGTTTTTTCGAGGTCCTGATGATATTTGTTACAGATAGATTAAATATAAAAGGTAAAGAAGACGCTAGCCTCCACAAAAAGTTTCGATATTAAATTTCTTTTACTAGCTGTAAAACTGACTTATAAATTTCAATATTTTTTACAAGATTTATAAATCAACTGTGTAGAACTAACCAGTCGGCGATAATGTCCATACGTCAAATGTGTATTGGTATATAGCTACTGCCGTCGTCCTTAGATTATAGTAGATATTATGGGGAATAAGCAGGGTGAGTTACCTTTGCACTGCAGCCATTCATTGGCTTATTGTGCACCTCCTGCACTAGTTAGGTTAAAGGGATAGAGGAAAATTCACAACCAAGATCTTGGATGTTATCAAAATTTTAAGCTAAGAAGTCAAAAACGAGTATTTATGTAGGCTCAAGGTCGTATTCTATGGAAAACATACTTTAAGTGCATAAATAGAATTTTAAAATCATCATTATTCGAAAACATAAAATGTCAGTCACTACCAGGGTTGCCATTTTTTAATATTGAAAAGTCGTACGATCACAGTTTTCTGACCGTACAGGCATAATTTTGGTCACACAAAGCTAAAGCGCAGTACTGAAAATATATGAAAATTTAGCGCGCTAAGGGCTTTTGGCGAATATTTATCCTGAATTTTAGTAAGAGCAGTACCTACTAAGGTCAACGGACTAAATTTGGGTTTTGAGCTCTGATTACGGATGGCACCACCAGTAGTCTCCAAAAAATTTAGCTTGAATTTATTCGCCCGGGATGTTCTTTAGCGCGTTAAAAATATTTATTGTCAGAATTCTGAGATTTGATAAAATTATTGATTAGATTTTTTATGTAACGTAGTTTTGTACGTCTTTGTTGTAAATACGGATAAATTGGATTTCTTCTCGTTACCGTAATTTCAATATCATTTTTTTTTTATTGTATGCATTATACATATAATTTTTATATTGTTAATATTTCCAAATAATTTTACTACCTTTTTTCAGAAATATTGGCCCGCGCGTTGTATTTCAAAAAAAAAAAACTGCAAGATATTCTATATCTTTTTATCTGAGTCTCCGTTGTCATATTTTAGCCTGTGATGGCCCAATATACGGAAGATTCTTCCAGCAGCCAAGGGCATCACAGCGAAATAACCAGCAATTGCTAAACAATAACTTCGCATGGTATTGTTCTGCAACTGTCGGTTGTTTTGCTGATTAGCCCAACAGCTGGCTGCGATGAGCGCTTAGTGAAGAAATCGACGATTGCAATAATAATTCACCTTCGCATGGTAATTATTATGTAAAGCGATTGTTTAGAACTAAGCGACTCAGGTGCTGCACCCGGTAGAACAAACGACAAGGTTGTTGTCGTTATGTAAACAAACGAGCAAAGAAAGTTTACTTCCGAGTATCGGACATAAAAAGACTAATGACTGGTCTGGCGAGTGCCGTTTGTAATCATCAGTCATCGCAGTGTCAAGTTTCGGTTCGGATTAGATTGTTCAAGTTGTTAAGATAGGTCAGTTTCGTTGAATTATAATAAAGAATTAATGTGTAAAGAAGTTGAGAGTTTTATTCAGTTCGGTTCATAATTGATATTTTCTATAGTTACTTAATTGATTGCTTTTGGGACACGACATTTGGCGCAGCCGGTGAAACTTAGGTAAGAAATTAGAGAAATTTCTTGCTGGTGTTTGTTTTTTTTCATTGCTCATTTTTTTTGTTTTCAAGAAATTTTTGTAGAAGGTGGGAATTTATTTATTTATATATTGATTTTTTTTTAATTCTTTTGCGTTTCAGGTATTTAAAAAAAGTGTTAGATTTAAATTTTTGTGTTTTGTGATTTTTTTGTGAAATTAAGCTACTCCAACATATTGACGAGATCGAGGAGTTGTGCTTTTACAAGCTACTCCCGCATCTTCATCATAATATACACATACACCTACATTAGCGGCGATCGAGGAGTTGTGCTTTTACAAGCTACTCCCGCATCTTCATCATAATACTCACATACACTTACATTAGCGGCGATCGAGGAGTTGTTCTTTTACAAGCTACTCCCGCATCTTCATCATAATACTCACATACACCTACATTAGCGGCGATCGAGGAGTTGTGCTTTTACAAGCTACTCCCGCATCCCGAATAAACACCATTCACCATTTTCACATAAAAATGTAACAGATATCAATTTTAGCATGGAATGGAGTTCGAGAATAAATTTTAAATTGTGATCGGTTAGGTAAGTTTTCAACGTCGCAGGTCGGTTAGAGAGTCGATCACACACGCTTTTCGGTAATTTCTCGCGTTTTTAAAAGTTGTAATAACTGCTCCCAGTAAACTAGAGTAATTTGATTAATGGGAATAATCTTGGCTTAGTTAAAGTATGGGTTATTGTATTTTCTTTTATTGTGTGACAGGAAGAATAAAAATTTAGAGAAAGCATGTTTGTGAGCATAATAGCTGAATTAAGAGTAATTGAGTGTGGTAATTGTGTTAGAGTTTTGAATGCTCAGCGTTAGATACAAGTGTGTATGTTGTTCGGCTAAAAAAGATATGAGTGTTGCGAGAGATCTTTTCTAGAGCAAGTTGTATAAAATTTGCGATTCCATGTTTATGAAGTATAGACGTTAGAATTTAGCTAACCGATCATACACGTAGGTACATACAACAAACGTGCTAAACAACTTTTCGTATTACGGGGCATTTACATAATGTTTGTGCAAATTTTTTTTTAGGGTACAGTAAAAACTGATTCAAGATTTGTTTTATGTTGTTTTTTTTGTAGTTTAAAATAAAAATTTAAAAAAAATGTTGGATTTGTTTTTGAGAATTTTGTGATTAAGCAATAGGAGACTAACGATAGTAGATAGTAAGTTTAGAAGACTAATCGTTGTTTCGTTTAATGGTCTCGAGTATAGTGACGGTAATTTCAGTTGTTTTATATAAGGATCGAAGTTATCGGAAATAGTTTTGGTCAAGAGGTTGAGTCTAGTTGGGTTTACAATAAGGATAGGAGTTGTGGGGAATAATCCGTGGCAGCTTATCAATGTCTGCATGGTACTAGTTTTGTTATATACCTTAAATGTCCACAGGTAGGAGTAATATATTAACTAGGGAGGAATTAGCACGCTATCAGGCCCAGGAAAGGGAATTAGAACTGAAAGCACAAGAGCTTAAGGAATACCAGACAATATTGCAGAGTTATGAACAGGACTGGCAATATATAGAGGAGCATATAGCGGGAGAGTTACGGAAAAGGTGGACAGAAAAAGAGGCAGAGAAATTACTGGAGGAACTGAATGAGAGTTCTAAAAAAAGTACAAAAGGCGAAGCCTTAGATCAACTGGTGACAGCAGCATTCGAAGTTATCCAGAGCCGTGAAATAGAAGCAGAACAAGCATTGGAGGAAACCCAGGAAGAAAAAAAAGGGCTCTTAAAGAATATAGAATCGCTAAAGGTGCAGCTAAAGGAGGCCGAGGAAGCTACAGCAGAACTAGAGAAAGAGTTGGGGCTCGATAAATCTTCACAAAGAAGTCCGAATCAAGACAATAATAAAGCGATCACGAGTAAGGGGTTCAAGCCAAGGAAATTATTATTCTGGGAACAGCCTAAGGAGCAGAAGCAACATTCAGAAACAGAGCAAAGTAGAAGAAAGAAACAGGAGTTAGCGTCGAGTGGAAAAGAGGGAAGCGAACGAAACCAGATAATTCCAGAGGAAAGAAACATATCCGGGGAGAACAGTCATCAAGGCAATATGACAGATGTGCACGAAAAGGTAATGGATCTAGTATCCAAGTATGTGCCATGCTATCCGGTGAAAGATCATCCAGGCTGTCGAAGGAGGTATATCGCTTCCTGAGTTGTAGTAAAGAGCTACACGATCGTCTGACAGAAGAAGAGCAGAAGATCTTCATCAGGTGTATAAAGTATCGCTTATCGCACGACGCGTACTACTTGGTAAATTCACAAGAGCCAAAAGATTTTGATTCCTTGCAGCAAGTAATCAAATCAGCTTACATGCCTAAGAAATCTTTTAGTGAACTGCGAACAGAAATGTTGGCATGCAGGCAGAGGCCCGGCGAAGATATCAGGGAGTTCGCAGACCGGATGAAAGAATTGCTCGATCTGATAAAAGCGGCGGTCTCGGCAAAATACCCGGGAGGAGATACAGGTCTGATTGCAGAGCTGGAGGCAGATGCCGTAGCGACATTCAAAGCAGGCGTTAGGCTTAAACCGACTCAAGTATACCTTACTGGTCGGAAATTTGAGTCGCTAGAAGGGGTGCAGGAGGAAGCTGCCTACTACGAAAAGGACTCGGAAAGGCTTCAAGCCATGGTACCAGAGACGCGGAAGGTAATACCGGAATTTCTCACAGGAAAGAATATCAAATGCTTCAAATGTGGACAGCTTGGGCATATCTCTAGAGAATGCCAGCCATATAGGCGCGAAACATCCCTCATTTCCAACTCCCGAATACATCACGTCAGTGTCGCAGATATCAAAGAAGGCGTTAATGGAAGATTCCTGACGGCAGGGGAGGGGCTTTACTGCCAGTTCTGCCGAACACGGGAGCACTATACGGAGAATTGCCTCAAGAAATATCTAGCAGAGAAGGCCAACGAAAAATTAGATTCTCAGAGTAAGTTTGTCATAACAGTCCATTCGAATATAGCATTAGAAGGTAAGTGGAGACTTTTAATAGATACCGGATCTACCTGCAGTATAATTAAGGTTAATAGGATAAAGAGGACTACGCCCGTACAGACACATCACAAAATCAGAATTGGAGGACTGTTTGGATCCGCTAGGAGTTCCATAGGCACTTGTGAGGCAAAGTTGCAGATAGACAACAGACAGCATGCCTGCAGATTTAATGTTATTAGTGATACGGACTCAATTCCAGCCGACGGTATACTTGGAATGGATTTCCTCAGTGGCAAAGCTATAATCGACTGCCTAAATATGAAGCTACTGATGCAAGATGCCAGCAAAGGTATAGAAGAAAATGCTTCTTGTGAAAATATCGCAGCTTGTGCCCAAGTGGGATCCACAGCTTGGCAGAGTAGCAGTCATGAAAATCCATTCCCGGCCGATATAGAAAAGGAAAACATCAACACGGCAGAAAAAATAGTACCTAAATGGCAGGACCCATTTCTGGTACCCTTCTGGGAAAAGATCCGTATCACGCCTTGCGAAATTTCGGGGCCTATCAAGCCTATAACCGAAGAATCTAGCGAAGAATTGACCAGTCAACACAGACACCGCGAACACAGCGGAAATAGTCTGAAGGATAGACTTGCATTTGTAAGAATCGCTAATGCAAGAGCCTGTCCGGTAAAAGCACCAAATTATTCGAAACCGCTTAAGTATTCCGAAAGACCTGCATGGAGTTATGAGGGTAGGAAAAGTTTCTCTCCACCACAAAAGCAAGCTCAGGGCCTTTGGCGAAGAGGAAAGCTTAAATTTCAAGAATATAGAAATAAATCGGTTAGAACAGAATTCCAAAAGAAATTATGGCATCGAAACTGCAGTCGTGCGGAACATTGGAATTCTAGTGCAACTTTAATGACACCTAATGAGGTAAGAGTTGGTAAATGTCCGGGTAAAGCGACGATAAGCCGAGGTTTTCCACAGGGCCTTTCAAATTTTGTAAGTGAATTGAAAGGCGGATTTTACAAAATTTAAATGACATAGCTCTATAGATTTACAGGTGAAGAAAAGAAATGCAAGGATATAAGGATAATCTAGTGCCTGCTTTACTGGAGACTGAAACAATACTACAACTCAGGTAAAGTAATATGAATAATAGGTAAGGAAATATCTAAAAGAAACAATATATAGAGAATAAGATGTAATAAAAAGAGTTATCCGAAGAAAAACTTAATAGTTAAAAAATATAAAGAGAAATAATTGACTAAGTAAAGAAATGAAAAGTTAGCAGAATAAGAAATATATTTGTACGTTTATAGTTATTGATACCCAAAAGGTAAGCAGGGAAGATAAAAACAGTAAAAGTAGTGAAAATAAAGAAAAATGTAATATTCAAAAATCAAGATTCATAAACAAAGAGCAATAACCATTACTGTAATTGTATATTTTAGAGGTTAAGGAAGATTAAATGTAAATAGGAAATTATCATAGCAGTGTATCGTTACCCTAAAGAGCGGGATCGAAATTTACCCAAATAGGAGATCAGTATGACAACCGATATGCGGAAAGTTCCGATATGTAGCTGAGAGCCAAAACATAAGTAAGCAGCAGAAATAAGTAAATGAGAGGAAAGGCAATGGTTATGCGGAGCCCTGGAGAATTAACCTTATAGATATGGATGCGAATTTATGAGTAAAATCCGTAGATATTTTTTATCTATTTTTGTATTAGATAAATTTTTCGTGGAAAGCTGCAATTAAGAAACAGCGTAATTGAATGTTGGGAAGTCGGTATTCTGGTGACACATATATAGTGTTATATGGAATTAAAAATATCTATTTTTTTTAGGTACGGATGGACTCTCGATATAATTGGGAGAACTCCATCGTATCCTTAAGAAAATCAAGAAAAGATAAATAATATTTCTACAAATATTATCATCAATCATTCGAACCACTAACCCTCATGGTAACGAGATAATTAACAGCACATCTTCTGGAAAATAATATACTCATAGAACATTGAAAATGAGACCAAGTTTTTCTTCGTCCACTTGTACAATTAGAGAAGTGCCAGTAATAGGAGCGGTTTTGTACGTTTTCTTATGATTGGACTTTTAAATGTTTAAATGTTGCTAACAAAGTGGAACTACAATCTGGAATTGTCTATTCAATGGGAATTTAAATACTATAACTGAAAATGACATGAGTATTCAACAATTGTTGATTACCAGATGTTAATGCTATTCAGGAAATACTACACAAAAGATAGAAGTGGAATAAGTGTAGCACAAAAGAGCTGGAAGGAGAAGTTTAGAAAACATCTCTTAAGGCAGCAGATGAACAACAGACTCAGGCCAACAGCAACAGATGAGCCGTTCTTCCCAGGGGGACATAATCCAAACTCGTACTTCAGAACAGCAGCAAGACGAAGCAGACGTCCACCTTACCGTTGATATGACATCATCCTTGTAGCGAATCCAGACCATACTTTCCGACCATCATCAACAAATAATTCGAACGACTACACTAAATTCAAGGCTCGTAATAGTATTAAAGAATTAAGGTATAATTATATTAAGCGAAGTTGTCAATTCGAAAGTAAGGTAAAAAGGAGAATATCAATATATATGCGTATAGTTAAAATAGTTGCTCTATTAAACAAATAAAAATTAAGCAATCTAGCTTAACTGTATCAAGAGAAAGAAATGTAGAATAGATAAGAAGGTGTAATAGAAATAATTTGTGTGTGATGTTTGAAGGAGATATAGTGTAAAAATGAAAAAGAGCAAATTTTTAAAATAAGAGAAATGTGAACAAAAACTGAGAAAATAAATGTAAGGCATTAAAAGATAAAAATGTTAATAAAATTCAATGAGAGAAGCCATAAGAACGAATATAAATACGGAAAAATAAAAAATAAATAAGAATATAATACAGAAAACAAGAAAGAAAGAAATAAAATGTAAGGAATGAAATATGAGAAGAAACTATCACAAATTTAATGTGCAGTAAAAAAAAAACAATTTTTTTTCTATTTAAGGCAATGAAATAAATTATTGTGAGACAAATAAAGAAGGTAAATTTGTAAAGAAGATATAATGGAATATGAAAATAAAAGAAAGAAGAAAAAAAATGGTAACATGAAAAACGAGTGTAAAAAAAAAAAATAAATATAGAAAGAAAATGTTAGGCGGAAAAGAAGAAAATGTAATAGGTATAAGAAAGAAATTTAAAAAAGATAATCAAAAAATTGAAGAAAGAAAATATGAAAATCTAGATGGTAAAAATGTAACGAGGTAATGCTAAGAATCTGAACCGAACGGAGATTAAAATATTTTCAATTTTTAAGACTATTGCACTCTCCAGATCTAGTTCCCTGCGGAAACTAGTTTTTCCAAGGGGGGAGGAATGTGATGGCCCAATATACGGAAGATTCTTCCAGCAGCCAAGGGCATCACAGCGAAATAACCAGCAATTGCTAAACAATAACTTCGCATGGTATTGTTCTGCAACTGTCGGTTGTTTTGCTGATTAGCCCAACAGCTGGCTGCGATGAGCGCTTAGTGAAGAAATCGACGATTGCAATAATAATTCACCTTCGCATGGTAATTATTATGTAAAGCGATTGTTTAGAACTAAGCGACTCAGGTGCTGCACCCGGTAGAACAAACGACAAGGTTGTTGTCGTTATGTAAACAAACGAGCAAAGAAAGTTTACTTCCGAGTATCGGACATAAAAAGACTAATGACTGGTCTGGCGAGTGCCGTTTGTAATCATCAGTCATCGCAGTGTCAAGTTTCGGTTCGGATTAGATTGTTCAAGTTGTTAAGATAGGTCAGTTTCGTTGAATTATAATAAAGAATTAATGTGTAAAGAAGTTGAGAGTTTTATTCAGTTCGGTTCATAATTGATATTTTCTATAGTTACTTAATTGATTGCTTTTGGGACACGACAAGCCAAAGAAAAATCAGTAAACCCATTTTAAAAGTAACAGTTGAGCATTTATGTTATTTTTTAATTAAAATAAATAAAGCAACAATATATTTTGCTCTTAACATATTCGTAAATATGTATATTTTCACATTTTTGTTAATACTAAAATAGAAAGTATATATAAAACAAAAAATTGATATGCGCGAATTTACACGATTTCTCCACAAACATATGTTTCCGTCACTGAGCTGAGAGTAGAAAACAGCAAGACCGTGGAATATAATTTATTAAAGCACATATGTGCTACAGTTACATGGATTTTTTTTATTTAATAATGTCGACTAAAAGTACGTTGGCCATCCTCGCTTTAACTAAATTATCACCAGCGACTGCGACTGGAAAAAAATGTGAGGCGCGAAGTTCGTTCAAGAAAACTCAAAAAAGAGATATTTATTTAGGTGACCAGTTTTATAAATTTTTTTTTGTAACAACTTGTAAGCTATATATGTTTTAAAAAGTTCTTAAAACTAACCTTATAAATTTGACAATATACTATGAACTACGAGTATATAATAGAAGTTTGATTTGCTTTTTTCGAGATCAATATGAAATTGATTTGTTTTATTTGTAAGAAAACTTTGAAAGTACAGGGTTTTCCAATAAGAGGTGTTATTTTAATTAGCCCGCTATTTCGGTAGATGTCACTTTTGGAGCTGTCATTTTTTGACATTTGACAAGTAGAAACTACGCCATTAATAAAAATGGAACGATACACGATTCAACAATGCATTGAAATTATTAAAATTAAATTACTAAAATGATCCGGAATTCCATCGAAAACTCATCTTGAGTGATGAAGCCCATTTCCACCTCGATGGCTTCGTCAACAAGCAAAATTGTCGTATCTGGGCTCGGAAAACCCAAGAGTTATTGTTGAAAAGCCTCTCTATCATCAACGTGTGACTGTTTGGTGCGGTTTATGGTCCCGCGGGGTCATTGGACCTTACTTTTACGAAAATGAGGCTGGAGCAACAGTTACGGTGAATGGATTGCGCTATCGACAGATGATTAATGATTTTTTATGGCCGGAATTGGATGGTATTGATCTGGACAACGCTTAGTTTCAACAAGACGGCGCTACGTGCCATACAACCAACGAAACCATTGATCTTTTACGGGAAAAGTTTCCGGAGCGTGTTATCTCTCGAAGAGGTGATCACAATTGGCCACCGAGATCTGGCGACTTAACACCTTGCGACTTCTTCCTTTGAAAGAGAAGGTCTACGCCAACAGTCCAGCGTCGATTCAAGACCTCTAAGATGGAATTCGTGAGGCTATCGAGGACATAGGACAGCCACTTTGCGATTTGGTTATGGAAAATTTCATGAAAAGGATATTGTCCTGTAGGCATGGTCGTGGTGGTCATTTGGCTGATGTTATTTTCCATTATTAACGGCATACCTTTCTCTTTGTAATGAATTAAAGATCCGATCATTTATCTCAAAAAATGGCATTTTTCTTTCAATATCAAAATAACACCTCTTATTGGAAAACCCTGTATTTTGTTTATTTTCTCTCATTTAAAGATTTACACGATTTACATGATTTTAATGGCAATGGCCATATAATTTTAAATTTATTGTTTCTGCTACATGGCATAAAACTTTCGCCACATACAGTGGCTTGTACAGGTACATACATACTAAAAGGCTTAAAGCAGGCTAATTCTAATAGAAGTCATTCTTCCCAAGTTGATAACAATTCAACATTCAATAATAAAATGAAAATTAATGTCGTTGATCATAGAAATCAGACTAACGGTGATAATTTAAACGAAGAAAATGATGTACTGCGCAATTATATTCAGATAAAAGGAAGCCGATTAAAGTTTCCAACAGTATTAGAACTTTTAGCGAATTAATTCGCTGGGAGTATCCAATTCTGAAATTTACGAAATTCTTAGTCAATTTAAAATTTTTTAAATATTTTTCAAATACATTCCAACGTTTTGTCACCTATTTCACATAGCACAGGAAGTGCTGAGGTAACTAAGTTGACATTCTTTTGAATTAAAAAAATTCCTTGTCTGAAACTCTTAAATCTTTTCAATCAAAATATAGATGAGGAAGGCGATATGCAGCTCAAATTATTTTTGTTGAACCAGTAACAGCATTTTTGCAAACTAGTTAGGATAAAAAATACATAAAAGAAAAGGCTTTATTTATTTATGTACAAGTTCAATCCTATTTTCAGAACATTTCTATTATAAAAACTTTGAAATCGCTTTTTGAAAACCAACATTTTAAACCTTTTTTCGGAGCGAAATGTAGTGCTCAAAGAATAGAGATTTTTTCCTTCAATATTTTTCAAGAAAACGAAATTGTTTTGCTTATGCAATTGTTCTATGATGACTTTGAGTGTGTGAATCCATTAGGAAGTAAAATATCTGTTCGCAAAATAGGCGCTATTTATCCCAGTACTCGAAATTTACTACTGAAATACTTAACTGCATTAAATAATATTCACTAAGTGTTACGCTTTTATGCCGAAGGTGTGCAATGGACGGAAAGTACAATAAAATATTATAGCTTATAGTCAAGGATATTGCAACCTTAGAAACCATATATACCTATAGTAGTAGGTGAACTTCTTTCAATGTAGGTGAACTTACATTGAAAGGCTCATTAATTTCAGTTCGGCATAATAATTTGGGAGGAAATAGCCTTCTAGGCTTCCATCAGAGTTTTTGATCCAATAACTTCTCTCGTTTCTGCGTTTTCTCCAACGAAAAAATACAGCATCTTGCGACAGAAAACCAAGAAGTTATTCGAAATACATCGAGTCCTTTCCACATAATGACAACTTGAATGAAGTTGGCCTTAAAATCTTCGTTATATTGAACAATGTATTGCTCAAATGGTAACTTAATTACTTCTTGATTCAATTAAATCACTTTGAAATTGAATATCTAAATTTATAATAGAATAAAGGACTAGTTTTTATCACACTTGTGTTTTTACACTCACTCAAATTAAGTTGGATATATGAAATGAAGCTGGTGCGAAAACGATTTCTTCAATGTCCCTTGAAATACACCTTGCGATTACTTTAAACAAAGAAAGCAACTTAGCAGTTAGCAACACAACAGGATTGAGGCATCCCGCGCTTTCAGAACTAGGACGAGAAAACACCAGAAAAGGAATGAACTGATGACTTGACTGTACAACTGACAAGTATCAATTGTTCTTCTTCTTCTTCTTCGCGTATGCTGAGTATGCTGATTGCTGCGTCTTTGTTTCCGCGAGTACGTCCTATGGCTAGGTTACGGTTACATGCATGACTCGGCTGTGCTGTGGCCTGCGTTCAGATTTCTTTCATTGGTTTAATTCGTAAATAACCGTACATTTTGCGCTAAAAGTAAAATAACCGTCCATTTTGCGTACGGTCAGAGGTCTTGGTCGTTCACCGTACAAGAGCCAGAAAAACCGTCTAAATACGACCAAAATCGTACGCTTGGCAACGGTACTCACTACCTTCTACTTACGTTCCATAGTTGTTATAAGTTAATAAAATAATGAAGAAAATCGGATTCGAATCTGTAGTGAGTCCCCGTTCAATTTACTCCCTTTCTAGGTTTGGACTGTTAATGAAGTCTAGAACAATTCTGGGATTAAGATTCCATACGTAGTTTGATGGAGGAAAAGCATGTTCGGGGTGGAGTAGTCTCCGCCTGGCCAAAGCTTCACAATTGCAGAGCAGGTGCTCCGAGGTTTTTTGATTTGGCCCAGTAGTTTGTGGAAAACTAGTTTCAATAGTACCAACCTGAGATTGATGTTGCAGTGGTAATGTAGAGACAAGGTCACCCACAATTACTGCGTCCTCTGAACGGCTACCGTTCGTGGATGCTGTCCGGTATAAGTAACTAGTTTGATTGTTGTTATAGTAGTAAAGGTGTTCCGGCAGAAGTTGCCTTCGTTTTTGTGTAATGTTACGCCTCTTCTGTTATGTTATGGGGTATAAATTCCAGGGACCAAGATAAACCAGTAGGGTGATTCTGATCTCTTGTATACTGTGGTAAACGGATATTCTATACCTAATTAGAGCAATACAAGTTCTTAGATTCGAAATAATATTTTGAATTTCTAATGTGAAGTATCATTTTTAGCTCAATCTACAAATCAATTAAAATAAGGCGGTAAATATAAAATACTTTTATGCCTGGCAGGTCCTTAGGTCGTTCGTGGTGGTTTTGTCCGAAAAACGATGGAGCACTAGATGATTTACAAAAATGTAAGAGTTAGTTTAGTAGGTGTAGCTTTGATTTAAAGATATAAAAAAAAACTGCGTTTTGTTTTTAAGTAAATCAGTTTTTTGTTTTGGAATTGTTCAGCACATCGTAAATAAAGGTTTTAATTGCTACAGCATAAAACACAACGACCTTTGATTTACCCCGCAAGACATACGTGGTTTCCTGAAACTATAGAGCCAAATCTGTGCTGGACTATCAAGAAATAACAAAAAAGGATCAAGTGGTACAGCAAGGCTATTGCCTACCTCAATCCCCACAAACTGTTAAGGATGGTAAGTAAATAATCTACATTAAATTGTATTTATATTTCAATTCCATAAATTATGGATTTATTATTATTATTAACTTACAGCGTACAGCGACTGATTTATTTATTTTTATTTTATTTGTCGTCTGTAAGTGATAAATTCATGAATTTTTTGAAAGTCGCACTTGCGAAAAGTTCAAGAGGATATAGATTTAGCAGGAAGTCCGCTAACTGATTCAGATATATGTATATAAAATAATTGAAAATTTATCCAAAGCTCAAGATTTGGAGGCATTCAGTTTAGCTGAAAATTCAAAATTATCATTATTGTCTCTTCAGTTTATATTGGAGCGGATGTCACAATTGTAGAAAGTCGACATTCAGCTGTGTACGCAATTTACAAGATTTGAAGGTTTATTGAATTTTAATCTTAACTCAGAGGACAGCTAAAATTCCTAAGCTTATTGTTATAACAATAACTGAAGATGATTTTTCTACAAAATATTACCACTTAAAAGCTTTTTGGGAGTTGCAAAATTAATTACTGTGAGAATAATGCTATTCTATACACCAACGATTGTGACCTTGATGTTGTATAAAAGACCTAACAAGATTAATGTAATTTTAATTAAATTTGACTTTTTTTTTAAAAAGAAACAGATTTTATTCCGATTTGTATTTTATTGCAGTCCTTGATTTCTTTGAGTAAATCGTTAACAATATTGTAATATGGCATATTTGTAATTAATTAAATCACGAAAAAACTTCCTTTTTATGGAACGGGCGCGATTTTGTGTGAAATGATGTTATTACTTTTGATGAAATGTGATTTCGTTGTAAATTCGTTTGATCTCTATGCACAATTTAATGACTATATCATTTGTTGATGCCAGCTTTCTATTCGACGATAGATGGAAACTGTTAGTCCATACTACAGACCTACAAGATTTCACGGACAACTTCCGTCCGATTATTAAATATTCAGAAAAAACAAATATACAATGCGATTTAACCGTGACTTTTGTAAGTGTTAACCTACGTTACTTTCAACCTAAATGAGTTGGATTACAATAAAAAGGAAGAAGAAAAACAATTCATTCCTAAAGCCCGCGTTTTTTACGCGCCGCAAAATGAGTTTGAATCAATGGTTTTCATATATAGCTAGAGCCAATGTAAGCCGCGTGACTTTGGGGCGCCGCAAAGTTTGATCAAACTTTAAACTTTGCGGTGCGTTGTTTTTTCTTCGTTTCTTCCTTGTTTCATTTTAGGAGAACCAATGAAAATACTAACAAGTTTGAAATAACAAATTTCACTTTTTTGGAAATAGTTTTTTAATAAACTTTTAGGGCAAGAATACCTGCTTTAATTATCATACTTAATTTTTTTGTTATTCATTTGTAAATAATTTCACAATTTCACAGATATAATCAACCCACCTCAGATAGTTCGAACTGTCAAGTTTAAAAACGCGCCGCTCTCATTGTATCATAAACGCCACAAAGGGGCGCCGCAAAAAAAAACGCTAGGTCTTTAGGCGTACATTCTGACACTTCAATACGACACAAGTTCAGAATCATCCTCCAAGGGGGTGATTTTGATCTTTTGTGGTGCTTTAATGGCAAAATATACGCCTAAATGAAATGAACTTTGGACTTTTGGACTTCCACGCATATTATTAAAACTTATTTTGATTTTCGCATGTCCGTCCGTCTGTCCGTCTGTCTGTTTGTCTGTCTGCTGAAATTTTTGGCCCGGTCTTTAAAAAAAAAAAATTTAATCGAAAATGAGACAAATTGGGTAACTCCTTCATGGGGTTGCCATACAAAAATTTCGCATTTCACTATATATTTGGACACTGCCTGAGAACGCGTCAACGTAGAGAAGTGAAATTTTGCACACAGCGTTTTCATAGAAATTGTAAATGTAGTTTCAAAAATGGATTAAATCGGGTAACTCTATCTAGGTCTTGCCATATAACAATTTTGGTTTTTTACGTATACTGTGATGAAAACGATCAATCTTAGATGTTTTTATTGTACTAGAAAGTTCTTCAGAATATGAAATCCTATGAAATTGGTCGGAACCATTTTTCGGTCCGAAGAACTGTTCTAGAAATATATGCGAAAAACTGCAATCAAACTTTTAAGAGTGGAGACCATACGGCCATTCATCTAGGGTATCATCAGAATTGGTCTTAGACGATTTCAAGCTTTTATACTTGTTTATTAATATCTTTGATTTTAAAGATTGTAGCCCATTTTTGCAAATTATTATGGGGCATAACTATGTCAGGGATGATATTTGTTATAGAAAAAATTAGAGTGTATGATGGATGTAAAATTAAAGTCAAAATGATTTTTGGATCATATTGATTGATTTTAAAAATAAAGAATTTTGCATAGCAAATTTATTTTGGGTGAAAATCAGAGCATCAAATTTAATACTATTAAATGACTCCAACACCTCCAAGATATCTGTCAAGCTGAAAATGGCGATCGCTGTAGCGTGTAAAAACAGTTGTGTGTATGAGGATGCCGTCACTTTTTTCCACCAGAATTCTGTGAGAAAATCCCACATCTGGAATTTTTGCTTATTGGGATGAAACCAAACAACGCGGTAAATTAACACTCTTTCAATAGAAAAGAGTCTCCTAAGTGAAATCAGAAAATATGAGTAACCGCATAAAGTCCCACAATTGATTGAATTGATTTGTAGAATACGTAGCAGTAGAAAAAGTTTTGAAAGTATAGAGAAAATAATCCAGGTGGCATGACTTGAGTTCTTACAAAACGCTAAGCCTGTCAAACTTTTTCGGAATTCATCAAGCTCTATTTTAACATTTTGCAAGGATTCAAGTCATGACAGTTTGATTAATTTCTCTATACTTTCGAAACTTTTTCTACGACTATGCATCATACAAATTATTTTTTTTTAAATCGAACGGAAAGTATTCGAATTTCTGTTATATTTACTTAATTAAAAAATGCAGAAAAAGCATTGAAATTCCTAGGAATTCCACATAGAATTGCCATGAAAAAGTCTGGGAATTCCATGCGAAAGTAATAAGGAAATAACATGGAAATTTGATAGACTTCCTCGTTCAGTTCCATCTACCAATACAATCAAAGACTGGGAATCTCGACGCAGTTCCCTTCGGTCAAAGAATCGGAAATCCGTGAGCAAATAGTACGGATTTCCAGTAAACTCGTCAATAATTACAAGTAAAACGACAATAAGCGGAAACAAATCCATAAATGATTGTCCGAAATTATATAGTATTCGTACCCATAAATTTCCACCGACGGATAAACGAATACCTACGACTGCATAATGTTATCGAAACAGAAAATATCCATTTTGCGCGAGTGCATAGCGTTTTGTCTTTATTTTCCCGCAGCTCTGTATTTCGTGAGTACGATGAGTCACTCAAACATTATTGTACTCAATCCAATTCTAATCAGAAAGTGTACACGGGCAATGCATCACTTCAGGTTTGTGGCTAGAAATGCTGCTATTTGTGACTACAACCATTATTTACGACGGTAGCGCCACCAAACATGAAAGCCGTCCAACATTTTATTCCAGTTTGGGCACATCTATTAATATATAAAATCAATGACAATGAATATGGAGAATATAAAAGTATTACAAAGTTGTGGCGAAATGTCAAAATATGTGACCAAAATATACGGCTAAGCTATACGACAAAGAGATCAGAATCACCCTCCTGGGCTGGCTGTGGTTCGAGTTCATGATTGGTTTGCGAACATACAGTAAAATTATCAGAATTACTTTCTCTGAAGGCGGTTGTATCTGAGAAGATCTGCAGTAGCCAGATTAGTACTGGTACTGATGCGACATAGTTATAGCGTCCAGACTAAGCCTATAGTGCGTGACATACAGTACATACAGTATGTATGATCTCTGCCCCACCATTCAGCTATTGCGACACCATATAGTATATAAATAAATAAATATGTATAAATAGCCACATCCTTAATAAACATCAAGGTTTAATAGTGAGAGATTTCAATTGTAACGCGAATTTACTAATATCAACCAGTCAGTTCTAGGTCTAACTAAAAGCTACGCGAGAATTCAGCCACAACCAGAATTCACTAAATATTCTTTAGTTAATACTAGTAGTATCAACTGCATTCCGTTCTAGAGTTAACTGTATTATATTAGTTAAAACTAGAATTACCGAGAGCGCTTTGTTAGAACTAGGATTTCCTAGTAAAATCGGGCTTTGACTGTAACATATGCATGTCAGAGGTAACATCTTGACCATCGCCGCTCGTGCAATTGATAAAAATCTAAATAATTTTTTTTCCTGAAATATTACTTACTGCTGGAATCACATTTATAGGAAGTTATTATGTTTTCTAACTCTGTACGTATAAATAAAATTCTCCATAACACAACAGATGATTATAAATACACAAATTTCTCAAAATCCTCCCAAAAATATTCCACAATTTTTTCCAGAAAATCCTAACACATAACTTCATTGTTTTATCAATTTCCTGGGAAAATTCCCCATCAGCAAATTCTGAAAATGAAAACCATTCTCAATAGTTCCCAGATAATTAATGAAGGTCAGCCGCCAATACAAAATGTTGTAATAAAATTGACATTCATCGAATAAAGCGCCAGCTGTGGTTAGTAAATCATTCGCGTCCTAATTTCTATTGACTTTGACTCCGGATAAATATATACTGTCGAACAATTAACAAGAGAGTCACGTGCGTTCCGGTCTACATCACACTCCCTTCCGGCCATTGCTGCGTTGACCAGAACTAATAATTAAAACACCCTTCATTAGAACCCCAAGCAGGCGTCTAATAGAACTGAATTTTATTTTCATTAAGAGCAAGAGAGACTATTCAGATCCAGCCCTTCAACCAGCAATCCTGTTTTCTTGTTTGAATTTATCATTTGTTCCGTTACTTTGTATGCTACTGCTTGCGTTGCGAGGGTGCGGTGTCATTATTTTCTAACCCACGAATAAAACAAGGTACATTTTTTCATACGCTTATACGCTTTGCTTTGTTATTGCAGCACATATCAAACAACAAAAATGTGGTATTCAAATTTTACTGTTTTTAGAGTTGAATTACAAAATTACTGATGTAAATTTTTCTCGAAAAGTGCCATCCGGAGTCTTTGTCACAAATTCTCCCCAAATTTAAGAAAAGTCATCTGGAGAAATTGTGACGTGTATAATAATTTTTTTGGAACATAAGTCAAATAGGTTTTTCAATTATAGGACCTACGTTGTTTAGTAATAACTAATGTCCGAATTTAAAAGTTCGTCATAAATAACTGTAATTTCATAGAAGATCATTGTCATGAAAATATTCATAATCATTAGTGACAAAACCAGTAAAAAGCTAGAATTGGTCTAATATCAATCCTTATTCTATCCTAGATTAATGCTGTTCAAGGAAAAGCCCTTAGGAGAAGGATGGCGGAGGATAAAAATAATAATTCGAGTTCCACTGTACTTCAACTTAAAGTATAGTGACAGGTTTTGTTTTCATGACAAAAGAAGTGTGGAAACTTGACGAAATTATAGACACAAAATTGACAATATAATAATTCAAAAGTTACAGCTTAATCTAAACCATTAATTCAACAGATGGCAGAGTAATATTGGTTTGGAACTTTAAAATCTGCAACACACCACCTCAATATTAGCTCTCCAGATGATTAATTCAATTTATGAACTCCTAATTTCTCAGAGCTCATTTCATGTCGTGATATTCGTAAATTTTGGGCAAAGCATCGGCTGACATTACATCAGTAGGAAGATACCTCAGCTGAAAAATGTTTTGTAGTGATAACGGTAATGTATGTGCTTATCGGCCTTAAAGCCCAGCCATACTTTTGCGCGCTTTGACTGTCATTGAAGATAACTGTAGGCTCCTTAGAGCATAATTAATCCGATCACTTCTAGTAAATTCCTTAGGTAAGAAGCTTCTTTGGCACTTGTTAAGCGTACATATTCGGCTTCGGCCCTGGATGTTGCTACGATCCGTTGTGTTCTTGACTCCCACGAAACTGCTGCTTCAGCGTAGACGAAGGCATATCCAGTATGAGACTTCCCTTCATCAATATTCTCTGCCCAACTGGCGTCCACGTATCCAAACAAAGCTGGAATACCCTTCCTTCTACGATAGGTGAACCACACAACTTGACTGCAATTTAAGTACTTTAATTTTCTGATCGCTGCAAGCCAATCTTAATACCTAGGATCCTGAGAAAGGCTGTATATAAGGGGTGGGTATTAGGGGTTCAGATCGACCCCATCGTTGTAGCTTATATTTATGTTAATCTGATAAGCCAAATTTTTGCCCACAATTCTTTACATGTATCGGCTGACAACAATTTGCTTTGTCATTTTATATCTTTCCTCCGTGACCCTTTCAGGTAAAGCAACTTTATGTATGTGCGTATGTATATATGTACACATACACCAGTAGATGGTAGCTTCCTTTTGTACACCGTAGCTTAATTACGATGGTATTTTAAACTTTGTTGATATTTTAAAGGGAATATTAAATCTAAGTCTTATTTGTGTTTCATCGTTAAAACAACAACTTTTATTGTAACTAATTATAATATGGCACTAATATTTTCCCTGAGCGCCCCATGGTTTTATATAAATTGATTAAAACATTATTCTTTTACATTTTATGGCATTTTAAATAATTACATATTTATATCTAAAATCCCAAAAAAAATTTAAAGTTAATTTTTTTTTTTTAAATTAATTTAATTTTTCGCAGAGCAAAAAAAATCTAACAAATTTTATACGCATGAAATAGCCCTGTGGCAGTTGTTTTTGATTGAAACAAGCTATCCATCGCCCTTACTGATATTTGTTTCCCAGATACTCTGACAGTTTCAACTGCGACGGCTGATAGAATGTTTTCCACATTAAAGATGTTGAAATCATGGTTTCGAGATTCCACAGGACGACTGACACGACTCCTAGATTAACGGGACCTCACGACTGGCAGGAATCCACGACTGATAGGATTCGCGACAGGAATCCACGACCGATAGGACTCCACGACTGACAAGACTCCACGGCTGACAGGACTCCACGATTGACAGGACTCTACGACTGATAAGACTCGCACTGATAAGCGTTCATGAAATTTGCTAAAAGTGAAATGAATGAAGTAATTTCCCTTTTCACAACAAGAAGGAAAAGGCTAAATTTAATTCTGTAATTTTTTTATTTTATTTTAAAAAGCGGTCCTTAATATTTTTTTTTTTGGAATGGAAATATATGTAATAAAAATAACGTTAAATAAAAAATAACAAGTTTTCAAACATGAAACATTTCGTGATTTATGGCAGAGTAATATTGTTTGGAACTTTAATATCGTCAACAAAATGTCCGTATGGAATTTCGTATGATCAACCTTCTGAAATAATAAAAACGTTTACGACTGATCACTATCACAGTATACGTAAAAAACTTAAATTTGTATATGGCAACACCAAGAAGGATAAAAATGAAAGGCGATTTAGCTCATTTTTGAAATTACATTTACAATTGTACGCACTGAAAATACACCGAAGGACAATTCAATAAAATGAAAATAATAAAAGTAGTAAATGTAGATATGACTAAAGGAAAATCTTTTAGATCCTTTTAAGAATTTTCCTATTTGATGGCCTTTCTGGCAATTTATTAAAATGTTTAAGATTTGCAAGTTTCACACATTTTCAATGCGAATTTCTTGCAAATTATGTGTGGCAAAATAATGATTTATATCTTAAATTAAAGGTAACGAAGAAGTCTAGTAAATAGCATCGGCAAAAATTAAAAAAGTGTATTGGAATGGAGATATTAGCTCGAAAAATCAAAAATCAAATTTCTGTTAGTAGGTATTTCCATTTTTTTAGATCGTGATTATTTTGGGAAGATGCCTAGATCTAGCAAATAACGTCGAGTTTTTTTATTTTTAGTGGCGTTTTTTTTAATTATTTGACTCTAATAGTACCTACTTGTTTTTTCTCCCGATATTTCACCGGATAGGAATTGCAATATTTCGCTGAAAGTGGTTGAAATACAAAGAAAAATAGTATATTTAACAATTATGTGCAAAAAAAAATTAGGAGAGTTAATTCTCGTTAAAAATTTTCAATTACTTTGAACTACAAATTTTCATTTTTCGTCTTAAATTATCGGAGACAGATACCTAAGTTTACGTTAGATGTCTCTAATGTGCTTTTGGTCTAGATTTAGGCTAATTTTATATGAATTTTCTCACTTTCAGGACACAAACCTACGTATAGTAAATTTTATTGCCTACAGGCTCGTTGGTATTTAAATTGAAACTTTTGCTGAGTACTGACTAGAGGAGTCAGGATTTAAGTAAGGAAAAATTAGCGGTTTCGATGTTCCTATCAGAGAAATCGGGCTGATTAACTTTTGAATTAATATTCTAAAAAATGTGTATTATCTTTAAATAAAAGCTTTGTAAGAAGACTTTTGTGAGTTTTTAGTTCCAAAGTGAGAGTAAGATCCCGTTATCGCAAAGACAAATAGATAAACAGAAGTTAAATCGTGATTAAAAAAAAAGAATTGTTTTTTTCTTACTATACAATGGGGCGCGAGAAGTCAATCGGTGGATAGTGATAGTGCTTCTTCCGAGTATGAACGTCGATCGCGTAGTAGATATAGATACAACCGATATTCATGCTTGAAGCGTGAAAAAAGTAAATCTCCTAGGAATGAACGTCATTCCAATTTTATCTAGAGAACGAGAGGACGACTGTAATCATGAAACAAATTCGCATTTTGAATGCCTAGAAAATTTGGTGGAAGTTCTAGGAAAAAGGAATACTGAGAATCCCGTACGTGACCGAAGCTCTGTTAGGTATGCTGTAAGAAGTAATTGTATTCCGGAATTATAACCTGGTAAGCTAAGTTTAAATGCTAGTGGAAGTGCTAGTGAAATTTGAACAACTTGCTGCTATTAATGACTGGGATGATAGAACAACCATCTATCACATGCAAAATCGATTATCAGGATTAGCCAAAAATTGGTACACCAATCTGAATTCCTACGATAGGTCTTGTTCTTGGAGCGAGTGGGAAGATTTAATAATAAAATCTTTTCCCGATTATAATAACTTCGCTATGAATTTAAGAAAGTTGATTAATCGTACTAAAGCAAGTAATGAAACGATGACAGAGTATTTCTTTTCGAAAATGAATCTTTTACAGGAGTGCAAAACAACTGGAAAGGCGCAGTATCTTGCTTAATTGATGGCATACATGATGCAACAATTTAAACTAGTGCGCGTGCAGGACGCAATACTACGTCTGAAGAGTTATATAGTGAATCTTTGGCTAGTGTTAGTTTAACAAAAACAAACGTAGTAGAAAGGAAAGTTTCAACTTTTCGCAAAAGCGATGTCAATACAGATATAAAATGTTTCAATTTTAATGATAAGTGACATATATCGACAAAATGTAGCAAACCAAAAATTGAATGCAAAAATTGCAACCTTTTGGGACACACTGCGAATAATTATTCACGACCAATAAAAACAACTGTAAAATACATTAAAAATGTCTCGAAAAATAAAAATTAGTGCTATTTTATCGATTGTGAAATAAATGAGAGAAAAATTGGTGTTATATTGACACAGGATGCTGCGCGGTGTTAATAACAGAAATGTTCGCGTTTGAATTAAATTTACAAATAAAACCGTGCGTTCTTTCTATAACCAGATATGGAGGTGTGTCAATAAAAGTTTTCGGTATAGCGGACATAAAGTTAAGAATGGACCTCGCTGAGGCAAAAATAGAAGTATTATTAGTTGCACCTGATACAGCTCAAAGCGTTCAATACCATCATAGTAATCTACAATCGAAGTCGGTCGTTTTTTGTCTTAGCTTTCAAATAAAAATTAAATATAAACTATTGTGGAAAATTTTTAATTTTTTAATTCTTTTTTAATTCTCTACATTAATATTATAATAATAGAACGGGTCTGTTTGAAATTGAAAGTATTGCAGCGGCAAATTAATCAATTAGTGTCAAGAAAATTGCGTGCGAAGAAAATTAAAAATTGAGTAATTGTGAAGTGGGGGTCACCCCCGTAAGAATAAGAGCGTTGACTCTTTTGATACAGTGAATGAAATAAAAAGAATAACAAGAATAATATAATTTCTTAAAATTTCTAACAGACATTAATATTATATTAATAATTTTAAAATTAAAATATTGAACACATCAAACGGTTCACGTAGTATACACATTCTAAATTTGAACACAAAAGTGGAATAAAAATGAAGTATAGCTGTGCAACTAATTCAATGGGACTCTTTCCCTCTCCATGAAAGATATCCAAAAGCTCATAAAACATTATGAGGACACGATTGACTCTGGCGAAGTAGGCGCAACTTCGACAGAGTCAGCAACAATAACAAAGAGCGACAAAAGTGACAGCGACTACTCGGCGAGTAAAAACAAGTAGCCATTGCAAAAAAGGGATAATCCAGACAAGAAGAGCAAAATGCAAGACAATGAAAACGCCCCTATACCTGGCCCTAGTAGTGTTCGCACCTGGTCTCTCAATTCAAGAACTCATGAATGCATTAAATTCAGCAAATGAAGACAAAAGCGTCCTTAGCCAACAGTATAATGAACTTTTAAGTAGCTACAATGAGCTGTTGCATGAATTTAAGAATATTTCTTATAAATTATATTTAGCCTTGCTTAACAAATCTGAGAATTATTATTTGTATTACAATAATAATTCTCAGATTTGTGATGTATAAATACTACCCAACCTCAGAGCCACCCACTAGAAACACAACCATTAATCGAACACATGAATAATATACTCCAAAGCCAAGCACCATTTCTAGTTACACAGGTTTCACCTGATAACTATTCTTTAATGATAACCGAAAACCAAGGCGCGACTCAAACAAACTTTAACCCCACTGAACAACAACAAAAAACCCGTAACCAAACAAATGAGAAACAACAAACAGAAATAAAAGCAAGCAAAATACCACCAATTGTCTGTTACAACATTAACATTAAAGAATACATATGTAGTTAACACAAAAAACCTCCTTGGACATAGTAAATTCCTTTTTAAGAAAATAAATAAGAATATTTTCCAGATCATTGCTAACAATATCACAGATTTCAACAAGATTAAAAAATTTTTAGTTCAAACCAACACCAAAAGCTACCATTTCACACCCATAGAATAAAACGCACAATCAGTCCTCATTAAGGGATTCGACAGTAACTTAGATCAAGAAGATATTTACCACGCACTCCTAAAACAGAAACTAAACCTTAACATAATAAAATTTCTCAATTAATAAATACTAGTAACTGGGTAGTACAACTGCATCCTAAAGACCTCTTCGGACTTAAATACTCGTTAAACCTGACAATCGTAGTAGAGAAATTTGAAACTATACCAAGACGACACAATGCAAGAATTGTCATAGATTTTGGCATGTTGCGATAGAGTGCAACATGGAATATAGGTGCGTGGAGTCCACTGAACAGCATAAACCGGGAGAATGCTCACTAAGAGCAAATCAAGGAAAAGAAGAGGACAACGACAGCATACAGCCAAAATGCATTAACTGCGGGCAACTTGGTCATTCAGCTAGCTATAGGGATTGCATTGAAATACTGCAGAGGAAGGAACAAGCATCTTAGCCCGAAAGAGTAGCATACAGAAACTATGAAAAACCCAATATCTCCTACTCTCAGACCTTCAGGAATAAGACAAATGAGGTAGAAATCCCAGCTTCATCTAATAATGCTAATAAAAATGCCTGCATGAACCTTTTCTCATATCTTAATCAAATTGACAATTTTGTTCCCCAATATCGGAACTTTCAAGACAAAAACTCTAAAAGTCAAGCGCTTCTACAATTATTTCTCGTCGACGTAACCCTAAATGGAAAATTGTGGGAAACTCAAAATTCATCTGTTAAATATCAATTCACTAATAAAGCATTGATAAAAGATATTGTCTACAGAGCTTTCTCAAAACGCATAAATCTGACATAGTAGTACTGACCGAATCAAAGCTTAGTAACAAATATAATCCCCAATTTCAAAAATACAAAATTGTTAGAAAGGACCGCAACAACCAGCCCGGAGGTGGAACAGCCATTCTAATCAAGGACAATATTAAACACGAATGCTTTAGAAAAAAATATGTATATTTGTTTGAAAAGTTGAAGGTGATTGTGATGCAGAAAATATGAACATAACTGATTTCTCTCAAAATGTTTTGGAAGATGATAGTGTTGATGAATCGATTATTCGTATTGAAAACCAAAATACTTCTGAGGTAGAAGTTTGCTAATTATTGGAAAGGTGGAGTCTGCTAAAGAATATATTTTCAGGTGTTATTTTAAATTAAACGAAGAAACTATTTCAATGAATATATTCGCTGAATTAGTGCGGAAACTTATGTCCACGGAAGTTTCGTGTATATTGAAATCGTTCATTTAATCTAGTTGGTGCATTCTTAAGATATTATTTGAAGTATATAACGGAAAATGATATTGATAGTTTACCTCAAGCGCGGTATAACAGTCAATGTTATTAGCAGTCCTAAACATATATTTTCAAATTATAAAGTAGGTCTCACTCGATTTTCTTGCTTCAGTGCTTAGTTTTCCCACCATTATAAAAAAAAATTCAAATTGCGAAATAATTTCGTTGAAGTATGGGCGACGTATGTTGCATGATATCTTATCCTGTATCTGAGGCAGTGTTGGGCGTAATCTGATTGCAGTGTAATTTAATTAATAATTCCATTACAGTTTAGTCAAATTACAAAGTAATCTAATTAAATTGTATTCGATTACATATCAATCAGATTACTTATGAGAGAATATGTAATCTATCAAATGCGTAATCTGTTACAATATAATTAGATTATTTTGTAATCTAATTATATTGTAACAGATTACTTTGTAGATTACTTAAAAGTAATTAATAATATAATGAAATGAATTGAAAGAAAATAGTATTGTTCTCGTATGAAATTAGTTTTAGGGAGTTTTATGAAGAATTAGAATACAAATATCTTAAATATCTTAAATGTCTTAAATGTAATCACATTAATTAGATTAACATTTAGTGGGATTAACTTGTAATCGATTAATGTGTAATCAGATTAACTTGTAATCTCATTACACGTTAATCGATTACATTATGTAATTATGGAAATGGATTATATTTGTAATCTGTTACAAAGTAATCTGATTACAGATTACATGGTTAATTGTAATTGTTAATCATTAATCAGATTACATTTTGCCCAACACTGATAGGGAGTATTTGAGCTAGGCTAAAAATGTTGTATTTGTCTGAAAGGTAACCGATTAGGGACGTTTTCTGTGGGTACGGAACAGTTTGCTAATATGGCCTACTTTAAGACATTTTCGACCCTCAAAGAAGTTAATTTTTCGAATAGAAAAACATTTTTTGAATTTATATATTTTTTTTACTTATCTATAAACTTTTTTAAAAGTTAGTTATTATAAATGAAAGCCAGTAGAAGCTTATTGATTAAAAATTTGTTTTTGAAAAAATCACAAAGATTTCTCTTTAACCCTCAAACCCAACCTCGGAATCTCAGAAACCCCAGTGCCTAAAAGAGTTTAATTATTTTATAATATCTGAAATGAACACACCCACGCTCCTAGATATGTTTAAATGGCGTCGATGGCCATCTTGTCGTCAATCACGCGCTAGCGACCTAAGAGTATGGCCGGAATTATATCTGTGTTGGGGTTCGCAAGACCCCAGGGTAGTAACAACGTAATATTTTGCAGTTGGAGTTTCTTGAGAAATTAATGACGAAAAGTCAGGTTTTGACCACATTATCTACATTGGTGAGTTTTATTCGTTATATTATCTTATAATTTTGATTGTGTAATAGAAAAATGTCTACAAACATGGCATTATCCTGAATGATTTCTGTATTTTTGTCAATAAATCTCGTTATTTTATTGTTCTAGTATAGAAGATACAATTAAGGTGAAAATGGATGAGTAGATAACTCGCAGGTTGCACCATATTGATTCTGACGATGAAGAGACACAAGAAGAGGAAAGCCCATTAACTTCTGATAATATTCGTCCTTCTTTTGCTAAAGATACAAATGTGATAGAAATTGAAGCTTTGTTTGGACTTTATTATTTGACTGTGGTTCTCAATATGAATCATGTGACTACCAAAGAAGAGTTTGACAAAAACTCAAGGGTAGGTTATTTTCGTGCTACAATGACTGAAGCCAGATTTGAGTTACTAAAAAACTGCTTGAGATTCGACGATCATTCCACGAGAGAAGAACGCCGGGAGAATGATAGACTGGCACCAATAAGAGACCTTTTTGATCACATCGTCAACGTTTCTAATAATGTATATAGCCCGTCTGATTACTGTTCGATAGATGAAATGTTACAGGGATTCAGAGGATTCAGAGGCAGGTGTGTTTTCTAAATATAAATTCCAAGTACACCTGACAAATGTGGAATAAAAATAATAATGTTCTGTGACTCCAAAACTGCTTACATGATGCAAACTGTTTTCTATTTAGACAAAGACTCTGCTCCGAGAAACATTCCGTCTGCACATTTTTACACAATGACACCATGGCACCAATCGTAACTTGACCTGTGATAATTGATTCACTTCTATACTAGTAGTAAAAGAATTATTGGACAAACAAGTCACTATTGTAGGAACACTACGAAAAAAACAAAACAGAGATTCTTCCTCTTTTACTAGAGCTAAAAAACCGTGATTGAACTATTGTCAAGTTTGTTTTTTCGGAAAAACTTACTCGTTTGTCATGCTGTCCGCTGAAATCTAAACAGAAGAAGGTGGTTACTCCTTTATCGACAATACACACAACAGCAGATCCAGATGATAAAAACAAAATACCAGAGATGGTGGACTATTACAAAAAAATTAAGTGTAGGGTCGATTTAATGAACCAACTTTGTCATAAGTACAGCATGTCCAGGAAGATAAGGAGATGGCCAATGAACATTTTTTATGGCCTTTTAAATTTAGTTGGTCTTAATTCATATGTCTTTCTAAAAATGACAACAAAAACCGATCAAAAGCGACGCAAGCTTTTGAAAAATCTTGCCTTGGTACTCATTACGCTCACAAATGGAGGAACGTTTTACGTGGCGAACTTTGCCTACCAACCTTCAAGATCTGTTAGGAAGAATCTTACAAAAGTCGCAGCCTGTAGTAGGACAGATTCCTGCTCTCACGGCCAATAAAAGATGTACTGTGTGTCCCAGAGAAGAGGACCGAAAAACGTGGCCAACATACCCAAGCCATATGTCAAATATGTTTGTAAAAAAATTGTAACCTATTTTATGTATTACTGATTCACTTAATTACAAATAAAAAATTATTAATAATAAACCAAAATTTGTTGGGGTACCTGAGACCCAACGGTAGGATTAGCGCTTCTCCTGGTGTGAGTAGGGTTCAAGGGTTAAAAAATTCCGCAAATACGTAGAAGTAGAAGTAGTAGTAGTAGAAGTATTTAGTAAAATTAAATATATATAAAAAAAATTTTTTTTTTAATTAAACAAGAAGAAAAAGCAAAAGACGGAATCTTATTTCGGTAACGCGCACAAGATTGAAATCTAATTGAGTACAACAATTGTAGTGGTGCTGGAATCACATACACCAAAATTCAGAGAATAAACAAAGAAAAGGATAATAAAGAAGGAAGAACAATTTAGAAAAAAGAAATAAAAGTTTAAAATTAAAGAAAACAAGTAAAAAAGGTAGAATTCGTCTAAGACCAACTCTTGATACCCTCGATGAATGCCCGTATGTAATTTTGTATGGTCACCTCTGTGTGCTTGTTTAATTATTGAAGTGGTTTTTCCCATATATTTCTAGAACGGCTCGTCGCACAGTAAAAATGGTTACCAATTTCATAGGATTTCACATTCCGAAGAACTTTTCGGTACATTAAAACCCTCTAGGACTGATCGTTTTCACAGCATACGTAAAATTTCTAAATTTTTATATATCAACACCAAGAAGGGGCTGCCCGCTTTAGTCCATTTTTGAAATTTTATTTTCTACTAAGATGAAAACACCATGTACCAAATTTCAGCGCTTTATGTCGACGCGTTTCCACGCAGTGTCCAAATATATAGTGGAAAACGAAATTGTTGTATGGCAACCCCACGAAGGAGTTGCCCAATTTGTCTCAAGTCCGTGTACAAAATTTCATATCTCTAAGCGTAAGCGTTCTAATGTTATCGTGCGCACAGGCAGACAGAAACAGACAGATGGACATGCAAAAATCAAAATAACTTTTAATATTATGCGTAGGGAGTCCAAACCATTGTTTTTTCTACCATCATTATTTCTATGCCATACATAGGAATGATAAACTTAGCATTCCCTATAGATTACATCTATTATATAACAAGAAATAAAAAGTAATTATATATACTATAAAATATCAATTAATTAGTATTTCATTGCAGAGAAGAAGAATGGAATGAGGAAATAAAAACTATATTACATATGTGCATTTTAATGAGTTTTTTAAATGCAGTGATGGTAACAGCCGCCTGTATCACTGACAGGGTGATTATTCCACAGACGGATGTTTTGGACAAGATAAGAGCTTCCATCACAGTATTATGAAGGCGAAGTAATACCAAATTTCTATTTCGTTGGGAAGTAGTAAAATGGAAAAGTTCTGTCAGGTACTCTGGGGTTATTAACTTTTAGCAAATTGTACAAAGAAACCAAGTATCTTCGTTTAAGGTAAGAGGCAAAAGAACAACCGAACAAACAAGACCGGAGATGTGAGACATGATCTCACCTGCTTAAACCATAAATGAACCTCATACAGTCGTTTAGAGCAACGTCTACCTTGCGAATAAAGATAATATCCAATTTGGGAAAGAGTAGACATCCAAAAGTTAAATAAGGCAAAATTAGTGTTTTTAGTGGCCTTAGACGAAAACGACTGGATAATGAAGTCTGTGTAGGCTCCCGCAGATTTTTCTGATCGAATTATTAATGCTATCACATCACTTCATATTGGGGTTTAATACATTCCAATGTTGGTGACCTTATTTGACGTAGGCAGTGAAACGCCGTTCAAAACAATAGGTGGTATATTGGTTTCATTTAGTGTACTATTATAAAAGATAGTGCAAAGTGACTTCCCAGAATTTAGTGGCAGCCGAGTATAGTTGACCAGGCGCAAATTCGGTCCAAATCAGAGTTTATTAGTGCAACGCAATCCTCGGCTTTACTTAGATACAGTTGTACATATATAGATGAATTTGCACATTACGCACAACTCCTGGTAAATCGTTGATAAATAAGCAAAAGAGCAAGGAACCCATAATTAATCCTTTGGGAGCCCCTCGTACAAGCCGCCGCGAGAATCTTTTACATTGACTTTTTGACGACGATGTTGAGATAAAAAGCTGTTTATCAAGGAAACAACTGGGGTACTAAAATTAAAGGAGGATGACAGCTCCTTGAGAAGAATGCGATATTCTACGCAATCTAAGACTTTTGAAAAATAAATTCAGAAGAGCGGAAGGGCAGTGTCTCGGTCCAAAGCCAGTCTTGTATCTGAGGATACTTTTAAGACTGCGGTTTCGCAGATAAGGGTGGAGCGGAAGCCCGATTGTCAACCTTTTAATAAGTTGCAGGATTCCACATAATGCAGCATTTGCTTGAACATAAGCTTTTCTAATACTTTCGACCAAGAAACATATTAATTAGCATGAGATTGAGCAGGGGACTTCTTCGGTATACCGGCAATACAGATCCACAAATTAGGGAACGTAATAACATTAAACAAGTGTTAGTGATATGTAAGATATACTTGCCAATGTATATTTTAATCAGCCGCGGTGATACGCTGCTTGGACCGATTGCATTAGAGTTAATAGTACTGGGGCCGGATTCACTAACTTGGAGAGTTGTGGAGATGAGAGTTCTTTCGACACTTAACTCTCCACGCGGAATTCTGTAACTCGGAGAATTTGCATTGAGAATTACGAAACTCTCTATTCCACTCGACAAAACTCTCGGCTGTGTTAGTTGTGGAGAAATAGGAAGAATATTTCGCATATCCTGACTATGTTTAAAAAAAAAATTTATTGAAATCCTTGCAATACTTACAGGGAAATATGGATTTTGGTGTCTCAAGTTATCCCCTAAAAAATTTAAACCATGCGAAAATGGTCAATTTAGTCGTCTTCGTCTTCCAGTACAGAACAGATGCTATAAAAATTTTAAATGTGCACGTTAAAACTTTATAGGATTACATCGAATCTACATTTTGTCCCCTAGTTAGATGTGTAATAAATTTTTGAGTCTCGTAAATGGATAACTAAAATGTAGTGAATCAGTCCTTATTAAGATGACAAAATTACCGTTTTTTGGTACAAAAATGGACATATTTTCAACTCATCATTATGAAGAACTGGTAAGTTGTGGAAATTCACTTTCCTTGAGAAAAAAAAATATAGGAACTGGGGTGTATATGACGCAAATGAAAAAAACCGTCTTTAATCGGTCAAAAGTCAGTTCTGAAGTTAAAATGATCAAATAAACTACACCACTCGATTATCCGCTTCTCCCTCTTTAATTTAATATCGAACATGACGTATTTTGGGCAACTCCCAATGAAGGGTGGCACGACCCCCATCCCCAAAAATGGTTCATCTATATTTTTGTACTCTAGATCCTAAGTCCGATGAGAGAAACTCCAATGCTCTACGACCCTCCCACACAGAGGTATCCGTCCTTCAATATTGCGACACTTCTCACGTTTTCCCTAACTCCTCAAGTGGGTTAGAGAATCGCGAATGGAGAGGTTTAATCGGGGAAAACGAAAATTCTCATCTCCAAAACTCCCAAACTCTCCGAGTTACAGAGTCCGGCCCCTGATAGCAACGGTAAGTTCATTTAAGTCATTGCCATGGAACGAGAATGTGTTGGAATTAGGGATAAAATATTCTTGTAATACGTATTTTATTTTGTTTCAAGGCCATACTTGTCAAAAGAAAAACTTTAAAGTTCTTCCTTTTGCCGCATCAAAATAATTTATATTGATTGTGGTGGTTGTAAATTAGATTTATAAATTAGATTTGGAAGCTCTATGACGAAATTTATTTATATTAAATAAATTTTTTTTTTTAAGAATGAAAGAAAAAAAAATATTATGAAGTCATCAATATGTATTTAAATTACAAAAAAATACAATGATAATTCAAATATATCAAAATTTAATTTTTTTTTTAATGGCAATGCTCTTTGAAAGCTCTTTATCATTTCGAACAGCGGTGTCCAACACCATCGCCACTCGCCATATGTGGCGAATAGACTATGTGAATGTGGCGAATGCGGCACTGAAATATTTTTACCAAGAAATGTCATATTTCTTTTCTTCGACTAATAAAAAAAATTAGCTAGTTCCTAAACCAAATTCAATTACTTTCTAAACCAATTTCTTAAAGGTTTTTGTCACAAATTTTACCAGGTTTTTAAAAAAAAACACAAGAAATTTTATTTTTACGAAGAAGTATGTTAGAAAATTTTTAAAACATATTTCAATCAGAGTAGGCATTTTTATTTATTTTCCATATATGATTTTTAGTTGAGTTTCGCGCGTCGGTCTGGTAGCGTAGTGTCTCGGTGCGTTTAATAGTTTTGACGTTTAACGTGGTTTTATCATAGTTGGAACTTTCAAAAGTGACACTTCGAATAGAAGTGCACACCAAGCGCTATATCGGAAGGAGTGCGGTGTGTATCCCTACTTTTTCAAGTCATGTGATGTGCACATAGCAGTGTTTTAAAGTACATCGATGTGTGACACCTGAATGCATACCTTGCAATTTCGAACTAAGTGATTCGCAATTTTTATTAATATTTTTAATTTATATAAAAAAAATTCCACCATAAAAATGGATAAATATTTCAAACGAGGAAGAAGAAGAACCAAATAGTTCAACTGAATTAGATAAGAATAAACGGAATTAGAAAAAAGTCGGGGATTAGAACTTGCTGTGATGGAACAATACCAAAAACCTGTATGTATAGGTATTGTGTAATAAAAATTTTATTGACAACAAAGTGGACAATTTAAAAAGGCATTATCAACAAATACAAAGTGATTTTGATAGGAAGTTTCATATTGGTAAACATTTTAGAGCTTATGAAATAAATCGGTTAAAGTCACTTTTTTAAACGGTTTTTAACAATATCCGAACTTGTAACTTTAGGCAGTTATAAAACGGCTTGAATTCTAGTACAAAAAAAAACCGTTTTCGGACGACGAGTTAATTAAAGAGAATATTCTGTCTGTTATTGAAATTGTACTCGAAAATGATATAATGAAAAAAATAAAAAATATGCAACCAAGCCACCAAACTATTGCTCGTAGAATCATGTGATATCCGAGACATTGCACAGTTAATTTTTTGGATACGTCTTGTATCAAATGACTTTAAAATATATGAAGAAATGTTAACAATTCGTGGAATGAAAGACCATACTAAAGGTATAGATATTTTTAAAACTTTTGAAAGTGTCGCTCAAGATTTTCATCAGATTAGATATGACCAAATTAGTATCCGTCACGACAGATGGTGCTCCAGCAATGGTTGGAAAGAAATCTGGATTTGTAGGCATTTTGAAACAACAAACTAACGTATCTTTGGTAGCTTTATTCCATTGCATGATACATGTAGAAAATATTTATGCTCAATTATCCATAACTGACATTTTTAAATTAATTATATTCGAAGTTATGAACCACCGTCAGTTTTTGGAGCTATTGAAAGAAATTGATGACACTGAATTCAATGATCCTGTGTGTTTTACAAATGTTCGTTCATTAAGCCATGGAAAGGTTTTGCAAGGATTTTCTTCACTGATTAATCCTACTCGGGATTTTCTTGAAACAAAAGAAATGCTTACAAAATTTTCTATAATCGAATAAAATTAATGGCAATGCGACTTTTAGTTTCCCACCATCATAACATTACATATTAATGAGTTGAATTTAGAACTTCAGGGAAAAGAATAGCTATTATGTGATCTATCTATCTATCTATATGTACGAGAATTTATGTATAAGTTAAAACTTTTTGTAATACGCATGGAAAATCATTTCGTTAATATGGAAAAATATAAAGAAGATTCTAATTTTAATAGACAGCGTTATGTCGGATGGTTGCAGGAACTGCAAGGAAAATTTGAAGATCGTTTTGTTGACATTGAAAAATTCAGACCGGCTTTCCAACTCATGCAAGGTCCTTTCCATTTTGATATCACCAATTCCTATAGTTATCTCAAGATATCGCGAATATGCTAAGTTTGGACCGGCGTAACTTTGAATCAGATATGCTCTTGCTTCAAAGCCAGAACGATTATCATTGAAATGGAGAATCAGTTTTAATAATGTTGGCTCGCCTATTAAAGACAAATGAGTTTTTGGCACTCGATTCAGGTATTGTAAAGGACTTGAGTATGTTTGGAACAAATAGGCGTGCGAGTGCACTTTTTCGCTGTAAATTTCATAAAATCAAAGTATCTATCCAATATTATTGACACAAAAATTTGGAGGCAGAACTAAAATGTGCAGTTAACTTGGGTTGAACAAGTTTTATAATTTCCTGTCAGCGCGATTCGTATCATTTTTTCATTTTATAATTTTATAATTCTTTTATAACTTATTACATTTTTAAGAGTTTTCCTAGTGCCTTATTTATTCGCTGATAATATTTCTTGTCGTTGCCTTTGCTCGACTGACATCAAACAAGAGCCCCAATGACAATTCAATTGTAAGCAAACAAACCGGCATTGCAAAACGTTAATTTTTTTACCACAGCTGTTTATTTTTGTTAATATTTCACTTTTATTTTATTTTAAACACAATAATTAATTAGTAAAGCTATTAAGCTTACTTGAAGAATGCTTTTCCACGACATAAACGCCGCTTGTTTCTGCAGCACAACACAGCGCACTTCACCACCATAATTATAGACTCCGGAGTCTCGATTATAACAAATCTCTTTCACAGAAAAATTATTTGAACCAGTTTTTCAATATTACAAAATTTTAAAGCACTTTTATTAATGTTTTAACTCACAAATCACTTAAAAAACACCCTACCTAAGAAATGACAAATGAGAAATGTCAGAAATATCGAACTGACACAAACTAAAACCCCAGCCCTCTTGTCATTTCCCTCCCGTGACCACAAAAAAATTGCTTATCACACGTACACGAATTTTATACAATCTAGCCTATCCTTTCGTTTTATGATCTAAGGTTGACAGTTCTGATAACAATTCAAATAAATTAATTAATTGCATTTGTTGTGGAAAAAATTAATTTCTGGACTATTCTAGTGGAATAATTTAAATAATAATTGTGTTTTTGTGTGGTAAAAAATGGTTTCTTTATATTAATCATGCATTAATTTAAACAATTGTGTTTTTGGTGACAGATCTCAGAAAAAAATTGTGTTTCGTGAGCTGCCTGCTCCTTTCTACGTTTTTCTGCTCTACTTTTTTTTCATTTCATTTATATATTTATTATTGGCAATTGTACAAGTAAGATGGTAGGTCTTTAAGTTTGTACAAGCTTCTAATTATAAATTCAACATTAAATAACCAAAATTTAAGAAACTAAAAAACTAAAAAACTAAAAAAAAACTCAAACTAAGCAGCTAAGAAATAATATTAACCAATCAATTCAGAGCAAATATGAAATAATCCAAAAAAGTAAAAAACAAAGTAAAATAAGATATGAGTCAAAACCAATAAGATAAGGAAAGTAAAGAAAAAAAAGAAATAGTAGTATTAGTTGTATAAGTACATAAGCATTTCATGAAACTGTTGAGTGTGAGAGCTCCCAAAGAATTTCGTAGAGCAATTGGAAGACTATTCCAAAGTCTAATGGTGAAGACGAAGAATTGGCGCTTGGTAGTTAGTGAGGTGAATCGCGGTATAATAAGTTCAATTGTTCTATTGGATCTGCAATATTGGAAGCAGTCATGCAAATATTTAGGTACACGGTATTTAATAATTTTAGCCAAGAACAAAATACAACGAAATTTTAAATATAGCACAAAGCTGCAACCAAAGATGGATGAAACAAACTGTGAGATGTGGTCATATCTGCGGAGGCTGTAGTTATATCATACAGTTGAATTGAAAGCAATATTAAGCTTATGTGACGATTGTGAATCGAGTTCGCTAAACACTTCACATCCGTATGTAATTACCGGAATAAGCATTGATCGGGCAAGCATTAAACGTGTGGGTAGTGTTATAGAGGCACTGGATGCCCATAGTGCACGAAGAGCACCATATAACTTTCGTAATGTACTGTCAACATGATCACTCCACGATAGCGTTCTATTGAATACAAATCCTAAGTTTCGAGCGGAATTCACAAAGCATATATCAGTACCATTGAGTGTTACAGAGGGGAAATAGCTAATGTCGAGCAGTGTTCTGTAAATCACTATGCACTTTGTTTTATCAGGATTTAGTAGGAGTTTATTATCCACCGACCACTGATGTAAAGTCTCCAAATCCAGATTCAGGCAACATACTGCGTCTCCAACCAATCCAACTGGTCTGGACAGGTACAGCTGAGCATCATCTGAATCAAGGTGTAATTGACAGTGATTAACACGACCAAATATATCATTAACAAACATTACAATAAGAAGTGGTCCTAATATGGAGCCTTGTGGTACTCCAGAATTTATTGCTAAAAAAGAACAAAGCCTGCCATTGGAAAAGACTGCCTGAGACCGACCACTCAGGTAGCTAAAAATCAAACTAGCGGCATGATAACTAAAATTAAATTCTCTGACAAGTTTTTTGCAAAGAATTCCATGATCAACGGAATCGAAAGTCTTAGAAACGTCCAGAAATACAAGAGCAGTAAACTTATCCTTATCTAATGCGATTCTGATATCATTAGTTATTTTTAATAAGGCAGTCATACAGCTATGATTGGCTCTAAATCCAGATTGGTGATCATGTAACAATCCATTGGTCTTAACGAAGGTTGAGATTTGTGCAGATATAATCTTTTCTCTAATTTTAGATAAGAAAGGAAGGATAGAGATAGGACGAAACTCTGACGATGGATTTTTCGGAATATTTAAAGGCACGAGGAAAAATTGAGGTCATAAAACATGTATTACATATATGAGCAATAGGAGAGAGAATAAAGGGCAATAGTAATCGTACAAATTTAGGGTTGATCATGTCGAGGCCGGTAGAACACGATTTAAGGCACTTAAAGGATTCAAATACATCAGCCTCAGTCACCCTCAAAAAGGAGAAGCTCTCTCGAGATTGAGATGAAACCAGCGATAAGAGATCCATGGCGACTTCGGAAGACGAAGAATGATGGTTCGCGAGAAAATAGTTATTTAATTCATCGGGATCAGCCTCACAACAATTCTTTTTCTTGGAATTTATGCTTAGAGACTTTAATTTGTTCCAGAGCTATTTTGTAGGTAGATTGATGTTCAAAACCGAACAGTAGTATTTTTTCTTTGCAATTTTAACGGCAGTAGAAACACGATTACGTAGAATACGATATTCCTCCCAAAAATTGGATGACCGAAACCGCTTCCACAGACTATAAGCTCGGTTTCGTGCACTGATTAGAGAAAGAATGCCATTGGACAGCCATGGGCAATGGGCACTAACAATAGTTTTAGTAACAAGGGGTACATGCCTGTCATGCAAATAATTCAGTGCACAGCACAAGAAATTAACCTGCCCTTCGACAGATGAAGATGAGTGAACAGTATGCCATGGAATTGACTCTGCGTCTTGAAATAACATTTGTAGATTGATGCGTTGATAAGATCTGAAGGAGACTGTACGGGGATCATCTTGTACATCTAAAAGTATATCATACGTAAGATATATTAAGTCATGATCAGATATCCCTGGAAGAGAAATCTGATCATGAAATAAAATGCGACTTTCATGAGGAGCAAAAAAGGCATCGAGAAGTGAAGACGAGTGGCTAGTAAAATGTGTAGGCTCTTCATTAATACGATGTAAGTCAAGGCACGTCATTAATGCGTTAAAAGAGCAAGTAGGACCCAAAGGCTGCAGAAAGTTGTAATTAAAATCACCACTCATAATGATATTCTCATAGTGAGGGACTATATGGCATAAATCATATTCCAGATTAACATGATTGCAGAGCGGGGGTTTGTATACGCATCTTATTAAGATTTTAGTAGGATCTGAGCCAAGTTCACAAAATATGTACTCTGCTCCAGTGTGATTATCATAACTTCGTAAGACCTGTTTACACTTTACACCATCTCTGACGTACATAGCGACAACCCCTCCACGTCCTCTCGCTCTGTTACAATGGTATATTTTAAAGCCGGGAATATTAACAAAACTGTCACTAACCTCAGGTTTCAGCCAAGTTTCCGACACGCAATTCACATGGAGCAATGAACCACACAACATTACGCGAATTTCATTTATCTTCGCCAGCAAACTTCTCGAATTAAAATGCGCAATCCTGAGCCCAATTTTCTGTTTACATAATATATTAATTAAGGTTTTTGTGCACACAACTTCGTCAACACCATCAGCATTATCCATTTACGAACATAATAGGAGTACGCACACACAGTTGAAATAAATCGGGTATAAAGTACAAAAAGATAACAGATAAACTCAAGTAAAACTCTAATATACCTATATAAAAAGAAAAACGAAAGCAAAGGGATTCTAAATTAATGAATATGTAAAAAGAAAAATCAAAACTTAGCAAAAATAGTGTGATGACAATTTATGTAACTATGAACATCGAGTCCGTCCTCCTCAGTCGAGCACAACAGGTGCTGTATAATAGATTATTAAACGACAGTATACGAGAGTTGGTTCATCTCCTTCATTTCTCCGTATATACACATGCCCAAAGATGTGAGAGCAGCAACAATTATTCGTTCCTTTTTTAGTTTTAACGCCTCACGGAAAATACGATAGTTTTGAGAAGTTAGGCTATCATTAATAAACACAGGAGAAGACTGATCACCAACATTGCCAATACCAAGGTCATGCAGCCGTATTATTTTGGAGGCAGAAGGTGCAGCTTTCAACTTATTCCTCACAGCAGCGCCAGTATAGAATTTTTGTCAGAGGGGCACCTAAACTTCATAATAAGAACCGACTCGGTCACACTCTTCTCATTATTTGGTGTTTTGGGTCGAAATATGTTGATAGGCACAATAGGTTGATCTAAACTAACGAATCGAGAGAGTGCATTGAATATTTCCATTAAATTTTCGCCTTTAACAAACGGTACGCCCGTAATCACAGCATCACACAGCTTATGACGATGTTCAATGGATTCCAAACGTACGCTAAATTGATTGAAATTAGTCTCCATCTGCACAATTTTATCATTAAGTACCTCAAATTTATCATTAAAGAATTGGGTAAGCCGAGCCTCCAAATCAGTGACAGTCACTTTTAGATCAACAACAGCTACACTGATAGGAGCACTGATAGTTTCATCGACGTGTTTTATAATTTTTTTCATTTTAGCTTCAATAACGGAGTGAACATTCGATATTTCGGCTTTAACTGCAGTCAGTGCGGGTGAATATATGGAAGATTGCTCCAAAGTGTCCACAGCCGTTCCCCTTCTTTGGATTGTCCTTTTCACCCATTAGCACAGATAAGTATGTGTTACTATATATACAATTATGTTACAGAACGCAATTACAATATTATGATATCGCAATGATAATCGGAGATCACCAAAATTAATGCCGATTATAAGTAATTATGTTGAGAACTTTTAATAATTTTAACACCATATTTAGGCGGACACAGCACAGATCATCAATTAAACTTTACGAACCAAAACGTTATCATATTACCAGCAAAATTATAAGTTAAACTCGGACGACAAACAAACACGTCTTACTCACAATTTCCCTAAGTTGAGCTGCTCTGCTCTGAACTTTTTTCGATTTCATTCATGTTCTCGGCATCCAAAAATGTGTATAAATTCTAAGAAAAAATTGCAAGCAAATTTCCAAGTAAAAATTGAATGCTTCCCTACATCAGGGGAGAGGCATTGCTGTTGACCTCGACCATTGAAAAGCATTACCGATTTGTAGGTCTACTTGCCCAGTCTTTTTATGTCATAAGCTTGTCTATGATTAAAGCATTTCTGCCTTGCTCTGCTAAAAAAATAGAAACTTGGGTGTGTGCCTGAACACACTTTCTGTTAATAACAATATTTCTTAGCTACAATTTTCGTCGTAGCTAACTAACTTGGTTACCAGAAATGTTCATAAGTTTTTTATTTTTCTGATACCTATGCGTTCTTCATCTGTATAATTTACTTATTTGTGCTTATGTGTTGAGTGTTGAGCGATTAAATACGAGCTTTAAGCAGCCCTTTACAAATTTTTGGGGATCTGATGATCCTCTTCCAAGAAAAGCGTTCATAAGAAGGAAAAATATTTTGAAAATCTAATATTCACATCTACGTGCATACATGCCAATTCTTCAAACAATTCCGTACTTTGAGAAATTTTCTCATTGAAAGCTAGTAGCTCTTCCATAGTTTGAAATACTTTTATTTCCTTGTCAATTTCTCTTCTGATGCCATTAGATCGTCTCATTTCCTTTTTTAAATCTACAATGTTGTAAGATAGTTTCAAAAACATGTCTGTTATGTCCTTTCTTAATTTTTTAATTTCTGATGACAATTCTACTTGACAGTTACAAATTCTCGAAGTGCTTGGTTCTTCATCAAGAAAAGAGTAAGCTGTAAAGATAAGTTTTTATTATTCACTTATAGGAACGATGAACTCCTATTTTGTGAAAAACTAGTTTTTATAATCTGATGATATTCCCAGTCATATCGAACGAGCAACATTGTGATTTCATTCTCATTGCTTATGGGTGGAAAGAAGTTCAGCTAATGATAACGTTAAAAACTTTTATTTATGGCTATATTATAATATCTACTAAATCTTTTCTAAATAGGATCGGTTTCAAAAGATGTTAAAGTAGTACGTACAAGTCGAAGGAATATTCACTAGTGTTGCAAAAGTCTTTTGGGTTGTGCTATCTTCAAGATCCTTGTCATCTAACATAAAAACCGTGTTATTATAATGCAAAAAAAAAAATATAAATGTTTTTATTTATACCTGCTTTTCTTTTTAAAATGTTGCTGATTGGATCCATGACTTCAGTAGTTAAGTAGTGGTATAATCAATTAAATGGCAGCAGGAATAATCTTAAAAATAGTTTACAGGTTTGTACTCTGGAAGAGGTTGTGTATGAAATTTTTTTTATTATTAGGTACTTCATAAAGACGACTAATGTATAAGTGGGATGAAAATGCTACAGTTAATAGCAGGATGGTTAATATGCAGACATATCATTTTCTTATTAATGTAATCTAAACTGTGGACCTCTTTAATTGGAGACATTTCTAAACTATGAGATCTTGAGCAGAATATATTCAATAAAGTCGAATTAAATGGATTTTCAAAGAATGGGGACAGGTTTTCAATGGAAAAGCTGTCAAATACTGGTTTGCCATTTTCTTCTTTAATCGATTCTATTTTATAAACTTTATTTTGATGAGATAAATAAAAATTATTTGGATAACGCGTCGAGAATTTAAAATCTACTGTCGAAAAATTTTCGTACCCTGATCCGTCAAATTTTTCAAATATGGGATTTCTTTTTGAACATCAGTGGCCATATGGGTTAAACAGTGAAAATTATATGTAAGTAACTGGTCACTGTACAACTGAGGAATATCTTTCACAAAATCAGTGAGCAGATCATGTGCCTGTGACGTATCGCCTTCAATTAAAAGAATTCGAATTCCAATACTCAGTTTTAAAAAATGTTCATATCTGTCATTGTTTAATATAAATTTTAAAACAAAAAGACCCGTGTACAGCAAAAATAGGCGCAATTCAGTTGCTTTCAATCGATCTAAATCACATAAGTCTCGGGGACATCTGCTAAATTCAAAAGGAATTTGAAATTTGATAGCGTTTAGATGTTCATTAAATGTACTTATTTTCAAAGAAGAAAGGGAATAGCAGTTTCCTCTGTATTTTACCCAAGCCGATAACAAAGTTTTTGTGACACTTAGACACACAACATGCATATAGTCAAATGGGACCTGTTTAATAACATCGATCTGCAATATTTCCAAGGCAGTTGGATGGATTTGATGATGGTGTTCCGCTTGAATTCTTGATCGATATGTTTCGTTTGTTCGACATTCATTAATTTCAAACGGATAAATGACTTTTCTTCCCGCTAGTGTACCCTTTTGAATACATTTAATACAGCAATAATAACCCGTGTGACCTTTACGTTTTAATACAAAAGAGTGAGCTGGAGCATCAAAATTAAATGCTCTTATAATTACAGAATATCCTTTATTATTCCACAACATTCCTTCATCAATAAGACCACTTAGTTCAGAAACAAAAGGCGATAAATATGTATCAGAATCCTTAGGTTTGCTATACACCTACAACGAAAACGTGGCCAGTTTTAACTACATTACAAAGAATTGGCCACACCTGCTTTCGTGAACTTTTTGCCACTGGAAGACCATCCACGTTAAAATCTAATGTGATATCTGCTTCTTCGTATACTCATTGCAGATAAGGAAATCTGTCAAGCCATCTTTAAGACCATAATGCACGTATTCCCCGCCATCCAAAGGAACCGAAACGTTTTCTCTCGGAGTTTTTATCAGAGTTCTTGGATCCCTAGGAAGATTGATGCCTTCCTTGGAAAGAATATCTAACAGGTCCCTTAACGCTTCATTAGTTATTACATGTTTAATGGCCCATTTACCCAATTTTTTTGACAGGTCTAAGCTTTCCGTTTGAGTCTGAACTTTCGAATCTAAGCTGCCACTACTGCTAATCGTAAATAGAGATTCTAAGCAAATCTCTTCATTTTCAAATATTTCAGGTACAGGTTGAGAACGATTCTAGGAGGTTCTTCTAGGGGTAGGATTCTGGGAGTATGTACTAGGCCTATCCATAATAGAATACACAAGCTCGTCTGCTTCTCTTCGAAGCTTTTTAGATCTGTACATATTTTGCTGCCATTTATCTTTACCTTATAATAATCACCTTTTAGTAGGTATTCCTATGTGATTTAGAAAATATGAAATTAATTTATCATTTTAAATCATATTTTTCATACCAGAAATATTCTAAACCCAGAGAAAACTTTAAAATTTTGTTTGCATATACGTATTCTGTGGCTCCAAATTAGTATAAAAATTAATAAATAGAAAAAGTTTTCGTAATAGGGATAAATCTCCATAAAATTTAATTTTGTAGGCCTGTGTAATTAATGTTAAAAGCACTGATACTCACCCTTTACACTGATTAAATTGAACAAACTGCACAACGTTAACTCAAAATTACACAACCGCACGCTACAAAACTTTACAAGGGAATGAGCAAAAATTGAATCATCTCAACGGCCCCGTGGCATAAATACTGCATTTTTTTCACCGAAATGAAGAATTATCGAATTTGCAGTGTTTTTTAGCTGGAAACTATTAGAGTGCTAAATAATTTCACCAAAGTGAAGAAAAGTCGAAGTTTCAGACTTTGAGAATTCTTCGCCGCCTCGTGACTTCGCTCTAATGTTTTCTGGGTAGAGACAATGATGGCCTATCAAACGGATTTCTGGACTTGTACGACTTCTAATAAAGGTGAATTCGTCTATACGAGCTTAGTAGCTCGTTGGAGGAGTTATAGTAAATTTGTGATCTTGAATGACTTGTACGTAATACGATTATTGTCTTTATAATGAGCTTGAACCGATTGATAGAGATTGTCCGTACGAGCTTGATCGTTCGTTAACGAAGCTGGCGCAGGGCAGTTCCAATTGACGGAGTCAAGAGAAGTAAACCGACCCTATGTCGGGTTGATAATTCTGTGAAAGTAGGTGCCGATTAATTGTGGAAATGCAACTATAATTTCGATACTGCTACAACACGGAAAGTGTGGGCTCAAATCGGCCCTATGTCGACTTAAGGACAACCGTAATTACAGTGGAGCGTCGACCTGTAAGTTAGCCCAGACGAAGAGTTTCCGCAAGCAAAAATTTATTTAAACATACTTCTAGCCAGTGAAATTCTTTTTGCTAATGCAGTTTAGTTTTTATTATTCTTGAATTGATTTCTTGTAATTATTTTTCCTATCCAAATTTCTCTCGTAAACCCCTATTCACGAGCGCGATACGATACGTGCGATATTTTGGTGACGTCCTGCTCTTTTTATAGATCTATCTCTATTTGCGACTGGGTTTTATCGCGTGATACGTTATAAGGTTCACAGCGGTTTTTAAAGTGGAGGGGGTTGTGAAAGCAGCAGGATGCCTACATAATTGGCTTCCCTGTGAGGAAACAGAAGGAAACTGGAGGACTATCTGATGTGATAGGTGATGAATGAAGGTGCTCAGAGCTTTCAATGGAAGTAGTTGTAAAAGATGAAAAAAAAATAAATAAAACATAAAGTAGTTTCACTTTTAGTTTTAATTAAAAGAATTAACAGGCAGTTCTTCCTTACAGCTAATAATATTAACAATATATAAAGGAAAAGAACACATTGTTTTATCACATAAGTTGCTGCTCAGAATACAATTCACGTAGCCGAGGTTTCCACTTCTTCATTGCTCCCAACGATCTGCGGCACTGTCTTAACTTCTTCGTTTGCTTAAAGATAATTAAATTGTTTTTACTTCCCGTTTTAAGTGTTGTTACAATATTAATACTTACATATTATAGTAAACTTCGACATTCCTGTGGAACTGTGACAGTCGATTACAAAAATGTAAACACACATAAATGTTGACGTTTAAGGTGAAAATCGCAGCAAACTAAGAGTATTGCTGCGATTAATTTTTGTATCGTACGAAACGTAGAAAGAGTAAGCATGTTCGGCGACAACTACATTGCTGCAGCCAATCAGAGCTGAGTCGCATGCGATAAATCGCGCTCGTGAACAAGCCTTAAGTCTGCATACATTATTCGTTGACGTTAAACTAATCACATTCATGTTTTTTTTTATTTTCTTACAATTTCAGAGCCTACCTAAATAATTCCTTTTAGTCATCAACAAGATATTTCAAAGTACTTTTGCTAGAATTAATTTGCAGCAATTATAGTGCTTTTTTTTTAAATCTATCGAATGTATAGTCTGGAACAGACGTTTCGTCACATACCTAGCCATAATTTCCAGAAATTAGATGAAGTTTGATTTGAAATAGCCATTTAGCGCAGCCACATTTGTACTGAATCGGGTAACGCCCTCGCTGCAGGATTTCGAGTGAATTTAGCATGCGCTACATTGTTTTATTGGCTTACTTATATTTGTACACCCTCTTCACTTAAATCTAAATCGTATTTAGCGCTAAAATTCCCATTTGATCAAAACTATATAAAAACCAAATTCAATTCTCAAATGTCATTCCGCACATCTTTTTCTTCTTGTTTTTAATGAAGTTGCAGGAAAACTGATCCAATTGTAGGGAAGAGTTCTTCAAAGTATAAAATCTTGATATCCTGAAATTGGACGACCTGTTTTAGAAATAGATACAAGAATCCACTTCAACATTCGAACAGCGGGAAGACCATGAGAATTTAGATAAGGGCATTCATGTAGGGTATCATAAGAATTGCTCTTAAACCAATTCTCGCTTTTTTCTTTGTCATTATATAATATAATTTTGTATGTAACTGCAATGTTCCGTTTTACTTCAAAGGATGCCTTGCACCTTTAACGACATCCTATTGGTAACTAGACAAACTACGATTTCGGTAGAGGTCGGAGTTTGTAAATTTTATGAAACATTTTCAATAAACTCAAGTTCCTGAATCAGGTAAGCTACCTACCAATTTATCTACTTACTACACCTGCATTTTGCCGCCGTATGTGATGAAGAATATCAACTTGGAAGAATTTTAATGAAACCATATGTAGTCAAACCAAATATTAGTCAATTTTAAGCATATTGCTCCCTACGAGAAGTATAGTCGAGAATGCTTCTGCTACTCTATCACAGCGCCTTCGAGGTTTGTTAAAAAAGGTTACTAGTTTAGAAAAAACCACGTCGATAACAAAACATGATGTCCCGCGCTTAGGTTAGATACAAATCTCTCGCAGGGTGAAACATCTCGTCAAGACTAATCATAATTTCTAAAACGCCATTTCCGATGGATTTATGTTTTTGAGTACTTTTTGCATTTAATATCATGTAGCCTTTTTCGTGAACATTTTTTTCTTCACTTTCACCTATTTGAGCAATTTTGATTTTTGCAGTGGTTTTTCGCATATATTTCTAGAACAGTTCGTGCGACAGAAAAAATGATTATAACCAATTTAATAGGATTTCATATTCTGAAGTTTTTAGTACAATTAAAACGTCTATCGTTTTCACACTATCCGTAAGTTTTCACACTATCCGTAAAAAGCCAAAATTTTTACATGGCAACACCAAGAAGGAGTCGCCCGATTTAGTCCATTTTAGACATTTTTTTTGCTAGTACATACAATGAAAACACCATGTATCTAATTTCAGCTTTCTATGTCGACGCGTTCTCATGCAGTGTCCAAATATATAGTGGAAAACAAGATTTTTGTATGGCAACCCTACGAACGAGTTGCCTGATTTGTCTCATTTTCGAACTTAATTTTACTTTTTTTTTAAAGTCCGTGTACAAAATTTCAGCTCGCTAAGTATACGCGTTCTCGAGTTATCGTGCGCACAGACGGACGGACATGCAAAAACCAAAATAACTTTTAATATTATGCGTGGGTGTCCAATCCATTTTGCTCTTCTATCATTATTTCTATGCGTTACAAAGGAATGACAAACTTAGCATACGGAGCAACGGAGCAACGGAGGATCCTATTTGTTTGCGGGTATACCTGAATTGTGCAACGCTGTAAGCACTCTTGGGCTGAATCGTGCCACTGGATATAGCTGACAGTGATAGAACAATTTTTATCAGAGTAATAACGATAAATCTTCTATTTTTGTAGTTGGCTTCTATAGCGCTAAGGTTTCATACAAGCTTTTCAGCATCTCCTGACAGACTTGCTGTGCGATACCAAACCTCCTGGAAATCTAAAATTTGTGCAGCATCTTTACCGGTTGCCTTAATTTTTAAATTCTTACAGGGAGTCGGACGCAATTGACTCATCTGTTCTGGTAATTCTCCATCCTTTTTGTAGTTGCTCAAAATCCTATCCATCTTATTCGGAATCAGTATTCTATTGCTCTCAAACAAAGTTCTTCAAAACTCAGGCTGATTCATATTTTACTGGTCTGCACTACGATTCTGTGTACCGCTACTGAAAGGTGAAATATCTAAAATGATTAAGATTAAGGTTGAGTAGGAAGGAATGGTAACTAGGATTACTTTGGATCTGAATTTATGATGGCCAAGAGTTATATGACTGCTTTGTAAATATAATCCAGTCACACTGTGCATTTCAAATTGATTAATGCACGCGAGTTGTACCTAATACAAATATCATGTAAAACATCAAAAGTCTTAATAAGACGTCAAATATCCAGCTAAGCAAACAAATTCGGACAGGTTACCTAGCTAAGCTTTTTCTGTGCCATCACTGGCTGTTATAATACGGCGAAGTAAAAGATGAAGACTTAAATTCGGACAGGCCATAATATCATCAATTAATAACAATAGCACTAGCGTGCCGGGACTTAAGGATATAGGGTCTTTGATTAGAAGAGAACGTCGGAGAAGTCGCAAGAGTGAGCTGGAAACTTTCAACCTAATGTAATATGTTGATGTTACTATAATAATTTTGTCAAGTAAATTTTTCCTTTCCTCTACAGCTTCCCCAGCATTTTGAACAGAAGAATTACATAAATGAACATTTTCAGAAATAAAGGAACTGGCAAAAATTCAAAATTAGTTATTTTTTGGGGTTCGATAATTAGTAAACAATTTTTTTTTATATTTTGTTAAATAATTTATTGATATTATCAATACAATGTCTGATCAGCTAAATTTCTTAAATTTCTTACCCACAATAAAACTGAAAATGTAAACTATTAAAAACAAAAATATAAATACATTTACATAAAAAAAAACCAAACCCAAATAAAAATAATTAAAAAAGGAACAATTAATTATTTCAAACACATTCGATTGGACGTCTTCAAATGGTAAAATTGGTTATTTATCATAAATACTCCTATAAATATTTCTGCGAATCGCTTCCAGATGAAATCTTATCCAAAAAAATTACTCTATTACTTTTTACAACTAATTTCAGTCTATGATAAATATAGGTTGGTAATGTTAATTAATTTACGTCGATTAACTCCTTTTTGGTTGGTTAAATTTTCACTCTTTCTCTTCGAGATAATAAATTGTGTGTATAAAATGAAAATTATAAATTCAATCGAGGAATTGTGTAAGTGTTCCTTCCCAAAATTAAACGTACAATAATTATTTTTATTTACAAAATTCAAGCCAACAGTATTGAATTCAATTTGAAGTCTTTCTGTCTTTTAAAAATATATTTTACGTAACTAGTCACAAAAATCTCAATAAAGACTACCTCACTACTTACTCTCTTTACCTTTGACTACGATTAATAAAAAAATTTGATTTTGGCGAATTTCTTATAGGTTTTCTTCTCCATCCCCCCTTTACTTAAGAAACATTTCTAATATGTAATATACGAAAAATAAATCTAATATTTACAATTTGTATACTAACCGAGGTTATGGGAGTACTTTAAGCGATTGTATGTATTATGTATGTATGTAAGTAGCTAACTGACTGTCTGTCTGTGGGTTTTCGTTAAATGATTTATTTTCCATGTAATCCGGCGCTTTAAAGTGTTGTGTTAGTATAGAAAGAAGTAGAAATTGGTTGGAGTGTAACAAATAAAATCCTTCGAAAATATTCTTACAAAATTGTATAAGTTTTATGAAATCGTTGTTTTTCAATATAGATTGTACCCTTCTTTAACAATATATATTAGTAAACCCCACCCTTTATAATATTGCGTGTGTAAATATTCCTATAAATAAGTTTTTGGTGTATTGAGATTTATAGCTTCCTTGTTAAAAAAAAAAGAAAAAAACAACAACTAACAATTATTGCAATTGTTCCTCTGAGTATAAACATTGGAGCTTTACTTACTTCCTATTACTACAGTGAATGTACATTGTACAGTGTGACTCGGTTTTTCATTTTATTATAATATTTACTTGCGTTTAGCTTTAGGAACCAAAACAAATTTTTAATATAACTATTTCTTTAATACATAATAATATATTTGTTGTTTTCCTGTATTATATTGCTTATTGCTTTGATTGAACTTCATTCTGCAAAAAAAGAAAGAAAAAAAAATTAGTGAGTACGGCTATAAAAGCATGCATATAATTAAAACCGAAAAGTACAACTCAAGCTTATTTATGTGACCAATTGTATTATTTGTTCTGGCCACTATATATTTTAAATTTCATTAGTATGTATTACTTCGTCTATATATCATGAGATAGGATGGATTAAAAAGAGGTTGAGACCTCAAGCGGGGTCCCTGGAATTTAGGTCACAACATGGCCCATTGTTTACCTTCCAGACTTATTAGCAATTGCTCATACGTCCACCCGGATGCTCTTGTGAAGTTCAATATTGGCCACCAACTCGCTTTGCCAGCTTCATGCAGCTCTTCCAGGTGGTGTGAGCCAAGAAATCTATACCTCTTACCTGAGAGAGCCGGACAGTAACAAAGAAAGTGAGTCACTGTTTCAGATTCCTCTCCACATCGTCTGCGTACAGAATCGTCAACAAACATCGTCCTGTGAAGGTGACCCCTGCGAAAAGAGTGTCCAGTGAGAATTTGCACTAGAGTTCTCAGGGTCGGTTTGCTTAGTCTCAATAGCTTGCTCGTTAGGCTTGGGTTAGATTTACCGCACAGTTCCTTCGTGATTCGATTCGACGGGTCATCCAACCAAAGACGACTGTGCTGTCGGTCAGCCCAAACCGAAATACAAGAGACGAAGTGTTTTAGTGTAATCTCGATCATGGAGGAGGATGCCTCCGAGGCTGCACCAAGACGAGCTAGCTCGTCCGCCTTTTTGTTGTAAGCGATGTCGCTGTGACCAGGCACCCAAAGAACGAGTACCCTGTTATTCCGATAGAGGGAGTTCAGGGTGGTTTTACACTGCAAAACCAGTTTGGAGTTTGTAAAGGGCTTTGACAAGGCCATAACAACTACTTGGCTATCTATGGCATAGTGGAAAGTTGTCATGGAAACGTTTTCTACTTTTATGCAAGTGAATCAATCTTTGAATTCACTTTGGGATGAGGATATTTACACAAACTTTTTTTAAATGGTTTGCAATATAGCTTTTAAAGAATTTTATTTTTTTGCGGAGTAGGTACTGAGTGAATGCCATTTAAAATACTCAAAACTCAAATTACAAAAAAAATGGGGTTGGTTTTCAGCCATTCGCTGATATTTTGCTTTGATTTTCATTTTCATTAAATCTGTTGAAGAAAATCCAAGTAAAATATTGTTACGAGCGTGGCCTTGGTTCGTTATTTAAAACACAATATTTCCGATATAATTAACAAGTTCTTTCTTTATTTTACTTTACTATTTACTCTCACAAATTCACAAATTATTATCAAACCAACTCTTTATAGTTATCGCTAGTACTGTACTTCTAATTATCGCAATCCAAGTAGTTTACTTCGTTCACTTCACTGTCTGAAATTATACTCCGCCTCCTGATGTGAGAAGCGCCGTATTTATACTCTACGAATTATCCTAGAACTTTCCTGAATATTCCGTTCTCCGAACCCTTAGTTTACTAGGATGTCACTAACCTAAAGTTGTTTCCATTTCCAACAGATGTCGCTTGTGTCACTTTGTGGCACGTAACACTGCCCCCTTCTTAAAATTTGTTCGTCCCGAACAACATATGATCCACGGGCTTGATGCTCTCCGTACTGACCCAAACGATCTAGATGAACGATTTTTCTTTTGCATCTTGCACCGCGCTGATTCTTGTATGGCATGTTATTAATTTTAGTTTTAACTGCATACGGTCCCTTCCAGTGTTGTGATAACTTTGAGGAACGTCTCGTGGCCTCGTGCACATCAGCTAATCGTTGCCTGAGTTTTGGTACGTAGTCTTCTGGTAACTTTTGTTCGCCTTTGGCTATACCAAACTTGAGGTCGCTAGGTAAGCGCATTTCCTTTCCGAATATGACCTTAGATGGGCTTTGTCTGGTCATATTGTAAACAGCTGATATATAAGCCATTAGAAATATAGGAATATGTCGAACCCAATCGCGCTGATTATAGTTGAAGACCTTCCTGAGATGTTTGATTAATGTTCTGTTGAAACACTCTTCCATGCTTTGATTTTTCTCTCGTCTTTTATCTTTGATTCCTTTGTCCTCACATTTCTTGCCCTTTTGATTGCCGTTGTCATCCTTTTCATTGCCGCCTTTGCGCTTCTTATTATCATCATCGTCAGAACCTTTGTTTTTACCTTTTCCGACCTTCATTATACCCTTATCATCGTCATTATCAGCATTTTTAGACCCTTTACTTTTCGTCTTTTTCTTTCTTTCATTGTCCTCGCTCTTGGATTTCTTTCCTTTCTTCTTTTTTGTTTTAGCACCGTAATCATCATCATCTTTGGATTTCTTTCCTTTCTTCTTTCGACTTTCGTTATCATCATTGTAGTCATCGTCACCTTTTTCATCCATCCGTCCGCAATGTTGCCATTCAGGATTGCATGGACGTTGTGAAAAAGCTTCTGCATTTCCGTGGATACGTCCTTTGCGGTATGGGATTTCAAAGTCATGAGGTTGCAGTCTAGTCTCTCCACGGAAAGCTTGCTCTCTAGCTCGCCATCTTCTCCCTTCTTCTTCTGTTGTTTTCATTCGTCCTCGTTTCCTACAGTCGTTTTGCAGGTGTCCCAGTCTACTACATTTCCAGCATCGAATGACACCACGCGAAGGAGTGGTCTCTGATGACGGTATGCTGCTGTGAGTCTGCTGCCCAGCTCGATATCCTTGCCCATCTCGATATCTCTGCCCTTCTTCTAGCGCTTCCATTCGTCGGCGTTTTCTGCAGTCCCTTTGGAGGTGTCCCAGTCTATTACAATTCCAGCAACGAAGAATACCTCGCGAAGAATTGCTTTGTGATGGCTGCATTCTATTACAAGTACACTCCTCCACCGAAATTTCTCTCACTCGTACTGCACTTCGAGAAGCTTGCCTGGCAGATTCATACGCTAGTGCATAGGCTAGTGCTTCTGCTGTTGATTTCTTTCCTGCTAGCCTTAACGCTTGTTGTAAATTTTGATCTGCAATAGCGTTCACAAATGCTTCTGTTGCCACTTCATTTAGGAAATCTGCATTTACGCTAGAGTACGAAAGATAGCTAATCTTTCCACATCACTCTGCAGTTGTTGTAGTGATTCGCCATGCTTTTGAATCCTGTTGCGTAGCTGTAGGCGATATACTTGCTGCATGTGTTCATCTCCATAACGTAACTCTATCGCCTGTACTAATGAAGTATAATCACGTTGCCTTTCTATCGGTATAGTTTGTAAAAGCTCTGATGCAGAACCTCGAAGTGCTAATACCAGAGCTGTAGCTTTGTCTGCATCATTCCATCCGTTTACTTCGGAAGCAGCCTCGAATTGTCTCTTGAAAATATTCCACGAATTTTGTCCATCAAATATTGGAGGTTTCATTCTGCCTGCATTGGATATTTCAATTCCTTCGTGCCGTGGTTGTCGATGCTTCATCTTCTCCAAATCTGATTTGAAGTTGTCAAGCTGTTCGGTCACTTTTTGTTGAACTTCCGCCACTTCTTGCTCGATTCCTTCAATTTTTAAATTTTGTTCGTCTAACGAGTTTTTCAGGAAATTCTTTTGTTCCTCTAAGCGATTTTCTAGACAATTCTCCAGAGAACTCTTTTGTTCATCCAAACGCGTTTCCAGTGATTTCTTCTGCTCATCTAAACGGGATTCCATAGAATTCTTTTGTTCCTGGAGAGAATTCTTTTGTTCGTCCAAACGGGTTTCTATAGATTTCTTGTGTTCCTGGAGAGAATTCTTTTGTTCGTCCAAACGGGTTTCCATAGATTTCTTGTGGTCCTCGAGAGAATTCTTTTGTTCCTGGAGAGAATTCTTTTGTTCCTGGAGAGAATTCTTTTGTTCGTCCAAACGGGTTTCCATAGATTTCTTGTGGTCCTCGAGAGAATTCTTTTGTTCCTGGAGAGAATTCTTTTGTTCATCAAAACGGGCTTCCATTTTGCTCATTAAAGTACTTAAAAGCTGTTCTATGTTCATTGCAGGCTCTTCCTCCATTTCTGGTTCTTCTTCGAAAACGAATGTCTCAGGATTCTTTTCTTCCTCTATCAAAGCTTGTCTAAGTCGCTCGACTAGAACATTCTTTAGGCCAGTCGTTTGTAATGACCGCTTCCCCAACTCCACTTTCAATTCCTGTATGCGAAGCTCCTCTAGCTTGCGTCCCATTCTTGCGTCTTTTGTAATTCACTCACAGTTTAATATAAAATTATCTTTCGGAATTTTTACACACGATTTCACAAAATTAATCACTCTTTGAATTTCAAATTCAAATGCCACCACTTTATTTCGCGATTTTATTTTACTTCTGACACCAGTTGTTACGAGCGTGGCCTTGGTTCGTTATTTAAAACACAATATTTCCGATATAATTAACAAGTTCTTTCTTTATTTTACTTTACTATTTACTCTCACAAATTCACAAATGATTATCAAACCAACTCTTTATAGTTATCGCTAGTACTGTACTTCTAATTATCGCAATCCAAGTAGTTTACTTCGTTCACTTCACTGTCTGAAATTATACTCCGCCTCCTGATGTGAGAAGCGCCGTATTTATACTCTACGAATTATCCTAGAACTTTCCTGAATATTCCGTTCTCCGAACCCTTAGTTTACTAGGATGTCACTAACCTAAAGTTGTTTCCATTTCCAACAGATGTCGCTTGTGTCACTTTGTGGCACGCAACAATATTCACTGGATTTTATTAACCATAATTTGTTGTCAATTAGATTACAAGCAAAGAAACAAGGTCCAGATTTTCGGTGGAGTAAAATGTTAACTGAATAACTCTAACATATACGTCAATCCCATAGAACTAGAAGCCATTACAAAAATGAGACCTCATACGTGTACTGCACAGTAACTTGCTATTTATCTAAGTAATTTGCTATTTATCTAAGAGATGGAACTAGTCAAAGGTGCTGACTATTCGTTAAACCAGATACACACTTTCAGGCGCATGGAGAGAAAAAAAGAGTAAACGCCGTTCGCAAATAAGTCGCCTATGCAAATGATCCAGAATACACATCAGTGTGCCATCTTTTTTTTGCATTGGACAAGCGGTGGAGTCTAAAAATAAGACGACTGTAACAGCGCACTTATGTATACCACATATATGTACGTACGATGTAAGTAATAGTCGCAATTGAACTGAACTGATGATTTCCGCACACACTTAATGTTACAAAATGATGATGAGTATCTACTCATTCTGATATGGCATAGAAAAATATCACATTTCGAATCGAAAGGTAAAAAACCTGATTTTTGTATAAAGCGAAGCATTTAAATCACTGACGGTTTTGGTAGTAGTCTGCTTCCTTTAAAATACCTGCCATTACCAACAACGTTAAACTAAAATGAAGTTCAATGGAGATAATGAAAATGTGTATAGATTAGAAATAAAAACAACAACTTCACTGTGAGAACAGATATCAACCCGAAATAATCTAGGCTAAAAACAACCACGGTCCTTATAATGGCTTCATGGTCCGATAGTTGTAGTGTGCGCTAATGAACTAGTAGAGAGGAAACCAAAGAGCCTGAGATATGAACGGACAATATGTTATCAAGCATTGGTACAAAGTATTGTAAAAACTCAAACAACAACAAAAGTAGAAAGCAAATGATGAGGTCGAAATTTTGAAATTCGTGGAATTAACACAATGAGGGTAGCCTAATATATAAACGAGAAATAGCAACGTCGGAAGGTAGGACATTTACTCACAGAGTAAGACATTGAGGTGGGAGTAGTGTGTGCGTATACTTGTAAGAAATAAATTAACAATATTCGCCGGAAAAACGAAATTGATCAAATCTCCATCAACCACATGTGGATGTAATCCTTGAAGTTCTAAAAACAGAATCTTATTTCATTTACCTCAGACATACGCTTAAGAGAAGATGTAATAAGAAAAACAAATGCAAACATAAAGAATGAACTTCTTGATATTTAAAAACTTGGCTTCTGGGATACAAAGAATGCCCTTGTACCAAAAATGCAAGGCTTAACTGCCGAAATCTGGCAGAAGGTGGACCTACAAAGTCGTACAGAAAAATATAGATTTCTACCGAAGAGTGGGCAAAAATTGAAGAAAGAAGAGGACTGATATCAAATCCAAACTACGCACCACTCAGACTATTGGTTTAGTATAGAATTACCGCGAAAATACTAAAAAGGTAAATAAATCTATAAGTGTAAGTTATATATTTGTTTTATTGAGAAGGCCCGAAAGTAGATTAGCAAAACATAATGCAAACACTCCATATGTAAATAAGATTCAACCGTCTAAAATTAAAGGAAATACAAAACGAAACTTCGATGAAATCGACAACAACGAAGAATAAGAACAACATCAAGGGAGGAAAAAAGTTCAGGAACATTAAAACTGAAGGTGATGATGGGATCACCGCATATCTAATATGGGCAAACGAAAGCTTAGAATCACCCTGAAAAGAAGAATAATCTTTTACCTTACAAAGAATGGGTATCTATGAAATTGTAGCAACTATCATGAGATCACTCTACTGAACTCGGAACACAAAGTAAGTACTAGTTCTGATAATTCTCTCCGGAATTAAAACAAATATATAGCAAAATATGCAATAAGAACAACCTGATTCAGATGAGGACGTTTATGCATAAGACCCCAATCAAAATCTAAGACTAATTCCAGAAAAATCATCAAAATGAAATTTTACGCTGATTTCCAAAGAGCATTTGACACAATAACTCGTAGAGCAATTTTCAAGTCAGGCCACAGAGAAATACCAGAGAATTTTATATACAAAAAAATGCATCGGTTTTTTTTATGTAACTGCTAGATTTATCAAAACTAACATCATCAACACCAATTTTTCCTATTTGATTTAAAATCCCCAAGAGCTTCGCTTTAAAATGAGCTAAGACACTCTCTACTCAAATTGTAACCCGTCTTGCGTTTTTGCACTTTTTCTTAAGCATATCCAGTCATTGAAAAGGTCAAACGATTATCCAAATATCTCTAATTCCAGTTATCTCGGAAACAGTAAGGATTACACCCCCCTCCCTCCATCTTCACCCTTATTCAATTTTTGGTTTTTTCGGTTGTCTAAGCATTACCTATGCATAGCCTTCGGGTGTAACACCACATACGGGATACCCTGTATGTATATGGCAAAATAGACGAAGACATAGAAAATAGGCTAAGAAAACCCAGAGTGGCCTTCGTAAGATCGTGCCAGTTTTTAAGTTGCAAGTGAGCTAAAATTTATAGCATTCCACTCCTTCGTGAAGTCATTCTTACTGGCCATACGGAAGTACAAAAAAAATAGCTGGTCAAAAAATCAACATGAACACAATCCAAGTATTCCTGGAAAATTGTCTAAACATTATAACCAGGATATATTAGTGGGACAGGCAGATATTGTGAAAACAAAAAACAAATATAGAAGAAAGGGAAAAACGGTAGAGAAGTCTCAATAGTATCTGAAAACAGACGGACAAGCTATATAGGCCCTATGCCACACGGGTAGACAAGAAGTTTTAAAATAAGAACAGAAGTGGTACCAGACAATGTCTTAAGATCCCAAATGCAAAAACAACGTATGAGATTTGACGGATTAGGTCGTCCGTACGTAAAATTGTTTGATTTCGATAAATTTAAAATTTGTAGACCATCAACAGTTGGCAATTCTTCTTCTTCTTTATCCATTACACCGAATTTCGACTAATGCTACAATAATCTAAAAACAAAAAAATGCGTCACAAAGCAACTTAATATAAAATAATTAAAAATAAAACCAAAATTACGACATTCCTGGTTTGTTTAAGAATCAAGAATCTCTCTTACCTTAAAGACGAAAGTCTCTGTATGAGATTCCTGAGGGGATCCTCCGCTTTGATATCCCGGGCTAGGAGACTCAGTATTTTCTGGAACCGGTGTTATATTCGCGTAATTCGAAGAACATGTCAGAAGGCCGCGTAACTGTGAAGGAGGATTATTATGCAACTTAACAGCATCTCCCGCTTGCGTCAACGCAATCAATGATCTATCAATATTCTGATACTCCTTTCCGGATCGAGGTCTTAAAGTAGCTGTTGCTTGCCTTAAAAGTCTGTAAAGGAATATATTACGTATATGCGCCGACAAATTTAAAAAAAAATGTATCTTCATTCAACTCTCGACTGTTGAAAACAAAACCTTACCTCAAATTTTCAGGAGCATCGGATGAGCTATGACTTGATAAGGACAACGTTTCAATATAGTCCGACATGTCCGAAGTTCCACTGCTCGTACTTCTTGAGTCAACATAAGGTTGACCAGTTGCCGACACACCTTCGCAAGGACTTGCAAAGCCTCGACCTTTTGCTGGGCAAACAGGGACTTCCGCTTCAGCAGAGGTACTTTTTCCGGGAATTTCTATTTTCTGGAATTGGAATGAAATTTCACGAAGTGGATCAAAAGATTTCGATCTTCTGGGCAGTGTAGCATGAACACAAACTGAAGCAGGTTGAATATGCTTTTGATGACGTCTCGAAGACATTGCTGTTGTTAGCGGAAGTTCAAATTCATGAAAATCGCCAACACGATGCCGAAGTGATCCGGTTGATACTCCTGAATCATTCGAGCTGGACGAATCTCGATTTTGTGCTTTGCAAGGAACACTTGCAGATCTTCTTATATGCACAGATTGGGATTGGGAGTTTTGGCTATGGCAAGTTGAAGTAACAGATGTTTCGTCTTCAGTTTCAGTAGTCTTATTACAACAGACTTCATCCACACAAGTTTCCATTTCCTGATGCAGGCACGGTGAAGACGAACGCCTACCGCCATCAACTTGAGTAAGAGAAGCTTTTCGTAAGGTTTCCGAACTGTCAAAATCCTCGGCATCCTCGAGAAAGCGTGAAGAGTCTGCGGAAGACGACCGTTTCCTTGCTGCCAGTCTTTTATCTAACGGCAATAAATCACTGTTATCCATTATTTGCTTTCTATTATATGGACTGCTGCCGGTTCGATGAAGCAACATCATAGCACTTCCCGGAACACGGGTTTGGTCAGTTCGTTTTCTACTTCTATCTACGGTGGGACCTGATAAACTTGGATTGCTTGCCGACTTTTCGCCAATAATACGTTTCAAAAGTTCACTTTTGGATGGAATAGGTGGAGCTTGTCCATTAGAATTTGGTAGTGCAGGTGACATAGGAAGATATCCAGGAAATTTTGCAGTTACTTCATTTTTTTCCGTATCTAGTGTCAGATATTCCTTTCGTTGTTCTGATTTCTCCGAAAATTTCTCTTGCTTTGGTTCTGGTGTCTTGGCACTGGCATGACCGCATTTCTGGCAAAAAACCTGATTTTCTCTAATTCGAAGTTCCTCCAATTCCTGTAAAGTAATTCCAGCTTTTTGTAATAAATCTTTTGAATTTTCGTAGTTTTCTAATGATTGAGCAAAATCTAAATTGGTGTAGTTAACTGAGCAGTTTTCAGTCTTTGGTTGGATTGCAAACTTTTGTTCTGAAAGTACATGACCAGGATCTAGGTTGATATAGTTTGATGAGCTTGTTTCAGAATCATTACCATCCTTTGAACAATCACAGGCTTTATCCGTTGTCCTTCGATTTGTTTTCTTAGAAAAATCTACAGTTGCATATATAGCTAGCTCCCCGCTCGGTTGCATAACAGGCATTTTTCCCTCCCCGCTCAATTTTACTCGATTAATTGGCAGTCCAGTGTTTTCAATTCCATTTCCTCTTCTACAATACGGTAGAGTTATCCAATTATCGGCCCAGGACATTACTCTATTACAGGCGCAATCAGCACGAAGTCCTTCTTTTATGATTGTTGAATTATCCTGCGCAACGAGACACCCACACATCTTTCCAACTTGCGCTGGAGTATCATAGTTCCCATATCTCTCGGGGAGTGCGGTTTGATTACTATTCATATCTTCCGAAAGGTATTCTTGAATATTTTTAGGTGTGTCATAGTTCTCAGCTCCAATACTACTGCTATCAAGAGGCAAAGAGGCTTTTGGTACGTCATAGTTTTCATATGGACCCACATGAGTGGGCTGTGTTGTTATGCAGCTTTGATAGGAATACAAGGGATTTACAATCGGCAGGGGCATAGGTGGTTTCATAGAGCTATTACTGCACTTTGAACTGGATGACCCTCTCTGGCATGAAATATGATTATTCGTAGAGCATTGAATAGCGGGAATGGATTCATAACAAGATTCAGCATATGTTGAAGTTGTTATTGTGGACGCCATTCTCGGAACGGAATACTCAGAACCACCACTACTTCCATAACCACCACTGCTGCCATGTGAAGAGCATATTGACATTCGATCCACCCCACTAGTTATCGTTTTCACAGTTAAGCTGCTTTGGTTGCTTTGTTCTGTTAAAATAGTCCAAAGTGGAGGTTGATTGCCCCCTGGGGTTGCATTACCCGTTGCCGTTGAGCTTCGAGACATACTGGGTGCTCCTAATTTCGATATACAACTCATGCACCTCTCTAGGTTGGCCTTAGAATTTCTAAGAAAGAAAATTCTCATTAATAAATAGAAAATTTGAGCATAAAGGTTATAGGAATTACTTTGAAAAGACTTCTCCGTCATTAAAGCTATCGTGACATTCTGAAACAGAAGTCGTATCACCACAACCGTAATCCATATCTCTAGATTCCTGTGATGGCCAGTAAGGTGTTCTGGAGCCGCATGTACAATTGGAGTCATCAATATGACAGGAAAATCCATCATCAGTATCCAGGGGGCGCGGTGATAAGATCTTCCTTGGGCTTTCTGTGTCTGAAATTAAAATCGAAATTAATATTCAAAGAAAATCAAACATCCATAAAGGGTTGTAATTACTTGCTAATTTCCTGGCCATCTGTCGTTTTTTGGTTGACAGCTTCCCCTGCGAGGCGAGTTTAAGTGTTTGCGTAATATCCTCCCCTTGGTCTGTTACGAAAACGTACAAACCTTCACCTTTGCCACACCTTGATCCGCCCTCAAAACAAAATCGATTATCAACCACTCCGTACCGTCTACAAAGGAACAGAACAAGCAATTAAGTACACTAGTCTTAAGGATAGCTATTGTGGGCACCTTTACAAGGGTTAAATTTCACTTACCTCAGATAACCAATATCCCAGAGACCAGCCAATTTCGGAGGAACACCTGTTGTGAGGCAGAACCGATGGTCCTGAATGTGCATACGTGAGGGTCCAGTTTGCATCTTTGATTTAGGTGGAGCCGATGAAACCAGCACCAGGTACTGTATATCATCTCCAAGATGATTTGATATCTTTACCTAACAATAAAGTAGCCGTAGGTAATGGTGATTCAATTAACATCTCGTTTAATTCTACAATGCTTACCTGCCACTGCATGAGCCTCTCCCTTGTATCGAATGCCAACACCACAATAACATCTTGGCATATTATTGCTATTGTATTCGATTCCTTGTCCAGTGTGAAGCCGGTTTCCACTCCTAGGAAATGTTCTAACGAAAGTGATGCCTTTGTCTGTCCCTGTTTGTATCGATCCTTTGAGTCCCGGTAGAGCTGCAAGTGAAGACAATCTGTCCAGGGGAGCGATGTGTGGGTCGTTAAAGATGTGAGTGTTCCCATAGGGTGAATACGAAAGAAAATAAACAAAGAGACATTGACGTTAGTTATTTTTCTTTTATTGGACTTGTTTGGTTAATATAACTATGCGTAACATATGTAAGGGCTTCGGCCTTACGGTTATTTGTTCAGTTCCAAGACAGGAGAATGAGTGGGTGCGAAGGATATTAAGAAGTTTCATCCTTGTAGACCACCACTTATTTTTGTATTATCCCACAGTTTACGATTATTGGAAATTATTTGATTGCAAACACTACTGGAAAATCTGATAAATTTCTATGGGTATAGAAGTGGCACTCAGAAGAGGTTTATGTCTCAATCACTTCACAAAGTTTGTGGATGTGATGATAAAAGAAAATGATTATTTCTGGACAGTAGGGGAAAATCCTTGAATCCAGCTTTCATATTGGATAAGGCTTGATACTTTTTGAATATCTGATACATATTAACAAAATAACTGTAACTTCAATCTGACGTGAGGATAATGAACATAGAGCTGACACTACAAGGAAGATGTTAAACGGCAATTTGCATATTTCCTTATCAGGTATGAGAACAATAGCTACCGCATTGCCTCGAATTTCACCCTCATAGTTTTACAATAGTACCTACGTCAAAGAGGATAATAATTTTTCATCCAGGTAGGTAATTAGTTCTTTCGAACTGGAGTTAATATGGCAAATTTACAACCCTATTATCTTTTTTCCCACAGCCAAAGAGACGGATAACTCTAAAAGGGCAAGATAATTTTACTAACTCTATTAAGTGTTTAGTATTAGTAATAATACCTTCTTATATACAAAGAAGGTCATTGAATTACACGCATTGATCAAAGCAAGTAATACCCTCGGCAGACGAGCAAAATCAATAATCATTCGTTCGTAATTCAACTTTTAAAAAATCGGTTTACCTTTGAATTTGAATTTTAATTATTTAAAATGTGCTGTCAATTACATATAAAAATTGACAGGATTTTCGTTTTAATTCGCAAAATCTTGGATAATTTGATTTTTGAGAAAACCAATTACGAATGAATGATCATTGATTTTGTCCGTCTGCCTAGGGTATAAAGCCATCCTGCAGAACAAGCAGATCTAGATGTGGCACAAAAAAATCAAAACAATTTACATAAAATCATATAAAAACTCCAACTCAAATTCTAATAATAAGCTGCTAAACAGTGTTGGGCCTGCTTCCTTCTTGTATGCAATAAGCATACATATAAAAGACTGTGAATGGCACATTCATTCATATAATGTAAATCTTCAATACCATTGATAAGATGACCCCTCAATATATTCTAGGTACTGATTTACGAGAACCTGCTGAGATAATTCTCCATACTTACTTCAAGAGTAGGGTAGGGTTAAAACATACCGATATTCTCATTGTAATTATTCTTGATAGCATGAAACAGCATCCTTGCAGATGGCCATATGAAAAGATAGAATAGAGTGATTGTTTGGCTTCAAACCCTATGACGTGTGCCTTTTTAGGCACTGCCAGTATGTTGCTGGTCGGGTAAGGTGATAAAATGATAGTAAATTGAAATGATTTTGACAAAAGACGCTCGTTTTAGTAGAATTCAACAGGCGTATCTCCTTTGAAAATTTGTAAAGAATATTAATTCTCTTTATATAGGGTGATTCGTAAAAAAGTGTTCCAACATATACCAATCGATTCCTACAGTGTTGTGTTCAGCTTTCACGATTAGCAATTTTTTCGTAAAACCATTCCTTCACCCCTTTTGTAACGGCTGAAGTATGTTCGTAGTTCCAAGCAGAAACTGTTTCCACTGAACTCAAACAAACTTCGCAAAAATGTTAATAACTTTTGACAGTCTAAGATATTGACATTATTCCGTTTTTATTTGAAAGATATTTTACGACTGCATTTTTTGTTTGTTTTGTAAACCATATCCTTATTAAGGAAATTTTTCAGGACGGAGGATAGAAATGTACATTTCTAACCAACATTTTTAAAAAATTTAAGTTTTAAAGATCATATCTGCCACATTTTCCAACGGATCGGGGTATGTGAGGTACTGTTATAAAGCTTATAATATTATTTCGTTTTACATGAGCTCACCTCCCTGCACGTGCGAAATTATTTCAGGGGTGAAGGAGGGGTTTCACGAAAAAATTGCTCATTGTCAACGCTGAACACTGTAAGGAATCGATTGGCACATGTTGGAACAATTCTATACGAATCACCCTGTACAGATTTGTCATCAAATTTCAAATATAGAAACCGCCAATAAAACATATCAAATGGAAGTAAGTTGAACATACACTACGGAAGACCACTTCATGTGCTGCACTATAATCGCTTAATTGAACCTACAAAACAGACTTGGGTGGAAACAATAAGTTGTGATTTAAATTTCACAAGGGAGTAAAAAAACTGATGGGTTGATGGGCTAAGTATGTTGCCAATAGAATAACTATGTATTAGCATAAAAACATGAGTCTGTGCTGTACATTCTAACATCGACGTACCTGAATTACGTTTCAAAGCAAAGACTTTTCAGAGAACATTGTTAGCAATTGGCTAGTAGCTCGTAATAAGGAAACGTGCTCTATTCCAACATGATATCCAGTAGGCGCTTTATTATTATCTCAGTACAGTCGTTATGTACAAGGGTATCTTTAATAGCACTGCTCTTGGGTCGTAGAGTCTGGTCGGTCGATTGTTGCACATTTTATAACATTTTATCATGGAGTCTCCGATAAAATTTGGGTCCAAATGTGAACCCCGAAATATTTGTATGATCACAATGGCATCGATGTATATGTATTAAAATATAAATGGCAATAGAATTGTTATTGACAACCACAAATAAATCTCTGTCAGACTATATTTTTGCATTCACACCATATGCGGGAAATGTGAAACAAGTGAAGACAAATTTAATAAAACTACATATATAGTTATATTCTGATCGTCAATGTACGGATTTAGCGTTTCTGCTATGCTACCATCCTGAGAAATAATATGAGAAAAAGTTTTGCAGTACCAAAACTCTAATGGTCAATATATCGCTAAATTATCTAACTTTCTTTGTTACTTTAAATTTACACCATCTTGCCTATAATATTCCGAGTTTGTAAAAGAAGATATTTCTTACATATAGTCCGAAGTTTTCTAAGGAACAGATGCTCTGGATGTTGCTTCGTTTCGCTCTCAAAAACTATAATGATTAATATTTTGCATTGGACCAAAACCTTCGACGAATAATTCCAAAGACATGACACAGAAATATATGTATGACTGTGGTCGAGTCTATTCTCCAAAATGTTCTACGTTGATATTTGTGGAAAAGTGCCATACATTGACTTTATATATATGCTATGGAGCCTAAACTACTAACCATACAGGAAAATAATCTTCCAGTAATTTTAAGCTTGGCTCCTCACCTTCCCGAAAGCTACTCGTTATATACCTTACTTAACAAAATAATAAAATAGTTCTGATTAAAAAGTACCCTTATCAGTAATAGTTCCAATAGTGTATGTGTGGTCAGAGTCCGAATCTGTAGCTAAACTGATTCGATTTCATCTGACCACGGCAGAGCGACAAATATTACAAATATTACTTAACTGAGAGTTTTTGTTTGAGGAATCGTAGTCATTTGGTTAAGATAAATTTTTTTAAATAATTTTGTTAGAAAAGGTATAAAAATTTTGTTTCGGTTCAGAAAATAAGAAAGCAAGCTTAATATTATCGGAAGAGCATTTTTCTGTATGAATTGTAGTTTAGGGCGGAGGAGCTATTCAAATCAAACTTTTGTCAGTTTCACATATATTGTAGAATGTTAGGACTCAGTTGGAACTCTCAAGTGGTAGTAAGGGAGTCTGTCTCTGAAATATTCTCGAGGGTTTTGATTGGACCTATCCACACAACATTCTCTGTTACAAGTATCCAAAGTCATGAACAAATAGCAAACGGCGTAAAAATTTCTTAATTATTGCTGTTTCTAATAAGGCGCGTTAACAACAAATTCTCAGGAATAACCTTAGCATTGCGCCGTCTTGCTGGGATCACACCAGAGTACAAGCTAGGCAACGTCATTCTATAATTCAATTCGAGTAAGATTAGTCCAGTGACGAAGAAGTGTCTTTCCCATAAGTTATTCCCTACCGTATACAGGTGTTGTTGTCCTCAGACTAATCTTAGCAGCTACTCTAGAATAAGCGAACGCTGCAAAATAACTTTAATATTAGACATTTCAAAAAATTGAGCCAAATCTTGTTCGTAGAGTAGAGGAGTACTACACCGTTTATCGCAGAGCTAATCATTTTGCAATTGTTTATGTCTTGCGGAGGTCGCGTAAAAATCAAAACAGTTGCCTTCCTATACTATTGGATTATCCTAATAAACAATTCTTCACACAGTGTAATCCAAGCGAGTATAGGTATAAAATTAACGGTCGCCTGTATTTTCAAAATATTTAATTGAGTACAGAACTGCTTTTCTGTGGGTTCGATTTTCGGTGTTTATTAGATGTACTAAGTGTGTAGAAATTCCATATTTACATAGATTATTTAATATCAGATCGAAATAGCTAATGATGCAGAAAACTTACAACGGAAAATTTGTTATGTGGATTCCGAAGCTACTAGGCTTCTATTTAAGAATTTAATATAGAAACGATTTTTCTTGTTATATAATTTTCTCGGACGGGAATCGAACCCACACTTGTTAGAATCGGTGAAAGATGGGGAATAAAAGAATTTTAAGAACTTTTATTATTAACGATTCTAAATCAAATCATAAATATAAGAGGAAAAAACAACCGAATCGTCCCGGGCTTGGAGATGGATATGGTTTCAAACCCCGGACGAGGCGGTTGTTTTTTCCTCTTGTATTTATGATTTGATTTAGAATCACTAAAAATGAAAGTTTTTCAAATTCTTCTATTCTCCATAGAAACGAAAGTCTAAAAGAACTTAATTGAGTTGTACGAACGTGCTGGCTATGTATCCCATAAAGGTCTGTTGTCGATTAATAGTCGGGTTTGCCTTTGAGGAAATTGAGTGAATGCGTAAATTCTGAAAGGCCTTATTGTAGACCTCATTACAAGCATTCATGATGATTCGTCAATATCTTCGCATGGAAGACAATATTTCGGTACCTCAAATGAGGCGAAATAGCGTTAATTAGAAGCCAGACCGAAACAGAAAATTATTGTAAACCTTTAAATAAAGCACAGTTACCACATTGCTTCTTTCATTTATTCTAATTTCTTATACTTAATAGGATATTCACCTACATGCAAGATTAGTGATGTGTGATTGAGGCTTTCCTTTGAGTGAAAAGTGAACTGAAGGGGAGAATTGAACAAGAAAATCAAGGTTCGATCTCTATTGCCGAAAATTAAATATTATTCCCACACCTCCTTTTGTCAAATAGCATTTAGTTACGGGACGGAGAAGGCCACGAATGACGTCTCATCATTATTAGCAATTAGGTTTTGGATCAGGGCTCTTCTACTATGAAAGAAAAGTGAGCTTAAGCAGAGAAGAGCATATCGGCTGCTTCTAGATATAGAACTCGAAAAAGATCATAATCTAGATAAATTTAAATTGGGGCTCTTCAATTTCATCATGAAGGTCACCAAGTATATATGTACATTCACTGGTTCACAAACTACGACGTGCAGGATGAAACATTTCCAAGAACTTCCTTCATGGGAATTTAAAAAAGAAGAAATATACAAGCTGAAACAGCAACTAGTGGACCAACATAGAAAGTTGAAACACGGAAGCATAGTTCTCTGGAACGGAGCCGTTCCGTTCCTTTCTCCACCAAGAGATAAAACGAGCTAGATGATAATGATTAGGAGAAGCCAGACAAGGCGCTAAGGACACAGAAGTGCAAAGCAGTGCATTAAAGTTCAAATCTCAATCGTCGATGACTATATTTTTCTGATTGTATTCCTTCTAGTTCCTTCTAGTAGTTGTTCACGAACAATTATGGTAAAGGATAACGGCACACAATATTAATCTCAGTCCGGTTCATAAACTCACACCAAAGTGTGATCGTCAACATCCATCCTGCCTTTTATTCGACTTAGAAGACATATCAGGTGAGAGCTGTTCCATCTCTTATTCACAAACATACGAAAATAATCAAATTGGACTTGTTTTGGACTCGTCCATTTTCCATTTGGATGTGCCAAACATTGCGGGCTCGGCTTCCTTTTGGTGATATAAATTTTTTAAGTCGTCCTATAGTGTAAGTAACATAGTTTGGGAGTATCACACTCAGATGATTCTTCATGTCTTTTAAAATTTCGTATATTTATCTATATTCTAGAAGTCCTATTACCTCTAGCTGTGAGTTATATATCTCTTCCAGAAAATACATTTGCGTGCATTGTTTTAACACATGTGATTTTGGCTTGGATTGTTTTCAAGGGTAGAAAAAATGTATTTCCTTAAATTTCTTCCTTGAAGGTGAGGGGTAATAATGAATGAAAGTTTTTTAGTTAGTAATGGACAGTGTTGGGCAAAATGTAATCTGATTAATGATTAACAATTACAATTAACCATGTATTCTGTAATCAGATTACTTTGTAACAGATTACTAATGTAATCCATTTCCATAAATACATAATGTAATGTTAATCTGATTACACATTAATCGATTACAAGTTAATCCCACTACATGTTAATCTAATTAATGTGATTACATTTAAGACATTTAAGATATTTAAGATATTTGTATTCTAATTCTTCATAAAACTCCCTAAAACTAATTTCATACGAGAACAATACTATTTTCTTTCAATTCATTTCATTATATTATTAATTACTTTTAAGTAATCTAAAAAGTAATCTGTTACAATGTAATTAGATTACAAAATAATCTAGTTATATTGTAACAGATTACACATTTGATAGATTACATATTCCCTCATAAGTAATCTGATTGATATGTAATCGAATACAATTTAATTAGATTACTTTGTAATTTGACTAAACTGTAATGGAATTATTAATTAAATTACACTGCAATCAGATTACGCCCAACACTGGTAATGGATTACGTTTTACTTCTTGTAGATTTAAATGTACACATAGTATAAATGCACACTATCTGGAATTTTGGGTTTGCGAGGACATTTTTGTACTGCGCAATTTAACAATGCAGTTATTCGTAGTTGACTTGTTTTTCCCAAACGAGTATGATCAATCCAAAGTATGAAATGAATAAGTAAGATCTCTATACAGATTATTCGTGATAATATAAAGCAACTATTGTGAAAAGCCAGGTGTGGTTTCCATTCTATGCTGCTGAGAAAAATTATCATCCAAGTTTATCATGAGGTTTTTTGTTTTTTTTTTACTAAAGTTCTAAGCGTGTGGTTTAAAAGGGTGTAGTGATAAAAGCATAGTTTTGTATTTAAAAAGCTACAATGCAGTGGAAGTTTAGATCTTCCGGATAATACAAAAAAAAATCATTGATTCATTAGAGAAAATTTAGCTAATCGCGCGGAAATTCTAAATATGGTGTTGAGATATATGTAGGTAGGTGTGTTCTAAGTACAGTGAAATTAAAAATTCGTATATCCAAAATAAAGTCAAACACCTCCGCAATTTTTGGAACACATGCATATAAGGCATGCTTTTTTTTTAAATAAAAGTATAAGAAAAACTCCTCAGTAGAAAAAAATGCGTTGCTTTTGGGGACTTTAAAAATTCATATCTCCAAAACCGAAGTCCAAGACCCCCGCAATTTTTACCGCGTAGATAAAGAGATAAGACATAGAACTTCAAAATCAAAATACAAAAAAAAAAAGAATTGGAGGTAACCTTAAAATTTTCTATGCAATTCTAATCCAGAAACTTCAAAATTGACGGCTTGAAACATAGTCAGTGCATCACTGCTGGCTGCAACTTTTTCTGACATTTAATATTTGATACCTGTCAAGTTGAAGTGGCTATTTCGTTTTTATTTTCCATATAGACAAGTAATATCACTATATCGCAAATGACCAATCAAGTGATAAATCAAATGTAAATTGTCTAATTAAAGTCTCAGTATCGTGTGTCTCTGAAATTTTATATTCCAATTGACATAATTGCAATATCAATACATCAATATTGAAATTGCAAGTCTGTCTCCGGTATTAGGTAGTCGTCAGATACTGAAACAGGTTGTAACCTGTTTGATCACTCTGGAGGCATACAGTTATCGTTTAATTGGTCCGAGCATTCTACGTAATATGATAAAGTAACGAAAGATAGCAAATAGTATTTTGCGTGTTCTAAAAGTTGTATTACCTAGCATTCACTTCATGGAGATATAATCCACAGTTTCATATTCAAGTGCCTTGGTACGTTAAACAATTTTGTGAGTGTTGATATTTATTAATTTTTCGTGGTGAAATAGTTCCAACCAATTTTTATTCTGGATTTTTACGTACCGGTAACCTAATGACAAATTAACGGTGACTGTTGATTGGATGAAGCTAGAAGAAAAATGTTTAAATCTTCTTGCAATTGTACTTCCTGCAAATTCTTTCCGTCGTATACTTTTTGCTTATGCATATTCGAAACACGGCTTCTAATAAAAATACCGACTTAATCTCGCGGTAAAATATTCGCACCAAAAGGAAGGAAAAATCTATGTGCAGACGTGTCTGAGTTTAGATTAAATTATATTTCTTATTTTTATGCTATGTATCTCAAACACTATAAAGTGAATGTTTGGCTTTAGCAGGGCAGTAGACAACCATTTTATCCTTTCAAAAGATTGCATACGTGACTCACATTTTCGATAAACTTTGACCAAGAGGGCGGATGAATGTATTATATCGGAATTTTTCCACAATTCTACGAATTTTATTTTACCCTTGATACACTATCGATAAAATTCTGAATTTCGACGCTTTTATCAATTTAATTTTTTTTATTGGAAATGCAGTAGATCGAAAATTCAGAAGAAATTATCCTTCTACTATAAAATGCGTATTAAGAAATATATTGTGGAACAGCACTGAGCTCCTTTAAGAACAATGTTTTCCTCCAACATTAGCGATTTTCTACATTTTTTCTTATTATCTTTTTTCTTTAAACAACTCCAAAGTTAGTTGTGTCTCTGTTAATAAAAATAAAAAAATTGTTCAGATACATTAGTATTTGACATCTCAAATCGCAAAAAAAATTTGTGATGGATTTTCGAAAATATGTAGGGAAATGTCGTCAGAGTAGGCCACCATTTTGACTTTGCGCTTAACTTCTGTTAAAGGAAGAATTACTCGTATGTCAATCCAAGTACGTCTTTCGAAATGTCTGGGAAAAAGAAACACTTCTGCTACACAGCGCGAATTGATTGGTTGAAAAATGAAAGAAAACCTTGACAACAAGCGCCATTGGTGTATCACGACACAGCACAAGCAAACATGTTACAGGAATAGATTTTCCTCTTGGTTTGTTTGCAAGCATGAGCTTACCTTGCCGATTGCATATTTTCGCCTCACTTTCTTGTCGTATTCACTGATGCTAAAAAAAATGGTTTTTTTAATTTCCAGCCAAAGAGTGCACAACACATGCTTTGCTTTCTCGCTTCAAATTTGTCAAAAGTAAAAACATCGCTGTTCGCCGACCTAGACTACAGGCCGACCCTGACGACATTCCCCTAAAATTAAAATTCTTAATTTCGAGTAGTGTGTGAAGGTAAAATTTAAATAATGGAATAATTTCGAAATATCATGCAATAGGTCTAGCTAGAAAGAAATATTAGAATATTTAACTTCCACTACATATATTTTTAGGCTGTCGTGTATTTTTACTGGGCATTATGCAAATGCTATTGAAATATCAAGTAAGGATTAGCTGCAATGACTATGCTTATATCTTGCCCTACATATGAACAAAATTTACAAATTTGGTATTATTTGGTTATTATTTCCTGATTTTTAAATTTAATCCAATAGGAATAAGGAATCAAGAGATTTCAAACAGCTGTTAATGTAGTTGGGAGAAAATAAATTAAGGAAAATGAAAAGTATAACAAATTCAAAGTTTGCAGAGAGATTTAACGTTTCACAATAATTAATCCAACTTTTTAATTTTGCTTTCAATTGAGTTTGTTGAACGACATTTTAAAATCGAAGTGAAATTGGTAACGAAATTGAGAATAGCGTCGTAGTTCTAAGTTTTGTCCATAATGCGTAATTCAAGTTCTTTGTACTTATTTCACTAGCTTTTTTTCTAAAAAAAATATAGCAAACCAGTTATAGTAATAATTTAATACCAATGAGAAATATGTAAGTATAGTGCGTGCCTTATTCCTTTTTATCTAGTTCACAGTTTTAGTAAGTGCGCTAGTAACAGAGTGATCTGGAACTTCCTTTTGAACAAAATTATCAAGTCCACTGATAAGCAACTTTGAGAAGCACACCTTAGTATTCTTAGATGTCTTTTCTTTTTTTACTGAAGCTCTTATTAGATCGCTCTTACGACCGTCCGTCTGTCTATCCAGACGTTTTTCTCGAAAACGACTTGACGAAAAAATTTAAAGTTCGGCAGAAATTTTGTGACGCGCACATATTTTGATCGTCAAAAGTTATAAAATATTATCATTTTTTTTTAGTGGGGTCAAGTAAGTTCCTTGTGTGGGGTAGCTTATGAAAGGGCTAGTTTCAAGGATTTTTTAACTTTTGATGACTTAGTTATAAAGATATAGCCCAAATGCGTGAAAAAATACTGTTTACCGCCTCATCTTTTAGGTTTCTAAAGCTAACATTTGATAATATCAGGGTTAGTAGGCATTAAGTCGTAGATAACAGATTTCATAATTGCTGGAAAAGAATATTTTTTGTTTTAACATATAAGACAACTCTTACTAATAATACTAAATCTTATTTGGTCACTCTTACGTCCGTCTGTTTGAATAATATTGAAATTTGACAAAACAGTAGGGTTAAAAACATATGAAACATAGAGCTAACTAATGGTGAAACTCAATAATCGATAACATACTCACTAATGTTTTAGGGCAATGTGTAGCACAAATCATTAATTTATAATTATTTTTCCCGCGGACGGGAATCGAATCTACACTTGTTAGAATCGGTCAAAGATGAAGAATAGAAGAATTTTTAAAAACTTTTTTATTTTTAACGATTTTAAATCAAATTATAAATACAAGAAGAATAAACAGACCCACGCATAATATTAAAAGTTATTTTGATTTTTATAAGTCCGTCCGTCTGTCCGTCTGTGTGCACGATAACTCGAGAACGAGAACACTTAGAGAGCTGAAATTTTGTTCTTAGACCAATTCTAGCTTTTTCACTTCTTTCTTCTTGTATTTATGATTTGATTTAGTATCGTTTGAAATAAAAAACTTCTTAAAAAAAGTAAACAAATAGCGTTCATATGACAAAACGTTCTGAGTATATGTATGCTCAAAAAAAGTCAAACTTTACTATGAAAACATCAGATCGTCTAAAATGACATTAGTATTGCCACATTGCAAAACTTATGGTATAACCTACGTATATGTCTTGCTGTCTGTTCATATTTAGATATCACCGTAGGAATATTTCCCACAAGAGTTCTGCATATGTTCATTTCAAAGCCACCTGAAAGTACTGGGTTTCATGTAGTTACTTTATAATGAAATAAGCCCAAAAGATATCATATACTATCTCTATTTGGATTTTACCATACGTGCAGACATAATGCTGCAAATGATCTTACAACTCTTCTTGAAAACCGTGGAAGCAATTCACAAACGGTGGTGCTTCAAAAGAAACACTAAATGGGCTCTATACCTTCAACCATCACTAAGTTTCTATAAAATTAGAAAATAAGAGTTTTATATGCATACGTTGGGAAAAGATTATTTAATGTGATCCTTAAAACTTTGTCTTTAAAATTCAATTTAATAAAATATGTCACTTAATCAAAATTATTAAAATCAAAAGTGATAGAGAAGGATAACAAATAATGAACTGTAAATGACATATGAAATGAGCTTTCTTGGGTTTATATCCCGAGGTGAAATTTTAAAATTAACGGAGGTTGAGATCCAAGGATATGAGCATTTGACATTCTCATAATATAATGTTCTTCGTCATTTTGTTCTACTTCGCTATAAAAAAGTTCAACTCAGTCTAAAAACAAAATCAATAAAAGCCATGAATTGAAAATGATGGAATTTATTTAAATTAATGATTCTATGTGATTCTTAATGTTTTGGTTAACATTTAATAAAATTTTCATTATTTACACGAATCTTCAATGAATACTGTGACGTCACATTGGATGCTCCCTCATGGTTGAGAGTAGAAATTCTCTTAGGTTAAGAAATCTTACTAGAACTATGACTTAATGGACCAGGGCAGTAGGCAGTAATATTTTATATTTTAATATAGACCATAAAAGTCAACAAAGTTATCCTCATGTGGGTACCGGGACATAACGTTAATGGAATTTATTACGGCTTAGCAAAAAAAGGGGCGGAGCTCCGTGGTAAAATAAACAAAAATCTATTTATTGGGAAAGGAGGCTATAAGAAATTCGTCAGGGAAAAAAGATTATAAAAACCTCTGACGGAAAAACAACAGAACTCCAACTACTCAAGAGAACACAGCTTAAAATAATCAGAGCTCTTTTGAGGCCGCTACTCCTTGCGGTATCAACTAAACAAAATGGGATTAGCTGAGACTTCATCCTGCCGCATCTGTGCCAGAGTGCTCATGAAACTTCGGAGTAATTACTGAGTACTTATTCAGCAACTGCAAAGCATTAGCGAGGTGAAGATTACTCCACATCGAACATGCTTTTCCTCCACCAAACTACATGTGGAATCTCAATTCCAGAATGGACATTTTTAACAATCTTAACATATAGAAAGGCAATAATTATAGACGTATTTATCAGTATTAACATCGAAAGGCAATAATTCGAACGGGGACTCACGACAATCTTTCAGCGAGGCTAGACACTGCTCCACAAATCTAATCGGATATAATCTACGCCAAAAAATTATTGAAAGCTAGGTAAGGCCTTAATGTCGACTATTTTCAGTAAATGGAGACTCTGGACTCTTCGTAATACATTACTGAGGAGCATAGAATTAATATCATAGTTCACCATTCATAAATAATAATGAGAGGTTGGTAAAATTTATAGTTCCTAACTGATTGTATTCCTAGAGTTCAGTTAAAAATGTAACTTAGGTAATACTTCAAGTATAATGATATTATCAGAAGCTCCATTCAATTTTCAATTAATAGGAATGTGTGGTAATCATTATGAAGCAAAGTAATAAAATAATATTAAAATAGCCAGTCAAGAGATCAATACATGCCTAGCACTATTGCAAGCGGAATCTAAAAGGGAAGGAGTTTTGCTAAAAACTAAACCAAAAAGCATATATATACATATGTAATGCAGTATAGTATATAACTCATTCTATGAGTAGTTTTATAACTAAGGCATGGAAATATAGCTTTTCCATTTATTACACCACATTTTTTCTGTTGAGCATTGAGTGGAAATCACTTCCACTCTTGAATAAATCGTCCCCAAGCGACCAATAAACCATGTCGCCTTGAGGATGGTTAGATATAAAATGGGGCAATAGAGGACATTATATGGCCCCATAAAGTTGTTTTCTACTTCGTATATCCACGATTGTAATTTGTTAACGCCTCGACGATAATTTACTGGACAAGAGAAAGAGTATCCTCATTGTCATGGATACCGAGTCGTATTAAAACATTTATTGACCATAACGTGAAGGATCGATGAGCTTCTAATAACAGAGCTGCAGAAATTTCAATTAAATTTGGTTGAACCTCAAGACTAACCCCAGACGTCATTACAGAGCAAAGCACTGTTTCAGCTAATAAAATTCCGCCCACAAATGAATTGGAGGCCATAAACACAACCACCACCCAGGCATGAGTCGCAACCTGCGGCAAAGCAAGCAAGCAAGTGGAGAACACAAAGTGAAGGCTCAGCATTACTATAGACAACGATGGAGTAGTCTGGTCAGACCAGAAGTCCTTAGCTTTAGATAAGAAAAGTCCATTAATGTAACCGCGGATATCTGGTCTTTTCCTATTTATTCCGAGTCAATTTTTGTGCTACTTCACCCTCAAATGTAGTCCTCTCTCCACAAGCTCTAAACATAAATTCATTCGGAATTAGTTATATTCTCAATTCAGCCAGATGGAGTGTATTTCTAGGCCAAGCTCTAATCTACTTAGGCCCTCTATAAATATCTCAACTGGAGATCTTCGACTTCTCTGACTGCTATATGCTGCTGGAGCACTGGACGTGAAAGTTAACATTTCACTAGAATAATGAGAAGATCTGAAACACATAAGCGAGAATCTGAAGAATTCATTACGAAGAGTCTGGAAAAAAAAACGAAAAGCACCAGAAATACAAACATGCTCTGCGATAATTAATTGTCAGAATGGAAGATAAATCAGCTGTCAGAAGTAGTCTCGAACGTCACGTTCGCGTTTTCTAGAGTAAATCCGATGAAAGAAATTTTCAGAGGCAGGCGAACATTGAGAGAGGGTGCTGCTGTATTTAAGATGTAATGTAAAGTAAGCTGAATATGCTAAGAGTGTTCTCTTTCTATAGGAACGTAAATGTCCCCATAATCCTTAGATTTCTACTACCCCTATTAATCTCCCCTGAAATGCAGTCTTTTCGGATGGATACATAAAGCGCCTACATTTAGAGGCATTTTCGCTCGAGCTATGAATAAGGGGGCGCGTGTAATTCAAATCGTGACAGTGATTAGTAGTCTAAAACAGACACATGTGCGTGCTTGGGTCTTTCCTTAATTTAAGGTGTTGCCAGGGATATGACTGGAGAGTCGTGAGCTTCCTATTTCATGAAACTGGAAACATACCATAATCGAGGAGCATTTACACGTAACAGTTGATGCTCTGAATTTTTTATCAGCACTAAATAGGAGATCTGAATCTCTAGTTTCCAGAATGTTGAAACTTTTTTCTCTTCTACATACGATACAATCTGAAAATCGTGTGCCATTGCCCACCATACAGCTCCTTGTTCACTTAATTAATTATGCATGAGTATTCTCATGATATCAGAGCTCCAATGTTCTTCGATTGTAGTTAATTATTAATGAAATGGAGGATTAACCTAACTCGATAGGGATGGAGTATTTCGTATGTCTGGTGAGATTAATAAATAAGACCATGTGAAAAGTTCTTTATTTGTACGTAAACTCGAAATAATTCCTGTGCTATGAAGATGAATTACATATTCCACACATAAAATTGTGGGCCAGGAACCATCTATTATTCCTTCTGGCGATTGGGGTGAGATACTCTATACAGAATATCACAATTGAATCTACTATAGCTAGGATTTTATGGAATTAAAGGAAATTATTTTATATTTTAAACTACATTCTTATGAGTGTCTGGGGAGGGGGTGTGTGCTAGACACGAACTTGGCTCATCATTCGATATATGGAAGTAAACAGTAAATTTCGGTGCTTGCTTTTGAAATTGAGTATATTTTGTGTTTTTGGTTAAAACTCAAAAATTATTAAGAGTAGCTGCATCTATTCAACCGCATTTAAAATATGTGTAACGACAAATTCAACCAGTAACAAGTAAAAAAGCTTGAATTGGTCTAAGATCAAATCTTATGATACCCTAGAGAATGTCCATATGTAATTTCGTATGGTCATCTGTCTGTGGAAGTTTGATTTTTTTTAGAATGTTTCGTCGGACAGAAAAAATGATGATAGCCAATTTCATAGGATTTCATATTCTGAAGAACAAGAAGTACAAGAAAAACGTTTAGCACTGATAGCTTTCACAGTATACGTAAAGATTCTAAATTTTTATATGGCATCATGAGTTGTCCGATTTTTATGAAAAAACTGTAGGTATATAAAATTTCAGCTCTCTACACAGTAAAAAATAATTGCCCAAAGTGAGTGGCAACAATTTGTGCCACACAGGTTAGGCATTTGTCGATAAGATTAGGGAAAGCTCCACCTTGGAAAATTAAGATAAGGTTTTATCCCTAAAATGTAGGTAGGTTTTTCTCCTTCAAATGTAGGGAATTTTTGTTTTTTTTTTTGGGAATATTTCTTAAAATGTAGGGAATTTTCATATTTATTTTTTATTTTTTTAGGGAATTTTAAATTGTTGTTTTTCTTTGCCCTAAAATGTAGGGAATAGGTGATAGCACCGCATCACTCTCCACAATAGGTGAAGGTGATAGAAGACCACCCCCTTTTAAAAAACATAAGAATGAGCTGAAAAGCTCATTTCTTATGTAGTACGGAAGTTATGTTGGTGCGCAGGGGCACGCTCAAACAAAATATTGGAAAACGATATGTGACTTGTTTTCAAGAAAAATGTGTGAATTATATAAACGAAAATATATTTCCATACAAAATGTAGCATAATACGTAATTCGTTGAATGTTCTCTTCCTTACATCCAAGAGAGCATTTCGGGAATTTTACGTACTTTATAGGTTTTCTGGTGCCAAATACCTAAATTCATTGAATGTTCCATTGATTTGGGAAAATTAGACTGATTTTCCCTTTTAATCAGAGAAAATTACATTTATTTTTAGGGAACAAGTGTCTTAAATTTAGGGAATCGTCCTTATATTTTTTACAGTGTACGTTGACCCGTTCTCAGGCAGTGTCAAAATTTGTAGTGCAGAACTAAATTTTTTTATGGCAATCTTACCATGGAGTGACCCGATGTGTCCCATTTGCGAACTTAAAATTATTGTTTTTTTAAGCCCGTGTGTACAAGCGTTATCGAGTTATCGTGCAGACGGATTGACAGATCAACGGACAGACGGACATGCAGAAATAAAAAAAAAGCTTTTAATATTATGCGCGGCTGTCCAATCCATTATGCTCAACTATCATTATTTCTTTATGTTGCAAACGAAATGATAAATTTAATATAACCTATGATTTCATCATCTGGTGTGTAACAATCCGAATTTTTTTCTTTTTGAACAAGAGAGAGAAAAATTCCGTAAATAAAATCGCAGTTTTTTTTTGTGAAATAAAATTATTTGTGCATAGCGCAATGCATTCCAACGTATAATGTAAGCATACCCTTTTTAGAAATATGCCAATTTATTGTTTTACTGGTAACAAATTGGATAGAAATTATCTGAATGTAGTGCAGGTCCAGTGTGAATATTAAAATGATTAGTGGGTATGTTCGATCATGATTGATCTTGGAACATTTCTGATTATAATTTTATACCGCATAAGATCAGATTTATAAATAGAGCACAAGAGAACATCCATCATAAGCATCACTGCGCAATAGAAAACCAACGTTTCGACTATACAAGGGCAGTTCAATATGCAGATCTGAATTGATTTGTTTGTATTTCATTAATGAGATTTATCTCTACCCCATCAAAAAAGAATTTTTAAATACTGATCATAATCTAACATAACTAATCTCAAATTAGCGATAATATTTTCAGAGTTATATCAACCATCAGTTCTGGTACCCTCTAATACATATGTATAGGGAGAACGATTTATTCATCTGCCGATAAGGTTTATAAACAGAAGTTCGATATTCAAAGCATCAGATTGAAAGATTATAAATAATTGAGAATCTCTGTTGGATTGAAAAAGGTAACAATCACATCGGAGCTAACAAGGAATCAAAACGAAGAAATCATATTCAATCATTACAAAATTTCTACGAATATTAATCACATAGAATAAAAGAAACTGCTAAACTTGTCCTTTTCTAGTTATTTCTAAGTAAATTTTTAATAAAAACAAATATTGAAATGCTTAGATTAGCATCAAGACTTTGAGTTCATACTCTTTCAGAACTTCGAATCCGGAAGTATGGTAAAGGCCATAAACATTTACCAAATATCGGTTAAGCTCCTGGGCGCTGCTGTCTACCAATAGAGGGACTCTGTGAATCTTTAATGCGTTCATCTTCAAACGAAATGAATTCTATTTCCAAGTCTGCAGCGCACAGGGGAATACCCTTCCCATTGAAATCTAACCCTACGCCACCACCATCACTTCTAGCTACTACCAATTTGGTTGCTGCTGCTCTTTTATCTAGATAAACATTTTTGTGGATGGATGCGCTTTGTTTGCGGTTGAGATCAAACGTGATTTTATTTTTCACTACACCAAACCACAGTGATGCTTGCAGTCTCCCGTATTATGGCAATGGTTGGGCTGGCACTTCTATCGAGTTGGCAAAGTCGTGTATGTTTGAGAAACACTCACTTCATAACGTGTGATTAGTTTCGCACGCATGGAGTTGGAGTAGACCGCAGTTGAAGGCACTGACGAGGTTAAGCGGAAGAAAAAAAAATTGCTGTCTTCTTATGAAACCTGAGATGAGCATCTGACTGGAGAATGGTACAAATTAAGATTGACGCCATGTGGATTAGCGAGCAGAAGCAATTAGCTATGTGTTTATATAATGCATCTATAGTAAGGTCATTGGGCTGTCTTCAATGGAAAAAAAATCGTGAGAATCATAACAAATAGAGCATTATGCGGATATACTATGTATGCATGTATGTACATATGTGTATCTACCTAGTCAACTGCCATTATAAAAGTTGGACTTATTGATTTCCTATTTCATTTATTTATTTGAATTTTGAATTTATATGAAATTTAATTTTTAATGAAATTCAATTTACATTGCGTAGTCGTCCTAAGTTAAATCGATGAAATTTTCTATAGGAAAGGATGATGCCAGTGAATGTATGGACTTTGGTAGCCCCTCCAATACAAATAAGTGATTAATCATTGGAAAAGTATTAATACTAGGAACAAGAATTCTTATGACGCTTGTCTGGATTCTTTGTTCGATCGATTAATAGCACCCTACCTCCCGTCGTATATTATAATTGCTTTCGTGTTTTCATCCTCTTCATATATAGCTTTTGGTATAGTCAAGTTTCAATCTATAATATCATTTCTATTTACAGGGTCCAGTCCTACATGAATTACAACGTATAGTCCTTGATAAGGCATTCTCGGAGAACAGCAATAAACCTGCTGAAGGTTTTGCTTTGACATATGTAGGTATTAAACAATGTCGCAAGTCTCGCGTTGAAATCACCCGTTCACACTTTTGTGAGAAATATACCTAAGGCTGTTCTTGGATTTTTACATCTCTGGCTGAGTGAGGGAGTTTGCTCCAATATTGATTCGAATTGATCTCAACTGCGCTCGGTCCAAAAATTCATTTCTTCATTAGCCACAGTGTTAAAATCTAGTTTAGAGCCTCCTTGCTAATTCGATAATAGCGCGAAGTTTAAGGAGCCGTCTATTCCGTAGTCAACTTGAATACAATGACTCGTAATATGAAGATTTACTTCTTTTTTGTCAGATTAGGTGACTCAGTCGAAGAAGCCTTTTGCAATCTAAATATTTTGCCTGAAATTATTGCATTTTTGGACACATTGGGAGAAAAAGATGAATAATTTGAAGATCCAGTATGGGTAAAAAAATTAGCATTTCTTACGGATTTTATGGGCCATTGCAACTCGCTTAATTTACAATTACAATGAAAAGGAAAAAATATTATTTAGCTATTCCGTTCGGTAAATGCTTTTAGAGCAAAATTAAAACTTTTTGCTTCACAATTAATAAGGTGAAATTTTAAATATTCTCCATATTTAGAAAAACATATTAAACTTACTGGTGAATGTAATATTGAAATATTTTGTTCTGAACTGGAAAATTTTAATCAAAAAATTGAGAGACGATTTGCACAATGCACATCTCAATAATCTTCAACCGATTTTGGAATTTATTTCATTTCCTTTTGGAGAATTCGATAACGAGGATATTTCATCATATCTAGCTCGGATCTTGAATTAGAAATCAGACATAATTCTGAAACCACCTGCAAAAGAAAAATATTTTTGGAATTTATTATCAGAAGAAAAATATCCGTTATTGAGATCGGCTGCAATAAGGATATTTGCATTTTTTAGTTCCACTTATCGCAATTTAGGAGTTCTCTGTCTAATAACCTCTTAATGGCATCTATGCGATTGTGCATCAGTGATTACAAACCTCACTTTACAAAACTTGTAGATGAAACTGAATGTCACGCATCTGTATCAAAAAATTAATCCAATATATTTATCAACAAAGTACATTCATAATACAATAATACATAATACAATGTATTTTATATATTATCATTAAAAAACACCTTATTTAAATTTTTTCTTTTTTTTTTTAATTTAACCCATTTTGCGAAGTCGATCGCGCATAAATAAGAACAATTACTGTCACATGAAATAGCAAATCGCTCAGTCCATTGTTATAAGTCAGTGATTATAAATGGCTCTATTTTCTCATACTTTTTTACTTTTCTTTCTCTTATTTTTTTGCACACTTATTCTGCACAGTTATCTATTGCAGGAATGAGATAAACAATCCGTGAACGCAACTTTTAGGTTATTTTCATTCGTGCTGTGCTGGGTTGGTGTGGCCTCGAAAAATTCACGCTTCTTTTGGTGGCTAGCTCTTGAACGAAAATGTTGCAGAATGGAAGTAATCGGACACATGTTAGTGGATATAGCGATGTGTCCACCCTTAGCTTCTTTCGGTTTTCCTGTCGCGCCCTTACGAAATAGAGGTTGGCCACCATAAACTTTTTTATTTAGAATCATATTCTGAATAATATACCATTTTTAATTTTTTCAAAAATTTTACCTCTTCCAAACCGCACGCTCGGTAAATAGATTGTCACAGGTTGGGGGTGTTTTAATGTCTTTCACCCCTTTTTTTGGCCCTGCGAGGCTGCATTTTTGCGACAATACTCCCAGGACCACCCTACACCAACCCTCAAAATTGCAGCCTGAAACAAATTAATTGCGATCTTTAGCATTTTTTTTAGCTTATTTGACTGGACTACATAAAAACAAAAACGGTTTGATATTTCTCTACGTTTCGTTGCTTTGCGTTGCGTTGCGTCCATTGTAATTCCGCCTTTAGTCAACTGTTTCCAAGGTTGTGGCAAAACATTTTAATTATGGTAAATGGATATTCTACACCCATTTAGAGCATTACAAGTACTAACATCGAGGGAAAAAATTGGATTCGTAGTGTGAAGTAGCATTTCCAGTTCATTCTACGACTAAGACCTGCTAAGCTGAATAGAAATACACAAAAATGAGCGGAAAAATTAATTTAATTTGATATTAAATTTGTTCAAGAAGGCATTTTTTTGGCTTCTCCGGTATGCCTTCTTGAACAAATAAGAGTAGTCTATATTTTTGTTTCTTCTTCCTTGGTTGAATATAGGACGTTTTGCCTCATATATGTAATTCACACCCAGAATTTATTCTGAGTTTATATGAGATGAGATCGATTTGATCTGTTTCAAGCGTTTACAGCAGGTGGAAAACCAAGCCGCACCGATGAGTGTAAGGTTTTCTGCTAACACGAAACGCTTCTTCTTCTTCCTTCTATTTTTTCCTTTTTCAGCCCACTGCGAGTTCGATTCGTTTCGAATGAATCTGGTTTTTGAAATTTTTTTAATAAAAAATGTTTTTCTATTTTTCTTAATTTTTTGGTCTTTGTCATTTTTTCTATCTTTTCTTTGTTCTATTTTTTCATTTGTTTTTCAAGTCACTCAATTTCGCTAATTCGGTTCTGTTGATTTTTTTTTTTTTTTTTTTATATTATTAATCCAAGCTCAGGGGATACCCTATGATGCAAAGCACAGCATGGCAGGAAGGAGATAGGGAAAGGATTAGGGGATGTGAGGAGAGTGGCGGAGGTGCCGATGTTTGTCGCCCCTAAACTTCCGCAGATTGTATGCCGGAGGAAAAACAGAAGATGGTAAGCTGTTCCACATTCGCACTGTTCGGGATAAAAAAGCATCTCGGAATTTTACTGTACGGCTGAAAGTAATTTGAAGGGTTAAAGGATGTGCGCGGTTTGCAGCGCGAGTATTGCGTGCAGGAATCATTCTACAAGGGATTAGACTAGATATTTCATCAGAACATTGACCATGCATATAGCGATAAAGGAGCGAAAGGCATCCAACATTGCGGCGGTGCTCGAGTGAGTCGATATGACAAGTTATTGCCAAATCGCCAATGAGCTTGAAGGCTCTCTTTTGGACAATATCCAATGAAGCTAAGGCTGTGCGACCAGCCCCGGCCCATATATGGGAGTTGTATTCCATTCTAGGTCTAATGTAGGACTTGTAGAGGAGCGCTAGATTTGACGGGCTGAAATATTTCTTACACCTTTTCAGAAATCCAAGACATTTCGATGCTTCTTTGGCAACAGAGAAGATGTGATCTGTCCAGTTTAACTTACTGGAAATATTAATGCCAAGAATGCTTAGTGACGGTGAATCAGAAATTAATGCTCCATCAAAAGAAACGGGTGTGGTTAAGTTATAATCTTGTTTTAATGAGATGAGACAGCTTTGCGTCTTAGATGCATTGAATTCGACGCGATTCGCTTTGCCCCAAGCGAGGATACTGTTAAGATCGTTATTCAATGATCTAGTCATGCAATCTCGTTTAACACATGCGGCATTCCCCCTGGATTCCGCAAGAGTGTCAAAGGAGTAAGCGAAATCAAGAGTACTGTCATCTGCGAAACTATGGATGGGATTGAAAGTAAGGGAAAGCAGATCATTAATGAAAACTAAAAAAAGAGTTGGAGAGATAACAGAGCCTTGAGGCACACCGGTATTTATGGGATGCGGTTCAGATGTAACGCCATCTAATACAACACGTATTTGGCGACTAGATAGGAAACTTTCAATCCATAATAGAAGAGGAGGGGAGAGGCCAAGTGCTTTAAGTTTGGCTAAAAGGGCTGGATGCCAGACTCTATCAAAGGCTTTTGAAATATCTAGAGCAACGATTTTAGACTCACCAAAATTGTGAAGACTACGGTTCCAACATTCCGTAAGAAAGGTCAGCAAGTCTTCAGATGAGCGTCCAGCTCGGAAGCCATATTGGCGATCGTTGATGAGATGATTAGTTTCTAGATACTTCATTAATTTTGAGTTAATGATAGATTCAAAAACCTTAGAAAGAATCGAAGTGATGGCAATTGGTCGATAATTTGAGGGATCGCTACCCTCTCCTTTCTTAGGAATAGGCTGAACGTGAGCTAACTTCCAAGCAGTTGGAAATTTTCCTGTCGAATAAGACAAGTAGAAGAGTTTGCGCAGAGGTTTAGCCAAGGATGAGGCGCAGCTTTTAATTAACAGGGGCGAAAATCCATCAGGACCTGCGGCTTTGGAGACGTTGATCCCCTTAAGGACCCTGAACACATCCCTCGTACGAACGTGTATTGGCTCTTGTACACATTCACACGGGCGATGCAAAACAGGTATTTGTGAAGTTGGTGGAAGACGAGAATTTGAAGCGAATCTAGCAGCTAAAATATTAGCTTTATCCATTGAGTCAACAATCACTTCACCATTATTAAGTAGTGAAGGTATAGAGGAACTGGTGAAATTGTTCCTGATGGTTTTGACCAGGGACCAGAAACCTTTGCTACCTTTGCGGCTTGTCAAGATTCTTTGTCTAATATTCTGGTCAAAAAGAAATTTTTCTCTCTGGATAATGGACTTGCAGGTGTTCCGTGCAGTCTTGTACACTTGTTTCATTTCCGGACATGGATGCAATTGATAGGCGCGAAAAGCAGACTCTTTCGCTTTTATAGCTTGGTTGCACTTATCGTTAAACCAGGAGCGATCATGCTGTTGTTGAGACCTGCTGTAAGAATACGGAATGTATTCACGCATGCCAAGATTTAGTATGTTACTAAATTCTAATGTGCATTCATCAACATCCCTCGAAGCAAAACAGACCGACCAATCAATTTCTCTAAGATACTTATTGAGACTTTCCCAATCAGCATTCTTATAGTGCCAAAGAAGCCTACTTGTAGGTGGAGAAGTAGAGCGGCACAGGTTTGAGGTGGTAAATTGAGCCGTGATTAAGCAATGGTCTGAATTTCCGAGAGGGGAACCGACTGAGATGGAATATTTGTCCGGATGAGATGTTAGAAACAAGTCGAGTAAATTAGCTTTATCTCCAGCTGCATCAGGAATTTGCGTTGGTGCATCCACTAGCTGTTGCAAATTAAATGATTCACAGAAGAGTTCAACGAAACGGCCCGCAGGACTTGTGGTAGAAGAATGTCTGAGCCACGGTATATTATGAACATTAAAATCGCCTGCCAGGACGATTTCGGAAGAGGGGGAAACAGAAAGCAAATGATCAATATTGTTGGAGATATTGTCAAATACGGATACCGTGTCGTCATCAGACATATTTGGGCTGCGATAAAGGAAACAGAAGTATATGATGTGCTTGTGAAGTTTGAACCTAATCCAGATATAATTAAACTCTGGATTAGCAGAAGGAAAATCTTGAAGAATAGTAAAGGCCACATCATTCCGAATATATACTGCGATCCCTCTATGCTGAAAAAAAAGAGGCACGAAGCTGTAACCAGGGACGTGATACTGATTAATATCAGCATCAGAAACGACCTTGGTTTCACTTAGCGCAAGAATTGCCGGATTTTTTGAGTTAAGGTGGCAGTACACCGAAAACCGATTTGCTCTTAATCCGCGAATGTTGCAGAAATCTAAAATAAAACTCTGCATGCTGAAGGCAAAAACAAAAAAGCAAAAAAGAAAAAAAAGCGACACACAACAACACAAATATTTGGGCGCCACCAGCAGCAGTCACCGACACAGCGAGGTAAAAAAAAACAACAATAGTGTTATGCCTATTGCTGCTTTCAATACCTCAGACCGTGCAGTTCAATGACCACAGCTGGGTGCACCCGGATTGCTGATCAGTGACAAGTGCTAATGCATTTGCACTGATCACAGATGAAGAGACGGAAAGGAGACGTTACCGTGCTGCTGGCTTATAGCATGTTGATAGGGCATAGAAGAGCCCTTCACTTGGCGGATAAAATTTATTTTGTTTATTTATTAATTTTACGGTCGCGTCGGAATTTAAATAATTAACGAATTGATTAGCTTGAAAATGATTAGCACAACACTATCACTTGACTTAAATTAATTGGTTGGATATATGTTTAGATTATTTGATCTACAAAGGCAACGTCCGATCTGATTGACTCCACGCACTGCAAAACCAAGACTGCAAACTTGTCACCCAAAATAAAATGGGTTGTGTGATGAAATAACAAATAAACATTTTTTTATCTTTTGCTATATACCGGAGAATCCAAAAAAATTCCTTCTTGAACAAATATAAGTTAGCCCCTGTATAAAGTCTCAAAGAATAATCTCTATTTTTGTTTGATATTAAAGAACGACAAGAGATCAGAATCACCACCCTGGTTTCAAAATTGTTATCATCGGACGAACCCTTTTGAACAGAATTGCAAAAAACCTAGGGGCGCGGATATTCATTTAGGCTTCTAAGATATGGCCAAAGGTGGTCTTACAAAAATTACAGCTTCTCCTAGTTTTATTAAAGAGTAACAAATTTACGTAGTACCAGATTCAAATTGTGGAAGATTCGTGTTGGGGATATTTGCAAATAAAAAAGCATTTTGAGAATAATAATCTTCAGATATTAACAAGGTTTCAAATCACATGCTCAAAGAAAGTTGATATTAAAATATTGGTACTTTGTCTGACCAGGTGAAAATACAATATTGAGTTTTGGAGCTAAGCGAAAAAAAACAACAACAAAATAGCTAAAAAACGGCTTGGAAGTTGTTTTGTTGCGCTTTGAGGAAAGAAACTCAGTACTTCAAACTTGTCACTTTTCCCTTGAAGGTAAATTAAAATACATACTTTATCTCATTTCTATTAAAAAAATGTGTTTGGAGAAAACTTACAGGAATTTCACGTACCAATATGTATTATTTTAAGCAATTATTTTATGAGATACAAGCGTTACACATCCGCCCGTTTAAAAGAACACTCCCTTAAAATACTTGACGCTGGATTTTTAATGTAGGGTAGTTAGAAAGAAATGTACATCGATGGAATCGGCTAGAAAACGTACAACATATAATTTATAAAAATACTGTTAACTATTGAATTTTAGTACCTCTTTCAATACAAGTATATACTCTTACAGTATAAGAGCAAAAAATCTTTCAAGTTGCAGTGCTCACAGACCGTTTTCCCAGCTTAATCGCTAAAAAACTAATTGATTTACGTGGTGAATGTTACTTTAACGGTCGGTACTATGAAGTCTTCAGTCGTGGTACTATACTCCTTCGGGCAAATTTTAAACTTCCAGCTCAACACCGATTGCGGGTCTCGCGGATCTCCTTCGTTATGACTGCCTTTCACTTATTTACCAACGCAAGATGCCGACGGTAGAATTACAATATTTCTTAGTAAGAAGAAGTCCAACCGCGGTAGAGTAAGCATAATTGTCTCAGAATAAAAAATTGAGACAGCAAAATTCAAGCAAGATGTTTATATAGGGTCATTGCATAAAATATCACACTGGGCAGTTTGCGAACACATTTAAAAAAAAAATTGAAAATTTGAGTGGACAATGCCTTACATGTGTATACTTAAGATATGTAATTATTTTTTTTTTTTTGTTATTATATAATAATTGTTCTATTGCGTTCTTTTGTTTATTTCGGTAAATGTTGAGTTTAACTACCCATATATTCGCTTAGTATTAATTTGATTTGCTTGTTGATAAAATATTGGATCGGGCAATTTATGTCTGCTTCCACTACCTGGTGAAAGACTGCCTTCGTGGAATATGTCTTGAACGAAAGGTTCGTGTTTTTGACCTGGTAACTTCTATTGGAGGAATGTTTTACGTATTTTTCTCGGTGAAGAGAGAACATTTATGCTAATTAATAATGTTTACTACTATCATTTAAAATAAAATACTCATTATTATAATAAATAACTTCATGGCCTTGCGAAGGTGCTAGATAGTTAAATTCCTCACTTTTCATGTACGCAAGAAAAATAACACTTTAAAATGGTCTGAAAAACCTACAAAAACTAATTCCGAAATCTTCAATTATTTTAGATCAAGGTAGATCCAATGAGACAATTGATAGGTGACATCGCAGCATTCAGTAAACATTCGTGTAAATGATTTTATTGAATGAACAAAAAAAACAAATTTACATTTACAAAAACTTTATCATTTTCACTTCGTGGGTTTTATAACTTTTCTTTAATTTTTATATTTCTGTTTACATCGATACAACTATTTGCAGTCACAAAAGAACAAAATACAAAACTGCAGAGGGAAAACTCATACCAGTAATTCATATAATTCATTGAATGGTATTATAATCGAAAGGAAAATGACATCTGTACAAGAGTTATACAGGTATTGGAGCATTTATATTCTACAATTACAACTTCCCTGGAAAATTCCATATGCGAGCTCTATACCAAGGTACCAGATGACAGTAGCGCTGTTTACTTAGAAAGTTGAAATTGTGTACACGGAATTTAAAAGAAAAATAGGTTGCCATACAAAAATTTCGGTTTCCACTATATATTTGTACACTACTGAGAAAGCGCCGACATAAGAGACATTTGGTACATGGTATTTCTATTATAATAAGACATAAAATATCAAAAATAGAATAAATCGGGCAGCCCCTTCTTGGTGCTGCCATATAAAAATTTGCGTTTTTTACAATACTGTGAAAACAATCAGTCCTAGACATTTGTATTGTACTAAAAACTTCTCCAAATATTAAATCCCATAAAATTGGATATAATCATTTTTTCTGTCCGATGAATGTATGCGAAAAACCACTTCAGAAATCAAGCTGGCATAAGTCGGTGACCATACGAGCTTTTATACGGGCATTCATCTAGGGTATCATAAGAATTGGTCTTAGACCAATTCTAGTTTTTTAGTTATTTATTTTATTAATATGATTAAAAAAGAATGCCAACAAGTTTAACCGAATTTCTTATTTTCAACGTGGCATTTTTAATAAATAAAAAATTTAAAAATGCGTGCTACCATCTCTCCTTAGCCTATGGGGAGATGAAAAGTGACAAGCTAGGCTAGTGACAAACTCCAGGTAGAACTACGGCAAAGTTATCGTGGGCAAAAATGGGCTATTACAGGAAGTTTTTGTTTAAACTCGATTTGTATTCAATTTGATCTTCTAATATTTTGTTTGTAGGTAGTCTGTATAAAAATGTTAACCAAGAACCAAGCAAAGTTAGGCCTTGATATGGAAATTAAAGAAAGGGTAAACCTGAAGCATGGGAAAGAAGAGGGCGAACTCACTAGCCACGTTCGGATCTAGTTATCCATTTCTTGAAACAGAATCTGCTGGTGACGTTACCACCTCAGCGATCGAATTTCTCTTCAAAGCGGATGCTCGTATAAACCATCCGCCAGCGACGGAAAACCTGAATACTTGCAGGTGTATGAAACTTTTTCTGGATAGGCCAAATAGGAAGTACCCTGAATTTCGTTTGGGACTCGAAAGCAAGCAATACAGAACAGTGGTTGATATCATCACTGACCACAGCTCATGCTCATCTAACAAAGATGGGATTTGTTGACCTGAGTATTTGACCTGCCTGAAAGGAGAGCCTGACACAACCGAACACTTTCTATGCGCTTGTGCGGCCTTTCCGTGTTGCAGTCTGGATACTCTTGGGTCTGCCCTCCTATCTGCGGATGTGCTGAAAACTTTACTTCCAATCGATATGATGCGCTTCATTAAGACGACAGGAAGATTTCGTTTAGAGGTCTTTTTTTAGCAGGTTTCCCTTGCCTGGGAAAAAAGGTTAGAAACACGATTCTGCGCGAATTCAGAAGTCGGCTTTTGGCTTACTTTTTGCGGAATTTGGTTAATGTCCCAAATTCCGCAAAAAGTAAGTCACACTATTCCTACCATGACATTATATTTTATGTATACTTACTTAAGGAGAGAGAAATGCAGAACATCTTGAAGATAGTTTAAATTTTACTAGACCTTGCATATAGTTTTGTAGAATTGTTTTCGTGCAGAAACTTGAACTAGAAAAAAGAGCTTCACTCTAAAACTTGAAAATGGAAGTTTGGGTGCTAAACTAGGTAAAATGAGATCTATATTCTTAGTATCATTTTACATATTCTTAGTAGCAGTTTTGTCAAAAATTGTGGTGTGAAAAAAAATATGTTTACTGAATTTAAAAAAAAATATTACTTTTCATTCACGACGTTATGTAATTTATATTCTTATAATTCTTTGGAAGCTCTTCATTTCTTTAATGAGGGTGCGATGTAATACTACTAGAAATATTTTAGTCGAACTCTCGCTGACGCTGTACGTTTCAATTAATTCTGTTACAATATAATCGATAGTCATTCTCTTCATTGCATTTATTAATATATAATTTTTCTCTGTTATTTTTACCTCCACCCATGGCTCTCCTGCCTCCATCATTGTTCACATTTACTATACTTTATTGGATTGATTTTTGGTAGATCACTATACTTTATATACACTATACGTTTTCTCAATGAAAATTTTATTGCAGTGGTTGATGCTCCATCTGGTTTTTATATATACATATATATAACCAACAGAGGAAAAACACACTTTCATTCTATTCTTGTCTCTCTCCGTCCAGCGAGCCTAGTCGTTCGGATTTGCATTGCTGGATTAGGAGCATTTCATTTCATTAATAACCTTAAGAATTTCTCTTTTTGTGCATAAAACAAAACGAAATCAGTTTGCACTGATGTCTTAATCGGATTTTTTGTTCTTTAATTCATGGAAAGTCCGATAACTAGGTTTGAGAGTTCCCAGTAATACTTCCAACCAACCATAAGTCGGCGAGACCTACAAATGTTTATGCATGCGAATACTGATTACATTCACGCCTGATTCCTAATGCCATGCCCAAAGTCCACTTTTAAGGGCTGATTTGAGCATTCATATCATTCAGAAAATCGATAAAGCTGCTTGTAAGGATAAAAACACAAATTCAATTTTTCCCATGTAGAAATCATCTTTTATGATCGTCACACTCATCGTTTCCAGCTGCAGTGTAAGTTGAACAGTGATAGTCCTCTCACAAATAGATTACTATCCAGAATTAAAGACTCTACCTGACCTCATTCGTGAGTATCTTAACTCAAATCTCGACCTAAAAAATTAATAGTTGAAGCATAATAGGCTTGGATTTCTTAACTGCAAGTCATCTTGTAAAAGAAAGCTTTATTTCAGTTCAATTCCCATTGCCGATTACAAATCACCAAGGGAATTGACAACTGCTGCTTACAAATTCTCTAAAATTGCTCAATTTACATTATACAAACAATCATCAGTCCTGATAGGAAGAATATTTCTTAAAAGTAAAGTTAAAAGAGCAAATTCTCTGAATTAGGAATTTGAAACAAAGATATTCCCTTAAATGGTATTTTGAATGATTCTGTTACTTTTTATGTGATTATCAGTACTTTTTACCTTTCATAAACAATTTCCTCAATACTAAAACAGATATGTAAGTACCATACTTACATATGTTTATATATTTTCAAACAAATGTCACTTAAATCTGTTTTCGCAGTCATAATTTAATGGCCAAAATTTGAGCCTACAAAGGATTCAGAGCTTATGCATAGGGGGATATAGTCGTATGTATACACACCTTCTATCTTTCTCATTTTCGAACCCATCAAAAGGAATTGTAATGTATCCTAAAATAACTGTAAGTGGCATCAGATGTGATGCCATAATGGGAATATTTTATCCCTTAACTGGTCACTCGAGGACCTGGTTAAGGTCAACACCCAAATCCGGCAAACCGCATGTCACATTATCTAAAAGAAATCGTTTATATTCCTTGATGATACCAATTTACCCCTAAAGGCGCTACAAATCTCATAAATATTTCATGTTTGGTCCTCTGTGGATATGCTGGAACTGGTGATTATACCATGGTCACGTTATAAGAAATATTATCATCGTCGTCGTCATCATAATCGTCATTATCGAAGGGCTCCACCCATTTCAAGACCCATGTCGGGATAAAGAATCTACGGAGCGATAACATACGACTATCAGTAGCCTGGAGCTACTTTGGACTTCCTCTTTTAATTCGAGATGAAAAATAATTTGGTTCTGACGACCGACCCTATCACGTGCAACAACTGTCAGGAGAACGCCAATGGCTATGTTTCATATATACACAGTGTGCATAGGACGTGACGAGAATATGCTCGACTGCAGGCCAGATAAACCGAATCAGTCAAGGATGCTAATGGCCTTCTATCACGCAACTACTAGAACTCCGTAAATTGGAACAGCAAGACACCCGATACTGAGAAGACAGACGACTCAAATAGCTGAAAGCAATTAAAGTCTGCTTATAATTGTCAGCACTATTCAGAAAAGAGGGATGTTCGTGCCGTCTATGGGGAGTCATAAGCACTTATTACTTTGCTTGTATGCACCCCAATAATTGATTTGAAGGCGCGCATATATTTAAAGGGTGAGTAGGAGAGTCACATAAGAATCGTATAAAAAGTATCTAAATTTAGACAAAATCTTCAGCATCTGCGCGTCCGATAACGCGTCGCTCCGTGATATTATTTAAAATAATGTGACCCGAAATTTTGTTATACAATGCAGGGCCTCCTCCTAATATATCAATTTATTTTTACCGGGGTTTCCTATTTATCATTCGAACTTTGCACAGTAACTATCTTCAGACCTCGGAGCATCGCGAGTATATTGTACATATTATGGTGGCGTCTGAGTTGATTGAAGATAGAAGCATGGAACCACTTATTGGGACTATGAAAAATAAAATTGTCGCCAGTAGTTTGAATGTGCAACACAATGTTTATCACCTCTCCATTAAACTTACGACTCTCTTCTTCTGCTAGAATATGACCAGCTGTTTGACTGAAAGTTGGAACGGGGTATTATTGTAAGTGTAAAAAGTATGAGTCAGTATATGTGTATGTATGCCTGTTTGTCATTTTATAGAAAACCCAAACTTATTGCAGCTTCTGTGAAACATCAAGTATCGTCTGTATTATCTGCTCACATTGGGTGTAGACGGTCGGCTAGATAAATGCCACTTCTAAAATTTTTTTATGGTTCGAGAAAAAATGAAAATAGATTTGCTTCCTCTTGAATTCTTAGTTCATATATTTTATGACCGGAACAAGCTGCCTATTTCAAGGGAGCAATATTTTCTTCGATCTGGAGACTTCATATAGGAAGGAATTTCAGAGGCCTGTGTGATTAAGTGTCCTCCCACAAAAAAGTGGAGAGATATGAATTTGATTTCTTATTCGAACGCGCCATCGAATTCCACCAAATAAACGAATATAAATTTTTGATATTTTATGGTATAGATAAGTATGGATTAGTATTTTTTCTATCAAAATGAGTCATGGCATCCAACGATCCACCTCGACTTTTATTGCCTTTTAATGAATGCCTGTAGCGTACAGCTCTGCAGATAGAGCCAGGCGTTGTGATTTATAGAACTATTTATTGGACGCATCGATTTAAGTTTTTTTTATTTATCTAACAGAAGATAGTAGATGTAATAAAACTTTGTTATAGGAACAATAAATGACTCCTAATGTGGAAATGTTCAGATAGTATGTATATCTTTCTGTATAAGCGCACGACACCTTACCGACACAATTCAGTGGGAGGCCTATAAATTTTCCATCCTATCACATAATTGAAAAAGTAATTGAAAGCAGAGGCTATAAATATGATTTGTGATGTATGTTAGGGCTGACCAGGAGGTTTCACATATCAACAGGACACGGGGGCATAGTGCATAGATATTTATCTCACTGTCACCAACAGTATTCATGCTATGTAATGCAATTATTGTTTTAGATTTCAGACGGGTGTTTTGTTAATTATAAATTTAATTTAGCTTTACTATTGTGTTCGCCTGTTTTCATTCATTGATCGATCCTCATACAAAAAAATTCTTCAGTGAGTCATCAATAGCTGGCTATACACGAACGCAATTTTCCACGGATTTGATCCGCGGATCAGATGGATCTTGTCTGCGAAATTCATTTCTGCGGATCAGGTCAGCTGTCGCTCCTTAACATGACGGATCTAATCAGCGGAACCAGTTTGCAGATCTACCCGCTTTTATTATATCAGCTCCGTGGTGAAATTAACTGTATGTTTCCTTTTGTTTTTGACGGATCTGATCAGTGCACATTGTGTTTCTTGCTTGCTGAAAGATATGGGGATCAGTCATTTAAAATAGCATCGAACAATAGGAAACAAGTCGCTGTAGTGGCTGCAGATATTTTTGTTTTAAATATTAATGCCGTAATAAAAAAATATGTAAGATTGAAGTAGGTAAAAAAAGTGGTTAATTGAAAAAATGTTTTTGGACATATGAAAATAATAAAAAATCTCCGGACAAATTGACCACAAGATTTCAAAAACCATTGACGCATTTTGATCTATTGTTAGGTAAGTAAATAAAAATTAAAAAAATTGGAAAAATTGATCAACATGGAATTGGTATATATAAGAGTTTCTTGGCAGGACGATGTGACAAGAAAAGCAAAAACATAATACAAGTACCTACATATGTATGCACATCCACCTTACTAAGTTAAAAAACTTACGTTGGCTGAAAAATTTACGAATATAGCTTTAGTTTTTTTTTCCAAAGAATTAACTATATCAAAATATATATCTCAGGCCCTGAGTCTTTCTCAAAATTTATGAGGTCCTCATTTTGGCCTCAATTTTTAGATGGAAATAATTCATTTTGTTCCTAAAGAAAATCAATCAATTCGTAGTTACCTACATTTATATTCCAATCACATAACACTGTGTTACAAAAAACAAAGATAAACTGGATATACTTTTGAAGAGACATACGTGTAGGTTGAATGTCTAGTAGGTCCCTGGATTTTAAATGAGAATCATGTTATCACTAGAACAGCTCCACCGTTGGCCGGTAAGCTGGACTTTCACCTAAGGCCCATAGATTAATGAAGTAAGTGTTATCTATTAAAAGACCGACATCTTCGATTATCTAATTACCATCTGATAATTAAAAAAAAAAAAAAATAATTCCGGAATAATTTTTGACACCACAGCTAGAATATTACTCCAACAGCGATAATGCTGAATAACTAACGGTTTTGCAAATGCCATCTGTAATTTGAGCGGGGGCGACAGCGTAATAGAGTAAATTAGTAAGTTAATAACTAATGAAGCGAGATTAAAATTACAAATTTGTGAAGCCTCCAGGGTATGAGAAATGGAGAGGATGAGAAAATGAAACTTTTGTCGAAGTAAAACATTCTTTAGGCGATAGCAAGAAAATCGTAATTATGCAGATAGGCCAGAGTTAAAATATGCTTTCAGTGTGTATTTATGTGAGTTTCTCTGACTTTATATGTAGGTAACTCAAAAATTTCCGCCTTAATTCCAGTTAATTACGCATCTTGCAAATAATTGGCGTATTTTAATTGATGAAAATAGAAATAAGCTATACATACCCTCAAAATTCGTGCAAGTGGAAACAGATGGTCGACTCTATATATGTACTTCCAAGTACTTATCAAATCCCCGACGGCCGATAAAAAAGATGTACCGCTCGTCTCTTAACACCACAATTAGCGCTAATGAGTTTCTCTTGTCTCATGAAATTTTACTGTTTCTATAGTGTGTAAACAAAAAATTGTTCAACATAAAAAAACCATACACACAAATCCTATGACATTGACACTTCTAATGGAATTTAACAAATCAATTCGTTACGGATTTAGGTATAAAAAAATTTAGAAAATAGGGACAAACAGTACAAAGGCCAATCACCCAGAAACCTCCCTTGTCTCACGGTGTGATATTTAACACATCTGGACGAAATATGGTCGAACTGTACCGTGTGTTTCCCGAATTGTGAAAAAATGGAAATGTATGTATTTGAAAATGTGAGGACAAAGGAGAAAGATCCCTTTTACAGACCCTTTTCCTTTAGCACGAGGCTAGTTCGGACTGCATTACATATTTATCGCAGCACATTCAAAGGACCCATTTTATTGATGCTTACAGTGATAGTCGGAAAAGTTTTTGCTGATGCTAAGTGGGTTTATGTATGTTTGTATAAGGCACTTTATTCAACTACCTGATCCCTCGTCCTTTCGAATTCAGAAAAAAAAGTCCCCTAGTATCCGTTTGGTCTTTTTATGTCCGGTACTTAGCTTGGGTTTTTCTCTATCATGTTTTTGCCTTTAAAAAATTACTTTCGCTTTCTGCAATAATGTTCGAGAAGTTGAAGTTGGTCAGTGAAGCTGACAGAGATAAAAATGGACCAATTCGGACTTGAGGGAGTGTTACAATGTGGTAAAAATGTCACTTCGGATATATTTTTTTTTAGTTCTATAGGTATATAGCCAGCATTGCAAAGCGACAGAAATGAAATGACATCACCTGGAAGGGGCTGCACTAACCGGCTATGGAATGGAAATTTATGGGTTTGCTGATTAGAAGCACACCTGGCATGGGATATGATATGACTATAATGCCTTTGGTAGAAATGATATAAAATTTACTTCTATATATGCACAGGCCTGCAGGACAAAAATTTGCAAAGGACTATTATTACAGAGGTGGAAATGCTGAAGAGACCCTATAATTGGATATGTATGAGTAGTTCTACTTAGGTGCAGAAATGTAAGATGGAATTTTACTGTTTATCAAGTATCAGAACATTTTGTCACATTGGGTGCGTTCACCGACAGAAAAAAAACGTGCAAAAAGTGAATTTTTGTCACCACCAAACGCTTTCGTGCGTACACTGAGCACGAAAAATGACAGATAAATGCTCCTTTCACTTTCTTCTGCGTTCACTGAGCCGACTGAGAGTGACTTGAAGCGCGCTACCTTTCGCTATCGTATTTTGGATAGTGAAATGTAGCGAAGTGATGTGTTGCCACGGATACGGATGGATGGACGACAATAATATGGCAACTTTATAGGTTAGCTTATAAAGTTCGAGCCTTCATTATATTATCCTGAATGATTGTTACTAAGTTATGTAAATAAAAGCAATATGATAAAGGTTATCTCAATTTATTTTATATTAAAAAATCTTCTTAGTTAAGATTGTTGGAATTAACAAATTAATTGGCTACCTTCATGATAAAACGGTATTAATAGGAGGTCAACCATAAAGAATCGCAGTTTTTGTTTTATTGTTTTGCCTAGTACTAATGCACTACTTCTGTTCTCTGCATGCCCTCATAGGACGATTCAGGGAAACGTACTTATTACATTATTAATAGGCGAAGGATTAGAAAGATGTTCCTGTAACTTTAATACAAGGTGCTGGAAGCAATTCAGCAGACTGCATTCTAGTTAATTCAACCGATGGACCACAATATCAAGCCGATTTCCCTTCACCAAAGTTTAGTACCAGGGATTTTTATGTTTTCGTCTTTTCCATAATGTTATTTTGTTTTTCGCCTTTTATTTTATGAAAACCTAAAAACAATTGCTAATCTGTGTGCTTGTTTCCTGGCCTTATCTCTGCCACATATGTACGTCGATGCGAAAAATTTTGCTTATATTTATATTAGTCTTCAGAATAGTTGCTGGAGTTTATACAGCAGTAACTGCAGTGCTTAGTCCAAATCCACTATTGGTACTCAGTTTGGGGACAGGTGCTTATAATAATTAGTGGGACACTAATGGATTTGATAAGCTTGACTAAGTTATGCAAAACAAAAATTATTATGAGATCGCAAGGTGGTAAATCTTTAGTATGGACTAGTGTTGTATTTCAAACCAATGCAGATGTTGGTACCGTTATTTTTTCTTTAATAAATTTCACACATTTTTGTATCTATGATTTATGTAATCCGCAAGGAATTTACACTGTATTTATGTAAATCCTTTAAGTATAAAGGAATGGATTCGCTAAATAATCTTTGTTAGGGTAGGAGAGTGTGCCAGATTGGAAAATTATAAGAAAATAGCAATATTAAATCTTCTAGAATCATTGTGTTGTATTTATTCGTTTTAAATTTTTGCTCATACATTTGCGAACATATTTTATTATTTTATGTTAAAAAACTCGAGTTCCAAAAATTCAAAGGTTTTACTACACTACGCTACGCTTTCTTTCGTTCACCGTGGCAAAGTGTGTAGCGTAGTAATTAACTGTCAAAGTAATTCTTTTGACATATGTTTACTGCGCTACGCTACACTTCGCTAACATTACGCTACAAGACCTATCATGTCGGTGAACGCACCCATTGAACACAACCCTCAAAAGTAATGACTTTATGGCCGGAATGTTATGCATAAGCATATCTCAATCCACTAGGCTGAGGGACTTGTCATGCAATGGTGTTCGATGAGCTGAAAAGTTAAAACTCAAGGTAGTTCTTGGTTTGAAATAAGAGACCACCCCCGAAAAAATCAAAAAAAGTTAAAGTTATTACTATTAAAATTGCAAAAAAGTATGGGATGCCTATCAAAATGTGGGTCTTAGAAATGATTCCTTATTATGCATATTTTAAAACTAAGGTTAATTCGTGCATGCTGTCTCCTTTAAGGAGGATTTAGGGATATTATGATGGTATGCATTTTTTCCAGAAGTTCTAAGGGAGACAGAATATCGTGTATGAAAATATTTTTATTAGTGACAACAGAAGCAAACGCCTTCTGAATATTTTGCAGACCTTGTTTTGTCAATATGTGTGTGTGTCTGAAATATTTTACTACCTTAAAAACATCTCAAGCAAAGTAAGTTTTTAAGGGTCCTGGTAGTAAAACATTGTCACTAACAACCCTAATCTGTCAGATTTGACTACTGGCAGCACGTTTAACGATAATTGGTTGAAATTTTTCAGCGAACATGTATTCAATCACCTACCTACCTATCAAAATGAAAGGGAATAGAAATTAGGTTTTTATTTATAATTAAATATTACGAAATTAATAATTAATAATTTGTCGATACGCAAACTATCTTCCTCGTCCGAATCCATTTTTATTAATAAATTTTAAAAAAAAATACAATTTCATAATTTGACTGCTTGACAGTTTTTTACCATAAGAGCTACACGGGAGTGTACGTGTACAGTACCTTGCAGTTATTTGAATCTCAATAAGCTTTCTCCCTCATAATATCTGGAAAAAATGCATGCCATTATTATTGAATCGCACCAAACTTGCATACTCCAAAGGAGGATTTACATTATGATGGCATGCATTTCTTCCAAATATTGTGAGGGTGGTGCCTTATTGAAAACTAAATGTTGCCAAAGCAATCACTACAATATCTTATACGTACACTCCAGGGTAGTTTTTTTTTTTTTTTTGCAAAAATCGCAAACTATCAAACAGTCAAATTGAAACATCTACTTCCAAATCATCTGCAATGAACTCGAAAAAAGACCACGTATCGGAGCTACATCCTGTTTCTAGACGAGGGACCTCCTCCGAAATAACTTCAATCCTTTCTATAAACAAATATTTAAAATCCCCATTTCAAAATATTTAATTATAAATTAAAAATGAACTTTTTTCTTTCATTTTGACAGGTAGGTAATTTAATAAAATGTTGCTATAAAATAATTGCCAGATTAGGGTTGTCAGTAACAGTGCTTTAGTTCCAGCACCCATAAAATCTTGTATGCTTCGGAATTTTTTATGGAAGTAAAATTTTTCAATGTGTCCATGCATTGAAAAACGAGGTCTGCAAAAACAGCAGAATGTGTTTGTTTCCCGCGCAAGTCATAAATAAATTTCCTCCTCTAAGGAGGGTCTATATTGAAATGTATTGTATATGGAAAACCAATGACATTTGACATTTTTTTCAAGTTGTCAAGCATACAAAGTTTTTATGGGTGCTGGAACTAAAACATTGTTACTGACAACACTAATATGTCAATTTTGACAATCGGCAACACACCTTACTATAATTTGTGAAATGGAAAGTTTTTAAATATTTTTTTATGGAAAGAATTCAAATTATTTCGGAAGTAGTCCGTCGCCTAGAAACAGGTAGGACTAAATCCATAGATTCGTTTCAGTGGTCTTTTTCAAAACTCATTTCAGATTATTTGAAAATAGATATTTCACACTGACAATTTGACTCTTTGCCAGTTTGCAATTTTCCCTTATAATCAAGTGGGGAGCGTACGTGAGAGGCATTGCAGTGATTGTTTCGGCAGCATTTAAATTTCAGGAAAAACACAATAATGTAAAACCTCCTTTAGTTAACTAAAGCATTCTACTTATATATATTTACTACATACTACTTAATATTAGATAAAAAGTTCTAGTCCCCAGTAGAAAAAAAATCACTGCATCCCAATAAGTGTAGTGCTTCCTTATTGCTTTACTTTGGGTACATGTTGGTTTTAAAAATGTTTAATGCAAAAAAAAGATGAGCACCATCGCAATGCCTGTACGTACATAGAAAAAACTTATAGAATCAAAATTAAAATACGCACAACAATGTGTTTGAGGTTCTCAATAGTAAATAATTCTATTCTTTGAAAAAAAAATACTATTATTAACAAATGAGGAAAATCCGACAGTGAACTGTATCGACTGTGCGAAGAGGAAGATTAAACCTCGATGCATGTTATATGTGAGTGTCCAGCGCTTGCTGGTCTAAGGCTGCAAATCACTGGATGATCACTATCTCTTCAAATAAGGGTTGCAATCTAACCCCACTAATCGAGCTGGTTAAAAGACTCGATTTTCCCTAACCACCTTAGAGGCAGGCACAATATATCAATTTGGTGATCCATTACTTAATTTATTTCGCTAATTTTGCATGAATTGCATAAAATTAGGGGGAATTTCTATTGTCAGTAGCAAGACTAACAAAATAAAGAATCATAAAAAGTGGTTTAACTCAAGAACGGTTTCATGTAGGTAAGTACATATGTAGGATGCAATAAAAAGTATCTTTGAGCTTCATAAAACTTGCAAGTCAATGTGACGGTTATCAGGAATTTTCGCTGGACAACTGTTAAAGTTTAAAAAAATTAGAAATTTTTTGACTTGGACGTCATATACATAACTAACGACTTCAGGGGGTGGAGTGATGGTTCGAAATTCATTGGAAAGTTGAGACCGTTTACTGCCATGAGCTGAAAATCACTAGGCTGTATAACAAGGAAGGTACAGCGTGCTAGGATAAAAATTACCCAATATCATAAAATCCCCTGTCGTCTACATCCTGCATTTTCCGAACCTCCTCACATACCGTTAATTGCTCCATATTGAGTGAGAAATTTTGGATACAGAGGAAAGACGCGAGTTCTCGACAATCTATAGACAATAACCAGAAAATAAAACTTTATATTAAAAATCATCCCTTTTGCTATACCACAAAAAGAAATAAGTCGAATTAAAATTATAAAAATCTGAAATAACTCTTCTGGAAATAGTTTATTCCAAGTTTCAATATTACGTAAGGCCAATTGTCCCACTGGTATATTTCGGACACGTTCTCACAATATTGCAAATACTTTCAATATATCTGCAATCCTCTTTTTGCATACATAGATCGCTGGTTTTAAAAGATACCACTGGTTTGCTATGACTTTTTTTCCACCTAAACTAAACTGTCTTCACCTTGGATACGTGTTATGCGATATTTCCTTTTGTTGTCAGTGTTCAAATTTCCAGTAGTTTTGCGGAAGTTTTTGCGCATAGTTTCCCCATTTTTATTCACTTCCAATTTGTCGAGCTAGAGGGTATTCCAAAAAGTATCAAGTTTCAAATCAAGATAACAAAGATTTCGATCGTAAGACGGGATTATATTTCACTGCTGAAAATCTATTGCGGTTTTTATTATATACACATTTTTATTTTTTGCGTACATAAATTCATCTTACGGAAAACAACACATGAAGTTCGTTCACACTTAAGATGTCACCCATCGGCACAAATTCTTTCCCGTAAATTCATTCAAAGGACATATTTCACCCCGTCCAGTTCCATTGGATTGACGTGTCTGTAGAAGGAAATGGGCGGAGATGTAATACAATGTAGATTTTCGCAGGTGTTAACCGCTGTAAAGGAAAATATATTTCCACTTTGAATTTATTGAAAGGAAATCATTACGTCGAAAATGCCAATCAATTTGCTGTGGAAGTTCGCCCCTAGTTTTTTGACACTTTCTGAGACGTTGATAAAGGGTTGAGGTGTCGAAATTCGGCATTGATTTATATCACCGGTGATTATTTGAGAAGATTGTTTTTATCCTGTAGATTTTGCTATGTTGCGACATTATGCAAATTTGTGCAAATGCCTTTAAAGCGACAAATTAAGAGATACATTGTGGTAAGTCAGTCTTTAGGCAAAGCTGATGAAGTACAGTCAAGGCAGGAAGATAAAGCGTATAGTATAACATTTTTATTGATATAGATTAGAACAGTTTTATAAAATTTTCTAATGAGTGCGAGATCCTTTTTGTAAAGAGGCAGCAATGAAAACTAACTCCATGGAGGATGCAGGATGTATGCGGCTGCTCTGCAACGAGAATGATTCTATAATTTAAATTTAATAATCTTTGCTACATTTGTACTCCAATTCCCTTAAATGTATTCGTTTCATACATTCATATAACCTTAAATTTCTAACCTCCAGTGATCAAAACTGAGATGTAGCTTTTCATCTGTTAGTTATTCCCAAAGTTTTCGATATTTTCTTCTTTTCTTCAGAGTTTTGCATCAACTTTAAGGAAGAAACGAATACGGACGGTGCTATGTCCAGCAAGTATGAAAGGTGTTCTAGCAATGTGATCTATTTGTTGGCTAAAAATTGCTTCACATAAAGTGTGTGGACGGGTGCATTGCTATGATAAAGAATGAAACCAAATTTTATTAAAAGTAATAATTTGTTCTAATAAACTTGGACCCACTTCAGTCAGTTCATTCTAAGATATCTGTAAAAAGATTGGGTTTGATTTCCTTTGTGTTCGGAAGTAGTAGGCCAAGGGACTATCCTGGTACAGATTTGTTTTTTCTGTCCACATTTCTGCCAATATTCTGATGACCATAATTAAATATTTTGTGTCACTCGCACACAATCTCCTCATTCAAGAATTATAAAAGTTCGAGAGAGAGATGAAATTTGTAGGACCGGTCAAACGCAGTCCATCTATAATTTCACCTACCGACAGGATCTCACTCACCTGGTTTTCTTCATTAATCATGTAGTACCGTTGTTCAATAGCCATATCTAGTATTCAGGCATTACCCATATTACGCATAGTTTGGGAGGCTTACGTAAAAGATCTGGCGCTTTGTCATGGAAATCAGTAAATACAACAGCAGCATACATAAACTGCCGAAGACGTCATTCCGAAGGGAATAAGAAATCCGATTGTAAGCAAAATCACAAATGTTATCTAATAAATCGGATAAATACGGCCGGATCACTGCATTTTGATCTAGAGGTTTGTAAAAACTGATTTTCTATTTATATTTATTCCGATTACAGCAGTAAACAAGCAACAATAACGAAGATAAATTTAATGCCAAAGTGAATAAGCCAGAGCTAAGAATGTGGGTTTGACATTTTTTTACAGATCTAAATGTGAAACAAAACCGACTAAATGAAGATTTCGTTGCCACAAGTCGTGCTGACAAATTTACTGCCCGAAGTATAGACTTCGACGAACTCATTTAATACATTAATTGAATAAAATTAAATGCAATAGGCTCCGATAAATCACAATGTTTTATTAAATTCTTGCTCCACACAACAAATAATATTTTACTGTGGCATATTTAGGTTCAACCGAGCGTACCCTTCACTTTGCTTATTGCATTTAATTTCAACAGGAGTATGAAAAAACTGCTCTTTACATATCTATTATTCCAAACGACCAATTGATTACCCGAAAAGACATACGGCAAGTTTTTAATAAAGCGGAATGGCTTAAGTCTGGATTTAGGTACAATTTGAAAAACTTTCTGCATGAATAAGTAGTGAAGAAGATGTAATTATTCACACACGGTTCAGACAATTCCATTTAATTAAATGGGCGAGAGCTCACACAAATTACATACACCGAACAGAAGACGGTTTCATGAAAATTAATTAACGATTCCATGTTAAGTCAAAAAGCGAGACTCCCTATTGCGCACACAGCCGCAATGTTTTGCAATTCAATCTCAGCTGAATAGGTACGAAAATTTCACCACCGCGTACCGTACCAGATGAATCTTGTTAGCAGCGGGTGTACTTACAATTAGTCGTATGCATCTAACCGCCATAACCAACAGCCGCAATGAATTGGAATCGGTGAATCAATAGGTTTTCAATGACTTTTTGGGGGATTCAGCACGCGATGAGTGCCATATACCGAGACTCGAATTGGTAGTCAACGATTAATTCCAGACTAATTAAGTGGATACAAGGTAATAAGTGTCATGATGAAATATTTTTTTTTATCCAAATCGAAATTACTAGTAAATTCAACATTTTCACATTCGCATCCGTAGTTTGCGTTTTCCGAATTAGTTAAGTGTATCGCAGATTGATGACTTTAAAAAGCTAATTAATACAGAGCTCTTCATATTTCTATTGCAGTGTTCAGTCTGTTCTAAGTTTATGTATGTAATAAGTGTTACAATTTACTCATCTATCATCCAGTGTGTAGTCCGCTATTTAATGCAGCGGTTTCAAATTACACACATAAACTTCGAAAAACATTTACCACCAGATTCTCAAACGCAGAGTTCTGAATACAATCCACGATCAGAGGTATGAGGCATTCTTAAAAAGAAAAAAATCACAGTTCGTGTCTAGTTGTACAATTTAATTAATCTTGAATACCTTTTGTACCAAATGTCATCGTTTTCATTGCAATGCAATTTATTGTTTGATTACTTAAAACAGTAGTTACTCGTGGGCTTATTGTTAACTTTTATTTGCAATCAGAAAGCTCTAAGGGAATCATTAAAATATCCTAAGTTAAAGGGCGGTCAGATCCCAAATCCATTTGCAGCAATAAATTTAGCGAAAAAAGGAATATCGGTAACAATAAAAAAAAAGAAAAAGACGAGGTTGACAGTTAAAATTAATTACAAGAACAATCAAAAATCTTTTTTTTTAAATTAATTTTTCGAACATTGTGAAACACATTTAATAAAGAATTAGAGCAAGAAAAATGCTACTTATTATATCACAAAATTATTTTAATAGCCAAACGCGTTTCGATAGGTAAGTTACCACCATCTGTAATCTTTATAAACTGAGAAACAATTTCCATAGACAGGGCAGAAAATACAATAAAGGGTCACTACAATAAATTAAAAATAACTCAAATACCAAGTGCCAGTTACTGATAAAAATCTATTAAGAAAAATGCATGTTGACTATATTAGTATCTGCTATCCATTGATTTAATCTAGCAAATAATAAAGATCATGAACTATTGGTGCTGCTCCTGAATTCATCAAGCAGTCCTCATATAAATGCATAAAAAGAGACTAGTTTCAGTCTAGTTTCAGTTTATTCGATTCAACTTTAATTAATGTGAAGTCATCTAAGTGAATTTCATGGTTCAAATTATTTAGAATATGCTGTGCGACACTTGCTTTATTACTTTCGTTGCTTGCTATGTGTCTATTGTGTTCATGCCATCTCATTTTAACAGATCTCGATGACTGGCTAATGTATACAAAATTACATGAGCAATTCAATATGTACGACTTATATCCAGGGAATCAACTATATCTCTGGTTCTGCACAGATGAGCGCCAAGTTTATTCTTAAACACTGGAATAACCTGTTTTTGGTTTTCTTAAAAATATTTTAAAGTTTCCCGGTAATTGCTGGATGATATGTAATCACCAATGTCTTAACCTCATTCTTCTCACAGTCGCTTTTCAAAGTAGTGAAGTTACGTATCCACTTTTTTGATTTATTTTTTGTATAATTGTGTCAATATTTGAGGGTTATTACCATTTATCGATGACTTTCACCTCGGTTTTGTAGTCAAAGTCAGTACACACCCTATTTTTGTGCCATCAACTTGCTTATAAAATTTATCTCTAAACATGAAATAATTCTGGTTCATGCATAACTTGGTTAGTTCAATCAACATCAATCTATTTTCATTACATTGACAGAGTTTTTTACTGACATATTCATCGGAGGGGTAAAATTTCGAAACCCAGTTACTAAACATTTAGCCAACTTCTCCGACGACAATATTCGATACATTATTTGTGATCCACTCTGTATTTAAGAATTTTCATAATTTTTATCTATCTCTTTTTTACGCACGAATGGCAGATAATATTGCTTTCATTTTGTTACACAGAATGACTTTTAAGCATGCCTGCCGAATCAGTTATGACTTTTTACGAAAAAAGCCAACTTTACTTGCTATTCCTGACCGATAATAATTTGAAGCCAAAAGAAAAACTAAGCTGGAAAGGCTTTTTATTTTTTCTGGTAAAAATAAAAAGCCACCTTGGCTTGGAAAAATAAAAAACCGGGCTCGCTTTTCATATTATTACCGAAAAATGTATCAAGCCGTTACGATTGCTTTTCTAGCTTCAAAACTATTACCAGCCAGAATAACAAGTAAATTAAGCTTTTTTCGTAAAAATTCATAACTGACTCGGTCCCTGCAAATAAGAAGCCAGCTTGGCTTTTTATACTTCCGGCTTCAAAACCTCTTACTTCCAGCTCGAAAAAATAAAAAGTCAAGCTGGCTTTTTATTTTTGCCAGAAAAAATAAAAAGCCTTTCCAGCTTAGTTTGTTTAGCTTTTTTAAAAAAAGTTAAGTTTTCAAAAGCTTTACAGGTATCGAAACGGGTTTCACGAGACATCTTTTGGTATATTCCACTAAATTCCACGATCAGGATTTATCCCAGCGTTTTTTGTTAAAAGTTTTCAAAATACCAGTTATTTTCGGTCCCTGCCTTTAAGTTTTTGGCTTTGTCATATTTATTTAAAGTAATGCTGACCATTTCAAGGTCAACAGCAGTTTTTATTGTCTGACAGGAAGAGTTATCTTTTGGTAGTATACGCTCGCCGGATTAGACATTGGAAAGAAGGCTACTAGGGTATAACAAACAAAAACAAATCATTCGCACATGCAATTCCAAACAAATGAGACTGGTTTGATGCACTATAAAAATACATATAATTATTTAGTAAATGCAATATAAATATGTATGAATACGGCAGTATTGCAGAATTTTCTAAACTTTCTCAGCTTTTCTGAAAAGGCGGTAATCTTTCCCAGATTTCTGCATTTTCCAAGAAAATCCCAAGATTTTGTATATGCCATAAAGAAAATAGAATTTTGGAGTCCAGAATCTTTAAAATACAGGATATCGCTCAAATCGGATCGACTATTAATTATTATTATACATCCAAAATTCTTTTCATTTAAATATTGTAGAAAATAACAGTGATTTCCAATATGCCTAGAAATATCTTACCATTTCGAATAATATTTTACATTTCATTTTTCATTCGTATCTTGATTGGCAATGATACATACCTGCAAAATAAGGAAAAAATATAATTAGACATCTTTATACAATTGTGGTGTAAAGTGAAAATGTATTCAAATTGTTTTTTCTTTTTAATTAAATTGATTACATACGGGTATTTTTTAGACAAAGGAATATTTGAGAAATCCTAGTGGCAATTTGTAATTTTTTTGTAGGTATTTTGTAGGAATTTTTATTTTTCTATTTTGATAATTCATAATTATATATTAATTGATTGATAATATTCCAGGAGTTAAAGATAAATTTTATATTTTCGTTTAATTGCTAAGTTCTACCAAACTAATTACAGTCTTAGAGAGACTAATTGAGGTCCATATAAGAAGTGAATGGCACGGCAGCAGTGGTGGCCAGCATGGCTGGAAATCAGTAGAGTCGGCACTACATGTAGTGGTGTCCGTTGTTGAGAAATCCCTAGAATATAAGTATACGCTCTGGGTGCATTCGTGGATATTGAAGGGAGTTTCAATAACGTTAAGATGGAGACTATACATAACGGACCGAGAAGGGTGGGAGTGAATAAGGGTCTATGTGACTGGATCAACTCAGTGCTTCTCAGCACAATAAAGAGCTCTTGCTCAGGGGATGAGGAGTTGTGAGAAGAGCAGTACGCTACAGGGTGCTGCTATCACCACTCCTGTGGTTACTGGTAATGGATGTACTCCTCATTAAGGTAGAGAGACAGGGCTTTAAAAAAGTTGCTTATGCAGATGACATAACCGGCAAATTTTTCTCTACTATTAGTGAAAGGCTTCAGTTTGCACTCTTTAAATTGGATAACTGGACCAATAATAGTGGACTGAGTGTAAACCCCTCGAAGACAAAGCTAGTGGTTTGTACATTAAAAAGGCAGGAAACAAATTTTAGACTTTCTATGCTGGGTGGAGAGTATGATTCCAAGATACTTTGCTTTGCTGGAGAGAGGCAAAGCAAAGTATCTTGGAATAATACCCGATTCCAAGCTGAGCTCGAAGTCTAACTTGAAAGAACGTGTTAAAAAGGTCAGTACACTACGCGTGAAAGAGAATTTTTGGTGCCAACTGGGCTCGCGCGATCCTCTGCTACGGCTCCACGGTCTAGTGGATGGCACTGATAAGGACATGTAGCCTGAATGTGCTGTCTAAAACTCAGAGGGCCAGTTGCCTGGGAATAACTGGGTGTATGCGCACCACGGTACTGCAGTGTACTCCAGAGACTACCAGTGGCACGAGTCTTATAGATACCCGGGCAAATGTAGTGTCTTTCAGACAGAGTTCGTGAAGATTTTCCAGACGGCAGTATTCGAACCAAGCGCAGAGAGCTCACGTGGCACATCTGCATACTGCATGTAATTTAGTTGTGATGAGTAAGTACTATACATATGTACATGCTTCAAAACAAAAAAAATATTAAAGATATTAGATATATGTATGTATATTGATTATAGGAAATTCTCATAAAACTTGTAAATCTTAATGAGCTTTTTAGGAGTAGCGAAAGTACCAGTGCTATAATCGTACCCTTTTTGTAGCGGTCACAAGTTTTATATTAAAAAACTTAGGGATATGTTCGGGTTATCCACTTTTCAGACGTTATAGGGAGGGGCTGCTGTTTGACGTCAAAAAGCAATGGCGAGTAATTTATTTAAATAGGGAAAAATATATATGTATATAAATCCAATGCAATCATTAAAAATAATCTGAACTGTGCGACTACAAGAACCATCTAGCCTTGCAAAGATCGTACTTCGAAATGTAAAGTAAGGTAAGAAAATGCGTTTATTGCAGTTGTTAGTCTTATGTTGTGTACAAGGTGCTCTTGGAAAGCCGAATATTCGGACGCATTTATTATGATGATTTTCACTGATTCCAAGGGTCACGTCATCAGATTTTGTTCGCCTAACCTAATTTACGGCATATCGTCTTCGCTAACAAGGACTCTAAGAAATTAAGCATACATGCATTTAGCATGCTTTTATACCTATATATTTCGAAGGTGTTTTTATGCATATTACATGTATGTATGTACATAGATTACTACTAAGCACGGGTGAATACATGTACATTGTTTCCATATTTTTTAAATGAATAATGACTTTTTCAACCCATAGGAAAAACCAAAGAGTTTGGAAAAGAAGGATTTAAGAGCTGATCTATGTGGGACCTCAGAGTCGAGATGAAACTCATAAGAAAGCTAGTTTCCAACTCAACTTCTTAAAATGGAATAAATAAAAAATTTTAAATCGACTCATCCGAACATGTCCTGAAATTCAAAAGTTGTAGAGCTTTAATTTTATTTATTTTAATGCTTTGCAGCTTAAGAACGACAGTTTTCTTGTACACTAGTGTTATTTTTTGTTTTACAATCAAATAAAAACCTACATTTTACTTAATTGTAGTTTTTCTAGGAAACAATTTTCTTTTTTAATATTCTCATTCCACTATAACAAAAGAGTTAGCAAAATTTGGTGACATTATGTCATTGATATAATAGCGAAGATTCCAAATAAAGCAAAATACTTGTCAAAAAATGAAAATAAAAGCAAGAAAGATAATCGCGGACCCACTCCAACATAGAATGCTCTAGTTTCATGATTTAATGTTAGCAAGGTTGTTATCCATTATGCTGACTAATATACAGAATTGCTCTTTAAATAGATAAATATTGGCAGGCTTCAAAACTTGAAATTATTTCGTCCATCATTCGGTTCGGAGCTTTAAATCGACCACAATTCTCGACAGCGCTTTTCTATAGAGGCCGCTAACCTCGCCTTTTTAAATAACCCCTGACTAAAAAACTATGTGCATAGGGCGACGTTCTGACGAAATTATGAAATTTTGAGAAGAAGGGTAATAAACGTCGATGGATTTATATAAGAAGAAGAAGTTGCATTTAGACAATTGTGATTATAGTTATGGATGCCTAAACTTTTCTTGTGTAATATATCACTGAGAAAGAAAAAATTATATTTTACCTTTTAGTGCAATTTATTTCAAAAGTTTTTTGAATATATTTTAATTCTGTTTTTAATTTGTTTTTCTTTTTAGCAAGGACGCAGTCGTAATTATGCACATTTCCTACCCCGTTTGCGTTATGATGTGGCTCACTGCGTTCCACCCATAACGGAAGCAGTTGATATATTACCGCTAACCCTGGTATATAAGAATCAATAGAACAAATTCTAACGCCCCTATATCCTAGGAGAGATTTTTTTTTGCCAGGATTCCGCAAATACTGATACTGCCAAATCAGCTATACACATACATATATAATATGGACTGCTAGATATTCTAATTCGTATGGGTACAATTTTGTGTGTAAAAAAGAATGCCTACGTTGGTGTCAACATTGAAAAAAATTATTTGCTGAGAGTTGAAAATTGAGCAATCAGTTAAAAGAATAATTTTAGAGACACCTTTTGAATTTCTGCTGCGTATCTAATGAATTATTGCGGTTGGTAAAACAGTTTTAATTAGTAATAACCCTCGAAGAAATGATTCATTTATCTGCTATTTTTCCATATAAAATTGAGTTTTCTCTCTGTGGGAGCCTACTTGAATGAACTAAATACAAAATTGCCAAGTTCAGTGAAAATTGCTTAGACTGAAAGTGATGCATTTTCTGCAGTGCACTTCTATGAACGTAGTCAGTATAATAAATACGTATAAGTGTCATTCTATCCTTTGTATCTTAGCCTTAATTATTTAAATTCTTATAAGTTTAGTTGCTCTTAATATTCATGATTGGATAATGTAGACATTAATCTTGTACTATTATAAGGTTTTATATCTTTTGGTATAATGCCACCTATAAATAAATAAATTTTAAGGTTACCCATTAAGCCGTTATGCAGCCCCGTGCGGTTTTTTCATTTGGGTTACATAAAATCGCAATTAAAAATGAAAAAAAATATCTGCAGTTTATGACTTAAAAGGAGCAATTCCGCGGCTAGCAATTTAAAACTATGCTTTAAACTATGTTCGACAAAGCTTTACGAGCCAAGACGAATTGTTGTCGTAGACTTTATTATGATAAGAATCAACATATTGAATGTAACTAAGAAAATTGTATTCTCAGAATGAAAAGCTATTAACTATTCAAATTGATCGATTTTTTTCTTTCGGATATAAGAATGCAATTTGATCAAAACTACCTATAAAGCAATTGTTTTTGGTTGATTCAAACGTTTACAGTTTATTCGAAACATGCGCCACGCAACGGACAACCCTGAACAATCAAAGCTGTACAAAGATAGAGATGAAAATACTTACTTTCTTCAACATCTAACCAGTTTGAAAAAATTGACCGTTTACAACAATAAAAATTTAGAAAAAAATCTTTTCTCTTCACAATTTCTTTTTTTTTCAGAGAAGGTTAAACTTCTCCCTAGTTGTATTTGTACGCAGTACGTCGTCATCTGTTTTGTGCGTAATGTGCGTTGAAAAAAAAAAATTAAAAAAGAAAAGAGATACTCCCTGGAGCACATTTTTTCTGAAGACCTTTTCCCTTTTGTGTCTTTTGTCATGCTTATAATAATTTCAAATGAAAGTACAGCTAGAGCGATTCTTACAATAGGAGATATGCTGAAAAACAATATCTTTATGCGAACAAAGTCCATTGAAAATGATGCACAATTCATGAGCGAACCGTTACAAAGTCTAAGAAGACATGAAATGGAATCATCTTTCACTTCTCCAGCCAAGCAGCATTTTTATGTAGCTCAGATGTTTTCTTTTAAAACGAAATCGGGCTCTAAAGAGATTGAATGTATGTATGTATGTATGTATGTAGTTTATGGAAAAGGGTCTAGCCCCCGGATTCCCCAAATTCTCCCACCCTCAATTCAAAACGGATTGGAAGCGTTTTATCCACTTTCATTCTGTTGAATGTAAAAATAAATTTATCAGAAAGTTTGATATAAAAAATTCTTTTTAGCAGCAAAATGCGAAAACGAGATCCAGAGTGGGAAATTGGATCTGATCCTTATGTGATAATATTCGGTCTTCGTTGATGGTGGGGGCGGGAAACAATGAGATTCGATCCTGACGACGATGCTTTAAATTGGATTAAAAGCGTTTTCAAGTCAAAATTTATACGTAATTTGTATTTGTATTTGCCTTTGCCAGGCTCACAGAATAAAAATAAAAAAAAAAAAAAACGCATGAATGCCTTGGTAAATGTACATAACAAGTATGAGAGAAACGAGCGTTTGAAATTACCTTAAAATTTATTACCTCCCAGTCGTTTCCTTATTAACGCTTAAATAGCTTTCAGTGTAACATATATCCTTGAAGAAATATTTCCCCAGGACACATTAGACACCCAATTAGATTATCTTGAAAATATTTTCAGCAAATTTTGAAAATTAAATCAAGCATTCTCTAAGCTTTGATATTTATCCGAAGGGAAATAATTCGTCGTAATTGCTTGGGAAAAATATGTGCTTTGGGGTTTTTGAAAATTATATATTTTAGGTTTATTTGTATAACCCAACTCAAGTTCGAAAAGGATTCCAGGCCTTAAATAAGATTTCTTGATTATTTCTACTTTACTTAATCTGAATGGTTTTTAGCCAGGTTACTACTCCCAGTTTCAACTCAAAGGAAGAAAGTATACTCAAAAGCAGCTCATGAGGCCATCTTTAAGTGTGAGTATGTTTGAAGCCAAAGTCCTCTATAATATTCTGCAAATCATCTAGCACGGAAAGCTAAGTATTTTGGTGTCAGAAAAATATCCTCAAGAAACATGTTCGTATATTAATCTTAGTTCATTTTAACTAAAATTTATGTAGAACTTAGAAAATGGGGTGTAATTTTAAGAGTGAAAAAGAAGAAAGTATTAAAACAGATCATTTAGAGGTTAAGATAGAGGGTTCAATCTTCAATATTTTTTTTTTAAATCGCTCTTTATGGAATATCTTCGCAGCGGTGAGAAGTAGGGAGTTGCATTAGTTTCCAAATATGTTATTTGACAATAATTCGGACGGGCCTTTTAATATTTTTAAAATATTTTCATTACGGTACATTCTATTATCACCGTAGAGCGTGGTTCATGGATTCCACAGTTCACATGATTTAGAGTTTCACACGTCCATATCTTTAAAGCAACCGTGCAGTACTGAGTAAAAAACATCATTATTAATTGCCTAAATGTGAAACGCTGCTATTCTGTGTTGCACATAAATATATCGCTAAATCAAGAGAGTTACCAAACCATAAATAAGTTAGTGCTTAAATTTCAGCCATGTCAGTGACGGTTCTACACTCTTTGGTAGAGGTACATCTTATCGCTAAGTCAGATGGAATTACGCTCCATACCCTGGAGTCGGGTTAAGTCGTGATTATAACCTTTCGCTTTAATGATAATCGGGTGTTTTTGAATAGATAATAATGTTTAATAAATAATTCTAATATTCATTTAAAAAAAAGGAGTTTCTTTCCCCAAAAAAGACTTACTGTCTGCCAAAGCAGCAAATTTCCAATAATCTGGTAACAGCATTGCGATCCTTGTCACAAATATAATACACGAGATCTACCACTTAATAACTCAGGGAATTAGTTTTTTTTAATAGCCACCAGAGTGCGAAGTCAGTTTTTTTTAGAAAGCTTTTATTAATTATTTAAAAGAAACAAAGATTTTGCTGTTAAATAAAATAAGGGTTTTTTAAAAATAATAATAAAAAAAAATTAAAAGAATAATATCAAGGAAAAAATAAGTTCTTCAAATTTTTGAATGTGTTTCTTTTTTATTTTAAAAAAACATTTGATTCAGATTAAAATATTTATCTTGATTTTACCCTCATTTGATTTAGATTAAACAGAGCATTGAAGTACCAACTTGTGACGATTTACCGAGCATTTCAGATTTGAATGAAGGTTTCAGCGGTATAGAATACGACAATAGCTCATTCATTTTTTTTGCCCCTGTCACGTCCCATCTTCAGTGGGAGAAATTTAGGGAAATGCAATGTTTTCTGATCCTTAAATCAAAAAAGCATACAAGTCCAAATTGACATTATGTGCTAAAACGAAGCACACAAACGAAGTGGAAGATGTAGGAAGGCATACAAAACTTTCAGATAAATAAGAGGACATCTAGAATAGATTTCAAGAAACACGAGCTCGAAGTGTAATGCTATGTTACTTAGGGTACATGGTCACTTTAAAAACTCATATCTTCAAAACGAGGTCGATCATCTCCGCACTATTTGGTACGCAGACACATAAGGTTTAGATCTTAAAAATAAAAATATGAGAAAAAAGTGGTCCCTAGTTTGAAAACATAACAAAAGCTAGTGCTCCCTCCCTTACTGCGTTACTTTGGCGGTGAGTTTAAAAATTAATATCTTCAATTCGAAGCCGAGCTCCTCCGCAATTGTTGCCACTAGAAAGATAAGGCTCATGGCTTCAGAAGTATTTAAAACAAATAAAAAGTTAGAATTGGTCTAAGATTAATTCTTATGATTCTCTAGAATGATGAATGCCCGTCGATAATTTCGTATGGTCACCCATCTGTGCAACCTTGATTTTTAAAGTGGTTTTTCGCATATGTATATTTCTAAAACGGTTCGTGGGGCAGTAAAAATGACTAAAACCAATTTCAGGGGATTTCACATTCTGAAGAACTTTCACTACAACTAAGTTGTCTGGGACTGATCGTTTTTACAGTATACCTACGTAAAAAACCTAAGGTTTTATATGGCAACACCAAGAAGGGGTTGCCCGATATAGTCCCTTTTTGAAGTTTTATTTACTATTGCTATGAAAACACAGAGTATAAAATTTCAGCTTTCTACGTCGTCGCGCTCTCACGCAGTGTCCAAATATATAGTTAAAGTTAAATTTTTGTATGGCAACCCTACGAGAATTACCTGATTTGTCCCATTTTCACACTTATATATACTTTTTTTTAAAAAAAGGCCGTGTGCAAAATTTCAGCTAACTATGCTAACTATGTGAACGCCTTCTTGAGTTATGAGTTATCGTGAGGACGGACGGACAGATGGACGGGCAAAAATCAAGATAACTTTTAATATGGTGCGTGGTTCTCCAACCCATATTTCTTTACTAACATTATTTCTCTTCATTAGACACAGAATGACAAAGTTAGTATACCATATGATTTTATCTAGGGTATAAAACCACAGTTCCTCATCGCGTTTATTTAGCTTATTTTGACAGATAATAAAAATCGGGTTTTCCCTTCTGAAAAATCATTTTTTTCGAAAATGACGTTTCACGAAATTTCCCAGCTTGAACTAGCAACCTATAAAGTTTCATTCCACAAATATCAACGAAAGCCTGTGTCTAAATTTCACTACTATGACTTATATTTATAGTTCTTCACCTTATCAAAAATTATAAGGTTGGCTCCTTTGCAGAATACAACATTCTAACAAATTGTAATATCGAAATTGGTGCATTTTACCCGTTTAATGTGAGATAGAAACTACTTTGCAGTTTACAAAGAACACATTCAGGCGCACCAAAGTTTTAACCACTCAAAGAGAAAAGGAAGTATTTAAATAAATTTAAAATTTCATAATTAATGTGCCCTAACACGACAGCCACCAAGAGTCAGTAAACATTGGAGTTGGAGGCCATAATTCACAAGTTGGTTGTAGTTACCACAAGATATAAAATGCCTTTAGACCGTTGAATTGAACAAAAATAAAGGCGAAAGCGACACTGCAGAAATTTTTCAAAATGAAACGCAAAGAGATAAAATTAAGTAGAAATAAAAATTTTGATAAATGTAATTATTAAAGGGACCGACGACGTTGGAGGGAGTGTTTTTTTGTTTTTCATTCTGTTCAGTTCTGGAGTCTGAATCTGGTGGTCATTGTATATACCACACCTTAAATATAATTTTAAACGCCGGAGGACTGAGGAGACCAAGAGCTTTAATTCGAGCAGCTGCAGAGGACGACCGCAGATTATGGTAAATAAAAAAAAAAAAAAAAATGAAACTTCTATTTCTATAGCGGAAACCTCGTAATGAATTCGGTTCAGGCACTGGTTCCCTTTTTACATGTTTTCGCAACCAGAACAGAATCTCTACGAATTTCAGTCTTTCATTCAGATCCAGCCTGGAATTCTACACAGGCATGTGAGATAACGTGTGTGCTCGCATACATACTGTCGCTAAAGAGCCAAGTAAGTCCTCTTGAAAATCCATATTTCATACTACGTGGTATAGGTACGAAACAGTTGTCTCTATATGACTAGCGTACTTATTTAGTTATCTAGACAAAAAAGGTCCAAGTCATCAGCTAGGAATGTTTTCTCCGAAAATAAAAGATAAAAGCTCACAGTGGAACAAGTCTGCAACGTGCTCTGAATGTGGTTTTGTGGCTATTAAAGTTTTTGGCCTTTGTATTTTGATTAATTCAGGAGAGATTATGGGTCTGCGATGCGAATCGTACGAATCACGGTGAAGAATGAATTCTGAGAAAACGTGTGGCCTTTTATGGTTCCGCATTTCTACAAAATAAATTTAATTGTATGTCAGAGATGAGAGTTTAACTTGAAAAGAGCTTAACATTTTTAGCTTCAAAGAATATACACAATTGCAATCATATACGGAGTAAATAAATTATAATTACTCATATGAACACAGTAAAACTGGGCATATATAAAGAGGTTTTTCTTACGTGAAACTCCATTATAGTCAAATGTCAACTTTGAACTAGACTTGCACCCGACAATCTTCCTGGCATGCAGGAGTATGCGGTTCAAATGTTAACAATAATCTGAGAATGAATTCAAACACTTTTTCAATTGTTTTTTGGCCGATAAAGGCGCAGAATGCTTAATTTAGATATGCTAGGTAGACTTGAAATGTTAGCGATCATAATATAATAACTTCGAAGCCAGAAGCGTATGTAAGGGGGGTAGCAGAGGTAGCGATCACTACCCCTAAATCACATTATCAAAATCTGGCGCCTTCAAAATAACGAAATTTAGTTAATACGGATTTAAGCATTATATTGAATCCCTAATTTTCGTGTGAAGCAATTTAATTCTATTACTTAAGAATAACTCTACAAACATAGGTAGGTATATTTTATTTCGTCATAATCAAAACAGAATGAAATGCTGACAGTTGATCGTTTTTAGTTTGAATCTCCTAAAGATGCATGATCCACTTCATGGAAAAGAAATCGTCATCGGAAAAATGTGATTATGCTGTCTGCTGTGAGCATTTTATTAACAATATTTTTTTCCTGCGAATTTTTTTGGATATTTTCTTTCAAAAATTTTACGCGCTATTGGTGGGCAAGAGCAGCTCAAAATAGTTGGATTGTTTCGGTTCTCTGGTCCGCTTATTATATTAATAAGCATTGTTAATTGACTTTTGTTTGGAATAATTTTCGAAAAATGTGCGTTATAATTTGTATGCGCTAGTCGTGATACTTATGGTCAACAACGTTTCCGGAATAAGAAACTAACGTAGAAATTGGGAATATAATCGATTTTGCTAGTATGTAGGTAGGTACTAGACAGACTGTCTCCATAATGACTTAATTTTAAATTCAGTTATTTCAAGGAAATGAAGATGTGATAGGCTGTGTGGGTAAAATTCGAAATGTCATTGCATTTATATGTTCTTAATTTTGAATAAAGATCATCGCATAGTTTAATAATTGAATTAAATACTATCAGGAAAATTTAATTTGCGTATACTAGTTAAATTGCAATTTACAAAGTATTTAGACAGATGAGGCCAAAAAGAGAAGAGAAACTGGCAAAAATGAGAATATAGTGAATCTTTTCACTTTCCAAAATTGTCAGTTCATTTCAATTGCGGTAAGTGACACTTTTACAGCAATTTCATCAAAATGGAGAAAAATTTTCCCCATTTTAAATTGAACCGAAATATTGAAAAAGGGTTCTTTATACACCTCATTTGTGTGACACCTAAACAATTGACTGCATTTGATTAAAAATTAAGTCATTATAGACAGCCTGCCTCCTATGGAATTAAGCCGATCATTTCCAGAAATTTTTTATACAGCAGATTGAAAAAATTACGCTGGACGTTATCAGTGACGCTTTTTTTAATATGCTCGCTCCTCCAAATGTTTCAACCTAGATACGCCGCTGCTTCGAACATCGTCTATATAGTGAATATGAGGAGCTATTTACCGGGAAATGGAAAGAAGATTATCTTATATAGCATACTACCAGCATCTTGATAGATGCAGACTCAAATAATATACCAAAGGAACTCTCCCCATTACAAGGCTCTGATTTCTTTACTTCTTACAGTCAGTAATCAAATCAAATAAAATCAAATTAAGTTATTCCTGGGTGACAATGCGGACAATTCTTTTTAAGTACAATATTATTTATTGGTTCCACAGATAATTGAAACGAAGAAAAAAAAATTAAATATAAAATGAAATAATCTAAATAAATTTAGTGAGCTTCTATTTAATGTAATTGTGCAGCTCCAATGCGAAGATAAATTGATTATACAAATTATACATGTTAAATGGAATGAAAAAAAAAAGTTATTTTAAGTGGGTTCTAAATAGCGTTTTAATTACACTAACAGTGCCTGCTCTTTGGATAGCTACAGGTAAACTATTCCATAATCGGATGATCTGAACAAGGTACGAATTCTCTTCGTTAAATCACTTATATTTCTATTTCGTTGGGATGTTGTACTCTAGAAAATCTCTCTAATATACCGCGGCTTATTTGACTACAGTATTTTATACAACAATATAAGCGACCTGCGTTGTAGAAAATGTTTCAACGAACATCGTAGTAAAAATTTTCGAAATACCGAAAGACCTACGGATTCTAAAAATCAATCGAATACAACCATTAAATGCAGTGTAATGATTTCACTAGCATTAAACAAATGTTACAAGGTAAAATATTGGCAGTAAGCCAAAGCCTGCACAACATATAATACATACTTCTGTACATGGTTATTTCTAAATTAGTGACCTTACTAAGCACAGATAGGACGAAACCATTTAACACTGCTGGTGGAACATCAAACAAATCAATGAATAGTTGTATAAACTTATACACTGCGACTTATTAGTGTTTAATTTTAACTTATTATACTTAAACCAAGCGCGGGTGCTGTCGAAATCAGAGTTAATACGTGCTAAGCAATCATCATTAAGACCAATAGGGCGACTCAAATACAATGGGCCCACGATATAACCTTAAGGTACTCATGGCATTAGAGGTAGCGGAGTGGATATTTCATCATTGGGCTTGATTAATTGACTGCGATCTAATAAAAAAACTACCGATCATCGACACTGCTGTACTACTAAATTTAAAAGAAGCATAAAGCTTCTGCAAGAGAATGATCAATGGTATGAAAGGCTTTTGAAAAATCCAGAACCACTAAGGTGATAAATTTATCCTGATCCATAGCACTTTTTATGTGAATGGATATCTTTTAGATAGCAGTTGCACAAATGTGGTGCGTTCTAAGTCCGAATTGTTCGTAGGTCAGTTAATTATTTTTGTCTAAATGTTCAAAATCTTGCCGGTACATTCGTTTTTAAACCACCTTAGATAGAAAGCATAGTATGCTAGTTCGTTTAAAATCAGCTTGAGATTCTTTAGGATATTTCTTCGGAATCGAAGGAATATTAACAGCTTTCCAATTGGAGGCAAAGCAGGATGAAAACAAGCATGAATTAACTAAATGAAGAATAAATGTGAGATGACGGGAAGCTGTAATTTTAAAAAGCGGGTGAGAGGTCATAATGACCAGTCGCATCAGATTTTATTGAATTAATGAATTAATTAATAATTAATCCATGATAACGCATTGGAAAGAAAATAGGTCACTGGCGCCATGCGAGATACCACGTACTGGATTGGATAAGCTAACCTGAACTAGAACACATATTTCAGGAAGAGAATTACTGATTCACATTCAATTCATAAGGTTGGAAACTGCAGTCGGTCTTGTCCTTACCATATACTCCGATTCGCCGTAGATTTCTCCTCAACATTTTTGAATCAAGGTGATTATTAATTTTGGAACAATAATACTGACGCGTAGCCAGTCTCATCGCAGTGGAAGTTCTATTTCGAGTAGTTTTATACAAGGACCTGGCTTCGTAGGTTTTGAGCCATCTATTACGTTGATATAGATACTCACGCTTAATAATAAGGGCGCGGAACTATGGGCAACAATACAGATAAGAGATCAACGTTATGTAGATGGCTTGGTCATCGACTAATATGTAATCATATATGCGTTTCCACGGCAAAACCATGCACTCACTAAATAAGGAATCAGGATCTGTATTTTGATAATCCCGGAGAAAATAATACCATGGTTGAGTGTACTAGGGATTTGATCATGTGCAGTGATTTTTCCAATAACTGTAACTGGAATCAGATCAAGAATAGAAGGATTAGATGTGTTGTAGTAGGTAGGATTGGATTTAACAAAATTTGGGTGAAGAGATTATGTGTGTGAATCGATTTGCTGAGGTGTGTCCTGCCTTAGCAGTACTTCTAACTACATGGTCTGAGTTCAGTATCTTAGAAAATTCTCCAGATCCAAGTGATCTTACTTCTATTACCTATCTTAATTAATGCATAAATATCGGCTGAGTTATATTTTTTATCATAGAGGCAAAGCCTAGATTTAGATAGAAAGAGAAGTAGGGTAAAGGCATTAGAAAAGAGCTGTTCAGAACTGTGACGGTAACTTATTAAGTTGCTGTAGCATGGCGAAATCCATTAGCAGCAATATTATTATGCTCACTTGCTGCTATGAATAACAAATCCGAGTGAGAGTTAGAACGCAGCCAACAGCCCTGGAATTTTAGTAACGGATAGTTTCAAATACCATATGGGCTATGGACTTCTACATTTGCATAAATCTAGTGAAAACTGATCCTTTCCATTTCACAAAGAACATAAATATTCCTATTATAAAGCTATACTCTAGTGGCTACACATACATACTTGGAACTAATAGATAGATTAAATTTGTGAATTCGATAGTATATGGAACGGTGAGTACATTCACCTGAAACTAAATGAGAAGACCTTATTTAATAGCTGGCAATTTATTCTTTGAAAACCATTAGCAATTTAAAAACCAAATTTCAACTAAAAACTTTAAGTAAATTTTACCTTCACCAAATTAATAAATCCAACCACTTTCTTAAAATAATACTTAGAGAAAGGGTTGACATAAATAAATATGCTTCTATCCACACCCTGATTTATGCGGATATAAACAAATCCGAAACATAAATTTTAACATTCTCATGCATTCGAGAAAGCATGTCTGATCTCTGGGATCACCCTGTATTAATTTATGGTCATGCATATGTATGAAACAAGTGAAAAGATTTTGTCGACCCGGAAAAATTTAAATATGTCAAAATTTTTGTATTAAGTGAGAAAATGGAAAATTAATGATCTTATTACCATTTCATAAAATTCATGATGTCCTTCCCATTTTATTAAATAAACATGAACATATCCGCTCACATGTCGCCATTAATTTTTTCCAGAATATTTCACCTAGACATTAGCAACTCTTATGACTAGATTCGATGGAGTATGCAAGACAAGACAAAAAAGGACCACATCAAAAGTTGACTAGGGAGCCGCCTCCTACATATGAATGTATCTGTACATAGATATATAATGTAACTATAAAATTTGACTAAATAGAATTGTGTTTGTAAATAACTGGTCTGAGATTTTCATGAGGCCAGAAAATCACAGCCTTCAGTTTTCGAGAAAATAACTTGGCTCATATATCATAGCTGATACCTTGCCCATTATAGTACCTACATAATTTTCAGCAGAGACTGTCACTAATTTTCCATTTTATTCCTCCTTCCACCAAAAAGACTTGTCTCCGAGATGATTTCATATGCTTCTACCTACTGTATCCCTTATCATAGAATGACACGTCTGTGTTATGTCCTTTTTTCTGGAAGCGCATCCCGGTTGAGCAGATTAATTTGCATATGAGACGTAAACACCACCACTAACTATGCTGTTTCTATAATTCATTTATCCAAAAATATGTAGAGTACAGAGACAGCAATAGTGCCTAATTGTGGTGTTAGTGGTGTCGGGATTCCACAATTTCTGACTGGATTGTTAGTTTTGGTTGCTGTTGTTATCTTTCCGAATTTGCATACGTGATTCACAGAACAGATAGAGTAATATGAAACATACATTCTTTGTGGCCTATATATTTGATCCTAAACTATGTATTTCAGGAAGAGATTCCGATAGTCTCGGCCTCCTACAATATATATGTACAAGTAAATACATATATCTATATTCATATCCATGCACAAAAGTAGGAAACTAAATATAATAGAGTTTGATAAAATTGCACGTATGAATTTCGGTTTCCATATTTATTTTTCGTGATTTAGACAAGCGGCGCTTACTCTATGCAGTTCGCTATCTTGCCAAACTTTGGAACAACTTTTTTGAATATTGCGGGAACAAAAAAATTATTGAACCAGAGAGAGAAAAGCAAAATTCTAAATTTGTTCGTATTCGTATCTGGGGCGAAAACTTTTACTCTATTCTGCCCGTTGTGGTACGGTGATCATTAAAAATTTAACTTTAGTTTTTTGTGTTTTTTAGTAATCAAATAAGGACTTGGGGCTTCGTTATTGACCGCATTTACAGTGTTCACGAAATATGTACGGTATGTATATGCACAGGGAACAGCTATTAATATCTGAAAATAATTAGGAGAATTTCGAATAGGGATCTTAAATTGTCCTTAATTTGCCTGTCAAAGAATTAATTAAAGTTGCGGCAATGTGTAGTAATGCAAGTAAACGCAAATTTGTGAGAGTGCGACTAAATTGCATGTAGGGCTGTTAATGCCTTTTACCCTAACCTTATGCTAATGACTTCAATTCCCCTTTGGCTAATGCATGAAGATTACGTACTTTATTGATAAGATTGTCAAGGTATAGTTGAATATAATTAATTCGAAGACTTGTAAGTTAGCAGAGTTGCATCATTCAGTTTATGAGATGGTGTTATTACTTTCGTGCATATGAAATATTGAAATGAGCTAAATGTGGATATCGTGCGTCTTCGTAAATTATGCTTTTACAAAAAACTATCCTTTCTGTTATGTATCTCAGAGTTTAAAATATGTACCTATATCTTATTTATAGAAATTTCCCGCAAGGTAATAGATCTTATGAAGATAAGTTATACATAATTTGTAGAACATGGAGGGAGTGGATGGGTAAAATGTGTTATTCCCGAGTGGTTGGGGATTTATGTTTTTGGAAACTTTTTCGCTTAATGTAAGGTTTTAAATATACAAGGTCTTCCTCAGGGAGCCTGTTATAATGACATTTGATAGATAATCCTCAATAACCTCTTCCTTTCCCTGCAATGGCTGCTTATTCTGAGTAGTCGTGATTTCGTTTTTTTTTCCAAAATTCGTTTTGTGCTGACAGAGTTTTTAAACGCTTAATCGAGTTCATTGTGTTTCCTGTACACAATGGGTAAAGATACTGCAAAACCAAATTCTAAAGGCTGCACAAGCACCAATGCCCAATCCACTCTAGTTAAAACATCGAGAGTGACCGCAAATACACAGCTGAGTTGAAAAGGATCTATTCGATCCAAATCCATATGCTCTATACCGATAATTTCGTGCTATTAGAGAAGAAGTTGCTGAAAAGTCTAATTCAGGTATATCCGAATAGTTTGACGAGCTTGAAAAGCGCATGTTCGGAAAACTTGATGAGATTGTGAGTGTGTCACACTCAGAGATCGCAAAACTGAGGGACGATCTAGGGCAGCTTGGAAGGATTAGTTGAGTTTCTTAACGAATTGCAGCATGCTCGTCGCTTATGGTGAAAACCCAATGAAAGCGGCAGGCGTCATGTCGCTGGCCAAATGGCTGCCGTACTTGTTGGATTCGACGCGAAAGTAGAGTAATTTTCTACTTTCAACGTGCCGCAGATGCTTTAACTTTTAACAGTTCTTTTGATTGATTTGAAATTGTTCATATGCTTCGTAAGCTGCAATTGCAAGAGCGGACACATTTAATAACTCTGATATATCCAATATTTTACTATTAATTAATAACTATTTCTTTTTATAAATACATTTTAAGAGTACTTACGCGACGCGTTTATTTGGTCTTGCTCAAAACCGACACACGTCCACCGCGAAAGAAGCGGAAACTTTCATGAATAAAGAACGACAAATGATTCATTTTCATGAATAAATGAGAAAGGGAGGAGTTTTTAGGTTTTACTCTCATAAAATTTTTCCGCGCTCTTGTGAAAACCGGTATTTGCTGAAATATTGTGAGAATTATCCAATGTTTTTTATAGCAAAACCAATGTTTGTTAGTGTAATGCCTATGATATTTGACTAGCACGTGCTTCTGTTTACATTCGTTTTGCTCTGAAGAGATTAAGTGGATTCTCTGATATTTTCGGGCAAAATGGGAATTTTATTTGACAGAAATTTTACATCTCTTTTTAGCACCTGGGCCAAAGCGAAATTTATATTTTTCTTAAAAGAGTGAGGTAGTATGACTCGAGGTAAATTATTATGATTAGTTTGAAAGGATTTTGCAGGATTCAATAAGATTTTGTCGTTCCGGTAATCCTACGTTCTTTCGATTTTTGTTTTTAACTCGTTGTCTCAATCGCATTACACTAATACTAATGCATAACGAAGTTCTTTTTCCTCATTCATTCAAAAGACAAAAGTATATGAAATTATTTGTTTCATTCTAAAAAAAACACGAAAAATTTGAAATTTTGTTCGGCTGATTCCAATCTTCTTATTAGGTTATCTTTGCTCTTAATGAGCTGTCACGTAACCCCGGAATATACAATCATGAACAAAGTCTGAAAAAGAGAGTAGCGAACCGGTTAGCAGGCGAATATCAGTCTTCTTGCCTTGTCTTACTGCAGGAGTTTTCCATATAAAAATAGCTTGCATTTTGTTCAAACCAGGGTTGTAAATAACCGGACTCATTTGTCATATCAACTCATCGCTCAACTCAGGACTTGAGTCCGCTCAATCATTGAGCCCGCTCAACATTTGAGCGGTGGTTCATCGCTCGAAACTTCAGCGGACTCATTGCTTGAGTGGCTTGAGCGGACTCAAATCATGTTTTAACTAAATTAATTTAATTTGAAACTGAAACAGAAATTTTAATCAAATAAGAAAAGCTCACAAAAAAGTCATTCATTATATTATATAATATTAATTGAAATTTTGCTAATTTTCTTAGCCAACATTTGGGATTCAGATTGTGAAGATGGTCAAAATTCAATGGAGGGTCAGAAATTGTTCTTAGAGTATAATTTTTCTACCGACAAAACCTCGAGTGAATTTGAAAACAAACGGTTTTCGGTGATAAAAGTCTTTTTAACGAATACAACACAACACTGTCTAGTAGTGCTTAGGTAGAAAAGATATTTAGCATAGGAAAACTAACGTTAAATCCTAATAGATGTCATCTAAATGACGAAAATTTTGAAATGCAAGTGATGCTCCATATCAATGGAAAAAATATAAAGTAAGGCGTTGATTCTATGGAAAAATGTAAGTACAATTTCCTTGAAATTAATTATAACATTCTCAAGTATAGTTTTTCCTTACAGGTTTTACAAGTTGTTGAATTTGTACATTATATTGAGAGGAAAAGAAATGTTGGCTAAGAAAATTGGCAAAAGCTAAATTAATATAATATATATAATTTTTGTGAGCTTTTCTTATTTGATTGAAAATTTCAGTTTCAGTTTCAAATTTAATTAAATCAGATTCTGAAATGATGAGTCCGCTCAAGTGCACTCAAGCAGTGAGTCCGCTCAAATTTCGAGCATTGAACCGCCGCTTAACTGTTCAGCGGACTCACTCCTTGAGTTGAGCGATTAGTTGAGTCAAAATTTGAGTCCTTTACATCCCTAGTTCAAACGCTATAATTTCGATAAATTTGTTCTACATGCTCTTTTTTTTAAACCATTAGAAAGAAAACATATTTGGCTGAACTTTGTTTTAACTTAATTTTTCTGTAGAAGTGATGATAGTTTTAGGTTTTAGATCCTGTTTAAGATGAAATATTAGTTCTTCCTTCATTATGAGTGTACCTAAACCTCACTGTTTAGGTACACTCACAGCTCACACTGTGAGCTGTTACTGCATGGCTGCAGCCGGCCCGTTAAGGCCCTTTTAATGTTTCGGTGTCATCGGCGACTTCATGGCTTGTATCTTCCGGGGGTTACGGTTGTCATCAAACTTTGTCTCGACAACCAAATTGAATGTTTTTGAAAGCCTCACTACCAACAACAGTAAAATCCTACGCATCACTCTTAAACACAGTTATGATAACTCTCTTTGTGCTGCTTTTTCTCGGCATGGAGAAGTCTACGTGCATGTGAGGAAGAATGACCCGCGCGCCGGTACTTGACTCTTTGAAATAAATCGTTGCAGAAGCGAATCTAACAGCAGCTGATTGAAATGATATTTTTGTTTTGAGTTAATATCTTCGTTTATTGTCCGCTCTCTTTTGCATATTTTTAATTCCTGGAGCACTAAGTCACTGTTTCCCAAGATCTAAAAAATTGTTAATGTGATCCCTATCCCAAAGAAAGCGACTACAGGTACTGCCGCCGACTTCAGACCTATCTGTTTACTTTGTTTCCTCTCTAAAATGCTCGATAAGTTGTTGTGTTGCCAGGTTCTGCAGTACATGCTCCAAAATGATCTTTTTAGTCGATGCTAGTCTGGATTTCGACCTAAACATAGTTGCGAAGGTGCTATCATGAAAGTTACAACGGACATCCGCTCAGGTCTTGATAGGCGGTAAGTGGCTATTATCACGCTTCTGGACTTCTCCAAGGCTTTTGATAGTGTCACCCATAGTAACCTGTTGAGAAAAATGTTCTGCAATTTTGATTTTTCGAACTGAGTCACCCTCTTAATGATGGAATTTCATCAAACTCGCTCGCAGAGGGCTACCTTGGGGCCAAATAATTCCTGGGCCCTTTAATGTTCAGCATTTACATCAATGATTTGACCGAGTGTATTCGCAGCATCAATATCCACATGTACGCCGATGCCGTGCAAATTTATTTAAGCCATCCTATAGGTTTGATCGGGGACTGTGCTGCTCGCCTGAACAGTGGCTTGCAAAATATTTTCATCTGGTTCTTGGAAAACAAGCTCAAGTTGAATCCGATTGTCGCCTTCAACGACTGTACTAGACTTATCTTTGGATTGAGGAGGTTCGATCATGTATCCCACCATAATTTTACCCTGCTGGGTTGATCGATTGATGTATATTTCAAGCAGAGAGCTTTGGTGTTCTTGTTTAACTTGCTTCGTTCTTCCCAGCTGGTCTATTTTAGTGCCGTCTTCCCCTATTTTTACCTGAATCTTGCGTATGGGCAAGAGAGACGGAGCATGGTAAGCACGATCTTTACCGTATTCTTTCTACGGTGATTGCATCTGCAGCCAATATAAAAACATCAAATGGTATAAGAAAACGTTCAGTGTGTTGGTAGCTCCAACTCTGCCATAGGGCGAAAGAGAAAACTGTAAAACTTGTGCCATTCTTTCCTATAGGAAAATGGCAATACACTCAGTCCGTTGTCAGTGGTTTCCAGGAATTAAATTTAAAATTACGTGAAATGCCACATTTTTCATTTTCAAATTATAATCAATTTTCTGACAAAATGTTGCATGAACATACATATGTTTTTCAGTCAAATTTTGGATGCTTCAATTTGATACCAGTAAGTATCTACGTAAATGCAATCACTGAGAAGCTATATGATTGTTTTTACCTGCACTATATCAACAAATGAGATCAATCGTTAAAAAGATTTATGCTAAAACGTAGAGGTGTTAAATAGAAAAAAAATATAACCAACAACATAAATCATCTTCCAACTTGGAGCGTACACATTAACCCTTCCCTTCCCCTTCCCCCAATCCAAAGCAAATTCAATACAATTTATGACTTGTCTTCATGCGATCTATGATTTTTGTATACAAATGGATATACTATATTTTTTTATGTAAATTTTTTACGTTGCTAAAGATGTTCGGCAGATACGAAACCTACAAGGTATGGCTGAAAGAGACCGTTGATTCCTTGCCAATTATGTCAATCTGACAGCCTCCATTATGTACTAAGAAAGCCAAAAAGTTCAAAGGGACTCACGAAGCTCAAAATTCCTTCATAATTCTGCACATGACGGAACCGGATGACCTATATATAAAATTCGGCGACACTTTAATTGGCCACCGATGGAGGTTGATTTGCTGGTTATGCGTTACACATATTAACCTACGCTGTGAAATAGATAAAAGCCCGAAGCGTAATACTTCGATCACCAATTTAAAAAACAAGTGAATACTATACGGCCCTGGGAGCGAGTATGCACGAATCTTTTAGGTCACTATCCCTAGACAAATATAGATACCTCAAAGCCAGCTAACAAATCTCTTCCAGCTATAGTTTATGAATAGCATTAAAAATTGAATTTCATCGCTGCAAACAGGGTAAAGCACATTCCAAAATTCACAATAGTAACACCTTGCTGAACGTAGAAAAGCTTAGTTGGTAGGCTTTGAATTGAAATGTGAATTTGAATGTGAAAAATAAAAAACAATGTATATATTATTCAGTCTAAAGTCAGATTGTAGAAGCTCAAGTTTGTTTTGGTGAACATTATACTATGTATTATAACCTATAAAATTTTTCTTTAAAAAAATATAAAGGAAGCAACATTAGAACATCAAGCAACCGAAGGCTTTTAATTCATTGCATGTTTTAAAGAGGGCTCATGTTCATGCCTGTTTCAGTTATGGCCAGTTTCACAGTCGAGTTTAAACCAAGGTTTAGTTTAAACCACCCTCCAAGTTTAAACGTAGTTTAAACCAAATCAGGTTTCACAGTGCATTCTTTTAGTAACGTTGGTAGTACTGATTAAATTGTGAATTAAATTAGTTATCGCCACCATTGTGAAGCAATTTTGCAATGAATCAATCTGTCAATCGGAAAAAGTAAACAGATCAGAAATAAAAAATAAAAAATATGTAGTTATATTTGCTAATTTTAAATATGCCAACATTCAAAAAGGATGGTAATTTTAGCATAAGTGAAGTTGACCTTTCCTAGTGCATAAAAAAGAGATATATAATAGAGCGCAAGAAGACGGACAAGAATAGATTCGAAGACAAAGTGACAAAGTTCTTTACTTAAACTGAACCTAGCATAAAAATCAACGTCGTCCCACTAATTAAAATGATTTGGCCGATTTCTAATTACTCTCAGTCGTCGCCAGAGTTGTAAATCTAACTGAAAAAAATCTTCTCCATCTCTAGAAATGTCTAAATCTAAATCCATGATGAAATTATTTTCTTGATACAAAAAAAGCAATGCTACTGTCAAAATAAAATTATCTTGAGTTTAAACCGAGGAAGGGCACGGTTTAAACTCTAGTTTAAACCGGCGTTTAAGCCAAACTGTGAAACTCATTCGTCGAGCTTAAACTAAATATTTGGTTTAAACTCAGACTGTGAAACTGGCCATTAGCGATTCCATTACTCTCTTTTGTGACAGCTCCTATTCAAACACTACAGCAACGCTACGAAGAACTTGTGTACAATAGCGTGTCTCTGTAGAGACCGTCGATTCATCCATTCACACCAGATTTGTAACGTAAACAGCGCAGCGTTTCACTGACTGTTCACGAAAGCTCCCAGGATCAACTAGCATTAACGTGAGACACATCGGATTCGCCTTGACCAGTATGACATAGAGTCAACTTACACTTTACAACTGGTTACAGTCTCGCTAGTATCCTCCGAACATACTAGACGAAGGGAGCAAGGAAACTACTTTAACTGAGTTCACTTCTGATCTCCCATGGGAACCACCTGCGCACTAGAATACACCTCCTATATCGTTTTGATTTAGAAACTAAATTTTCAGGTATTATTGCCTGCATTACCGGCACAAACCATCTGCATACCATGGAGGTGGACTATCCAAACTGTCTTCATACTACACTTTAAGTTCAACCTAACCGAAATAGTTTACCGCCCGCCGCTCACAATACTACTTTGCCCCAAGCTCTCTTCGACGAATTGGTGCTACGCAAGCTATTCGCGGTGTCTCCGCTGTCGGGAGACTTCTACTTCAAGATATTTAGGAGATGCCAAAACCTCAAGTCTCAGTTACACACTCGATGCTAGTAACCTGCATCGAACAAAACTAATTACATCAAGACAACTAGCTTGTGCTGAGATTTCAAGACTCAGATTCACACTTGCTGATAACAGCTGTAATCCTTCAAGACTCCTAACGTCAAAACAACTGGTGGGCTCTGTGTTCACTATAACCTGGGCGCCCCAAAAGTGTAGTGCTACCATAAGTTAAAGTTAAAGTCAAAGTAAAATTTTCAGCAGACACTAAACTTTTTTTTTTTTTTATTATAATGGCAAAATTATCATTCCTGAACTCTAGGATAGGACGAAAAATATCATACTTTTGGATTTTAGACAAAATTTATGAAACACATTTTAGTTTCTAAGTTATGTCACCATTACCTTCAAAGTTGAATTTTTCTACTCTATGTAGTTACGCGGTTATAATATAGCTAGTCTCGCGGTTATTAGGAATCGCGATATTGTGGTTTTTATACTTTATAACTCCAAAACGAAGCCGATCACTTCCGCAATTTTTGGCACACATGTACAACAGGTCATATAGGTCTTTAACACTGACATATGTATATATAAATGGACTGCTTGTTGAACCAAAAATGCATGAAAGCAAATGGCACGACTTTCATATTCCTATCTCTTTCCGTGAGAGCATACTTTCCCACTGAACTGTAATGATTAGGGACGAGAAATTGCTTGTAAAAATCCTTGTAAAAAACACTTCCTTCGACTCATAATTAAAATTTAACGATACAAATAGTCCCAAATACTTTTGTGGTAAATTCGGTAAATAATGTAAATCCCACTGACATGCATATACGTAAATTCCCAAATAATTTAAATATAACGCCAGTTTACGACAGTTGGTAGCATTGACAGTGAGAGCATACTTTCTGTAATCAAAATTGGTGTCACATGAAACAGGAGATCAAGCAGTCCATTTATATATATGTCAGTGGTCTTTAAAATAAAAATATAAGAAAAAAAGTGGTAGTCTGTGGTCCCTAGAAAAAAAGAGCTGTGCTTCCACATTGTATTACTTTGGGTAAATTTAAAAAGGTATGTATTCAAAATAAAACCAAGCACCTCCGCGGTCTTTGCCACCCATGCTAATTTGGTTTAGGCCCTTAAATCAAAATATAAGAAAAACTAGATTTAGTCTGAGATCGATTCTTACGATACCCTTGATGAATGCCCCTATATAATTTCGTACGGTCACACCCCTGTGCAAGTTTGATTGTTAAAGTGGTTGTTTGTATCTATTTCTAAAACGGTTCATCGGACAGTACAAATGATTATCACAAATTTCATAGTATTTTATATTTTGAAGAGATCATCAGTGCTATAAAACGCGCCTAGGACTGTTAGTTTTCACAGTATATTATACAATATGTATGTACATATAAATCTCTGCATATTGTATGGCAAATTGTTCCAAACTAGCGTTATATGCACAAAGCAAGAACCCTCCTGAGCTCGCCTATTATGTAGAGGAATCAAAATCTCATGATGCATGGTCAGTTAGGTAAGTTGGTTTACCACGACGTAAGGCAACACTTAACCCACGAAAGCATACAGAGTCTAACTTAGAACAGATTAAACTACCATGAGAGAATTGTGGTAACATGAGAGTCTTGATCAACTTCATCTCAATGTTTGTACTTAGGATTTGAGCGGACAGCTAAAGTCCCCGTTTACCCCTCCGCAAATGAAGCCAACGATATCTGCAATATAATCGCACCGCGTCTATCTAGAGTGCATCTTTACACCAAGATTAGTAATGGTTTCTATGATCGGCAGCGCGTGCTCTGTAAGTAATACTGCTGGAAGAAGACATTGAGAGTTTCCAAAAGTGAAAGTTGGTTGTGTAGCGAACAATTATCAACTGTGTCCGAATCATCATTTATCCAAACCACACAGTCCTCCATAGGCCTGCTTTAGTATAACTGGATATCATCAGCATACTGCTGGAGGAAGACATTGAGAGTTTCCAAAAGCGAAAGTTGGTTGTGTAGTGAACAATTATGAACTTTGTCCGAATCGTCATTTATCCAAGCCATACAGTCCTTCATAGGCCTGCTATAGAATAACTGGGTATCGTCAACATACATGTTGATTTTAACATCGAGTATGATATTGGGTAAATCATTTATAAATATACTAAACAATAAGGGGTCTACGACAGATCCTTGAGGTACTCCATAGTCTAACAGTCTTTAGACGTTTAAATTGTCTGTATACTTAAATATTCAGCTAGGAGGGAGGCAATATCTGGTGTAAATCACAAGCAAGGACTCGTTTCAACTCTCTTAGTTCGCATGAATACACTGTAAAAAATGTGCACAATTGTTGCCACAAAGCTTAGGTATTTTTCCCTAAAATGTAGGGAATATTAACTAAAATGTAAGGAATATTCCCTAAAATGTAGTGAATCTTCCCTACATATTAGGGAAAAATACCTAATCTTTGTGGCAACAATTGTGGAGATTTCTTACTGTATATATATTTTTCGTAATTGTAATTAATTAAATTTTCAAGAATTCACATTTGTTCATACGCGATGCTACATACATCGTAAACTAACAAACTAACCACGTGCATTCTTGAAGTAGATCAAATATACTTAAATTTTTAGAATCACAGTACGTGAAGACGTTTGTTGAATTTACAGACCGAGGTGTGAAATCGTATGAACTATATATTATGATTACGGAAGCTAGAAGATTCTATTTGATTATCAGATAAAATTTAACTATCATCAGGTGTTAGAAATAAGTCAAGGATTGACGGATTGGAATAATTTCAATATATTGGTAGAGTATTAATAATATTTAAATATGTTAACTGCATGAAATGTGTGAAGTGTCTGTGCGAGAACTAGGTTTCAAGTTATTAACATTGATATCCCCGCCTATAATTATATAATTGTTGCGATGGGATAGATCTGAAAATGTATTTTCAGATGAGTTTTCTAGTGTAAAGTGTTGAGCTGGACAGTAAATGGAAGACAGGACACACTCGCTAATACCATTACTTAGTTCTACGCAGGTGAATTCTAAGTCTTGGCCTCGAGAGGATTGGATTATCTTAGCTTTGAGGAAATCTCAAACATAAATAGCCACCAAACCACCAATACGAATTTTCCTTTCGTTGTGCATTAAGGTGTAACTTGGTATCGAAAGTAACCTAGACGGTATATAGTCATTTAGCCAAGTCTTGCTGATAAGAATGTCATGTACTCTGCACGGTCCAGCACGATCAACCGCGATCATCGGTGAAACATGAAAGTAACTATTTGTTTTCATTCATACAGACAATACATGGGATCATTTCTATATATGGGAAGAATAAAAAAATAAGATATGGAATTAAATTCAAATATAGAAATATATAAAGCAAAAATATCGACAGATATATCAAGTACGGTCAAAATGAACACATTATCTAATAAATTTGAGTAGGTAATTTATTAACGTCGATACTAGAATTTCTGCTAGCTTGATTTTTTCGAATTACCCGCAATCCGTTGCAGGTGTTTACAGAATAACCAAAAAAAAGTTGCTTTTTCTGAATTAAAACTGTTGGGAGATATGCGGCTGCAGAGTTAATTAACAACAAACATGGAATTCAATTGTCGCACTTTATTTAGAGACTGTACTACAAAGATCTTTTCATATGCCGCTTCATTTTTCAAATACTACAGTAGTGCTCCCATATTGCGTTACTTTCGATATAAGGTGACTTTAAAAATTTATACCTCCAAAACGAACCCGACCACCATCGCCAAGTTTTGCACATAATATAAGGCTTTTTTTACTGGCACCTGAGATCTATACTAAATAGCTGGGACAAAAAAAAATCCTTTATTGGGAAAGGCTACAAGAGCATTGCCAGGAAAAAAAGTTAATCGAAACCTCTGGCGGAAAAACAAAAGAACTCCTACTCCTTAGGAGAATAGAGCTCAAAATGATTACAGAGTTCAAAAAGATTACAGAGTTCTTCTCAGGCCATTGCTCATTGAGGTACAAAATAGGTTTGGCTGAGACTTCATTCTGCCGCTTCTGTCAGGATACTTATGAAATTTCGGAGCAACTCACCGCAACTGCGAAGCATTGGCCACTCTACCTTGAACATGCTTTTCCTCCACTAAACTACGCGTGGAACCTAAGTCCTAGAATGGTTCTTGACCCTATTAACAGTCTAAACCTTGAAATGGAGTAAATTGAACGGGGACTCATAATAGATCTTAGAAGTCTTTATTGTTCGAGCTTTTGCCGAAAAATTTGCAAAATTCCTTAATACTTCTCTTCTTACTTATTCGCATTAAATAAAATTGAACTACATTCAACATTTTGTTAAATATTATCTACTGGAGCTTGGAACTACAAATCTACATATTCGATTGATTTTATAAAAGTTTTGCTGAAAGAGTATTTCAAAGACTTTTGATCTGAAGAAGTTTTATGAATGGTTTGGATAACATTATGCGGAGAGTTTGGTAACTTTGTTTTATTAATAGTTTTATGGAAGGTTTTGTGAACGACTACAGTACACCGCGGAGAATATTGTAAATAAAACCTTTCCAAAAAGGGTTGGAATATTGTTTTTAAAGATAGGCTTAGCCTTATAAGAGCTTCATGAGATTTATATTATTATTAGTTAAACTCATTGGTTTTCCTACAAATTTTTATGCAAAACTAACACGATATATGTACGAGTTATGATCAAATTAAAATTATTACGAGAGAAATGGCAGAACATTTGCACAACTGAAAGAGTATTCTATGATTTCATTAGACGCAACGGAGGTCGTTTGCATCAACCATTAGTGGTGAGGACTTAATTGGTTTGCATTAACTATTATGATACAACATGAGGTATATTGAAAGCATTATTTTGTATCACAATAACTATTTCCTGCCCACAATGCGGTAATTATGTTACCTGCACTATTTTCCCTGAAGCCATCATTGTTCATGTTCGGGGTAAAGTGTCTTAAAATTTTCAGCAGGCAGACTATGTTGCATAATCTTTAATTTTAAAGCAAAAACAATTTGCTGTTTCAAAATGCTTACCTTTGAGAACCTTCACTGAAGAAAAACCTACACTACAACAATAATAATAACCCTCATTTCAGCATAATATATGTTTCTCAGTCCAAATTCCATTAAGTCATATCTGGGGAAGCTCCTCATGTCTGCACATTATATAACATGAAAACTTCAATCCTCGTTAATGGGACAACTAAGAAGGTACGTAAAATATAAAGAATGGACAGCAAACAGGTCAGAGGTTGATGCACCACTTCCTATTTCCCCGTTGTCTTGACTCTGAGAGCGCCTAGTTGTAGCATCATTTTCATTGTGGATCTGAACAATGCTTGTCGACGTCAGAACAAATGCGCCTCGTGATCTTTCAAGGGATGGCCTTTTTCTGGGACTCTCGTATTATACAGCAACAGTCTTTCTTGATACTTTCTTGTGTTTTTGTTCCACATTTGAACGAGGGGCGTCCTTTCAGTTGTGTACGCTGTAAACTGAATTTGACTGCATAAGATTCCGACTGCCTTCTGTTTTGCTGCTTGCCGGAATGCAAAATTTGTTACTATGGCACTTGCTTGGGGCTTTTCCTAATCTTAAGGTTCAACATATATGGACCTGTGAATATCATGGAAATGTGACTTGAAAGCATGGAAAATTCTTTGTCTACAGTAGTTACTAAATTCAGATACCGAATGGATGGGGAGAATTTCGCAGACGAACTTCCCTTAAATGTCAAGTTTATTTCTGAATAAACCAAATGCAGAAAGTACATAATGCAGGTATTCTAATAAAATGGAAATTTACAAGTTGATTCAGGTTTTTCCTGTGATTACTTTTGGGAAACAAAGCAGTTTGAATTAAATATTCAGAAAAGAATTTTTCTAGTGAATGTATATGGGAATGAAAGAGTTCTGTAACAAGTTTGAATCTAAAATGGCTTTCTGATTTTAATTTATCTCCTAACAAAAATTTTGAGATGCAATTCACTTCAGTAAAATAATAAATACAAGAATTCGAGTATAAATCCTTATTTTCCCAGTTTTGAACATATTTGTGAGCATACAGTATTATCTTAAGTAAACGACATCTATTTATTGCTCAACTGAAATAAGTTCTTCGTTCTTCTGTTTTCACTTAACTTATCTACCTTCATAGTTAGTGCATTGGTTCACCCACTGATATATGTAGGCTACGTCTCGAAAAGGATGTAACAACGGAGCATATCCTATGCGAATGCGAGACCATTGCACATTGTAGATTCCTAGCGTTTGGCTCATACTTCCTAAAGCCTGTCGACTTCGAAAAAACTGCACCTGGAAGGAAGTGTGGGATTGTTGGATGAACTATGAAAAAAGCGGTGCACAATACGCCAAAAAGTGGCTGCAGCGCAAAGGCTACTGGCACGGTTAACTCCCTAATCTTTATCTTAATTTTAATCTTGTACATTGGTACTGCCGTCAACTTCTTTTGTCTCTGCTAGTTTTCTTTTGATATCCAATTCTCATTTGTAAATTTTGTTTGAATTTTCGAAATACTCGTGGCTGATGTGGCAATTATTTCTATTGCTATTTAACTTTTAGCTTCCATCAAAACGATTATTTTGGTTCTAACAGAGTTACTACCCGATTACTACTTATAGTCACATTTCTCTCTCTTTAGAGGAAATCGTTAGTTACGATGACATTTTTTTCTTGTCCATGAATGCACTCGACTGGATTAGATTGAAACTTCACAGACTTATTCAAGAAACATTCCTTCCTTCTAATCGTTCTATATAGTTAGCCATCATTTGTGGGAATTTTTCTTGACCAGAAACTTATATTAAATCAACAGATGTCAACATTACTTAAAAAGTTTCCTAGTAGAAATTGCTCACAGTTTCACCATATCTCTTGCCCCGCAAGGGGCAGTTATTATGTAAACCAATACTAATTTGACTGAAAAGAATCAAGGTGTTTGCAATTCATGAAGAAACATAGAAAATTAAGTCCCGATGAGCATAAGTATATTAAATCTCATCGAAGGGCTCATTGGGATATTATGAAACTGCCCCATATATACTAAACCAGCAATAAATAAATATTTATTCACCGTGTCAGATGACATTTCTACTAGGAAAATTTGAATTGATTTTTGTGATTTATTAATTTAAATTTTTAAATTATTTATTTTAAATTAATTTTTTGATTTGTTTTTCCGCGGAAAGATTGTCGCCCATATGCTGAACAAGACGTTATGTCCATATCCTTACGCCTCAGCGTCGAAGAATTCGAAAAAATATATGAAATCAATCGTAAAATCAGATTCTCATTTATGAACTCATCATGACACTCATTGTTATGCTCATTAGTAAGCTCATCGTGACACTCATTGACATGCTCATTAATAGGCTCATCGTGACACTGATTGATATGCTCCTTAATAAGCGCATCGTGACACTAATTATGTCACTCATTATATACTCATCCAAGGGCTCATATAATATTGTAAAATGCACAAAAAAAAGCAAAGTATACATTTTTAAATATGTAAGTGAAAGAGATGCAATATCTCATGCACACTATCTGTAAATAAGTAAATAAATGATTTTTTTCCGGTTTTGATTCAAACGCAAATAAATTTCATCGGTACATTCATCTGATTGCTCATGAGGAGCTCATCGATGAGATCATCATGATATGTCTACCAGGGTTTATTGCAGAATTCGTTATTAACACATTTAACGGCAAGAAATCTGGTTAAAATCGCAACAGAAGCTATATTCGTCCTACACTTTTAACTTAAGATTTGAAACTTACTGTGACTTGTACTGCACCTCACTTGATTTCAGAATCACAGCAGCAAGAAATTATAAATACAATTATTCTGTGTAAATTTTGACGATTTATTTTTATTTTTCTTCTTTATGCCTAGTACCTACGCTGATCGAGAGAAAATTTCGTTTGCATTCTGGGCATATAATTCTACATGGAAAAGAGTTATTGAGAAAATGTAAAATAGAAGTGCATAGTGAATAATTGGGAAATTATTTGTTAATGTGAGGAATTATCGTAGGTTACAACAAACAACAAGAGGTTAACACTTTCTTTTGCTGATTTTATTATTATATTTTATACTTTTCAAATATTTAGCACTGTTAATACATTGTAATCAAGTTTTGCCTTTCAAATACTTATTGTATGTATATATACTTATTTTTATATCTAATTATTCTTTACAGATGCATTAAAAACTTTTAGTGAACACACCAAACTATTTATTTTTTATATTGCACTATTTTTCATGTTCTTTCAATAATTATTCTTGACAGACACTTCAATAACTTCTTATTAATCTATGCTTCTAGTCAACACACCAACTTCCGCTCGAATTCACGGCCCGTCGGTTACCTTCTTCTGAACTACACGCTTCGCGTTCTTCATAACCACCGTACTGCATACTTCGCATTGGGAAATATTTCTAAAAATGTTATTGATTATTATTTATAATGTGATATAAATCGTCAAATCGACGACGATATTGTTGCCGCGGTAGGTGTAAGTGTGAATCGTCGTCAAGGAAATCCACGGAAAAAACTAAATAAACTCAATTTGTCTGCAATCAAAAAAAAACAAAATTTCACCAGCATTTTAATGCTCCGCACATTAAAATGGTGAGTAAAATGAGTGCAGACTTATAAAACGACATCTATCTTATAATAGAAAAAATGGCACATTTTACTCAGTACTGTTTTACTCGAAGCAATAACACTAAACTGAACTGAACTAATAGGCGTAATCTTACAAATTAAATAACACAAATTGGTTATATGTGGCAAAGCGCAAAACATAAAACGGTATCAATAATCAATCTGTCAACTTTTCGGTGCGATGTATAAATCGCTGAGGAAAAATGTCTCCACTTTATACTAGCGCCATCTGCATTCCACCACCTAAACATTGATTTTTTCTTCCGAACTGGGCTTAGAATTTATAACATGATGGTGATAAGCCAGATTTCGCGTAATGAATTCTGGTTGCGTTGGTAGTCCATGTTTTCCATGTATTTACACGCCGTCCTTATTCTAAACAACTTGTCAATTTGCAAAAAGTAAACAAAGGTTTTGTGCGGTAAAAAATGTTCTTTTTCTACTTTAATTTGAAATAATTCACATAATTAATTTATATAAATCTTTGCTTCAATTAACAAAAATGATAATTTAGATAGTGCAGTTGCCTAAAACATGATTTCCCTAGTTTATAATCCAATTTGCAAGCACTGACCGAGAGCTTCATTTCTGTTTTTTTAATTGATATGAAGATTTTAATAGCCACTAGTGGCACTATAAAACTTTGTACTAAATAAACATCAAAGATAAATAGTTTTGAATAAAAAACAGATTCCGTACTTTTGGTAAATTTCGCAAAACAATTTTAGATTGCATAAACCTGTTCACAAAACAAAAGCACATTTGACAATCATGCACTCAGCTTTGACAATTGTTCCTTCCGGCGTCTCACTTACTCCTATGTATAATGTCTTGCTCTTAAAATAATTACGCTCATGGATACGATTTATACACGATTCAGCTATTCCTGTTTGCTATATATTCTAAGGCACAGCGTACTACTTCACGAAATCTCAGCCCGAAAATTCCGTGGCACTTTACGCCCACATTTCTTTTCACATAGATTTTGTATAGTAAACGAAATTTTCATTTGATCAGAATACAACGTAAATTTTTTTTTACTTTTTTGTATCACTTAATTACGTATATCTTTGGCACACTGACTACACTTCACAATCAAACAATAAAATCTTTTTTGCAGACTGCCGCTTTTACTTGATTCTCAATATATATTTTAAAAAGTGGCTAAGAGTGGTTGAGTTTTCAGCACTACTGCGAATTGATTCTTTTAATGCCAAAAAATATTAGTCAACAAAAACCACAAAGGAAAAAAAACAGAAACAAATCGCTACACATCGTCATTACCACCATTTATTTTGTAATAAAACAAGAACTGAATTAATCATATTTTTTCTAATTTTCACATTGATTTCCATTCGTATGGAAATGTTGTGACAGTTGACCTGATTTATTTCGGCAGGGTTCTTAATGCAGGTCAGATTTATTATGTCACAACAAGTGAAACGACAAGCGGTTACATTATTTAGTGATGATGATTATGTGAAGCAATACCGTAACAATGTGTGTTATTCTTTGAAGAGGAATAATAAGAAGGTAATGTGATGTTAGCTATGTTTACTTTTAGAAAAGTTTTTATTTTTACGATTCTACATCAAATTATTAAATATAAGAGAAAATTCAAACGCCTCGTCCGATTTTTGATGCCGGGAATTGCGCTTTTCGGTCAACTGGACTTACCTATGAGATAACAAGCTCTTGTATTTATTAATTTGGCTACTGCAGTGGTCGTCAACCTTTCGCGGCTGTTGGAATCTTGCTCCTGATATAATATTATTTGTGGAACCCCAATTTCGAAAACTATCGAGCAAGTAAAAACATAAATTTATACAACAAAATTTTATTTTTTTTTCATACAAAATGTTTAAATAAAAAAGTACACAATGACTAGTTGGGCCTGTTTTTTATATCACAACCTGTTATAATTCTTCATGTAATCTTCTGCGTTTAATATATTTCTATATTTTGATTTTGGTGACAACATATAGAGAGAAAGATCTTTCACATATACATATATGCAATAATGACATCAGATGTGGAAAGCTCTTTTTGCATGCTCAGGATATTTGGAAAAAATGTGAAGCCAAAAATTTAATATATCTCCTTCCAAAATATTTATTTTTTAATGTGGAGTCAGTTGAAATATCGATGTGTTGTTCTCTTTCTTGTATTGGTATCACAACATTCAACAAATGGACTTTGAATCCAATCAAAATTTTCTGGCTGAGCAGGAAAATATTCCACAAAAGTATTTTGCAAATTTGAGAAATGTTGCAATATATATTTTTTTATATTTTCATTAAGTTCAGCACCATTGACGACTAAAAAACCATGTAAATTTAAAAAAGCATTCAGTATTTCCTCTCATTCCTCTATTTTTAATTTCATTTAGTTGCATTTTATTTAATTTAGAACTTTGAAAATATTCGTATTTGTGCCTTGATAAGAAAGGTTTACTTTATTAAAATATGAAAAGGTATCTGAAATATAAGTCGTTTGTTGAATCCATTTCGTATCATCCAATTTGTTAGATAATTCAGTAAAAAACAATCTAATTTCATCTCGTAAGTGAAAAAATCTAGTCAATAATTTACCAGGTAACAGTCATCGAACTTCTGTATGAAGTAATAATATTATATGTATACTTCCCATATCTTTACATAACAAAGTGAATATTCTCGAATTCAACGGCCTTGATTTGATAAAATTTAACATACAAACAAGTCTGTGCAAGTAGAAAAAAAACAGTAACGCCTTGCTCCAATTAAAAGCGACGATGCCTTTACTTTTTGACATAACTAAGGCTAAGCCAGCAATGCTTCGCTCCAATATAAACTCAACGATACCTCGACCTGATGTGGCCTAAATTTTTTTCTTAGAAATTTACTGGCAATTTTTTCCTTCGAATTTTTATGCATTATTGGAGGCGACAATGGGTGCTTGGGCCTCTAACAGTTTTTATGAGCGTAATAATGAGAAGTGAAAAATTTACTCTACGTGCAGCGCCGAAACTATAAAACACTATAAATAGTAACCAACTAACTACTAACTAAACTCAATAAACTTCATTATATTACTGCCAACATACAAAGATTCTAAAAAAGTTTTGCATTCACCTCAATTACAGATATTACTGATCTTAGTTCTAGTCAATGTCTAACTGGTAGCTCTAAAAAAACAAAGACTTATCCGGCTATAATAAGACTTTTTAAGGTTTCAAAAGGACTCCATAAATCAGCCGCTTTGAACTGCTTATTGAAAACTAGCAAAGCTGGCTGAACAATGGATCATAGTTCCCACGCTGATCACTTATCTGGCATACAAACGTATCTAGAAAGTGAGGTATGGCTAAAGTTGGATTGTATGGACCAAGCATGCCATGGAAAGTTATCAATACAAAAAGTGTGGAAACTTGATGTGATAAAGCCACTAAAATTCAATGCCTTAAGCTAAATGCTAGTTTGTGACTGTAGAGTATTCTAGATATTCTAACAAGGGCAAGCAAGGCATATCTTAGGTGAATACCAGAAAACGAGGGCCATGAAGGTAGCAAGATTGACATAATATAATCGCAATTTACCAAATCCAAACACGTCTGAGAGCTTACAAAAAAGCACACAGCAGAATAGAGAATGCGTAACATAAAAAACCTTGCCAAGTGCTCTGAGAAAGCTATCAGGAGCCGAAATAAACGAAAAAGTTCATCAACTTCTCATCCCATACAAGGACTTGAGTATATGCTTAAGGAAATGGACAAGGTCACAAAAGCCGTTTCTGCAACGAAGCAAAGTTTATAGAATATTACATCGGTGAAGATGCAGCCTCCACCAACAAGAAACTAATAGTACTTAACAACAATAAACGTTGAACAAAGGAAAAGTCATAAAGACTTTTATAACAATGTTAACAATTTTCATATGACGTCTACGGCAGGCAGGAACTAGCGGTACAGAAGAGTTTCAGTTCCTCGTGATACGAAACGCCTTATTCACTGCTAACAATAAACGTGGTTGTCATTTTATGTATCATCCTGATGAAGTAGGTGTTAGTACCCCAGGGGAGAAACTATCACTCCCTTTCTGAGTAGGACCGTAAACTTAAAGCTGCATCGCCTGGCTGGATTTATCCTCTCTATTTGCGCGTATTTGAGCATAGTAGCTTTTCTATCAGTGTTTTTTATTACTGGTTTTTTCAACAGAATGTAATCAACTTTTTCTAATATATAAATGCTTAGACCTACGCTCATAACAACAATCACAAATAACGTAAATTTGTTCAAAACAAGGGATAATGCCAATCTATAAAGCCAACACCAGAATCCGTAAAACTTCTACTCGAAAACCTAAACTATCTTAAAAGTACATAAATAAAACTATTGAGTTACTCTGACGAACTTATTTTATGTTCAAGTACCTAAGAAAGTGATATATACCTCTATATATACATAGTAACTTTAATACTCTTAGCACCGATGAAGTTTGGAAATCCACTTTAAAAACGTTTAAACTTCCTCCAACTGTGAGACATAGGAATATGCACTGCACTCTGTATTGGTATGGCAGTTTATTATTATTCTCGAAAATAATTCAAAAGTGAAGAACACTCTATAATTCCGGCATAGCAGTGATCAGGAATCACTTTGACTAGGCGTTGGATGGAGCAACCAACGACTACAGCCTTCCTCATGAATATTTATGCGAAATAAGTATTTAAACTGATTTGCATTAACATTTGCAAAAGTTGTCATTACGTTGAAAGGCAACTTTCGTTGGTAGGTATACTCTGACACCTTTAACAGGCATGCCAGATGAACTGAACCAGAAAATAGTCACGCTCTAGATCTTCTCAGAATGTTTTTTTTTTCAATCATTGAACTAATGTAGCACTTCAGGCCATGATTCCGTTTGCAGTATAGAGTAGCGTTCAGGATGCACGAAAAAAAATTTTCCTACACAATTGTCCATTAACAATTCGTGTCCATTCTGGAAATGAATTTGTTTTCCTGTCAGTGACGGATGGTGGGCTAGCCAGGACTGTCGCCGTATATGGGGTGCAAAATTCAACATGATTCCAAACACAGTTGAATTGACGCGTTAACCTTTTGAAATTCGCTTAAAATGTAATCATAAATCGATTTGGCACGGCCACGGCACGATAACAGCCAGAATAACAACTGCAACAAAGGAAAATATTTGCAACATCAATCGATTTTTTTACCAGGCACCGGACACAAAAAGGACACAACGGCGATTTCGCTTGTTACAAAATTATTGAATAATTTTTTAGTAGAGGCATGTTGGCAGTATTTTTCAACAGCGCCAAATAAGTTCGAACGGGAATTGATGCTTTTTACACTACCATACAGTTCTTGTCGAATACAACGTTATCGGGTTTCGAATATCGACGATGGACCTGGTTAGATACGACGGGTCATCAACGAAGTAGTTCAGAACACTTTAAAAGGGTTGACCCTTACCATCGGTTATCGACTGCAACTTACTATGTAACTGGAGACTTATAGGTCCCTGATTCTCATGCAGATCAAAGTTTCAATGAATGTGGATAATTTTGTTGTGATATTTGATATATAGCGCGCCGAAATATGTGACTGCCGACGTTAATTGCTGAGTAGGTAGATGGATGTGACTACAAGTTTTTATTGCTGCCCTCGAAATTACAGGCACTCAACTCATGCCTAGCATTGTAATTAACTGCGTGTGGCAATAAATTCTCTGTACGTACAACGTTAAGAAGACTTATGAGCACAACGTGTTTGAATATTAAACTCAAGCACATTAGGATGGTTTATAAACGTCAGGATAATATATATATAGGCATGTGAGAAAGTATTTCAGAGCGCATAATATCATGTTCAGGTATCCGGGCGCATTTTGTTTAAGGTGGACTATTTTACATATTAAGTTGAGCTTATGAATATTGCACGATTTGAATTTCATAGGCTTCATTTCGAATATGATTTGGTATCAATTATGATCAGTGTTGTTAACTATCAAAGAAATATTTTTCAAAAAAGTGTAGAATGTATGGGAAAAAGAACAGGAATCCATAGAAACTTTAAATTTGACAAGAGAATACAATTTTAGATAGAATTTTTTTTCTTGTACGATGCACGACGTGGCGGAAATTGAAAAAAAACAGTGCACTTACAAACGTTAAAGGTTTCCTGATGAAATCTCGTTAATACCCGTCGCAGATATATGGGAATATAGTTGCGGAGCCGATCCAATGTCTCCCTACATTTCATAAGAAAGTTATCTTAATTATATTTAAAGATATTAAAGCTGCTGCTGCCTGTCCTTTTGAGAGGATATAGTTCTTTTTGATACTCATATTAAGAGAAAGTTGCCACGGTTACAGCGAAAATCTCAGTCTAAAATACAGTGGTGCACATTTCAAGCAATGTTAGGCTCATCAGTGTACAACCACAAGCTGTTATACCTGAATAAATCGTGTCAAAATTTCCTTAGTCCTCCAAAAAACTTTGTTAGGAGCGTATTTCTGGATAAACAGCAGCGCATGGCATGCAACCAGAAAGTTACTCTCCTCCGAACTAAAACCATAGGTTAGTCACTTTTTCCACTTTCCAAACGTTCCAAATTATGTAACTAAAAGAGAACACTTTTGGACTTCACATCTTGGAGTTCATCTAATGCTGTGATTGAGATTCCAACTTGCATCCTCATACGCGACGGGTAGTGACGGCCAATATTGTCTTCTTCTTTTAAACTGGACAAAGATCATACTTACGCGATAATTATTTCATTCATAGCGAGTTTCGTGTTTATAAGTAGAATACGAAACGCATGGAAAGAAAGCTGCAGTGTATGCCCACAACTTTGGAAATATAAAGAGTAAAGGCCTGCATCTTTGGTGTGGAGTACAGATCTTACTATTTGAGTTTCTATGACATTTCATAACTGGCACAATAATAGCCCAGACAGACTGCCTCAATAATGATTTAAGTTTTAATTAAACGGAGTCCCATGTGCAGTATGCCATACAAATGCTTCATTTTCAAATGGAGCAAATTTTACTGCATTCAATGAAATTGCACTCATTAAAATGAGCTGAATTTATTGGAAAACAAAACAAAAAACAAATTTTTTCTACTAAATGCTTTGCAACTACAGAAAATACTCGTAAATTTTTTTGTTAACATTTGATTTAATTATTGAACTCTAACATGACCTTTACTCGTAGTACAGGACCGTCTATGATATTCCAAATGAAATAATTTTATCCACAAACTGTCACCTTTTCATTTCTTTGAAATCACTGAATTTGAAATCGATCATTATGGAGACAGTCTGCCTAGGGGATAGCAATGTTAAGCCTGTTACGCAATGAGCCAACCGAAATATACTAACCGCACATATTCCACATTAAATTCTCAAATGATTAGGGAATTGACGAGCATGTACCTGAATAATGAGGAGAGTAGAGTACACTCTACTATGACCTGACTAAATGTGACAGTTACGACTGGTGTTGCGTACAGGAATTAATCTACAAGGGATCAGACTCAATATTTCATCAGAACATTGACTATGCAAGTAGCGATAACGGAGCAATAGGCATCCAAAATTTTGGCGATGCTCGAGCGAGTCGATATGACAAGTGATTACAACATCGCCAAACTGATGAAGTTGTAGATGTCATTTTACCTTACTGAAAATATTAATTTCAAGAATGCATCAAAAGAAATGGAAGTGGTGATAATTATCTTCCTTAAAAGGAATGAACATGAAGATTTCGTGAATGTTGTTATTCAGCGATCTAATCATCCACTCTCGATTGACAAATAGGCAACTCCCTCTGGGTCCATTAGAGTATCTGAGGTGTAAGCAAAATCAAGGGTGTTTTGATGAGCAAAACTACGGATGGTATTAAAATATGAGGGGAAGCAGACCATTGATGAAAATTTAGAAGAGAGACAGAGAGGTAAGCTACCAGATAAAAAACTTTAAAACCCATAATAGAAGAGCGGGTAGAGACCAAGTACTTTCTAAAAGTGATGTTATACTTTATCTACCAAACTAGTGGAGACTGTAGCAATCTCAGCAAGTCTCCAAATGAGCGCCCAAAGCAAGAGCCATATTGACGATGGTTGATGAGTTTATTGGTTTCCAGATATCTCATTAACTTAAGAGTTAATGATGCATTCAAAGAACTTCAAAAGAATCGAAGTGATTGCAATTGGTGTTTAATTTGTGGGATCGCTACCTTCTCCTTATCGTGAATAGGCTAAACGTGGGCTAGTTTCATAACAGGTGAAAAGTTTCCTCTCGAATAAGACAGGTAGAATAGTTTGCGCATAGCTTTTCTGTCGGATATTCAACATAATTTCTAAAATTGAAATCATATTAGCAAGAGTAAAAGGCCATAATGTGATTATTAAGAGATGAGCGTAGGTCAGTGGCGGATCCTGGATTTTGGTGAGGGCGGGGGTGGTGGGCAACTATGGTTTAAAAATGGCATAACCTGGAAACAGATCAAAAGTTTGAAGACATTCGCCACCATTCGCAAATGTCAAATCCACAAAATATATCATTTAGAAGATTCGAGTCGAACAGATTAGCAAGTGGCTTCCACTCGCAATCGCAAAGAAGAAAGTTGCTCAAGGTTCTGTGCCACTCCAAAAAGTCAAAGGGGATGCAAGATTATTCATTTTGTTTTGGTTTAGTTTGGTTTGGTTTGGTTTGGTTTGGTGGAAGTGTAAAACTTCCCAATCATCCATTTTAGTTAGTAAGTTAGTAAGTTCATCTTAACATACTGCAAATAATAATGTCAAGAATGCATAAAGCCGTCAAGAAGTCCTCCAAAAGAAACGAGAATGGAAAAATTATAATCTTGTTTTAAAGAGATGGGACAGCTTTGGAAATTGGATGTATTGAATTCGGTGCGATTCGGTTTGCTCCAAGCGAGGATATTATCAAGGTGGTTCAAGGACCTAATCATGCAATCTAGTTTGACAGGTGTGACATTTCCTCTGTAGTCCCCAAGGATGTTAATGGAGTAAGCGATACCAAGGGTACTGTCATCGGCAAAACAATGGATGGGATTGAAAGGAAGGTAAAGCAGATCATTAATAAAAATTTTGAAGAGAGATGGAGAGATAGGAGAGCCTGGAGACACCCCGGCATTTATTGGCTGAGATTGAGATGTAACGCTATCTAATATAATCCGTATTAAGCGACCAGATAAAACACTTTACATTCATAATAGAAGAGGACGAGATAGGGCAAGTGCTTTAAGTTTGGCTAAAAGGGCTAAACTCCAGACACTATGATAGGGCAACAATTTTGGGCTCACCAAAATTGAGAAGACTACGGCTTCAACGTTCCATTTGAAAAGTCAGAAAAAGAAAAGCCATATTGGCGATCGTTGTGGGTTTGATTAGGTTCTAGATACTTCATTAGTTTGGAGTTAATGATAGATTCGAAAACTTTTTAAAGAATCGAAGTGATTGTGATTGGTCGATAATTTGAGGGATCACTACCCTTTCCATTCTTGGGAATAGGCTGAACGTGAGGTAGTTTCCAAGCAATTGGAAATTTTCCTGCCGAATAAGATAAGTAGAATAGTTTTCGCATAGCTTTAGCCATGAATGAGGCACCGGTTTTATTGAACGGGGGCTTGAAATTATCAAGACTTGCAGCTATGGAGACATTGATCTCCTTAAGGACTTTGAACATATCTCTCGTATGGATATGTAATGGCTCTTGTACACATCTACAAGGGAGATGTAAAGTGGGTGGAAAAGGAGAATTTGAAGTGAATCTAACAGTCTAAATATTACTTTTATTCAGGGAGTCAACAATCTCTTCATTGTAAAGTAGTGAAGCAATAGAGGAACTGCTGAATTTGCTCCTGATAGTTTTGACCTGGGACCAGAAACCTTTGCTGCCTTTACGTCTTGCCAAGATTCTCACATTCTGGTCAAAAAGAAATTTTTCTCTTTGGATAGTGTTCCAATTCTAGACAAGGATGCAATTGATAGATGCGAAAAGCAGACTATTTCGCTTTCATTGCTTGGTTTTACTTATCGAAAACTAAAAGCGGTTTTGTTGTTGTTAAGATCTGCTGTGTAAATACCGAATGTATTCACGCATGCCCAAGACTTAGAATTGTACAAAATTCAAATGTGCATTCATCAACATCCCTTGAGGAAAAACAGATCGACCAATCAAATTCTCTAGGATACTCATTGAGACTTTCCCAATCTGTAGATTTATTTTGTTTATTCTATAAAAACTATGACATTTTATTTAAAAATGCTTTAAAAATGCTGTCAATATAATAACACTCACTACAACAATGCACAATCACTTCTTCGGCCGCGTTCCGCAATGTATCATATTGAACGCTTTCAGAATTGTTCCTTTTTTTTACAAAAGGTGCAGTAGAATAGATGTGAATCATTTTGTTAGGAAAAATTCAGAAGATCTACTGCAATTTTTGCAATGGTATTCAGGGCGGGCGCGGGCCCCCTGTGCCCCGTAGCTGGATCCGCCCCTGGAGTAGGTTATCAACAAAGACCGAGTTCGCTGATCAAAATTATAGCGCATCAGTTATGCCAGCTTATACTTACCCGAAGATTCAAATATAATCAGACAGAAAAAAAATCGTTTGCCATACTTAATACATAATTTCTGTGACACTTTTTTTATGATGTTGCCAAAGCTCAAGAGATACCCTTTGACTCCGTAGCACAGCGTTAGCAGGAAAGGAAGAAGAGATTGAATATTAAGGATTATTGGGTTGAGTAAAGGTGGTAACTGTTGGCATTATACGTTTGAATGTTTGCGACTCACAACTGCGAGGGATAAAAGAGGATGGTAAACCATTCCACATTCGTATTATTTTGCATATGAAGGATTCGAAGAATTTGACGGTACGGCCGGATTTGACTTAACGGGTGTGCGGGTGAGCTCAGGTTACAGCTCGCATGATTCAACAAATAGCCATAGAAATAGCGATAAAACAGAAACAGGCATCCGATATTTCGCCGGTTCTCCAGGGAATCAATAGATGCTATTGTTATGTCATCGCTAATAAGCCGGAAGGCCTCTAGTCTGATGGAGTAAAATATGTCTTGCATCTTTGCAAGAGCCCCAGGCATCTCATCGCATTCTTGGTAATACCGAAAATGTTATCGGGCCAACTAAGATTATTGGATATTTCAATGCCCAAGTTCTTTAAGGACGGCTAGTTCGAGATATCTACTGTATTGACAGGAATGGATTGAGCGTGTTTTCGGGTACGTTTGAGTAATAACAGGCAACATTGAGCTTTGGAAGCATTACACAACATCCAATTAGCTCTGCCCCAAGCGAGAATTGTTGTAAGATAATTTGTTTAGGGAACTAAACTTACCAATTATAACATTCCTGCGAGAATCAGCTTTATAGACGAACGAGTACATGAAATTAAGGGTACTGTCGTCTGGAAAACTATATATAGGATTGATAGTGAAAGCTAGCAAATCATTAATAAAATTGAAGAAGATATTCGGAGAGAGAGCAGAACCTGCGGTACAACGGTATTGCTTAAAAAAATTAACAGAAGTAACTCCGTCCAATATAACTTGGATTAATTGGCAGGAGAGGAAACTGTCAATCTACTTCAAAGAGATCTAGAAATAATATCTGAAGTTTTGCTAAAAGAGCAGGATGCCAGACTCCTACCGAGCAACCTTAGACATATTGAGATTCTCGAATAACTTTGAAGACCTCCCTGTACGGAAATGTGACGCTGTTTGACGGTGATTGGATGTTTGTGAAAGCAGCCTATGAAGCGGATGGTAAGAATGAATTCGCAGCAAACTTGGCTGCAAATAAATTAACAATGATTCCGTACACACATCCCTGTTGTGAATCAAGGGCGGTACCGAAGAACTCGTGAAGTTATTTTTGACTGTATTACCAAGTGGCCGGAAACTCTTACTACTCTTTCGACTACCGAAGACATTCTGTCTAATGCTTTGGTCGAATTGGAGCTTAGTCAGCTGAATAGTGAATTGGTAGGTATCATATCCCTCTCTATAGATCTGTCTCAATTCCGCTGAATGGCAAAGTTTACATGCCTGAAAAACACCTTCCTTATTCTTTATGGCTGTAGTTATAAGATGTATTGTTAGGTTTTATATTTTTGGATATGTAGGTACTCAACATTTCAGACCAGTCCAACTTTCTGATGAACTTATTGAATCAAGCCCAATCAACTTGGTCATAGTGCCAAGCTAGTCCCTTTTTGCGAAGGTGACTGGTGGGTTTCAGAGACGATTAGGAAAATTGGGCCAAAACTAGAATATGATCCCAGCTGCCAAAAAGAAATGATACTAACATTGAGTACTTATCAGGACGAGATGCTAGAAACAGATCTGTAACGTTAGCACTATATCTATGGGCTATCAACTAACTGATTCAAGTTAATAGACTCGCTAATATTTCCCCGCAGGACTTGTGGTTGAAGAATGTCTGAGCCACTGCATGTTGTGGACATTGAAATCACTAGAAATAACGATTTCATTTCAGTTTTGTGCGGGAATCATTAAAGATTTCAATTTAGTTATTTGTGCGGTGTATCATAGTGAAAAAATAAGAATCGCTGATGATTTATAATTTAATTCATCTTATTATTTTCATCAGGATCAATTTCTTCATTTTTTCCACTAAAATATCATACGCAACATTTTCATTTTATTTATTTTAATTTGATTTTACGCAGGCATTGATGCTCTCTATATAAATTAATGAATTCAGTTAAAAATTTGCGGGAAACTAATATTAAATCGGACATTACTATTGCTTATTCGCTTGAAAATAACAATAAAACTGAATGCAAATAACCGAAGTCCTATAGACGCTACGTTTTATAAAACGTCTTGCTGGTACAAAGAGAAAAATCAAACGCAATCCGATTTCATTCCAGCCAAGCAATTGACGGAACATACTAAATATGACTGTGAATTTGTATAGGCACACAACTTATGACTGCGCTAGTAAAATGTGTGTGGTAGACTTAACCCAGACATAATTAAATTCTCGATTAGTAACCATAACGAATTTGCAGATCGATTACCCTCTGAGGAGAAAAAAAGTGGCACTACACTAAGTGATAACCAGGTACGCGAAACTTGATATCAGCTCAGAAATAACCTTGATTTCAGTTAGGGCCAAAAAAGCCAGATTAAGAGAAGACAAGCAGCAATATACCGAGAAAGAATTACCACGTTAGCCACGAATGTTAAAGGAAAATTCTTAGATTGCGCCAAATGAACAAAATCACACAAAATTAGAAGCATAGACACAGAACTGCCATAACAACGGAATCCAACTGCAAGGCACTATTCATATTGCAATAATTTACTTTTTGGCTTATTATAATTAGTTAAGGTTTACAATCCGCAGATCCTTCTTGGGCTCTGAAATAATTTACTGAGCTAGGCAAATAGCTAGCGATAATTCTTCTTTGATTGTAACGTTGTATTTTGTCAACACATTATAATCGATTTTTCACTGGGCAATAAAAAGCAAATCAATAAAATCAATAAATTTCCGAAATTTTTGATAAAAATTAAATAATTCAATTTCTGAAATTTAGATTGATATCAAAGACAAAAAACCATTTATTTACCTGCTACCGGGGATAATTTCCTCATTACACACCATCTCGATTTCCACTGGAAGAAAGGTAAAATCACAGGTAAGTAAGGAAATGCAAACAAAACAGAAAATAATCAAATTTCCACTCGAATGAACACTTGTGATGAGGCAATGGCACGTCTGCTGAAAATAAAATCACTGGGGTTTCTTTGTGCTTCCCGCACATTACTTTTACCTTCTACTGTTGTTGTTCTTGCGGAGGTGAACTGAGTTTTATCTTCGAGTCATTGTTGGTACAATAAGGTCGTGATTTTAAGAGCGAAATCTGAAGATTTCTATGGACCTAATAACAAACTGCATTTTAATGTACATTTGATGTTGAATTCTAGATATATTGTGATCAATGGTGCTATTTTTTGACTAGGTATGCTTATGCTGGAATGAATTATTGTATTTCAAGTTTTCTCTGGTGAAAGTTACATTTATATTAAAGAATGCATGTTCATGTGGTCATATATTCTGAAAAGAACACCCAGCTAAGATACGAACTTTTAAAATTTCATAACAGAAGAATTCTTAATTTTTTTTTTTTTCCAGAGATTGACATGAATACATAAAGAAACTCAAAGTTGGGATGGTTCGATGCTGATCAAGGACCGGCATTCTAAATTCCAGTGTAGAGGCAAATCATTTGAAAATTTTTATTTTTCTGACTCGTTCAAGTTTTCCAATTTCATGGTTTTTTAGATGCGGAAATAGTTCTAATATTAGCAACCCTTGAATCATGAACAAAAAAGATTCTTAAGAGAATATGTTCCAGATTTCTTCCATAATAAACTGATTAAAGTACATATCTACTAATGATAAGATCTTTGCGTATTAAATACCTCCCTTAAGTCTTGTGACATACTTTACTCTACTATACTACTCATGGGAAATTGCGTACGTTCATACAAGGTACAAATGTGTACAGACATTTAATGTTCTAAATATTCAAGATTGCTTAGCAATTAATTTTGCACTTGTAATGCAGGAGAATCTTAAGTGCTTGCGATTCAACTGTCACACATACTTATGTATAGACAAACATAAACTGTGCCATGAAATCTGTTTGAACTGGTTGAATCTTCGTTCGATTTCAAGCAAATGTTATACAGGTATGTAAACGATATATGATATATTCCAAAATTCTGAATTACGGAATTCTCTAAATTTCCTCAACAATAAGCATTCCAGATGAGGAGCGAATTGTTTTTAACGGAATGAGCGTACGAATTTTAGAAGGAGCAAAGTTGAAAATATTGAGTTGAAATGGCTTTGTGAGCTGGCACCAGGCTCTCTTTATTTGCCTTAGACACACAGCGCTTCTAATGAATAATTAATTAACGAATAACTTATGACAGTGAAGAAGCGAAATGTATAGAATCGACACGATAAACTTAGTTTTCATATATTTTATTTTTCAATTTAACGATTTGGAAATGAAAAAATATTGTATTAAAAAGTATTTTAATAATACACTTTTTGCTTTGCATTTCTGCTTCTTATTTTTCAAATGGGCAGATGCATAGCAGTGCTTCCGATGTATATTATATACTAAAATACATTCAGTTCTAGCATATTTTTCTTCATTGAAGCTCTAATGACGGAAAAAACACTTCATTAGTGTCCTTCGTTATGATCTGAGTTTCGAGCCATAATTATGAATACTTTGCAACACGTGGCATTTTAATTAATAGTTTTAGGCCCATAAATATAGCAATATAATTTGAGTTTGAAAATTCTCACGGACTTATCTCAATAAAAAAATAGAAGTCATGTAAAAAGTAAATATGCATGAGTTGCTTGTCCATCATACCCCAAGAGGAACACTTAAATTGTTCCCATCTGTAAAATAGTTATTAGCAAATCTTAATTACTTTTATTCTTGAAAATAAATTGTAAAATGCTGAGCTCATAGAAATTGCATTATTGAACTTGGCATAAATGGATTGCATATCCAATCCCGCTCCTCAAAATTCCGTATCTAAGATCTCAGTTTTTAAATCCAGTTTTCTTAAAATTCTGCTTTTTAAGAATCACATCTTTAAGAGAAAAGATTTTGATGTACCCGCTTCTTTAAGACTAGATCCCTCTGTATTGTACCACAGACAGAAAATCTCCATATAAATGCGGATCAAATTTTTCAAAGCTTTTTATACTCAAACAAAGAAAGCTATCAGTAATAAATGTTGCGAAGAACTTATGTGGCATAATACAATAAAGAGGAATAGAGAATGTATTGAGCTTTTTATTAGAGGGTCATTAGGTGGTTTTAATTCGGTCAGCTTTTTTTTTAGGTTTTCATATCCAGATATAAGTTGTCTCAGGTTGTACTATGCAACAAAAAAAACTGTGTACAATTATTTGCTTGTACCTGGCCAACAAATAGAAATCAGTTGTTGATAATGGTATCGTGCGTGGCGTCAGCTTCAATATCTGCATGATCTTGAATTGAACTTATTCAAAGTTGTACAATAATTATATAATATTTCGAAACATTGACAATCTAAAATTACCAAAAGCAGTAATCCCGATTATATAGAAGTTTTTTAAATGCGTAAACAGATCGACATTTAATATCAAACATCAAACAATAATTTATAGTACATATATGTACTGTACAATAATACATGAGTTATAATACAGAGATTAGATTTACGAAATTGTAAATTTTAATATACTACTACTTTTCATAAATAAATAAGTCTCGACGCGACCAGAAACTTCCCTAGTTATGACATTTTCGTGAACTATACATTTTAAAATAAAGGTTGAGAGAGTAAATACCTGCGACTATATTAAGGAAAGCATAGACGATTAAAGGTCCTTGTTGGGAGCCACATATCGAACTTTTAATTGTATTTTTGAATACAATATATTAAAAAAACTTTTAAAATAAATAACTTTCATATATAAATTATACTAAAAATTAAAAAATATTTTTTTTCTTTCTCTGTGATATACACAAGGAAAGTTTTATTGCAAAATATGAAATGCTAGAACTCAGATTAAATCTCAAAAGTTTGTGCATCCATAACTATAATTACAATTGTCTAACTGAAACTCATACCGAAATTTTTAATATTTAAGCATTAGCATTTCAAATTTTGCAATAAAACTTTTTTTGTGTATACACAGAGAAAGAAAAAATTATTTTGTACTTTTAAGTACAATTTATGTATAAAAGCTATCTATTTTAAAAGTTTTTTTTTAAATATATTTTATTTTCTACTTTTTAGTCAGAAATTCTATACACTTTCTCCACTCTCCTCTCCTCTTTCGACTCTCCTCTATAGATTCTCAAATCTTGTCTCTCGAATCTCGACTCTCGAATCTCGACTCTCGAATCACGATTTAACTTAACTTTAACTTAATTTTACCTTTTCTTAACTTTTTTTTAACTTGTTTAAACTTTTTTTACTTTTTTACCTTTCTTATAACGTTTTAACTTTTTTAACTTTATAAACTTTTTCTTACTCGACTCTCGAAGAGTGGTGAGCCGACTCTTTACTCTCGACTCATATCACACACGGAAAGAATTGGACAACCCCAAAACCCCTCAAAATGTAGGGAAAGATTCACTCATTCTAAATCAAAAAGCCCCATGTAAATCCATCCACGTTTACTACTCTAAAACTTTTTCGCCACGAACGGCACTCTTAGGCGTTCAAGCGTTCAGGCACAAAGATTTTTACTCAGGGGTCAATGAGTTGATAAAAGTTATAAAAGGAGCACATTCATATAAAAACAATCATGGAAAAAATTACAGCAGGTACAAGAAAAAAAAAGTAAGACGCCAATACAAAATTCAAGAAGATAGGCTATCCTGCGGCAAGAAGATGTTTATTAAAAAAAATAAAATACATACACTCCGCGACAAAATTATGTATGACCCATCCATAAATTTAACTGTATCTTTTTTTCTTTTTTTAAATCAATTCTGAGTAATTATCTAGTGTTTTCTACAAAAATGGTGCGACAAAATGATGACCCAGGGGTAACCGTTATGTTCGGAGAAGGCTAAATAAAAACGACAGGTCTTTTTATACCCTAGATGAAATCTATACTGTTCGACGAACCGTTCTAGAAATATATGCGAAAAACCACTTCGAAATAAAACTTGTACAGATAGGTGACTATACGAAATTACATACGAGCGTTCATCTAGGGTATCGTAAGAATTAATATTAGACCAATTTCAGTTTTTTACTTATTTTTCACTATTCCTCCTCATCCCATTTGTAGTGCCTTTCGAAACAACTCCGATTTCTTTAAATCATGGAAATAATAAGACCACGTATCTGGTCCATCTAAATTAAACCTCTTTCATTGGAAAAATTACTTTCCTCCACCTGAGATGTTCACGGGCAAACTTTAAACGTTCCCCTTTCTGTTTTGCCGTTAAAGGTGGTTTTCCTTTCTTTTTTTTTCGTTCGATGTTTCCACTTTTTTGCAAAATTCGCTGAACATTTCTTACGTGTGTTGACACACCGGCACTGGTTGAAATTTCTCTAGCTGTAAACGCCTCTCTCTCAGAATTGCTCGCTCCTCTCATGAGGTCACAGCACGAGGACGATCGGGACTTTTCTTTGAATCTTAATATTCGGAATCTTTGAGAAAGTGTTCAATGACTCGACGACCTCTCATCAAAATTGTCGCGATATAAGAAATACTTAATCACACTAATAATTCATTTCATAACGAGTGCTCTATTTATATCATGCTTCCAGAGACGAGGCGAGACGAACCGTCCTTTTTATTTACCCTTCTCCGAACATAACATCATTTTGTCGTACAATTTTTGTAGAAACCGCCAGATAATTAATCAAAATTTATTTCACAGGATAACCAGCCATATATATACTAGTATTATTCAAAGATTGTCTTTAAAACAATCAACAAAATTTACGTTTGTACCTGCTCTTTTTCAAGAAACTAGTAAAATTTATGGGTGGGTTATCATTGCGGAGTGTAGATGTATGCGAATATTTCTCGCAGAAGCAATCATAATAATTTATTTTACAAAACCATATTAATAATGAATAAATTTTTTAATTTTTGAAAAATTTATCCAAGTTCTTTCACTATACAAAACTAATCGGGATAAAATTTAATTATAATCTGGATTTCTTCTCAAATAACTTTGTCCACAATCGGGATTAGTTCAACCGAATTTCTGAAATCTCGATTTTATTTAGACCAAAAAATCGGAATGGTGCTCAATCAATATTTTTGTAATCTGGATAACGTCATTGTCCCAAAATTTTTACATCAATTACATAATTTTTTTCAGCACAAAACGTCAAAAAAGCTAGAATTGGTCTAAGAACAAATTGTTATGATACCCTAGAATCTAGATGAATGCCCGAATTAATTTTGTATGGCAATTTTTAAAGTGGTTTTTCGCTTATATTTCTAGAACGGTTCGTCGGACAGCAGTAATAATTATAACAAATTTCATAGGCATATTCTGAAGAACTTTCCAGTACAATAAAAACGTCTACGATTGATCGTTTTCACAGTACCTATAGGTACGTAAAAATCCAATATTTTTATATGGCAACAGCAAGAAGGGGTATATTTAGTCCGTTTTTGAAATTTCGTTTACTATTGCTATGAAAACATCATGTACCGAATTTCAGCTTTCTACGTCCAGTGGCAGTGTCCACTCCACATATATAGAAAAAAATTAAATTTGTATGGCAACCCTAAGAAGGTGTTACCCGATTTATCCCAATTTAGAACTTAAATTTACTTTTTTTTTTAAACAAAATTATTAAGCTCTCTAAGAGAACGCCTTCTCGAGTTATCGTGAGGACGGACAGACGGACATGCTAAAATGAAAATAACTTTTAATATTATACATGGTTGTCCAATCCATTTTGCTCCACCATCATTATTTCTGTGCATAACAAATGGAATGACATACTTCGTGTACCCTATGGATTTCATCTAGAGTGTAAAAACGGGATTTTGAAATCGTGGTATTTTCATATTGCGGATGTTTGGAAAAGCAAAATGTAATCATAAAAGGCAGAAATTGGATTAAACGGGGTTTTGGTTGGCGAGCTTTTGATACGCCAGTTCTATAACTAAATTCGATTTCTCGTAGAAATATGTATGTACGAAAAGTCTGGAAATAAAAAGCAATGGCAGAAAACCTAGAGTTAATTTAAATTCTAAATAAAGTTCAGTTTTAGTCGAATAATACTACTTGTAAACACTCGAATCGTAATAAGGTTTTTTCTTATAATTGTTTTTGCTTATAAATTAAATGCTTAATAACCATGTAATACAACTCGCACAGTAGCACCGGGATTAATTAGTGGAAACTGTGATTAGTCTAGAATTTATAATAAGGCAAAGTGGGTCTGTGAACAATACATTTTGAATACTGTTACATCTTTACAGCTCCAACCCCGTATATGGCGGTAAAACTTTGAAACAACTTGCGGAAAATGAAGACTGTCTTTTCCCAGTTGATCAAACACTCCTAATCAAAGGTTGATGATATGCTAATAGGAGCATATCCAAAAAAGAACCTGGATTTATGATCAAATATTACATAATGAGATAATAAAACTTTTTAGCAAAGCAAATTCTACGACACGAAATGGAAATCGCAAAGTGAAGTTTTACTCAGGAACAGCAGGGTATTATACATATACTTCAAAGAACTCGACCAAATCGGAGCCCTTTGTATGCACTGGAATCAGAAAAATTGTGATAACTTCGACTCAAAACGAACAAAAAGGCAACCACTTTTCGATATTCTTCACAATATTAAGTCTTTTGGGATTGCTGGGAGTAGTAATTTTTGGAGCCAGATAAATAAGGACTAACAAGAAGCAATAAATAAATCCAACATAAATAAATGGCTGCTGAAATTATAGCGAGTGACGACACAGATTGGAATTTTATTGATCCATCGAGGTCTCAGAAAATATTGTAAAAAAACAAGGTAAGGTTTTGAAAAGGAGATTAATTTCTAAAACAGCGGACTAAATTAAAATTATAGCATAGGCCGAATATTCTAACAGCCAAAAATTAATCTTTGAGAACTGAAGAACGGAAATGTTCGGATTAAGGGGTCAAAATCCCAATTTTGAACTATTACTAATTAAACCAAATACAAAACTCATGTCTACGATCTAAAATCAAATATTTCTCACAAAACACGGACAAACCAGATAAAATATAAAGAAAACAAGCAAGCGACAGTATAGTTGGGTCAGGGTTTGTAAAGTAACCGAAATTTCCTTGGTCCTGGGTACATAAATTAACCAATAACCGAATTTTGAAAGAAACTGGGTTCTAGTTAACCAATAATAAGTTGTGTGATTTAATAGGTTACTGGTCAACTCCAAACCATTTTACGAATTGACAAGTCTTTCATCTTAGAAGAATACCTACTTTTTCTCTGTTCAAGAAATTATACCTCTGGAAATCATCAATGTATAGATACAAAAATTGATACACTCTCGTTATCGTTTAATGTATTAATCGGTACTATAGTTTGCTATAAATACTTAGTACATTTACGCAAAAGTTTAATAAAGTGGGTCGAAAACTGCTTCGTAGTGCATTAATTTTCGATGCGGTAAAAAATATGGCAGAAATATGAAAAGATGCTTCTTGGTAATCATGTAACCAAATTGAAAAGACATTATATCAAAGGAACATCTAGTACTTCCAATGGTCCAATTTGTCAAGTGTAACTTAAAAACATATTTTGATAATAAAACTAAACTAAAACTTAAATTACCTGAAATGTCATGCATAAAGTAATCTTTAGCAGGCAAATATCCATTGTTAGTTAGTATACTACATAAAATGTACTTAATTCGAAAAATACTTGTAATATTAACTAAAAAAACAAATAAAAATTTGTCTCGCGTTCTGGTTATTGATTGACTGGAAATAATTACTTCACAGCTTCATTTGGCCAAAAACAACTCTGTCGAATCTGTTGTATCTCGCATTCCTTCCATTTACAACATGCGCCTAAAGAAAATTAATAAAACAAAAATTTACGCAGACGAAGCTCTGAACAAAGCGAATTTCAATCATTTTGATGTTGAACACGATGTAGTACACCGGATATCAAAGCAAGTTTTGTCCAAAATTTAGATTTCCGAGATTGAGCAAGATTTTGAATACCAAATTGTTTTCGAAAGTCGAAATTTTAATTTCAAAATTTTAAGTTGCGGGCTTTATGCCAAATTCAAAGTTCGTAAATTCATCCTAAACTCGTAAGTTTATACAAATCAAGAGAGATGAAAATAGTAGTACAAATTTGTACAAAATATTGAATGTACAAAACTAAAAATGGTAAAATAGAAGAAATAAAATCTACAGTAAAGCAATCCAAAGCTTTTACAGATCGTTACATTCGGTATGACATCTTAGTTATATATTCATATAATATGGGAAATAATTGAAAACGTAGACTGAAACTATTCATCAACAGATTCAATAAAAAATGTAAAAAAAATCGCTGGCATAATACAATTTGAAATGGCAGCTATAGCTCCGATTCAGATAGGATTCGTGAAAGACAGCTTTAAGACAGGTTTAAATGTAAGGATTTCTCATACCCCAAAAGCTTCCGGTAATTCGTAACGAATTGAGGGCAATAGAATTGTAGAGTTATTAAGTTTTAATTTCATTGTTCGTTTTAAAATAATTAATGAACCCCTTCGCATTAAACAGCAAGGATTTGAAATTATGTTCTCAAAAAGTTCCTTTCAACATTTTCTATAATATTCCGGTCCATTTTATCAAGCAAAACATCATGTTGTGTCTGATACAGAAACGTCAGCTTTGGCATGTTCTTTTTTCTTAGATATTGTAGTCAAACTCACTCAGGCAGAGGAAAATCGTTCGTATAAATTCGTTGAACATCATTGTAAAAAGATGAAATCGAGACCATGTAGAACTCGGTGAACTCATTTGAATGAATCTCAAAAGCACTTCCTCTTCCTTTGACCCCTTTGCGTCTGACAAAGTTTTGTTGAATCGGAAGATGGAGAGATGTCTTCCTCCTGCGTGGGTTGACATGGGCGTCGTGCAAGCTCATTTTCATGAAAATGTTGAAGACCTATAGTACATAGATATATATAGAGAAACTATAGAAACGTCTTCATTGAGGAGGATGCATGCATATATGTATACCTATATATTTAGGTGGTTAACAAATAGTCGAAGTCATATATATATACATTCATACATACTAGGTTTAGCTAAGCAAAACCCCTGAACCTGCTTTGCATAAATGTATTCATGTCGAGATGCAAAACTGTAGGTTCCTACGTTTGCCTTGTGGATGTTGAAAATGCATCGAATTAATGCACTCGCTGTAAAATTCATTCAGGTCCAGGTCCAGATAGGAGAAATCACTCATGCAGTAAAATCATAACAGCATCCCGGTGTCGATTGTTATCCACTTCGGTTTCGAACTTAAAGCTACTTCGGCGATGCAAGAGCCCTGGTAGGATTCTGAAATCTATGAAAACTCTACACCCTCTGCTGGATCTTGGTAAATTCCAGTGAGAATATAGAGCGGAGTACCTAACTACACGTACTCCACTTTACCATCGATAATAGGAATATTAAAATTCAGGATAATTGTCGATTGTGCCGTATTTTCGATGAATAATACAGCTTTTGTTGATAGAGGACATAATCACGGCACAAGAGGCCTTCTAAGGCAGGATACCATTCATGCAGCCTTAGTTATGCAGAATTCGTTCGCAGTTATACGATACATAAATTGTTTAAGTAGGTCTCACAATTATCGGTCGTAGATTTGTGATTGCCTTTGAAAGTTCCTTTCGAAACATATTGTAACTCAGGATATAATAAGTATTGCGTCAAAAATTCTTCCAGAAAGTCTCCTAAGTGATTATTGTTATGTCAGGAAGTGTCACTTCTTCGTCGCAATCATTTTCTTTCTTCCAGATGAGCTCGTCCATTTATTTCACATTACGCTTTTCCCTGCAATGCACATACATAGGAAACGGAATGATGATGATGACACCAGTGGCTTATAGTGGTGTGGTGGTAAAAGAATTCATAAAATGAAATGATTTCAAAATTGATAGTTTAGGGGGAATTTCACCCGCCCCAGTCACGACTTGCCGTTATTATCTTCGTGATCTGCATGCAATGGGTCGCAGTTGTCGTTTAATTCAAAAATCGTTGCCGTTCCAACCTTTCACATTGGGGTAAGCTTCTATACTCCTACAGCTGGGAGAAGATGGCTGGCTATGCGTTATATCTAATATCATTTTTCTTTGTAGAACTACCGTCCTCCCTACCATCCAGAAGTGAGTGCATTCCCTACCATATTGGTCGAGGAGGATTTAAAATCAATTTCATGGAATTTTACAGCCCTCGGCTGTATGTCACTTTAACGTTTTTTATTTGCCTTTAATTTGATTAAGTAACGTTTTGCTCAGTGAACTGCTTATAAGACGACTTTTATGGTAATTTTATAGCATTTCAAGATGCGAATAGTAAAATCAAAAGTTCTCGGTGAAATTGAGGAAATAAAGACAGATGTACGATGTGACTAAGTGGGATATATAAAGCTCTGTGGTTGAACTTTTTCTATCCTGGCTGTTTTATGTGAATTCTCAACTGGAAGAAAGCAGGTTGTTTTTTTAATGAATGTAAGTGCACCTCTATCTTCTGATTTACTACTTCTTTTAAGCTATACGATTCCAGAAAATAACATTAACGCAAGTCAATTTCTATGCCGAATAAATTTTACAGGTGCATACATTAAGAGCGATAGAGCAGATATTAAGGAAGACGTGGAAAATTCATGTCTACACAAATGCAAAACTCACAAATGCAAAACTGCATTCAAATGGTAGCAAAACGTGAGATAAAAACACGAATCGACTTCCAACTTTACAGTATGATTTTGGATATGCATTAAGTTCACAACTTCTTGTAATAAAAGTACTTACAAACGCTTGTGATTTTCTAAATTGCACTGGCTATGTTTGGCACTTCTTACAAACTCTTGCAGAAACTTGCAATCGACAACACACTATCGTGATAAATATAGTAAAATAATTATGAATTGCAATTACTTCCTAATTGGAGGTTGGAAACGAAATATTTGCCTTCCATAGTGTTACTGAAACTTTTTTTATAGGCAAAATCGACCTTTAACAAGATTTCAGATACTTAATGTGATTTCGTTTTAAATGTAGTGAAATATATAGGTTTTATTCTATAATAATGAACCAAATTTTTCTTATCCTGGCGCAACATAAGATATGAATTATAAAATTCCTAACATTAGAAATACTGTTAATTGAAAGCACAACACATTTTCTTTTCCGCTCAATATACATATATATAAGTAGATAATAAGTATTAAGTAACATTTTTTGTGAAAATTTAGATATTTCGTTAAAATGAGATATTACGTGAAAATAAAGGGTGTCTGAACAAAACCTTGAATATTAAAAAATAAACTCTTTAAATGCAATCCTTCAAAATTTTTTATTGATATGTAAAGTAATGTTGACTGTTGACATTAAACATTACAGAAAATATCATCCAAATGGACAATGGCTGGATTTCACGAATGCAGCGTTTGATATCTTCCTTGATTTTATGCATCATTTCAGGATCGCTGACATTCATTCATTTATTCATTTATTAATTAGATTTGGTGCAACAAGAGTTACATCTTTTTGTTTTGTTCCGTTGCTTTAGGAACATATTAAAAATAAGAAAAAAATTAAAGAAAGGGGTATAAGAGTATAACCGTATAAAACAACAAATAGCAGTACAACCAATAAATAAAAGAGATAAGAAAAAATAAACTACTCTAAGTAAAATAAGAGAGAGAGAAAAAAACATACACGAGTATAAACAAAAATTAAAAAAATTAAAAATCATAAATGTAGTACATCAATTCAAACCACAAAAGTGATCCATTACGCCATTCGGCGATGCATGATCATGACGACGTAAGCCATGCACAAAACGAACACAGTAATTAAAAGCAACATTTATTTTACTAGCACACACAGAGTCAAGACAGGGAAAAATTACGAGACCGTACGGGAAAAATGGAAAGATAAGTGCCTTAATTAACCTTATACGTATTGTAGTTGGTAGAAGAGGCGCAGTTATCCTGAGCCTTCTTAAAGTTGCATAAATCTTTGCCAGAGATGAGTTGATATGCGCACAGCAGGTTATTTTATTATTAAGAACAACACCCAAATTTTTAGGTTTATCAACATTTTGATGGATTAAGAGATAGAGAATTATCAATTGACCATATATAAATGCGAGCTAAGTCACTATTCAGTTTATTTACACATGTATTGATAAAGCTAGTTGGTGCGCTAATATAAATTTGACAATCATCAGCATATAGGTGGATATAAGAGTGTCTTACAACAGAAGGCAAGTCATTAATATACAATCCAAATAACAATGGTCGTACCCTGGGGAACACCGCATTGTATTATGGCAGTCTTTGATAATCGGCTGTCAGATTTTACTTGTTGTATCCTGTCAGAAAGAAAACTATAAATGAGCCTGATAGCAGATGATGACATACCAAATTTAGAATATAATTTATCTAGCAGCATTTCGTGATTAAGACTATCGAAAGCTGTAGAAAAATCAAGGAGAACTAGGTAACAAATCTCTTTTCGATCCAAAGCGAATCTCAAATCTGTAGTGACATTTACTAGGGCAGTCTCGCATGAATGATTTCGGCGACATCCCGACTGCCATTGCGTAAGGTATGAGTGCTGATTCAAATAACTGAGAAGTTGATTTTTTAAAAGTTTTTCGAAAACTTTTGAAAGGTAACATAATATGCTGATAGGTCTAAAGTCACAGGGAGTAGAAGGACAGGGCTTTTTGGGAACGGGAATAACAAGGGCATGTTTCCACATAGCTGGGACGAAATGAATATATGATTAAGTAAGTGGAATATGACTGGTAAAATATTCGGCAATAGTATTTTATGCATTTGGGTGGAATCCCATCAGGACCAACAGCATGTGATTTTATGCTACACATCGCTAGCAGAATATAATTTTGATCAGCACAGCGAAATGCAAATCCATCGGAATTCTCATTAAAATTGGATAACAAAGAGTGAGTTCCACCTAAAGCATTGCTTTGAAGCGAACTAAAGTGCAGATTTAGAGGATCAGTCTCCAAATCATAGCGAGAATCAGCTTTTACTACACAAACGCCGTGTGTTTTAAGATTTTTCATGACACAACCTGGGAACTTCATTCGTAATAACGTCACTGTTTCGCGCGTGCTTTTGTGGTAGATCGCACATGTCATTCAAGCTGATTCCACCGAATTCCACATACACGGCGGCAATGTTTCCGGTCGAACTTCCAGGGCTCTGAAGCGTATGGCGTCTCTAGTACTGTAATGAAAACATTTATTAAAAATGTTCGATTCAATTTTTAATAGTAGGTCACGAGGGATGATTATGCTCATCAAAATGCTCATGGAACTTATAGATAATTACTGTAAAATTTTCTTCACTTTTGAAATGAGTCTTCATAAAATTCAAACTTCAAGTTCATGTTGAGAGACTTTTCGCATCAACCCTAGTATGTTTAAGTTCGTTTAAGATGGAAACAGAAGAGCGGTTTATTTGAAAAACAAAAAAAAAATTGCTTCTTTAATGCCCTTAATCCGAAGTTGGTTGGTAACATAATATGCTGATAGGTCTAAAGTCACAGGGAGTAGAAGGACAGGGCTTTTTGGGAACGGGAATAACAAGGGCATGTTTCCACATAGCTGGGACGAAATGAATATATGATTAAGTAAGTGGAATATGACTGGTAAAATATTCGGCAATAGTATTTTATGCATTTGGGTGGAATCCCATCAGGACCAACAGCATGTGATTTTATGCTACACATCGCTAGCAGAATATAATTTTGATCAGCACAGCGAAATGCAAATCCATCGGAATTCTCATTAAAATTGGATAACAAAGAGTGAGTTCCACCTAAAGCATTGCTTTGAAGCGAACTAAAGTGCAGATTTAGAGGATCAGTCTCCAAATCATAGCGAGAATCAGCTTTTACTACACAAACGCCGTGTGTTTTAAGATTTTTCATGACACAACCTGGGAACTTCATTCGTAATAACGTCACTGTTTCGCGCGTGCTTTTGTGGTAGATCGCATATGTCATTCAAGCTGATTCCACCGAATTCCACATACACGGCGGCAATGTTTCCGGTCGAACTTCCAGGGCTCTGAAGCGTATGGCGTCTCTAGTACTGTAATGAAAACATTTATTAAAAATGTTCGATTCAATTTTTAATAGTAGGTCACGAGGGATGATTATGCTCATCAAAATGCTCATGGAACTTATAGATAATTACTGTAAAATTTTCTTCACTTTTGAAATGAGTCTTCATAAAATTCAAACTTCAAGTTCATGTTGAGAGACTTTTCGCATCAACCCTAGTATGTTTAAGTTCGTTTAAGATGGAAACAGAAGAGCGGTTTATTTGAAAAACAAAAAAAAAATTGCTTCTTTAATGCCCTTAATCCGAAGTTGGTTGGTTTTGGGCACCGTGATTCATCATACATTTAGAACTTTAAATATATTTCTGCTGTTTAGAATTTAATATCAGATCGATAAAACTTCGTTGTGTTCGAGAATTTCCGTTTTGTTTTATTTCTACACTAGTACATAAAACAGGACTTAATTTCCAGATTCCTCTACTCCGTGCAATAGATCGAAGGGTGTAAGGGTTTGATTTTGCAACACCATTGTGCTGTAAAATCACAAACCAAGAGTGGTCATACAAGGAGTCGAACATATTCAAGATTCGGACTAATGCTCTGCATCACAGAATCTCACATAATTGATATACTATCTAGCTGAGATAGCTAGAAAAAGTAGTTGCAAGTGATCACCAATATAATACAATAATAGTCTAGTCAAATAAGCTGAAAAAATGCTAAAGATCCTATTTAATTTGTTTCAGGCTGCAATTTTGAGTTTTGGTGTAGGGTAGTCCTGGGAGTATTTTCACAGAAATGCGGAATCCCAGGGTCAAAACAAAAGAGTGAAAGACAATAAAAACACCAACGAAGGCGTGATAATCGACTTGCCATGCATGCGGATCAGAAGAAGTAAGATTTTTAAACAAATTAAAAGTGCTATTTTATTCAGAATATGATTCTAAATAAAAAAGTTTAGGTTGACCAATCGATAGCTCGTAAGAGCGAGACAGGAAAATCGAAAGAAGCTAAGGGTGGACACATCGCTGTATCCACTAATATGTAGCCGAATCTTTCAATTCTGCATTCTTAAGCGGTCTTTTGGTATCAGTTAAGCTGGTTGGGGCTACCTTAGTTCATAATTTTAAAGCATATAAACGTAAATGTTGTTTAGCATATTTCCATCATGGATAAACAATTTCATTCTTTTATGGTCTCATTATATTATAATACCGTGTGGATAATGTAAATTTACAAAAGCACCTTTTGTATTTATTACAAAACATTCGAAGCAATTCCAGTGCTTCATTAATAAAATATTTTGCCTAAGCATTAAAAGAAAAACATTTTTGCGTATATGTACACGATGCAACAACTTAGTAATAACGAAGTGTAAACAATACTTTAATGTCATTCTTCAGTATAAACTATGCACATTTTAATTTTGTGTTGTAATTTCATAAGAAACAATAAGCGACGTTGCATAAATTAAGGTTGAGATTTTTGGACCAGGTAAAGTATCGATCTTAAGCCATCAATCAAACTACACAGTCTTCATTTTTTACGTATTTATTAGATATTACGAAATTTCTTAAAATTTCTTAAACAATAATTTGTTATAAAAAGAGAATTATCATGAATGCAATGAAAGATTCTCTCTTCTGCAGTTTTCCTCCTATTATACGTATAAACACACACACGCACAAACGCAAATCACGCACGCTAAAACCCCCCACCCATCGACCCACATACACTTACGTAGGCAGCATATCAATTGTATATTAGCAATCACAGCGGGAAATAAAAAAATAAAAGGGTCAATCAACTAGAATGAATTTCGGCCTAACTCTATCTATGAATATGTAATATATATGTATGTATGCTCGCAATCACCAACAATGTGATAAATTGCTTTTGCTTTCAAAGTATTATAGATTTAAAAAAAAACGGCATTTGTTTTAAACTATGACTTCGGATAAAGAATTGTGTGGATGAAAATTCGTAAATTTAATTGTTTCATCCGCTTCATTTCATTAATCCGATTTTGCCTTGTTGTTTTCACCATAAGCTCTGCGAAGATTACAGGAATGGCGAAATTACTTATTTTTCTTTTGGGTAAAGATTAGTGCTCCCAGTTTCATCTTTTACAAAAATTCCAATTGGTTATCCAAAATGCCTAATGCAATTATTTTTGTAATTAATTTTTACTCAAAAGTTATAATTGGTCTGCAAACAAAGTTATAGATGGTTTTCGATTTTTTTATTCAAAATAGTTGTTAGAGTGCTAAATATGTATGGGTAATCATTGGCGATATGTAATAAATTTTTGTTGTCGGAAAAATTGTTCCTGCGTCCAGTAAACTCATAAATCAAAATTTGTCTGATTTAGGCTTTATGCAAATTAATGTTTCTAAGTACTTTTCAAAATTTCGAAACTCTTTTCTTGTTTCGATATTTCAGAGTTATCACAATTAGTGATAGCTTTTCCAGTTGCGTTTCTACTGACATTTGATATTTATATTGTCATGCCTTGATCACTTTGCGCTTTTATAATTAATTAACTTAAGAAAAGCCCAGACCTGTCTGCCAATTTGACTATAACGCGTTCGAATCACAGCATGACTTTTTTCATAAACTTAAAAGAGAATTCTATTCCATTCTCGAAATAAGTCTTTTTTTCAACCCAACTAATTAGGGTTTGTTATTAGTATTTGTTCACTAAAATCTATGAAAGAAGGTGTTATACAATTATATTAGTTTTCAGTTTTAATGTTTGTACGAATTACCAACTCCCTGAAGTGCTCAGATTTACTGATTAGATTTTCTCTTTTGTGTTGGAAATAGATATTCTACAAAACGGTAGGTAGATGCGGAAACCCACTAGCTCTAAACTTTCGCCAGCTCTGAATAGATTTCATTCAGAAATGGATCAAGGCGACAGCATAGATTGCGCTTGCACTTGCTTATAAATCTATACCAGTATGTATACGAATCAATGTCGTTGAAGTTGACTGGTCTTTCCGTAAATGAGCTATGATTAGATGATTAACGAATTTTATAGTCTTTTATGAATAGTTCGAATGTGAAGCTCTGCAATGTTTTAAATTTTGTTCTGTATTATTAAAGTTTTAGCTCATATACTTAGGAATGAGTTCCATGAATGACGTAATGTGTTAAAGTTAGAGCTTGGAATTATGTTATGCGTTATGGGAAAGCTGGGTATAAATTTAATTTGTATATCTTGTAACTGATCGGAACGTCGAAGTATATAATATATTTGTAAAATATTTTCATGCTTTTTAGGTAGGGGAAATGGGAGACAGTTGAACCAGGGGCACCTTGAAACAGTTGGATTTTAGCTCCTCGGAAACAAATTTCAACCAAAAGTCAGACGCCCATGTCAAGCATTTCTCTTAGATGTTTCATTCATTGTGCTATACACACATTCAATGTGCTTATCTCACAAACGATGACAATGAGCAGTACGGAAAACCTAGGTTTTGGTAAAATTTTGTAAAATAAATTATCTAACGTTGAGATTATCTTTGCAAGTAAATACCAATATACATGATTTCTTGGTAAGTTCATTACTCAGTAATGAAAAACTCTTACTTTGTTCGTGCTGTTCGAGCTTGGAATAAGTTACCATCCAATGCAGCACTGGCGTGGGATAGACCTTTGGGTGTATTTTAAGTGGTCTTGGCTTTGTGTTTTCTACTTATTAGTTGTAATCTTATATTTTAAGTAATACAAATTTTAGTATTTTATTTTCGTTGCTTAGTGGTATGTTTTTTCGAATTTCCAAATGTCACATTTATTTTTATTTTTTGATTTCATTTCTTCAACTTTTTTTTAATATGTATTTGCTTGATTTTGATTTAATCTTTTTGCGGCATTTTTCATACTCTTAAAAGATATTTATATTCTTGTAGTACCTTTCTACTTCATCATAAATAAACTTATTCTGTTTATTCTACTCTAAGTTCATGCTGCAAATTATTACACTCTATTATGTATTTTATGGATTAATGTTACGGAAGATTGTAAGATGCAGTGATTCATTGTATTACAGTGTATTTTTTTCTGTATGTGTATATTAATAATAACAAGGAAAAAAGCTAGAATTGATCTAAGACCAATTCTTATGATATTTTACATGAATGCCCGTATGAAATTTCGTATGATTACCGATCTATTAAAGTTTGATTTTTGAAGTGGTTTTTCGCATATATTTCTAGAACGGTTCGTCAGATAGAAAAAATGATTATAACCAATTTTATAGGAAATCGTATTCTGGAGAAGTTTTTAGTACAATAAAAATGTTTAAAACTGATGGTTGTCAAAGTATATGTAAAAAACCTGAATTTTCATATGTCAACACCAAGAAGGGGTTTCCCGATTTAGTCCATTTTTTAAATTGTATTTTTCATTACTATAAAAACCCCACGTACCAAATTTCAGCTCTCTACGTCGACTCGTTCCCAGGAAGTATCCAAATATATAGTGGAAACAGACATTTTTATATGGCAACCCGACAAAGGAGTTGCCCGATTTGTCTTATTTTCGAACTTAATTTTACTTTTATTCTTTGTAGTCCGTGTATAAAATATCAGCATTCTAAGTGAACGCGTTCTCGAGTTATCGTGCGCACAGGCAGTCAGACCGACGGACATGCAAAAATCAAAATAGCTTTTAATATGCGTGGGTGTCCAAACCATGTTGCTGTGCCATCATTATTTCGAGGTGTTACAAACGGAATGACAAACTTAGTATAGGTACCCTTTAGGTTTCATCTAGGGTATAAAAATATCTGGGTGCCTTCATATGTGTCTAAGATTAAATTTTTTTTGCATTATTAACTTTTAAGGCAATACTATGTAAGACAAAACATCTTATAGAACATTTAAATAACTTGTGACTGTAAATATAATAAAATCCACTTAACTTATTCGATTTACATAACATTGCACCTGGTAGTTGCAATATGCCCCATCTAATGTTGCAAACAACCCGTAACATGGGGTACTTTGCAACATGGGAAGTTCTTCAATAAAATGTCCTATTTTGTAAAAAATAAACTTGATCCAAAGTTTCATAATTTTTATAATTTTTCAACATAACGAGATTTTTCTAAAATGAAACATTTTTTTTTTATGATCTAAAATTCGGAGTTATTAACAGAAATAGTAAATTTGTTGAAACTATCCCCCATTTCCCCTCCATATTTGATTCTTTAACTTCTTTAGGTATATTTTATAACATTTGTTTCTAAAGTAAAAAATAACAATTATGGACTTTCATTTGTTGGAACTGAATCAGGTTGTGTAATGCGTTTCAGGCTTCAATTGGAAAATCTTTATGAGAAGGCTTTGTAGGCCTTCAATAATTTGCTTATTACATTTGGTGGAAGATTTACCCTGAGAAAATTTAATCAACTGGATTACCCAATATTGTAAGAAAGTCTGATAGCGATTAATTTTTACGTTTTCACGTTAAAATAAAGAAATCCATTTGTTTTTTTAAATGCCTATTTTGAAACAGTTTTTACAAAAGTGCCTTGAATATTCAGACTAGGTGCCTTCATTTTGCTTTCGCTTAAAACTATTAAAATTTTCAATGTAGCCATAGAAAACCACACTCAGCGAAGGAAAAAATTATTTTCTAATTAGCAGATTTCGAAGCAAAGTCATTTCATATATCTATCTATATTTATAGCGTATACTAAGTTTGTCATTCCGTTTGTAACGCATAGAAATAATGCTAGTAGAGCAAAATTGATTGAACACCTATGCATAAAATTAAAAGCTATTTTGATTTTTTCATGTCCGTTTGTCTGTCTGTCCGTCTGTCCATCTGTCCATCTGTCGGTTTGTCCGTCTGTCGGTCTGTCGGGCTGTCCGTCTATCCGTCTGTCCATCTGCTCGTCTGTCTATCTGCGTCCATCTGTACCTGTGTCCGTCTATCTGTCTATCGGCACGATAGCAAATGACCGTGTTGAGTTGAAATTTTGCATACGGCTTTTTAAAAATATTGCAGGTTTAAGTTCGCAAATGGGACAAATCAGGTAACTTCTTCGTAGGGTTGCCATAGAAATTTTTTTTTTTACTTTATATTTGGACACTGCCTGAGTATGCCTCGTCGTAGAGAGCTGAAATTTTGTACACGATATTTTTATACAAATTGTAAATATAACTTTAAATTTGAATTAAATTGGGCAATCCCTTCCTTGTGTTGCCATACTAAAATTCAAGTTTTATACGTATACTGTAAAAACGATCAGCCCTAGACGTTTTTATTGATTCTACCAAAAACTTCTTCAAAATATAAAATCCAATGAAATTGGTAAAAAATATTTTTACTGTCCAACGAACCATTGTAGAAATAGTCACCAATACCCCCTTTAGTAATCAAACTTGCACAGAGGGGTTATAATAGCGAATCATGTACGGGCGGGCATTCTACTAGTGTATCATAAGAATTGGTCTTAGACCAATTCTAGCTTCTTTCCTTTTTAAAAGAAGTTTTGTATATTTTTATGTCATGCCTTGTTGAGGATTGACATTTAATGTTGTGATCCAGGTGCCCAATGCCCGTAATCACAACCATAAGGTCAATACATCAATATATTGCCCTATGTAATACATTGATGCATCTCTATACATACATATATGACCCTGAAAACAAAAAAAACATTTCCATTTTAAAAATTTCAATTCAATTTAAAATGCATTTAAAAATGCATATCCATACTGCCACAAAATGCAATTTATCATAAATTGCATTTTGTTATCAGACACACATTCCACTCACACGATATGCATACTTACCTACATACTGTGTCTTCTTACTTTTTTTCGCATGTACACTCTACATACGTACAGTACCTACTTATTTTTTCCAATCTAATGTACATACATACAAACAATTATCACAATTATTCGCGCATATCGCGTGCATATCGGATTACAGTTTTTTATTGGTGCATATAGCTTGCATCAAAACTTTATGCATTTTCTCACGTAAGTTTTTTCAACGTCGTGAGAAAACAATAAAACAAATTAAAAAGCTTTTGAAGCAATAATGGATACCTGGGGCCGTCAAGCCCAAACCTCGAGGAGTTTGTTTAAAATCTGTCGAGAGGACAAGATCGAAGAGTTAGTTCTATTCTCAATCGCGAATTGCTATTACATATTACTACATTATCAGAATTTCTATTATGAAAATGAAAAGTGTTACTATAATTTCTATTACGAAAAGGAAAGTTAAGTGCCAATATAATTTATGTTTCAAAGATAAAACATATTATAATTTCTACTGTGACAGAAGTGTTATTAAAATATCTATAACAAAAGAAGAATAAACGTTTTTATTATTACTCCTACAAAAGAAGTGTTAAAATAATTCCTCCCTATCAAAGCTTGTGTGCTCTCTATCCAGTGCACCGCACACAACAATACAACATTAACTTACTTCTGTGTAGCAGTTAGCTACCATTAATATTTTTCGAAATTTCTTCTTCCATCTCACTTAATCCTTCGCAGGAAAGTGGGCTCATCGGGAAATGTTTGACGAGTTCTGCAGATGCAGCTTTAATATAATTTTACATAATTTATTTCTTACCATCAGCAGGAGTAGGGCCAAGTTCTTAAGTGAAAGCAATGTAATATAAATATCTTTGTATGTATAAGACAAATTGTATACCAGAGAGAAAGTAATATATAAAGTAATAAAAGCTAAAAAAAAAAAATACAGATATGAATCTTGAATTTCTTTCTATCGATTTAAAGCCGCAATTTATTACAACGCGAAATATTAACTGCTCAAAACTGAAACACATAGCTGGTAAATGCAAAAAAAATTTAATTTAATTGACCTCTGCGAAGGGTTTGGCTGATGCAATGCATTCCCGAACTTAAAAATAAAATGTCTATAAAACTACATAAACCAAAATTTCAGCATCATAATAATTATGAGAACGTGTTCTCAACCAATTTCCCAATACACGTTAAAATCGAAATATTATCATACGAAGTAGTTACTTAATGCTGTCAATTTCTGATTTAAAATAAAAAATTTAAAAAAAAAGGATGTAAAGCTTTTTGTAAAAAATTAATAACAAGCGCTCATGTTGTGGTTATTTTTGTATTAATCCGTATATCAGCCAAATCCGGATTATTCATGTCAAGTTTGAGCACGAAAATGTGAAATCTGGATTAAACCACACCGCCCGGAATAATAGTGAAAGCAAATATAAAAGAAATAAAAAAGTTTCATCACTATCAAATGACACCCAATCTGCATCTTCGGATAAAATATCAGTCCTTGTAGTGACGCATGGAACCCAGACCCATAGAGTCATGAAATAAAGTTTCATTCATTACACCATCGACACCTCCTGGGTGGTCACAAGGACTTATCACAGCTTTTAGTATGATGAATGTCAGCCTGACCATTTTGTAAGTTTCTGGTATATTAGCCCTCATCAGCTATTGTGGCCTCTAAATATTTTGATCAGTGTGGGTAAAAGTTCAGAACTTCTTGGATAATTCTAACCCCAGTTCTGCAGTCAGCACTATTATTATTTCATCATAAAAGAAAATTTTCATTGAATTAATTGAAAAAGAGATTAAACATGTTACATAATGTAGGTAATGTAATGCATTTCATAATACACGATCTCTCAAAGTTATATGAGACGCCTTACATTATAGGTCTAATCTGATGTTATGATAAAAGAAACGTAAACAAAACAAAACTCAAACTCCATTTTAAAATTTTTTTGCTCTAATGAAGTTATCAAAAGTTTGACGTTTATAATACTTCTAAGTGATTTTATCGCGGATAATAATATTTTTTGTTTTTTTGTTTTTTATGTTTTAAAAGAAGAAAAAACTTTCAAGAGGTTGTAAGTGCAGCGCGATTATTTTGGTAATACTGCATACGTAACAGAAGTCGTGTTGTAAAACAAACAAAAAAAAAACCATCTTAAGGTTATCAAAAAAATATATTAACACCACTTCCACGAACAAGTCCTCAAAGTTAAAGGAAGTGTTTACATTGAGTGAATGCCTAGAGCTAGGGAAGCATATAGTTATTATATGTCGTCCCCAGCAGTTTGGTTTCGGATTAAGAGTTCTAAGTGGCGGAGGCCAAAAATCTAACAAAGAGTACGTAAAAATTGAATTCGGATTGGAATCCGCAGTTGAATCGGCCTTTATTATACTTTGTTGTTTACAAAAAATCTTTTCACCGGCATAAAGGGGTTCAGATTTGTTTTGAAATTTCAATATAGCGCCCCTTGGTGACTTTATTTGTGCACAACATTATCGCAGACACGCTGCAAAGCAAAAACCTCTACATACACCACAACGATAGGGGAATATATAAACTATTTGTTTTCAGATTTCAATGACACTGGACTGGATAAACTAAGGGTTGACGATAGCGATATTTCTAAAGACATAAAATGACTACCCTTAGGCATATTTGCTCCCATGTCTCCTGAATTTGTATGTAGTATATACTACGAGGATATCTATGTACGCAGTTAGGACTCGACAAGGGGCAGTACTCGAGCAAATGTTTAATCTCTCACTTCGGAGTTTTAATGCAGTCATCACGCTGGGATCTAGGGTCGAAATCGATTGGTTTCACTAACAGTTTTTATTGTCTCTCGACTCATTCTACTGCATGTACTTGATCTTTTGGAAGGGTAAAATCTACTCGGAGTTGATATAAAAATCGTCAATGTCCTTTTCTTTCGGTTACAACAGGATCAAGCAAAATCCCCGCTAAATGTATGACAAAGGTTCATTCTGATTACGGGAAAGGTAATTAAAAAACTGAATTGGTAGAACCCAGTAACAACTTTAACACATGCCACTGAAATGAATATAGAAACATTATACGAGACAAGAATAACCTATGCGGAGATGAACATATAGTAACCCTGCAGGATATTGTATCAACAATGTGAGGGGGAGAAGATGATACAATAAAACTGAGCTGAAAGTTTTCTTTTGGTTCAGATTCGGGACTTAATTTAAATTAAACGAAAAACGAGCAAGTAATCGGGGGTTCAGGGCTTTTAGGTCTTCTCTGATGGGATTTGGTAAGAAATAACCTAAGGCAATGTGAACTGATATGGAAAATCCCATCTGACATCAAAGTGATGAGTGTACTCTCTTATTTTGCCTTCTTTCGTCTGCTTAATTTTTGTTGTGGTAAGCCGCAGGGCTCTTCACTCAGAAAATAAGGAATTTTTAAATGGAGGCCTGACAAAGTGATTCAAGATTGGAATACCTATCCATTTAATTTCTCTGTGACATTCCAAATTGATGGCCTCGCTACTCAGTTGAATTTAAAAAAAAAACTTGAAGAATACATACCACTGTCTGTCTGCCCAGATACTCTATCTTTTTAAATGCCACTGCCAACCGCAGCTCCTACTGACCTGTTGCAAATTGCCCTTAAATCATTCATGTTGGTCAGTAACTATCACAAATTCCACTGGGATGAACCAGTGAAAGAAAGATGCTCACAGCAAACCTCCAGTTAGGATGATTTTTTTATGCGAAAGACGTTTCATTTTATATAGCTATATATATGTACATATAAATATATATATATTTATCTGCCGAGATACGAGCCAGTAAATCATATAGAGCTCAGCATCCTTTCATAACCGCAAGACTAAGCATTTCATCCGATTCAGTTAAAATGCACTGTGCCTGGTCGGGATTTGATCGCAAGGGAATTTACGATTGAAAAACCTTGCGTTCTGAAATAAAAATGGAGAATGGGTGTGGGAATGTAGAGTCACCAATAACGTATTATAGCCGGGTATAGCTCCTCCGAATCAAATGCATTCGTGGAATATTTTATGAACCCTTTTACGTTTAACCACTGAGCTGGAAATTTCGCTGGCAATTGGGGAAAAAATAAACCTGGATAAGGGGACACACATATATAAGCAAAAAAATAAAAACGCGTAATTGCAGGAATCTGTCATCTCTTAAGGGTACAAGGGCCCACCTGTCTACCTGTCGCTGTGTACAAACACTTAAACAGGACAAAAGAAACCTCTTCTAACAATGTCGACGACGATGACGACGACAACAACATTGGGAGAAGGGGAACACTGTTGAAAACATGCAAATCACATTTTAACGAGCATGTTCCTCCATATTGCGAGCCCATCCATCCCTTATAATTGAATATCAAAATGATGAAAGGAAAGGTACATCGGCGCTCTTGTCTTGTCAGATGAAATCCAGAGGGAATCCTTTTAGTCACCTCTTTATACCCGCGATTTTATATTATACATAGATATGCAATTGAATCCGCAACGTTACTTGCGGATGTAGTATTCGATGAATACGGGCGATAATTTATTCTGGAGAACCTCATCATACATATATACATTTATATATATAAATATATGAATCTGTATATATGTTTCACGGAAATAATCCGGACCCTCCAGCACGACTGGAACTGCAGAAAAGGATGTGCTGCAATGTACATGGAATTTCAATTTAATCGATCACCTATATCCCATCAATGACCGAATAGCACCACGTCCGCTAGACACTCGATTGACTTGTGCCAGAGAAGCCCTTTCATGTTTCAACAATCGGTTTTACTTAATTGATTGCTCTGGGAATCGGATTCGTTTGGGTCACTTGATTGTTTCGGGCAGAGACAAGGGCGCGTATATTGAACTACAACGTTAAGATGCATATTGAATTGAAAAGCAATTTGCCTTTAGGAACATATAGGATGGATTATGTTGTTGTTGTTACAATAATTCACTAATTCCTGCATATTATGTAGGCGTTTTGAAACAAAGGTAAGCTTACAGGTTCGATATACAACATACATATATGGCTTTAGTGTACTGGCTGTGAAATGGCAACGTTGAAATTAAGAACTATTTTGAATCCGATTCCAAAACTTTGATTCGTAGGCAATAGCAAAACTCATCTCTTTAGCTTACTTGAAATACTCATTGGATAAGTGTGATGGACGCATTTGTGACATCTCAGACTCTCAGGGTTGTATTGAGGAAACGCACGTTTCAAAATACGTGTAGTTCGCTTTTTTGAAAAACTAACTCCCAATTTCGTCAGCAGCTTTCTTTATTTTTTTTGTAGATGAAATAAAAATAAAAAAAAAATTATGATAACATGACAAAATTGATTGGAAACCTACTGATTTTTTTTATATTCGTTCGTTTGACCATCCGAACGGCGACTTGAGAATGCGTCCTTTTAGGTTTTCCAAAGAAAAACGAAACACAACTTCAAATTTATGTATCTACTTGCGTGCATTCGCGTGGCATAATTTTATCTTCTGTAACAGACTTTATAGCAGATTTTTTTCACCCGAATATCGTTAAAATGCACGATTTTCGATTGTGTATAGAGGGGGTATAGGTTGGTGCGGGAACCTGATTTTTCTATTAAACTCTTTAGCATAATATTTTACATAGGTATTTTTTGCGAACATTTAAATTTTCTATGTATAACCGATATCTAAATTTTGATCTGAAATAAATTTTTCCAGTTTTTTAATATAAATTGTTTTTTTACATAAAAGTGCGATTATCTTCTTAGCTACTTATTGCAGAGTAAAAAAGTTACACCACAACGTTCGCAAGAGAGCGTAGATGCAATTAATATACTTATGTTAGATAGAATATGTACCGTTATATGATATTTTTGGAGAAAATGGAGAAAAGCTAATGATTGACTAAATAACTTTGTGTGTGTAAGAGTGACGTTGTGAATGTAGGGGAGACCGGGGACAAAAGTAACATTTTTTACATTTGGCTCAGCTGTCAAGTACCTAATAAAGATGCAATTAAATAAACTATATATTCAAAAAATTGACTCAATCCGCTATAAATGCACATAATTTTCAGTTTCCCAAATAAAGCCATTAAAGAGCTATAAGTAAATATTCTCTCCCTCTTTACAAAAATAAATTAAATATCCACTATTAGTGTTAAACTAAAAAAAAAACAATTGAAAATTAAAGCAATGAAAAAGAATTCAAATAAAATATCAGATTTCTATCTTGACTTGTATTCTTAACTCTAGGCAATCAGTTCTGCAATGAAATTAGCATTTTCCTAATCCGAATCACAATTATGGCATACATAGAGTAGATCACCTTTGGTGCAGTCTTCATGGGACCAGCCTTTCCAATCTAGGCATTGGACCCATTTCTCCCCAGAGGAGCTATTACCGAAAGGCTCCATACAAACTAGGCACATGCAGTGGTCCTCATCCGACGAATCGTCTGTTTCTTGTTTTTTTTTGTAATATTTCTTGACTGTTTTCTGTACCTTGCATTTTCCTTTTGCAGATTTTAAGAGAGTCGTCTTGACTTTTTTCCTTTTATTATATTCCTGCTGTATTGCCATTTTTTCCGGAGTATCGGTCAGAATCGCAGTCTTCCGCTTTTTACGTCCCCTGTTTGTCTGGAGCCTCGGGCCAGCTCGCGGAAAGGGTCGAATATTTTGGGGTGAAAATGGCTGTGCTTGTGATGTACTAGGTCATGGCTCAGCATGGCTGGTTGCCGCGTCGCATTGACGTTTATTCGTTTTGTCTTGTATCTGCAATCCACTAGAATCTGATTCAGGATTCAGAATTGTGCAACATTCTACTTCAGCTCTGGTTGTCGCGTCGCATTGAGGTTTATTCGTTCTATCCAGCATCTGCAATCCACTAGAATCTGATTCAGGATTAAGAAGTGCGCAAGATTCTTCTTCAATCTGGTCAGAAACCAAAGGTGGTCGATCAGTAACGGCAGAAGGCGCGAAGTCGACTAATGTGAATATGTTTCTGTTGTTTGGGGTTATTCCTGTGCATTTAAATCCCGATACTGCATTTACATCAGTGACTGCTAGAGGAAAAGCCTCTTTTACAATGCTTGGGATGTTGTGGATGGTCATCGTCTTACCGGGGTTATTACGCATCCAGTTATCGGCGGCAGTGTTGACCATCTTCTTGAAAGGTCCGTACACCGCTCGGTCAAGAAGCTGTAGCTTGTGGGTGCAATGTGGTGGAAAAGATAACAAGACAATGCCATTATTCTTGCAAAAATCAATGCACTTGATGGACAAATGAGACTCGTGATTGTCGAGCAAGAGCAGGCACTTCTCTTCAGGAGTTGGTCTTGCTTGTCTTTTAAAATGTTCCAAGAAAAGTATAAATTCGGCCTCTTGCATCCAGTCACTTGCATTTCCTGCACCTGTGGACCCTACCGGGCCATCTCGAATTATATGATCCTGGCACCTCTTTAGAGGAAAAACGAAAAAGGGTGGTGTATGACCTCCCTGGGCATTAATCGCGATGGCCACTGTTACTAGTCTACCACGTTCAGCAGATGTTACTGCTCCTACTTGTTTTTTCCCCGCTTAGCTAGAATCCTATTCGGTTTCTGAACGGTCGTGATACCGGTCTCATCAACATTCCAAATATCTTTTGGTTCGAACTTGTACCGATCCATCACCTCCGCAAGATTATCGAAAAACTTATTCACGTTATTTTCATTAAAACTCGTTGCGCGAGATAAGCTTGTCGCTTGCGGGGATCGTAGGGACAGGCCGCGATGTCTTTTTAAAAACCCTGCAAACCATTCAGAACCTGCCAACTGATTTTCATTCCAATTCGGTGGAAATTTCTTATTATTTTTCACAGCCAACTGGTAAGCCAAACTTCTTACCTCCTTAGGCGAGAGCCCATAATATAGATTTGAACTACTTATAAGGTAGTCTTGAAGAATATCTTCTTCTTCAATCGAAAACACACGCTTTCAACTGCGGTAGCCAACCCTCGCCGAAGAATCTCCTGATGAGAATTTTTTAAGATACCTCGAAAGAGTGACATGGCAGAGAGAAAATTTTTTTGCGGCTGCTCTGACGCTTATCTTCTTGCTCAGGTGTTCTTCTGCTGCTTTCTTATATGTGGCTGTATCAACTGTCCCTCTGGATGTTGTCCTTATTCGGCATCGAGGCATTCTTAAAAAAATATAAAATAAAAAATAAAAATATACACGGAGCTAATTTTCACGTGGACGAACGTAACATGTTACTTTCATCCCAGAATGTCGTGTTACTTTTGTCCCCGGTAATGTTTTTTAAAGTAAATATATTATTACCTGAAAACCACACAGGAATTGTCGAAATAAAACACACAGAAATATAAAACCACTACTCAGGAATAGTGGTGCAAATAATCACCCCAGTAGGTACACCTTACCTATGGATTTCTAGAAACATAAAAAATTAGAAAAAAATTACATGAGAGGCACAAATATACAAATTCACCTCTGCAACGTGCGCCCGATATGACTGTTCGGCTGAAACTAACTGATATGAGAAAACAGCGGCGTACGCATCTGAACTGTAGAGCAAAACTTCTCAACATGTTCGTACGCGTTAGGAGGGGGAATGTTACTTTCATCACGCTGTTACTTTTGTCCCCGGGTTCCCCTACCTATATCGTCACATGCAATGGTGCTCTTGAAGAAATGGGGCGTATGAGAAAATAACCTCCTGCATTTTAAAATTGATCAATTGAAAAATTTCTTTAAGTAAATATTAATAGTTATGACTAAAAAGCAGAAATTAAATAATATATTTATTTAAAAAAAAAAAACTTTTAAAAAATATCAGCTTTTAGAAATGAAATGCTCTAAAAAGTAAAAATTATTTTTTTCTTTCTCAGTGATATACACAAGAAAAGTTTCATTGCAAAATAAGAAATGCTAGAACTCAGATTAAATCATAAAATTGAATTTATTAACAATATTTGAAAATTATATTTTTCGTTGGATTTTAAATGTTTGAACTCTTATAAATGATTTGTGTAACTTTACAGTTTTTCAAGTTCATTAATTAAAGTTTGGACATGAGTTGCAGTAAGACAATTGGGATTATAGTTATGGATGCCTAAACTTTTATTATTGCAAGAGGAAAATATGCTAGTTTTTCACAAAACCTCCTGTATCTGAAAAAGTACAAGGCGTAAAGTCACCATCAAGAGCTGATTGTATGTAGAACTTCATGGTCATGACCTCATGCAATTACGTACTTCTCTCCTATTAGGAGTTATGGTGGTCTAAACTACAACCTCTTTAATTTAACCTATTACGCATGTATAGGTAAAGGAGAGTCCACAGTTTAGAGTTTAAAAAAGAAAACAAAAACTTATGTTAACCACCTTTTTGCAAAAAAAATGAGGTTAAATAAAAAAAAAAGGTAATAAAATCCGAAATTTTTAGTTTAGACCACAATGAGTCCTAAGAGGAGAGAAGTACCTACGGGGCTGGTTGGAAAACGTTCGCAGGGCCATGAAGTTCTACATACAATGAGCCCTCCACCGTGACCGTACACACTGCACTATTTCAGATACAGGGTATTTTGTAAAAAACTAGGATATTTCTCTAATCACCCTGTAACTCCGAAACGGTTGATATCCCCCCACCATACAATTTGACCTTCAGTCTTATGGACCATCATGGGGGAAACACCCTGTATATCTAGCAGAAAACATACAGGCCTGCATGCTTAGTGTACCGATATTATCAACTGTAGAAGGAACACACTAGGTATTTACTTCTATCGTAATTAATTCGATATCCACCTCTATCATATTTTGCTTACGATTTACTTTTGAGTTAAGCAATATATTACATCTAAGAATTGTAATATTATGTAAAAATAGTCGGTAATGTCATTTCTAATCAATACAAAAAAGCACCTACACAATGTATGGACCCAGTGGTGGATCAAGCCAAAAGGCGCGGTGGAATACCACTGAAAGAAAAAACAAGTACAATAGATCTTCTGAATTTTTCCTAACAAAATGATTCACTGCGCAGTAAATCAAATCTACTGCACCTTTTGTAAGAAATATAAAAATGAGCGTTCAATTCGATACATTTAAGAACGCATCCCATATGGCTGGTTGCTCAGCCATCGCCCCGGTTTGTTTTCATTGAAAACAGCTGCCAGAGTATCGATGATGAGTCTTTGATGTGAAGACGGCTTATTAGAATATTATCAGTGGTTCAAAGCAAATATTTAAAGAAAAAATTATAACTCGTAATTGGAGAAATTCAGCGAAACTACCCAACGCCAAACAAATCATTGTATACTGTTGCAGTGAGTTATTTAATTTAAAGAAAGAGATTTATTTTGGAAAAAAATGTTTTATTATTGGTTAAAATGCAATTACTAGAATACTTAGCTAAAACGTTAAATAAAAACAAAAAATAAATGCTGTTTGGGAAATTCTCAATCAGTATCTTTGAAATTTATTGGTCGGTCTGCTTTGCTTCGAGGGATGTTGATGAATGTGTGTTAGAGCTTAGTAACACTCTAAGTCGTGACACGCATAAATACATTCCCTATTCCTATAATAGGTATCAACAACAGCAAAATCGCTCTTGATTTAACGATGAGTGCAACCAAGCAATGGGTAAGAGCGAAAGAGTCTGCTTTTCGCGCCTATCAATTGCATTCAGGTCCAGAATTGAAACATGTCTACAAGACTGCACAGTTTTAGCGTCATTGGATATTGTCCAAAAGGGAGCCTTCAAGCTCATTGGTGATGTGACAATAATGTGTAATATCGACTCATTCGAGCACTGCCGCAATGATGGATGTCTTTCACTCCATTATCGCAATATGCATGGTCAATGCTCTGATGAAATATCTAGTCTGATCCCTTATAGAATAATTCGTCACGCAATACCCGCGCTGCAAACCGCCCAGATCCTTTTACCCTACAAATTACTTTCGGCCGTATGTGTATTCTGTGAGGCTTTTTATCCCGAACTATCTTGACACCGGCATACAGTCTGCGAAAATTTAAGGGTGGCATAAATCAGCACCTCTGCCACTATCCTCACGTTCCCTAATTCCTTTCGTTATCACCTTCTTTCCATGCTGGTCTTTGCATCATAGGGTATCCGCTAAGCTTAGCTTAATAATATTAAAAAAAAAGTTAAACTTTCTTAACTTTAGTAAAGGTAAAATACGTCACGCTTTAATTCCTGTATTTTGCTCAATTACAATTTATGATGAATTCGTCAATTTGAACAAAATGTATTTTCGTATTAAAAGTTGTTTTGCATATCCGTCTGTCCGTCCATATTCACGATAACTCGAGAACATATTGACTTAACTCAGTAGAAATGATTCACTATTGGGTCATTCCATAGGAAAACCGTTCAAAACTCGAATTTTCCCAACCCGGCCATCACCAACAACGTTCTTCTTTTGCTGAACAGTTAGATAAGAGTACAACCCTTTCTTTTTTTTGTCCTGCGATGAATGATGAATACCTGAATTATAGGACTTTGAAATCCTTAAAATTCGTCGATTTTTAGACTGCTGAGTCAAATTCAAAAAATCATAACTTTGGTTCTAATTATCGCAGAGACATGGTATTTAGCTTAATTTAAATAGGAGAGTACAGCCTTTCAGAAAAAGTTAAAAAGAAGAGGAATTTTAGAGAGAGAAAAATTAAGGATAATAAATATGTGCTCTATCTTTGAATATCTCAAAATGCACTCCATTTTCGTTTCTTAATTTATTTTTAAATTAATGCTGATAATGGTGCTAATTAAACTGTTAAATTTGGGATATTAATTAAGTGTAGGGATGAGAATTTTTTCGTCAATAGAGATTTAATTATTTTGTAAAAACAATTTTAAAATTCTTCTTGCAACAAGGATATAATTTTTCTCTTTTAAAACAGTCCGTTTCAACAGTCCTTTAATACATAAAAATATTTACTTCAATATCTACATCCTTTCGAAAATTATTAATTAAAAAAAATATATAAATTTAAGAGCGAATACCATTCTAAGAGTATTATATAAAAACCTAAATTTTCCTTTTCATAAGTCCATCCACACAGCTATAGTCACTTTGACAATGACATGGTGTACATAATATATCAGTTTCATATAGTGAGATACCGGAAACGAAATTGGATAACATGTAGTAGCGTTCTCATTTATACAATTTTCAACCAGAAAAAAGTTTCTGAATTAGTCGGTTAACGACACTTCTTTATAAAAGGGGAATAGAAAACTTGGGACTCCGAATTGCAACCATTGATCGAATTGACAGTGATAGATGATAGATGGAGATCCGTCAACATACATACATAGATCAAGTACCCTAAAAGCACTTTTTTTGGTATAATATTGCTTTCAGGTCAATAAAAATGACTAGTACTGGTTTTATATTAAAAATGTTTTTTGAAGGTGTAACCAAAGCAACCGCAAGACCTAGTGCCTGAATGATGAAGTCAACGAGCATCTCCGCCTCTATATTACGGGCATATCGACATAATTAAAATGTTTAGAAGTCTGTTTGGTATCTCATTTTCTGAGTGGTTGCACAGGTAAATGAACCTCCCTGGTGGCTTCCAGCGAGCTACAGTCATAAAATCCACCGAGTTTTTCTTTATTCTTTCAACTGAATGGGAAGACTTCTCAATAAATCTGGTATCTCAATGGTACCAGGCACGTACCGGAGCCTCACAATCAATACATAGAAAACGTGTGATGAATTTTTTTTTAGATCTAATGGTGTGCAAATTTAGTTCAACACGCCACCACCCTCACCAGCACACCACACTGTAGAAATAATAGCTTCATTCTCATTCTATAGAGACAGGTCTCACCGTTGTGTCCTTTTGTGAAAGTTAGTACACAATAGACGCACAGATTTTCTTCAAAAGCGAAATTCTTTCCATGCTCTCTGTGCTATTGAAGCTCCCGAAGCATACAACAAAGAACGTTCTCAAGGCAAACCTCAGGAAAGAGACGAGGACAATTTTCAGATGGAAATTTGCATAATTTGGTCGCTTACGTTTTTTCTTCTCTCACATTTCATTTCTACTTTCCTTCTCATTTTTGGTGATTTTTTTCTAATTTCTTCTCATCCTGAATATTGGTATACAGCATGAGTACAATTCAGAACGCCCCTGCACGGACTACCGCCCGGAAATTACAAGTTAAAATATTGACGTGTCAATTTTATGAATCGCAGATTTATTCCGGTCGCAGTTTTGCTAATATTTGCGCATACTTACTTGCAAAGCTCCCCCTTGAAATAATCTGGAGAGATTTTATTTTCGATAAAAGTATAATAAACGTCATCGAAGTTTTACGTGTAATAGGTATATCATGTCTACTCATATCTCGACTATCGTACCGAAAATGTTTTCATTAGTTGGTACCAGATTCTACCCAACCATGCGGTGCGGTGAGCCAGCGCAGATTTTTTTTTTAATGTACAAGCATAAACCATTTAATAAATGCGAGGCGTTTTTACCCATGTTTTGTTAATTTACCCCCGGGGAGGGTGGAATAAAGATCAGGAATGTGGCAATTTCGTATGCATATTCAAAAGTGCAATTTCCCAACCCATAACCAACTCGCAGCAGCCAGCGAACGAATAAAGAATGAAAAGCTTTTGTAGTATGAATTTTCTCAGACCGCTTAGTGATTATGTTCGTCCTGAAAGAGGAAATGCTTCTTTCGTTGGATCATATAGTGTGGCTGAGAGAGCAGAAAAGGAAACAACGCAGTGCCGGAAGGGGAAATGCTAAAAAATTGCAATCGTACATCACTAATGAGACAGTTACCAAATGGAGGTAAAGAGGATTCCTATCCCGCCCATTTCCTGTCTTCCCATATTACTCGGAACGACGACTACAATTCCATGGACAAATGTTAACTGCACAACTTTCCACCATATCCATAGAAGCAGTAGTACTTAGCATCCAACGCCCATTCTTGGTTAATGCACACTTGCACAACGATAGTATATATACAATGTTGATACGTATACATATAGCTGTGAATGTTCCCTCAAGTGGACATGAGAAATGTGTTGTGTGTAGATTGTAGGAAAGTGGAGGTAGGTTTCTGGGATCTGATGAAAGCAAGTCTAAAAGGCTCTCAAGTGCCGAGTACATAGAGCACACCTTTAAAAAATTTATTACGGTTGTTGCAAGTTTGCTCCTGTCACCCTTGGGCTGTTGCCTCTGCTAAACTACTCTTGTTTGTGGCATTGGAAAACTTAGTATCATCCACCGCATATCTCTATTGGTTTTTGTACTTCTTTCTTTGTCAGTTTACAAAATGTCGTACCAGACTTAAAATGCTATTTGTTGCCAATGTCAATATCAAGGCTGCGAGCAAGAGTGCTACGATGCCAAAGAGATAAGTGCCCGCACATTCCAAACCGGCAAAGAGCGCTATTTAATTGCTATTTATAGAGGAAACTCCTTGGTGTTGGCAACTATTCAGTTTTATTACCCTAAGGATCTTAGAAATGAAGCAGAAAATGCCTCATCCCGTTTATTCAACACTGAGAAAGGATTTTGCCGTTACTTTTTATTATTTACGCTACTGTTTCATAAACTAAATAGCAAAGAGATCAGTTCATATATTCACTTCTGGAGTATGTATGTTGAGTAGCTGTTTTTGTGAAATCTGAAAGGAAATGGGTTAAGAACATTTCCACTTTTCATTTAATAATTTAATTCCTTCTAGACTTTTTCCTTTTCTGACATCCTTTTGTTATTCAATTTTAATCTTTTCGAGCTGCTGAGGATATTCTTTGAAAAATAACTCAGCAAAAATGGTGCCATAGTCAATTAGACTTAATACGATTGCTAGAGCAAGACATATCAATAATAATCAAGCAAGGTCTTTTGTTCATGTTAAGAAATTATAGCATAGGGGGGGGGGGGGAGACTTACATAGGCTATTTAGGTATCAATTCAACATATTTGATCGCCTTATATTACTGATATAATATGCTAAAGTGTTACATGCATGCTGCTTTGGATATTGATCAAAAAAGAAAACTACACCGATCAAATAATGCTTTTTGCTAATAATAGGAAATTTAAAAAAAAATGTATTCTTTAGAATTTATTGAGGACCACTACCACTTTTTTCTTATATATATATTTTTTTCAAGTTCTAAGTCTTATCTATGCATATTCGTCTTGGATCTGAGGAAAATTTATTTTGTTAAGTCATCGCATCGTAACGTCATATTATAATGTTAAATTTAGAGGGACCTTTATTCTTAGTATGGTATGTGCCCAATCAGTTAACTTCTTTACGAATAGACAAATTAAACCCAATTGCAGAGACAGAAATGTTTGAAGTCAAAATTTCTTACAACAGTGATATCTAATCCCATTGAGCGTCAATCAGTGAAGGTTTCTTTAATAAGGAAATTTTCGGAAATGACAACATTCATTACCTGAGAGCACGTTGAAATCTACAACTTTTACCATAGATAGATAAAGCTTCATACTTCAAAACTCAAAAATAAGAAAAAAAAATCGTCCGATGACAGGATTAATATCACCAAAACTAAGCCGAACACATCCGAAATAGTAACAACGAATAATATACAAAGTTATTTTAAATCTTGCATGTCCGTATGTGCATGTGTCTGTCCGGTTGTTGGTTTATCTGCCTTCATGATAACTCGAGAGTGGGCTTACTTAGGGAGCTGAAGTTTTTCACACAACCTTTCTCATAAATTGTATATTTAAGCTTGGGAAAGGTGCAAATCAGATAACTCCTTCGTATGCTTGCCATACAAAAATTTAATCTCTCGCAATATACTGAAACACTGTCTGAGAACGCGTCGACGTAGAGAGCTGAAATGTTATAAACGTCGTGTTCATAAAAATAGTAAATGCAGTCTCACAAATTGGACAAGTGCTTCTTGGTGTTGTCATATAAAACATTGTGTTTTCATTTTTACTTTCATCTAGGGTATAATCTGGTCCGGATTAAAGTTCTTAGAGGCCCTAGGCACTGAAACAATTTTTGTGCTCTATATTATATCTAACTCAACGTTGAAAATATTAACAAATTCGTTGGCTATGGTGCAAACTAATGAGAGGAAATTGCACAGCTAAAATTTGCTTGGGATCAATATGGATTTACGTACATCGAAGAAAGCTATCATTAAACAAAGAAATTTTTAAGTTTTTATACAAACACAAGCAAATGTTTTGAGAACCTCCCTAAATTCGTTCGATTGAACGGGGTTGTCTCACTGACATATATAACACATGGACTGCCTGATTTTCTATTTCATATGGGTCAACTTTTGTTGGCAGGGTGTGACAATTATCTTAATTTCAAGTTTTACTTTCGCTTTAATATTCATATTAAAAAAACAAATTACAGATGCATTCGAAATTATTTCTATTCTTGGAAGCTTATCTTCTACAACATCAAATATTTTTTAAACTGAGTTTTATAGAAATAAATTTACGCAATTTTTGTCTGCCTGTCCCTAAAAGTAGGTATGGGGCCCAGAGAAAGGATTACAAATACTGTATTGCCATCTATTTCTATTCTATATATTCATTTGGAAAACCACTGAACTGAAACTGGACTATGGTGGATTTTGCATACAACTTATGATTTATAGTTCAACGAAAAAAAGTAGTTAAAGCAAAAAGAGACAACTATAGAAAAGTGATCCCATAATAATGTCAAATAATGTAAGCAATTTTTGGAGCGTCAGCAGTCCATTGTATATATATGTCAGTGGGTTGTCTCCAGAACATACCCGGATGTTCAAAAGAAAATGGCATTAGATAACTGGATCTAATATTACTGTAATATAAAACTATGGCTGCTGTGATGTTCGAAACTACCTGTAGTAATAAGTGCATCTGGCTGTGCGCACAGAAAAGTACAAATGAAGTGTTGCGAGTTTTCTTTTTACAATTGAACAATACTGAGATTGGGAAAGTGAAAAGGATGAACGCCAGGCTAGTGTGTATCCTTCTGGCGCTGGTATTCGCATTAATCCCGTCTTCTCGATGACGTCTTACTAGCATAGCGTTAAAGTTGCCGGTATTACCAAAGAGTCATGGTTAATCATTATAAATTCAAAGTATGCGCATCAACTCAAATTCAAGTAATGTAAAACTGAAAGAGATAAGCAGCCATTATTCATTTAATTGTCAAATATAAATATTTTGATCAAAATGCTTTGAACAATTTACCAGTAAGAATAGTTGGGTGAAACCAATCAGAGCTTTATGTCGAATTCTTTTCAACGAAAACAAAAACAAGTAAAGCTGCACTGCACCGGTGTAGAATTTGTTGAAAAGAATTCAACATTAGTTTTATGGAACTAATCAGAAATATAAACAGATCACACTGTGGACTCGACTCCGCCACCTTCGAGCTTTTGGAGAAGAGAAATTTCGTTCAAAAATAAAACTCATACTGGGGAACAATTATTGCCCATTTTATTCCGTCATATTATGCAGCTTAATAACCAGTCAAGTGTTGGTTATTTTTAGCATAATACGATTTGCGTTCACCTTGGTCTGCAAATTTATCAAGTAATTTTTGAACTTCTGGCTCTGTTACTCGCGTTGTAGCAATTCAAATGAGGAAAAAAAACACTGAAATTTTCTTTTATCTATTTTAGCTTATGGAAGCTGATTTTATGGGTTAATGGGACTTTTGGGTATTATATGTCCGTTGCCCTAACCTAAGAAAACAGCTGGTTTCTTTTTTGCATCTTTACGGTGACTTGCTAGAAGAATTCGTAAGCTCGACATCCACCAAAATGTTAATTGCGCTGGTACTGAAATTTTTAAAAACCGGGACTATTAAAGATACCGGCTGTCGTCACGGTGTTCATCGTTATATCTTTGTATAACCAGGATTGATATTATTATGGATCGCGTACGCCGTACTCCAAGGGAAAGAGCGCGCGTAGGAGTTTATATAAAAAGAAAAACAAATTCACTATTTCCTGTTTTATTGAGTTTTATTATTTTATTTATTTTTTCGATGAATTTTTCACAAGATGCTTCATATTCAGCTTTTCTTAATTTTCTCTTGTAACTCCCAATTTTTTCCACAATTTAATTTTATATTCTTAGTTTTTTTTTCAAAGAAATAGGTTCTATTAATAACTCCCGATTTTTTAAACTTTCTTGCACTACGGTTGAAAAACAAACTCCCGAGGTTTGGGCGCGCTGCTTCCAGATACCCACGATATTTTAAAAAGGTTTTTACTTTTATTTGCCGTATTCTCACGACATCAAAAAAACGTACATGACAAAATGCGAAAAGTTGTGATGTAGTACAATTACATCAAGAAACTGTAATCTGAAATGCATGTCATCGTCGTCTTAAAATATTAATTTTAAGAATAATTGTATGTATGTACATGCAATTTGGAGAAATTGAAGCATTATATGTAGGGGTTGTGTACATGCGAAGAGGAATAAGACACTGTATGTAGGTAAGAAGGCATACCGAGTGAGTGTCAATGAGTGAGATTTATTGAGATTAAAATTGTGATATACTTATCAATATATTGTAAAGGACAATATACTGATGTATTAACCTTATGATTGTGATTCGGGGCATTGCGCACCTCGGTTACAATAATATGAATACCGAGGTATGAAAGAAAAGAAGTGCATACTATCACCAAATGTTTATCACGACTATACACTGCTTTTAACAAGCGGGTACTAAGATATTTTGCTGTTCATGGAATTTTTTGTTTAAAATTTTTAATTTTTTCTATGTGCCCTTTTATTGTACCGCTTTTCTCCTGATGCCCTAAGCACGTGCTTAGTTTGCCTAATGGTTTATTCGACGACCCCGGGTATAATATTATTAGTTTTCGACCCATTATAACTTTTTTCGAGCTTTTAAATGGCATTTCATTGCAAAATCAGATATAAAATACTTTAATTCCCCAGCAGGTGGGTTTGGGCGTTTTAGAGAAAAATGGAAATGGGTGGGATATTTTGGTGCATTTTCATCGAAATCACAGACTGTCTGGTCGAAATTTGATTAGTTTCGTGTATATTGGCTAAACCTGATATTAATGCAGAGGTTGAGCACTTTCGAAATGCTAAATTAGCGCTAAAAGCTCTGAACAGTGGTGTTTGGATTTTATACACAATTTTGTTCACTTATTCTCAATCTTGTTCCTAACTGGCTGCTCTAAGACTCAAAACTAACTCTCTATCTCTCTAAAACTCTCGGAGCAATTATATACACGCAATTAAACTTCTTCCGACTAAACTTAATTCATTCAACTAAACATTAACTGCACTTTTTTTTTCATTTCTTACTTTGAACCAGAAAAGTTATTCTTCCCCACTCAATAATAATTAAGTAGTTCAGAATTTAAAAGTGCAGAATCGGCTACGCGTAATTTTTGTATAAGAAGTGTAGTCTTTTCGCAATTGAAATTTTGTTTGTTTCCTTCTTCACTTTGTTTACGTGCGATGTAGATTAATTATATTTTTATATATCTTTGCAATTATTACGATTGCAAAGAAACTTACATAAGGATTAATATGCAGTGCGAACACGCTTGGAAAACGTTTTGAAACTAGTCATCTGTATATGACGGAATAATTTGACAACAGAACTTGCAAGTCGCATCACTTTAAATAGGATGTTTTTTTCAAACTAAATTTTGTAGGCCGAAGGACGTCATACCGCCATCGAATCGATTTTTGGACAAACATATGCCCTTTATTCAGGAGCTGAAGGACTTGTGTGGATATTATGACCATACCTAATTAACAAGAATGTCTTCAAATGGCCAATTAATAAATTGTTTTTCTTGCCAGTCCCAGACAATGGTTGTTTTCAAATTATACCTCGAGAAATAAGAATTATGAAACATAACTCCTTAGTAATTTTTTCGTCTACCGAAGGAGCGAACGCATATTTAAAGTAAAAACAACACAAGAAATACTTCTTGAACAAACAAATAAACATACATTTCATTACGCGTTTTTATTAATGTCTAAATATGTATGTCGCGTAAAATATAAATTTTTTTCAAGCAACTGGCATAGGCTCCAATTCAAAAGTCTCATACCAGTCCCTTAAGAACCAGGAAATTGTTGAAAATTAATTGAAATTTTACTCGAGCTCTTCATTGCTTTGAGGTCCTTTTTAACTTTGCCCCATTGTCAGTCACATCTACTCCACCACTTGAAAGTTTCTTTTCTCTAAAATTGCTCAAAGAATTTCCACGACAATGTTTTGTCTCACGTTTTTTTTTGTTTTTGGTTTTGTTGTTTTTTTTTTTGCTTGCTCAATGTCTTATGTTCCACTCAAAAATAAATTCTGTTTCGCACGAGACAATAACTGAAGATTAATGTTGTTACCACTCTCAGAAGTGATTATGATGTTTGTGAGTTTCTTTTTCTTCAACTCAATGAGAATTAATCACGAGATTGTTACGGCAGTTTGGTATATATGTACACAGTTATTGCGTGAGTGGTAACAATTGACAAATTAGATAATGACGTAGTACATGTTTTTCGTACCGTGTCTGAAAATGAAAAAGTTTCACTACAAGTGTACTTGTAGTGAAAGTTTGAATTGTGTTAAGAGAAGAAGTTTCCATTAAGATAAAATAGATTTTCTCAATGCGGACATGAGGAAGAGCATCAAGTATTTTATTGTTTTAATGACTCAAATCCCTTCAATCCCCTTCAAGTAATACTTGTACTTATACTTTGCTACAGAGGGAGATATAAAAAAACAATTAAAAATTATAAAATAAAATACTGGATGGTGGTAACGTTAATTGTCTATGCTATGCTATAAATTATTGGCTAGACAGTAAAACGTTTTCGAAAATTAGTACCAACTAAATACAACATACAATTCAGTCTAAAACCTTCGGTTCCGGATAAGGAATTCAATAAAGAAATTCTTATCCAATCAACATAACCCTAAGCCCCTCAGTTATCCAATTAATACTGAGGAAACGATTTGGGGGCTTCAAGAGGGTCAAATTATTGAAAGATCAAAATGTTATCGGACACATATGCCTATAGGATGGGCAATCACTTCTAGTGAATCCCTTGTATTCGTAAATGTCGAGAAAATCAACTTTATTGAAGGCATCGGACATGAAAAGATAAGATTCTGTCAATTAAAGGCGTTTATCTCAATCTCCATAAATGTCAAAATATTATCCCGGTCTCGTCCCGTTGGAATTGAACGGTTCAAGGCATTCAGTTAGCTATGCACGGATTTAGAAACACTAGGGCCATGAAAGTCAGGCAATGATTCATATGTTTGGGACATATTTTCACCATCACTGCCACCACCACAATCATTGTCAGAGTCAGAAATATATAGTAACCCCCAGCAGCACGATTACATGTTATACGATGTTGCAGGGTACATATATGTATGTAGTCCTTTCGCAGAAAGGCCAAACTCCAAAAACCCCGAATTAAGTTCGAAAATAAAAAAGAGAAGTTAATCCCAACGAATCAATATAAATATGAAATATAGCCGTGCGGGAGACCTTGGGTCTCAGCTGTTAATAGTTTCAGTGTGTTGCTAGTGGTGTTACCACCAGCCGACCAAGTAAATCGGTCCATGTTATCCCTTTAGCAGTCCCTTAACCACAAGGGTCATTTGTATGGATTTTACTGATTGTGAGTTTTACTATGTATTCAGCTCAGAGCCCCTGCTACATCTGAATTTGTAATATGATGACACAGGAAGGCACCATCAGTCATAATTCCCACATTTAAGTGTGTTTGGATGAAAAATTTTCGAGCATGTCTCTGGACTACTGGAAAATCTGAGTGCGAAATATAGTTTCAGATGAGAATAGTTTCTCGCTATTAAATTGGGCTTAAGTGATTCATCATGGTTTCGGAGTGTTTTGCAATGAGACAGATTTGTCCAGATTATATTTTAAGAGGAGTCCCGTAAATTTTGCACCATTATTTTTGTTAAAATTTCGCCTCTAATTGATTTAATCTGTCAGGAACAGAAAAATGTGTTTTCGTATACACACAATTGGTGTAAAAGACTTATAAAATCGAACTAGGAAAACTTAATCTTTAAAGAGTTAACTCATTTTCAACCCGCTCACTTTCCTACAGAGAAAACTAATAACTCATCGTGGACAAAAGCTTTCGGATCGTAGGTAATGTTTTTAGTAAAGTTCACAAGAAGGATTCGTTTTTTACAAGTTTGTTAAGTGGCATTAATCTGCCATCTGATGCAGGTTTTCTTTGTAGAATTTTTTATCTCACCCCATTATCTTTCATGAAATTTGTTCAGTCCTTTTCATGATAAGTGAAAGTTTTAAACCTGGAAACATTAATGGTAAGTTCTTCATTATTAACTAACTTATAGAATTTACTCTTAGAAGAGGAAGGAGACAAAGTATCCTTTCTTTGTAGTGAACTTTATTTTTTAATGGATATATGTAAATGCATGTGGAGCCAATATTAACAGAAGAATACTATGGTAATGGGAGTATTTTCAAATCCCTCAACAGGGGGTACCTGTATCTCAGAGATCTTGTGCGTGGTATACTTAGGATATGTAACGAACAGGAATGCTGAATGCTAAAAACTGATAAGCTAAATTAAGTAAACCTGGACAAATATTTGCGTTGATTTCAAGTATTTTAGTGTGAATGCACATTGCAGTTGTAGGCACCTGGCAGAATTCGTGAAGGAGGAGTCAAGATATTTTAATGAGAGTGCGTTTGTTTGTCACTTCCCCACGCTCACAGTTCTTGTTTTTTTGCATCTTATTTCCTCTGCATTTTCCGCCTTACCGATTCGACATATCTAGAGAGTTTTTCGGCTTCATTCATGTATACATGAATTTTCTACAGAACCGGCATACCTGCTTGTTATATGTTTAAAGAAGAGACAAATGTTCGGGGGGATTTGAGGCGATGTAAATAACCGCCAATTCGTGATAATTGATTTAATAAATCTTGCTAAAAGTAAAAGGTTATCTATCATGGGTTAATAACAACGAACGTGACTGAAATGTGTTCGCTTCCCTTAGCATAATCGGATTGGTGCTTTTGTCAACACTCTCTACAATTGATCCTATAGGAGTGGTAGTTAACTGGAATCAAACTTTGTTAAAGGCGATAAACTTATACTTTCAACTTAATTGCTTACTACTATTAACTAGGATGAAAAGTCATAATTTTACATTTTGAGAAGTTAATATGTAAATTATTTTTATCGTACCAATCAAAAGGAATATCGTGATCATTCTGCAGTCGTAACCTATCGTTTAGAGAGTTTATTCTAACGAATAGTTTTAAATCATCCGCAAATATTCGGCATTTGGCAAAAGCAAAGCCACTTGTTATATCATTAAGTAAAAGCAGAAACAATTGGGGTACCTAACTCACTACCCTGAGGAACAACCGAGATGATCGTTATTACGTCAAATATAATATTGCCAATCCTTACATAATGTTTGCGGTTATATAAATAGGCCACAATCCAACCTAAGAAGTGGAGTGGAGCCTATTATTTTAAACTTCTGAATGAGAAGAGGAATACTAAACTTATCAAATGCCTATCGGAAAATCTTTGTGTATTTATACATAAGTATATATATTTCGAAAAAAATTATAGACCAATTGCCCTTACTTCGATTCTTTCGAAAGTTTTCGAAATACTCTTCAACACTCAATTGATGAAATATCTGGGAATTAATCACCTTATTAGCGATTGGCAATACGGCCTTCGTGCTGGCCATTATACTGAAGATTTATTAACATTCCCTACCGGGCGTTGGAATCATCGCATTAGATATTTCGAAGGCCTTCGATAGAGTCTAGCATCCAGCTCTTTCAGCTAAACTTCAGACAATAGGTCTAGGCCCTCTTTTCTTAAAATTGATTGAAAGTTTTCTCTCAAGTTATATTGGACGCAGTTATTTCGGACCGTTTTATAATCCTTTATTTTTATTAGTTATCTGCTAGCTCTCACTTTCAATCCTATTCATACGTTTGCAAACGACAGCACCCATGATTTCGTGAACTCGTTCTACTATATAGTTGATTCCCGTGGGAATTCTACAATTGACAAACGAAGCCACATGTTCAGTTCACAAAACCATGACCTTACAAGGATATCGCTTACGGCAGAGGGAATCGGGTCATGTTTAATACTTGCAAAACGGAATGTTGTTTGTTATCACACAAACATACTGCAACACCCGGTCAACCCTTTTCCGTCGATGGAGAAGATATCTCGCACTTACCATCCCTTAACATCTTAGGCATTGAAATATCCAACAATGTTAGTTGGTCTGATCACATTTTTGGTATTGCCAAAAGCGCGATGAGTTGCCGGGAAAAGATCCAAGAAATATTTTATTCCATCAGAATTGGCGCAAATCTACAAGTCTTATATCAGGCCTAGATTAGAATATAATTCCTATATTTGGGCAGGAGCTTGACGTACTGCATTGTCCGCGTTAGACAAAGTCCAAAAGAAGGCCTTCCGGCTTATTGGCGATGACATATCAATAGCAACGTCGGATGTCTGTCTATCTTTTATCGCTACTACTATGGCTATTGCTCCGACGAAGTCTCTATCCTCATTCCTTGTAGAATTGTTCCTATGTGCAACACACGAGCTGTAACCCGAGCTCACCCTCACACCCTTGAAGTCAAATTTGACCGTACCGTGAAATGCCGCGAATCTGTCAGGGTTTTACGTGAGCACCTGCCATTATGGCTTAATCTCACGGCAGTCTTAATGCACGGATTAGAAGACAAGCGACAATCAACGCCCTCGAGAGGCAGAATATATTTATATTCTGTCTCGGAAGTACCAGTTTATGTCAGTGCATGCTTGACATTGGACTTACTGGTCGACAGGACAGTACGAATGTGGAACAGTTTGCCATCATCTGTTTTCCCCCTTAGCTATGGGTTGTCAGAATTCAAGCGCAATGTACACCGTCACCGCCTTGACTCAACCCAATAATTCCCAATTCCCCTTCTTCCTTACAGATAAATGAAAAAATGATAAATGCAATTTTCCAAGTTAAGTTACAAAATTTACATAAAATATCGACTAGAAAAGCAGCACAATTTTTCAGTAGGGAATGACATAATCCATCAGAATTTGGCCTGTATACGAAATTTGCTGGATATTCTTGATCCGATTCATCAAGGACTCCATTTCCATACACAAATTTAAAGTGGTAGGTAAAATGATTGCAACTAGTGTGCAATTCGAACAACTTATTAGAACTGTTATTGAAAACTTTAGGAAAAGAAGAAGTCTAGCGCTGGAATTCATAAGGGACCAATCAAACATACAGTACTGTCCATCAAGATACCTATTCCAGGACCTCGTATTCCTTTCTAAGTTTTCGAAACTACTCCCCATTAGCTGTGCTTCCCAATAACCCCATATTGCTTGTCGGTTTGTCTCACCATTTTTTAATCATAGAAAACCGTTTACAAACCATTTTTTGTGTTAATTACAACATTTAGATTTTCTGGCGGCAAATTTGTTGGAAATAATACAACCGTATTTTCATACACGCAGACAATTCTATGGACTATTCGTGTACTGTGTAGTGAACACACTTTCACTGATCCGTACTTGACAAGCGTCAGTCTATTAGAGAATTTGACACGCGTCGGTTATACTTTGTACTTAGTTATTAAATCATCTCAATAAAAGCTCTTGAATTGTTATCGGACTAAACGTGTGTTTTCATCTATTCTTGTTCTAGTTAATAAATAACCTGCCATTCCCAACAGGTTATGGGCCCAGGCCAAATAACAAAAAATAAATAGATAAAAGTGTAAGTGAATCGCCATGAATTCCGCAACAAGAATCGAGTTACTCAACAAGGAGAACTTCGATACTTGGAAGATGCAAATGCAGGCATTGCTAACAAAAAACGATCTGTGGCAATAAGTAAACGGTAAGGAAATCAAACCGGAACCAGTCGACGACGACTTAAATCGTGCCAAGGAAATTTCTACCTGGTTATGAAAACTTTCGGTGTGCGATCAAATCACGTGATGAATTACCGAGTCTAGAAAACTTACGGGTTAAAATAACAGAGGAAAGTGACTCTCGTGGTAGTGAATCTAGTTCTAAAACTCAAAATGTATTGTTTGTTCAGAAACACGGACAAAAACATAACTACCATCACAAAAACAAAGTGCACACAAGTGAATACGGGAAAGGTAACTCTAATAAAAACGAAAAATTTCCGTTCCAGTGTCATCGTTGTCGAAAGTATGGACACAAAGCCATCGATTGTAAATCTAAAAACGAATATCAACAATTTGCAAGAAAAACCGAGGATTTAAACTTAGGTGCGTCGGAAGCCTTCATCGGGGAATCGGAATCTAGGAAGTGGTGTCTGGATAGCGGTGCAACAAGTCATATTTGCAAGGAATTAAAACATTTTGGTGAAACACAAAGTGGTTGTGGAAAGTTGAACTTGGCAAATCAGGACACAACTGAAATTAAAGCAAAAGGTGATGCTACATTTTTCAATAACTACCTAGGGTCAGAAGTCAAAGTTTACCTAAAGGACACACTATACGTTCCCGACTTGAGAACAAACTTCATTTCCGTCGCAAAAATCACAGAAAACGGGATATGACGTTTTGTTTACAAAAAATCACGCAAAAGTTATCGACAAAAAGGGCAGAACTAAATTGATCGCGGAAAAAAGCAGAGTTTTGTACTATTTTAATGAATCTGCAAACTACGTAGGTGACAGTTCGAAATACGGAAACACGATTATTAATAATAAAATTCTCGAGTGGCATCGGAAGCTTGGTCACCTGAATTTCGCTGACTTAAAAAAAGTTCAACGAGACATTACAATGAAGGGTTTGAATTTTTCTTGTACAAACACAAATATTAATTGCGATATATGCTTACAGGGAAAAATGACCCGTACTCCGTTTCAAATATCATCGGATCGAAGCACAAATTTACTGATGATTTCTTGAAGGAACATGGTATTTCAAGAAGATGCACGGTAGCATACAACCCGGAACAGAACGGGATATGTGAAAGAAAGAACCGCACATTATACGAAATGGCCAGATGTCTTTTAATTCAAGCCAAACTTCCACCTACATTTTGGGCAGAAGCAGTCTCAACCGCTAACTATATACGAAATCGAGTACCAACTAGCAGTTTGCAAGGAAAAACGCCATATCAGTTATGGACCGGAAAAGTACCCGATGTGAGACATTTCCACGAATTCGGAAGCAAGGTCTACTGCCTATCGAGGAAACCAGGAATTGGGAAACTGGAACCCCGAGGTCAAGAAGGAATTTTCTTGGGTTATGCACAAGAATCTAAAGGCTATAGAATCTGGATACCATCCATAAAACAAGTTGTAATATCGCGAGACATTAAAGTTATTAACAGAAAGAAACCTCTTGAGTACTATGAAGCCATCCCCGAAGATTTTATTAATTCCACAGATGAACGACTGGAAGTTGAAAAACAAAATCCCCCTCTCAAAGTCATAATGGAACCCCCTTCGTTGCTGGAAGAGAACATCAACCAACCGGAACAGCAAACGAAGAACGAATCTGACGATCTATTCGGAAGCCACGAAGAAGAGGAAACCAGCCAGGAAAGTGAAAGGCGTGGACCCGGTAGACCAAGGCTTGAGCGTACTGGAGCGAGGGGAAGACTCACGAAGGTTTACAACATGATCACGACACAAACGGGAAATTCGGCATCGGAATCTGCGTTTCTCTCGGAAGTACCCATCAAGAATGCTGTATATGGAGCAGAATCCGAAGACTGGTACAAAGCTATGGCTTTGGAAATGAAGTCGATTATTAAAAACAACACCTGGGAAACTATATCTCGACCAGACAACATCGAAACAATTGGAAGTCGTTTTGTTCTGAGGAATAAGTTCAACTCGGATGGAAGTGTACAGAAGAAGAAGGCCAGAATAGTAGCTCAAGGCTTTGTTCAAAAACCAGGTATACATTTTAACGAAACTTTCGCTCCTGTTTCCAGATTAAGTTCTATTCCTCTCCTAATTTCCATCGCAACTCAAACGGAAATGAAGATTCCTCATCTAGACGTTACAACTGCATTATTTTTGGAACCTCCAAAATATATAGCCAAGGCACTGGAATACCTCGTTGAAATGGAAACAGCTGATAACGACATTCAACGCAAGGCTATACAGATGTTAAAAAGCTTAAGTTCAGGTAACAACGTACTTCTTCTTAAAAAATCCCTTTACGGACTGAAGCAATCCGGAAGAAATTGGTATAACACGCTGAAGGAAACCTTATCTCAGCTGGGCGCTGTTCCCTGTAGCGGAGATCCTTGTATATATCGCATCGGAAAAGGAAACAATGCAACGTTGATTGCAACTTACGTCGACGATATCTTATTACTATCCAAGGATACAGCACAAATGAATTTCATTAAGGAGAAATTATCGAAATATTTTATGTTGAAGGACATGGGTGAAGTGAAATACTGTCTCGGAATTGAGTTTTTACGAGATAAGGAAGGCATAACCATGCATCAACGAGGTTACATCAACGAAGTTTTACATCGATTTGGAATGTTTGATGCCAAGCCCGTACTTACTCCTCTATGTCCGAATTCGAAGCTTACAAAGCAAACCTGTAATTCCAAGGAAGAAAAGTCCATCGTGCTTTATCGCGAATTAATGGGCTGTCTTATGTATCTTGCGGTATCCACCAGGCCTGACATAGCATTCGCTGTTAGTTATCTGAGTCAATTTAACGAGGATCACGATACTACTCATTGCACAGCTGCAAAACGTGTACTACGATACCTTAAAGGTACTGTCGACCTACGACTTTCTATCAAGCGAAGCTCTACCCCGTTAAAATGTTTCGTGGATGCAGACTGGGCAAACTGTCCTGAGGACAGGAAATCATACACTGGGTATGTTACTATGATCGGGAGTTGCATCATTTCATGGGAAGCCAAAAAGCAGCGAACTGTAGCCCTATCCAATACCGAGGCCGAATAGATGGGACTTACAGAAGCTACTAAAGAGGTCATATATTTAAATAATTTCCTCTCAGAATTGGGTTTCAGTGAACTTGCAGATGCAATATTTTCAATGACAATCTTGGATCGTTAAAGCTGGCTGAAAATCCAACTTATCATGCACGTAGCAAACATATAGACGTGAGGCATCATTTTATTCGGGAATCTCTGCGAGAAAAGAAAATCAGAATCGCTCACGTCTACACCGAGGACATGCCTGTTGACGTTCTCACCAAGGATCTACCGAATCCTAAACATCTTAGGTGCATTGAATTATTAAAACTGAAATGTAAAATTTAGTATTTTGAAAGTGTCCTCATTTTTGTTTAAAAACATTGTTTGTGAACATATTATGTATGTATGTAAATGTATATTATATTAACTTAATAGTCCTTAAATTGAGGGGAAGTGTTGGAAATAATACAACCGTATTTTCATACACGCAGACAATTCTATGGACTATTCGTGTACTGTGTAGTGAACACACTTTCACTGATCCGAACTTGACAAGCGTCAGTCTATTAGAGAATTTGACACGCGTCGGTTATACTTTGTACTTAGTTATTAAATCATCTCAATAAAAGCTCTTGAATTGTTATCGGACTAAACGTGTGTTTTCATCTATTCTTGTTCTAGTTAATAAATAACCTGCCATTCCCAACAAAATTTATTTAGGCTATCATCATTGTGATTCATTGTATGGTCTCAGCAAATCACATGATTCCAAAAAAAATTAAAAATTAAAATGTTAAAATTAAATTCGATTTTCTTGGTAGAATTCATTAAAGCTAATGAACTTTTAACATTACTAAAATCTAGTACTAAGTCAGGAGTAACGAATACCAAATCTATAATTTGGAAAAAATTATTAATAATATTATTTAATTCAATTAAATCTAAGTCTAATAAATTATCTCTAACGAAACTTTCTGTTGCAGACGACGCATTAACATGTACTAGCATCGCATCATCATCGTTCAAGGTATAATGTTCATGACATAAATTGAAATCACGCATATAACATATGAGGAGGTCCTTCATATTATCGGACAAACTTATAATATTGAGTATATCCTCCTTGTACACCTCAAATGATACCTAATACAGATATCTAGAAAATTGGACTTATATTGAAATTTCTTACGCGAACACAAAGTTGTTAAATGATTCCAGACTCATTAGATAAGTGAATTTGTTCATTCATAACAGAAGTATATACTGCAAACATAGCATCGGCACCATGTGAAAATCCAGTTGCAAGAGGGCAACGATCTATTATCATTCAATTAAGTTTCCGTGAAAAGCGATGATTATTCAAAGTCATTTTCAATTATTGCCAGATAGAAATCTCTCAATTTATTTCTTAAGCCACGAACATTATGAGAATAATAATATCTCAACCCATCCTCTTTACTATCAACGTTCGGAACATTTATTGTACAGAAATAAACATTACCCAAAGATTAACAAGAGGTAATTTCACATAACGTACCTTAACAAAATTACTGTTTTTATATTGTCGAAGAGCATATGTGACATGACTACGGAAGAACAGAGGTCATTTTAGAAAAGTGATATTTATCAGGAATTGCTCTTAGTGTAAACAAAATTGCACGGCAGTCTGAGATTACGTATCCTAGAAATGAACAATTCCAATTCAGTATCGTATTAATAATATAAGGAACATACCTCTCATTCTAGTATGAAAACATGGTTTTTAAGAAATCTACTGGGTCATATAGTATACATAAAGAACATCGAGCTCCATTCGACGGATTCAGCCTCTGTACGCAAAGGACTACATAACATTCACTGCAGATTGAAAAATCAACTAAGTACGGAAAGGCGTACTTAAAAAAGGTATAGGGTAAATGCACCAATTCTCGTCCACTTCATTTTATAACATGCCATATAACGACGTATTTTCCTTAAAATGCAGACATATATTTCTATATCCTCATGTTCATGTATGTGTCTTCTACCCCTAAAGTAAGCAATGGGATCGTTGAGTTAAATCTGTGTTGTCAGAGCTCAGTTCACTAGAAGTCGGCATGTAAATAATGCGAATGGAAGAAAACATTTTTTTTTTAACACAGTGCTATGAGTTTAAAATGTCGGAACTGCCATTTTTATTTCATGAGAAAGTTTTTTAAGTGGTTATATTTCAAATAAATATAATATTGTTTGAAATTTTAGTTAATTTTCGGATTAACCACATTAATTTCATGAGCCAATTAGCGTGTACTGGTGGCCGCAAATTAGAGCTACATATTTTACCTTGCCCCAAATTGCGGCCTACAAGCAGATCTTCATTAATTAGTCTGATTTAATACATTGCATATAAGGAAATATGGATGGATATACTGCTACAACGCTAAGTGAAGTATTGTCGGACATTTTATAAGGAAAATTTTCTATTAGAATAGCTAGCATAAAATAAACTATTCCAAAAAACATCATTACAGTATAAATTGTTTGAAAGATATCGCGTAAGAAATATTGGATCATAAAGTATTTTAACGGAAACCGAAAACTAGTTAAATGGTGTGAGTCGTTAGCCAAATGTGGGTTTCCAATAAGTCCTGACAGCCTTTCAAGTACAGTTAAAAAAAACCGGCTAAGTGCAAGTCGGACTCGCACGCGAAGGATTCCATACCAACGCACAAGAATTAACACTATGTACTTTTTATTTTATTACTACTATTTTATTTTCATTATTTGTTGTTATAGCAGCTACAGTATTACTCACTCTTTGAAAATTTCATGTCTCTACCTATTACGTTTCAAGAGAGACAGCGATTGTTAAGGTCGAGAAAAAAATGCCGCAAAATTTATATTTCTTGAATGGGGGTCCCCTTTAATTTTTAATTTTATTTATTTTTATTATTTTTTATTATAGCGGCAATCGAAAAACATATTCTGTGAAAATTTCAACTGTCTACCTATTACGGTTAATGCGATAGAGCTCGCTGACAGACAGACCGATAGCGGAGGCTTAGAACAGGTACGGAACAAAACAAATGAGCAAGGCGATGGCACGAATACATCCGTCAAAAATGGGCGACCTGGGGCCGGATTCACTAACTCGGAGAGTTGGGAGTTGTGGAGATGAGAGTTCTTTTGCCACTTAACTCTCCACTCAGAATTCTGTAACTCGTGGATTGGAATTTGTATTGAGATTTACCAAACTCTCTATTCAACTCGGCAAAACTCTCGGTTAGTTGTGGAGGAGTAAGAAAAATATTTCTCAACTGACAGTATTGGGTGCTTTTATTATCCTTTGTGAAGGTACCAATGTACCTAGGATTTCAAAAAAATTAATTAATGGATTCACTGCATATCCTGGCTATGTTTACAAAAACGAATTATGGAAATCCTTGCAATACTTACAGAGAAATAAGGATTTTTGTGTCTCAAGGTACCCGATAAAAATTGCAATTCACGCGAATATGGTCAGTTTGGTCGTCTTCCAGTACAGAAGAGATGCTACAAAAATGTTAAATATGCACGTTAAAGCTTGTACGTAGGACGAAATCGCATTTACATTTGGTCCCCTAATTAGATATGTAATTAGTTTTTGACTCCGGTAAATAGTTTTGGAGATAACTGCAAAAGAAGTGATTCAGTCCTTCTTAAGATGAAAAAATGGCCGTTTTCTGGTACAAAAACTCAACTCATCATTATGAAGAACTGGTAAGTCGTGGAAATTCACTTTCTATGAGAAAAATGTTCACAACAGAGTACCTACTAATGGATGTGAAACAAATAACGGAAGAACTATATGCAAAATATAGGAACTGGGGTGTATATGACCCACGTGCAAAAATCCGTCTTTTGGCGGTAAAAAGTCAGTTATGAAGTTAAAATGATAAAAAAAAACTACGTCACTCGATTACTTGTCTCTCCATCTTTAATTTGATACCAAACATGACGTATTTTGGACAACCCCAATGGGGGGGGGGGGGGGGGGGGTCGCCACCCCTCCCAAAAGCCCCTCCCACAGAAATTGTTCACCTATATTTTTCTACTTAGACTCTAAGCCCGTAGGAAAAACCCGCAATGCTCTACGACCCTCCCACACAGAGTTACCCGTCTTTCAATATTTCGATACTTTTCACGTTTTCTTTAACTCCTCAAGTATGTTAGAGAATCTCGAATGGAGAGTTAGGGCGTTTTAACCGGGGAAAACGAAAATTCTCATCTCCCAAACTCCCAAACTCTCCGAGTTAGTGAATTCGGCCCCTGGACGAAAATGGTATGACCTTTTTCTGAAATGCAATCTAGAGCTAGCACATCGAATTCCCGAAGGCGTAACCGAAGCCAGAGGTATGTTTTCTGAAGAGGTTATTCGAAAATGGTTAGATTAGTTGCAAACCTATTGCTGCGTTCCTTTTCTAGTTCTGAATGAATCTGTATGAATCGACAGAACGATGTCATAATTTAATTTTGTGCTCATAAAAAAGGAACGAAACAGAACCATTTCAACTGTTTGACATTTCTTCCATTTTATAAAAGCAAGTATAAATTCGTAAAAATTGTTGTTTTAGAAAAATAAAACCATTTTCCAACAAAAGCAACTTAAACTCAACTATTACCACGTCGTACTAATTGTAAACAACCTATTCACGAATACAAATTAAAATCGGTCTGATTATCCGATGAAAGCGATGACAGATTGAAACTATATTGTTCGGCCCGAGAAAAAGAACGACATGGATTGAAAAAATTCATTCTGCACGAGAAAAGGAACGCAGCATATATGAAGAAGATGAATGCACGAGACATATTTGAAGAAACAGTTGTGTTTTCCTACGTACGACCACCAATAGCCATGCCTGAAGACATGTTTTTAGTTAGGTCTGAGTAAGGCTGCATGAGAATATATCGCAAATGGGGTTAATGGTTACATGAACAAATTTAAAACATGTGAACTATTTATTGACGGCCGCAAGTCCGACTTAATATTGGAACTATGGGAGTTTTTCAGACAAACGGGATAATTTTATACGCACTTCCTCCTAGTACAACACATATGCTACAACCACCAGTTGTTACTGTTTTCAACTAATGCTTCATCAAAAGAAACGGGAGTGGTTAAGTGATAAGCTTGTTTTAAAGAGATGAGATAGCTCTGGATTTTACACGCATGGAATTCGACGCGATCACTTTATACAACTGAGGATATTGTCAAGATCGTTATTCAATGATCTAGTCATTCAACCTCGTTTTACACATGTGACATTCCCTCGAAGTCTCCGAAGAGTGTCAATGGAAAAACTAAAATCAAGAGTACTGTCATCGGCAATGGATGTTATTGAAAGTAATGGAAAGCAGATCATTAATGAAAATTAAAAGGAAAGATGGAGAGAAAATAGAGGCCTGGGGCACACCGGCATTTATAGAGTGAGCTTCAGATGTAGCACCATCTGGGCGACCAGGTTAAGAAACTTTCAATCCATAATAAAAGTGGAGAGGTGAGATCAAGAGCTTCAAGTTTGGCTAAAAAGTATGTTGAACTAAATATAGCTGTAAGGCAAAAATTTTCTTTATTATTCTAATTTATAAACCCTTGAATTCCACTATATTATATAATTTCTTCTTGAATTGTTTTTTTTTAATTTAATGAAATGTATGTAAAACAACACAATTTGAATTGAATTAGTTTTAATCTGAAGAATGTTATGTTACTGTGAATTTTATCATAACTTATTATTTTTTAATTGCATTTCAATTCAAATCACGAGAACGTAATAAAGTCGTATCCCAGCAGCGGATTTGAAGCACTTTCTTGCAAAAATAGTTCCTGAACTACTTGCTTTCACTTTCTACAAGGGAAAGTGATTAAAAAACGACTTCAGTAATCGATTTTATCATATAATAATGACGGTTGTTGATAGGTTAGTAAACATATTATATATCATGTTTCCATTGCAATATAAAAACTTGTGATTGAAAAGTTAAACACGTTCCTAAATTTTGTGTGCAAACACGTTTGGGTTACATTGTCAGTTAGAAGACAGATTTTTATCATCCGGAAAATTTTCCTTAAATTATAAACTATTAATACTTTGGAATGTTTTTGTTATTATGAACTTTTTACCTCTTTACCTTTTTAAAATACATAATACATTTACTTCAAGATTATTTTATCTCTTTCAGTATTTCTAGTTTTTTTTCTACTTCTCCGGTAATGCTTCCGTCAATTACTTCTAGGATATATACTGGTAATACAATCAGAGAAGAACTAGTTTCGTCCTATGACAACACCGTGCAAAAGTAATGAGTTGTTTACATGGAGTGGAGTCATACTTGAAACTCGTTGCGACTTCTGGTAAGTACTTCTAATGACTTGGACTGCTGTTGGAATCTTTCAAACGGCCCTTATTTAACACACCCATATAAAAGCAGTTTTTATAACTTTTTTAAGCTGGACGCCATTTGGCACCATGGTGGATGCAAACTGGATGATTTTGACTTTTTAATTTAAATTAAATGATAAATATTCAGCTTACTAGTGTACTAAAAAAGTTTAACCATCGACATTAAGTCAATTCTACTAAACACCCTTCTTGTAAGGATGGCATTTCCTTAAATAAACGCGAATTTGTTACATTTACCATACATACAAAATAACGTACAAGAGTCGAAATACGTAAATTTACAGCCAATCAAGTATCTTAATTCGGATAATCTCTTATAAGATTACGCAGCCTTATGAAAAGTTCATAATAATAAAGATCTACTAATATTTCAACATATCGACTCAACCGCATAAAATAACAGAAACTACATGTAAAGCACGCAGCTTCAAGATTGTGGAGGGATGAAAAGAAACCAAAAGATTTGCCGCAAAATTCAGTTCGACGAATCAAATGCTCCTATACTCGGCATCAACTTCCTGTAACCGAACTCAATATTCAAAATACGTGCAACACCATCCAGTATTTGTGACTGTGGTGAATCACGCCGCAGCATAGACCGGATTATGACAGAAAATCGTACAACGGTATTCTTGCCAATAGGCACAACTTAATACCAGATGTTCTTTGCTAGTTAACTGGACTAGATAATTAACTATGTATGACGCCAAAACGTAGTAATGTAATAAAATTAATTTCAAGCTTTTTTTTAATAAATATCTATAACTGTTACTTCCATGCCATAAGCATACAAATAGGCGACATTACTTGAGCCTTCGGAAGAGAATCCCTCAACTTAATTCAATTTTGTCCATGGCGTCCACTTTTGCAATGCAATTGAAATTGATGACATTTTTTCCAAAAAAAAATTACTTTTCCACGTGCTACTCCAGAAGTTCCGTCCATTATTACCATTATAAACACCAATTCAAAAACAATCTATGCGGGGCAGGAGGCTAAGGTCGTCAAATAAAAGGAATTCAATTGACCTAATTTTTTGGGCCAGCAGCATCATATTTAATAATTCTACAATGGTATTCGGTAATTATAGATATCACTTACCGGCTCAATTTACAAAACCTCATGCGAACCAGCATTCTTCAACCAAACATGAATGAAGCAATCTTCCCGGTTCTCTCATTAATTGTTTTCTCTAAGCTGGTTCTTCTCCACTTGATTTTGAGAATCTTAGCCAAGCAGTGCTAAGTGCCTAAATGAAAAGAACAAAAATACGACGACTTGAAATGAAGCCCTTGAATAAACGAGTGTCTTAGCTTTGAGAACAGATGACTGGTAACAAGGTATAGTAATGACTAGAGACGATGCAATGGTGAGAACTTAAAGCCCCCACCGCAATCCTTATCTTTCAGACATTTCAAGTCTTATGACACCTACAAAGTAAAGGCCGCGCAATATTCCAATCGACTTTTGACTTGGATGGCTGGCAAATCTCGTGATGGGATCTCATGATACCTGTGGCTTAAATCGTGTGGTTTTTTACAGTGAGCGCGATATTCTTTTTTTTTCTTCTTGGTCAAATCTTGTTTATACTTGAACTGTTCAGTTCACATCTGCTGTAATTCGAGGAGGAGAAGTAGTGAAGATGGAGAAAAGCAAATGCAAAAAAAGATGAACCCCTTTGTGTTTTATTTATTTATTTTTGGAACTGCAAGCAATTTTTTCACTGTAAAGGATGTGGTCTCTGGTATGCTGAGGAGGAAGAAAAACGAACACTTCAGTTCAGTCTCAGCATTGAATTCTATGGTGTTATGTTAGCGGTTACTAGATGCGCAAAGGTTAAGTTGCGACACATTTAAACTGGCCTTGAAAATATGTTTTTTTTTTGTTTTTTATTTAAATTTCTTGGGATAGTTTTGAACAATTCAGAAAGAAGTTTATGTTGATTGAATTAATTTCATGGGATTTTTTCTATCAAATACCAGTTGAAATTTGCAAGAAGAAATCTTCAATCACAGATATATAATTATACAAAGCAACTGCATCTTAGGGAACATCATCTAACCAGCAACATTAATAGACAGCAATTCTTATCGGTTCTTTAAAAATTGGTAATTATTTTCATGGCTTAAGGGGGTCACCCCGTGTCGAAATAAAAGTTTGTCGACGGTCTCCATGATTCCGGCTCATTGACTTATTTGAAATAAAAAAATCAAACAATGTTTCAATCTATAAAGTTGTGGCTATCGAGTGAACTAGAATCATTCGAAAATCTTGAAAATTGAATAATTGAGATGTTTTTGAAAATTAATTTTCAAATTTCGTGATTTTTTTGATCATTTTGTTACGAAAAAGAAAAACGGTTCGGAGTTTTTGCATTATCTTAGTTCACTCGATGACTATATATGTGCCGAATCTACCGTTAAAATTTCAAGACAATCGGTCAAACCATTTCTGAGATATCGTGGAGACCAGTTAGAAAAACGTAGTCTTGAGAAAAACGCGTGTAAAAGTTCAAATACGATTATCACGAATAAAATTCGAACACTTTAGGTGCTCAATTAAGACTAAACTAACCGTGATATTGGAAACAGAAAATGAGTTTAGAGATATAACGGCTTCTCTATTGTACATTTAAATCTATGTTTGTGTTACAAGGGCTCAAGTAAGAAACCAAAGCCCAAGAGAAGGGGTCCGATGCTCGAGCGCACGCTCCAAATACCTGCACTCATTAACGCTGTAACTTTCGAACGGCGCAGAATATCGGAAAATTATTTTACCCACATATTCTGCACTATATTTGGATGCAACTTATGCAAAAAAAAACAAAAAAAATTTTTTTAATCAGTCACACGGGGTGACTTCCTTAATCAATACCTTATACCAGCAACTGGCGGCATCGTAGACTAAAAGGGTTGTCTTAATTTCACTCTATTCGCGTTTATAGCTTTAGGGGCACATATTTAAATCTTAGTACGGTAAACATTTTTTTTTTGCAACAGAATTAATCAATCCATTGCATTTGGCTGGAAACTAAGCTTACATTTAGGTTCCAATAATAGAAAATTTGTATTATTAATTTGACTTCAGATTCTACGTCAAAAAACCCCAGAATCCGTATCACACTTATCCACGAGAGCGGATATCGTTATATTAGTTAATACTGAATTAGTTGAATTGGATTGCATTGAATTGAATATTTGGGTAATCACCACTACCCATAGTTGGCACGGGGCTTTAAGATCATCGTAAAACCCTTTAAGATGGCATCTTATCACATTCGTTATGAATGCTCTATATGCTTGCAAATGCTCAACCGAAGGGATGTCACGCAGATATGCTTCTTAGTAACATGTAGTATCGGGATGGAACTATTGAGGCTGATATAAAAGGGACTAGTTACCAACTAGGTCGCGGACTACAGTCTGAGCAGCAATCACCAGAAAAGTGATTTCTGTCATTTCTTAAGGTAAACAGATATTTCATCACTTCCACGTTATTGGAACTATGGAACAGGACGAAAAATCGAGCAACTATTCTGGAAGAAAAAAAACTTAACTTAAAATTATTTTTGGAAAACATGACAACTCTTTGTCAAAACAACGAAAGCGATTGAATCTAACTAATTACCCAGGATGCAGGTGTAGAGAGAAGGCCGAACGAAACATTGGCATACAGAGAGCATGCCATATCCGGTACTCTATGTAAGGTAAATAATTGTTTTGGATTCCAATTTTATAACCATCCGAGTAAATGTATTCTGCTGAATTTATTATCTATTTACTCGTAAATTGAATGGTATAAAATTTGATGCATTTGTGCGGCTTTCAAACATAAAGAAGAAACAAGTGAAAAAGATAGAATTGGTCTAAGACCAATTCTTATGATACCCTAGATGAATGCCCGTATGAAATTTCGTATGGTTACCCATTTGAGCAATTTTTTTTTTTGCATTGGTTTCTCGCATATATTTCTAGAACGGCTCGTCAGACAGAAATATGATTCTAACCAATTTATACGATTTCTTATTCTGAAGAAGTTTTTAGTACAATAAAAATGTCTAGGACTGATCGTTTTCAAAGTATATGTAAAAAACCAAAAATTTTATATCGCAACACTAAGAAGGGGTTGCCCGATTTAGTTCATTTTTGAAATTTTATTTGCTATTACTATAAAAATACAATGGACCAAATTTCAGCTTTCTATGTCAACGTGTTCTCAGGTAGTGTCCGAATATATCGTGGAAAACGAAATTTTTGTATGGCAACCCTACGAAGGAGTTGCCCGAATTGTCTCATTTTCGAACTTAATTTTACTTTTTTTTTTAATGTCCGTGTACAAAATTTCAGCTTTCAGTGAACGCGCTCTCGAGTTATCGTGCGCACGGATAGACGGACGGACAGACGGACATGCAAAAATCAAAATAACTTTTAATTTTATGCGGGGGTGTCCAATCCATTTTGCTCTACCATCATTATTTCTGTGCGTTACAAACGGAATGGCAAACTTAGTATACCCTATAGATTTCATCTAGGGTATAATAAACTTTACGTTCCCGCATTAGTCCAAACTGCTTGACATTTGTGGTTTTTCTTCGGTAGGTATAGGCTTATTTCTTCAGGAGCTTTTATAAAAATGTTTGAACTTTTCTAAATATTATTAAGCCAAGCTCAGGGGATACCCTATGAAGCAAAGCACAGGATGGCATATATTTTCAAACTTTACTATACAAATATTACACTTGTGTACAAATATTAAATAAATAATTAAAAGAAGTAAGTTAAACCTAAGAAAAATATTGATGATAAAAACTTTGTAGGAATTGTGGTGTGGATAGCTATCGGGAAATAATCTAATTTTAGCTTGACAAAGCTCTTCATAATTTGATACATCGCACACAATGAGAGGAAAGAATTACGAAATCTTTTGAATCAAACTTACGTAAACAGTTAAAATCTTGGACCGTAATTAAAAATATATATATGTATATAATAAGAAAAAAATTTATTATATTTTATTTTATATTTATATATATATATTTATTTTAATTATATTTTTAATCATTATTTAATCTTACTCTTGATTTATTTTTTAGTTTTTTTTACGTTTATTTATTTTACTGTTATTGTACTACGTAGGATTTTAGTGGCGATACAGTGCCCTTGAGAGTTTTTAAACAAAGTTAAACAAATCTACTTAAGTGATGTTGGAAAATTTATTAGAGGTAATGTTTTTAGATAATATGCCAAAAACCAATTATGTCATTACTCAGAATTATGACCGATAATGCGAAAGAATTATGGACATAGCTGCGATAATATGAAAAGCAAACAAAAGATCATTCCAAAAAGTTGAAACCAGAGGTAATTAAATGTCTGCGTAGTCAGAGGTAAAAAATTGTATTATTATAGTTTTAATAAATCTGGAAAAGCTTATTACAAAAAAACAAAATTCATGAGATGTGCGGAGTAAAATTTCTAAACGCTCCAACATCTTTAGAACATATTTATAAACAAGGATTTTAATATTAGTTTCAATTATTTTCTTTCCGAAACTGTACATTATCATTGAACTTTGATCATTAGAAGTAAAAATAGAGAACATATCTGAAAATGACACAAAGTTAAGACTTATAATAACAGATACTAATTTAGAAACAAATTGCATAATCTACAAAGAATCCACCCAGACATTTTTAAGTTAAGCATTACGAATAATGCTTTTGCAAATTATTCCTTACACTTACATAAAAATTATCACTGCCTAATGGGAAACAAACTGAATTGTGTGTTAATATTCTTTCTTTTGCTGACACACAGTACTGCTTTTTAAGATCAACAATGTATTAGAAGCAGCTAAAATAGCAGGTATATCTTTAGATGCTGTTCGTATTTGCTTAAGCAACCATAAACTTGCCTTAAATTTCAGCAAAGCTAACCAAAGTTATGTACAGTATTTATATTGAAAAATAATCCCAATTGTTTGCTCAGTATGAAATTGAATTAAATGGACAATGTTTAAGTGAAGTGTTTAATATAAATATCCATTGGTTTAGAGCACTATACTTTGCAATTTACAACAATCCATTCAGTAATACAGAATTGCAGCCTGGAGAGTGACATAATATGTACATAAGCATCTTTCATAGCAAATATATAACTTGTACCTATACAAGTCCAAATTCTATTCAACGACACTTGCCTTTCAGAGATCAATATCCTTACAATACGGAAAATGTGCAATTTCCTGAAATGTATGTACAAACCTTACTCCTTTCCCCCAAATGTACAATAGAAGCTTAAATTAATATTAATCATAATTAAAAAATCCAATTTTTTCGTAACCTAATTTTTAACCACGATAGATTCCATTTTTCTTACTAATTTTTTTATTTTTACTATTGAATTTATATTTCATTTGCCTCTTCGTTAATACTACAATTTGTAATTAGTTTATAAACCTTAAATTTGCTTAGGTCTATACAGGTCTAAGCGAAAGAAGCGATAGAGATAGTATTTGCAATAGTCAAACTGTATTTATCAAAATAAATTTGTTTTTATGTACACTTTGTTCAATATACAAAATTACTTAGCTTGAAAATTTAAAAATAAAATGATAATTCAAATAAAAAATAAAAAAACAATAATTTAAACAGATGATAATTCAAACCAAAATGAAAACTCAATTATTAGGAATTCAAACAAATGATAATCGAAATTAAAAATAAAAATTCAAATTAAAACTACAAACTAATAATTCAAGCATATGATAATTTAAACTAGTAAAGAAAATAAAAAGAAAAATAACCGGGCAAGGGCGAGTCGGACTCGCGCACGAAGGGTTCCGTATCATCGTACAAAATTTAACAATATGTACTTTTTATTTATTTTTTCAAATGAGAGTAGGCGTCATGTGAAAAATAATGCTGTCATTTGAAAAAAATAATAATAATGGTGTCATTGGAAAAAAAAATGCCTACTTATGATAATAATAATGAATGAGAATTAAACGAGAAAACATCACGTTTCTTGTATGGGGGCCCCCTTTAATTTTATTTTATTTTTATTATTTGTTGGTATATCGCCAATAGAAAAACACAGTCTGTGAAAATTTCAAATGTCTACCTATTACGGTTCATGAGATACAACCTGGTGACGGATGGATAGCGAAGTCTTAGTAATTGGGGTCCCGTTGTTACCCTTTGAGTACGGAACTCTAAAAAAGAGTTCAAATTAAAATGGTAACAAGTAAATATAATAATGAAATTCAACCAGAAATAAGAAGAAATGTATAGGAATCCAATAAAAATGCCGAAGAATCTGTCGCATTAAAAAAACAAAAATCTTTTTAATTTTTATTTTATACAAGGTTAATGGTAAATAGGTGTCACTACAACCTATTCAGGAATTTTGCCGGAACACATAACGAACCATTCGGTATGGGAAAAGCTGAAAAAAAACAAAATTTTAATTAATATAGACCTTTTCATTAACAGTGTCACTGATCCACCTTTACGATAAATCACTGGTCAAAAGCGCAGCAATTTACGTGTAGGTTCCAATTCCCAGTCCCCGCAGTACATAGCGCTGTAGATACATCTGCAGATATGTACGGCGAAGGACACTAGGCAAACTTTTAAGCACTGAAAAATTTTTAAGACAATTTTTAAAAAAAATTAAAAACAAAAAAAAATTTAAATCTAAATAATTTCTTTTTTGTATGGATAAATTGCTTATACTTTTAAGAATATCTTAAGCATTTAACCATTTCAAAATACAATTTACTTCCGAAGTTAAAGTAATTACAAGTTAGCGTGGCAGGGAGTAGTTGTTTTTTCTTTTGCGCTTTTTCTAGAAACTTCGTTGTTCAAACTGGTAGGCAAATTATCTCAAATTCTACTGAACCGATTTTGATAAAATTTAAACAATATATACTTTGTAATATTATCTATGATGTAGCGTAGGATAATTAAAAAAAAATGTATGTAGCAATGACAGCTGTTTGAAATAAAAAACTCTGAAATTTTTCGAAATTTTGAGTTTTAAAAAATTAAGAAATAACGCGGCATCCAATCAAAGAATACTATATACACAAGAAATTATATGAAATCAATAATTACTTCATATTACCTTAAAAAGCGTTAATTATCTAAACTTACATCACATAATGTTTATTACTTAATGTCAATAAAATTTGCAATATGCCTGACTTTGCATTTTTGCCCTATTAGAAATGTCAGATCCATATTGGTGCTGATGTCGCTGTCGCGCGTTATTTCTGTGTATTGCAAATTATTGCAAATATGTATATTACAGCAAGATTTTATAAATAAATAAACGAATTGAATTATCTACGGGTCTGGCTAGCAATAATAATTACCATCACCTTCACCGTACCTGGATAATTCCAAGTTCAAAGGGGTTTGATATTTAGTTTATACCTCTTAGGAGAAATTGTATAACAACTTTATGAATCTGTTGCTAATTATGTTAGCGAAGTTAATGTAAAACTATAAATATTTCCCTTGCTAACAACTATGGGAATATAATTGATATCGAAGGCAATACTAAATGCTATTAATGCGTCTTTGAAATATGGAAGCTCAAAAATTGGAGATGGCATGAACTAAATTATGAGTAGGTATATACAGTACATTGAATCAGGTAAATTTTGGAGTAAAAAACAAGTAATTGTGCTTTACAATTTAAACCACAGACCTAACCATATTATCCATGCAAAACTAATAACATCTCCATTATTTTCAGTACTAATTATAAGGCTAAATATGTAATTACCTGTGTAGCAATCGTCAGTATGAATACCATAAATCAAGTCGGAGTATAATTATTGTACAGTGTCGAAGCAAATTGGTATAAAAAGTGGCTTGTAGGTATTTTGAAATTTAATGCTTACTACATTTGAGGTACTTAATACAAGGGGAGATTTTAATACATTCGCTATACTTAACAAAATTGGAATCATTAGAAAATAATTGTTCAGATATTATGTAAAATGTTTAATAACTAAAGATAACTAAAGAAGGCAGAATAGGTCACTCCGTTGGCATATGAACCATTAACCAAGATAGTTCATCGGCATAAATACAAATTTTCATACCACTATAAAATTTGTTACGCGGTCAAAGCCATGTATCTCAGCTACTTTCCATATTATTCTCAACCCATTATTTGCAAGACACAAAGCCATCTACCTATAAAGGTTAAAATAAAATTGTCCATTTCATTGTAACGCTTAACCTAAAAACTCATAAAAAAAATTGTAAGGAAACACTCAGAAATTTATGACAAAAGTCCTAAAGATTTGTGAACAGGTAAAGTGTGTTTGTACCCTAGTGAAGTTTTGTTGTATATTTGGTGTGATTGCGCAACTGTGTTGTTCACCGCAGAAGGGATTAGAGTAGACAAAAGATAGCATAAAACTCCTTTTTTTATGATATAGTAAACTTTTTATGATAGCCAGTGTATACCAGAAGCATCCTACGCAACCTCCGCTATAGAATGGAGACAAATGGGTGTCCAAGAAGGTGGCGATAGAAGAACTAAAAGCCGATGCCAACTAAAAAATATCTGCAGCAATTAAACTTTATGTTGAGTTATTGTTCCAAGGTGAAAAGAATAAACATCTCTTGCCTTCCGTAGGCAATTAATTAAAACAGTACACATTCTCAGTCCGTTCATCGGCTCATCTTTCTCATCGTTTTGTCATAATCTGCAGAATCTTATTATTTAAGACCAAGCATGATTTTAAATTCAATTAACGCCGGAGACTCGCTGGATAAAGTCTGTGTATCCTCTTCCTCTGTTTTTTTCCTCTCTCCATCATCCAGATAACTCGGCTTTTGGTCTGGTGTCTGTCCCGTAAATACAGTGCACGTCCTTTTGTGCAGGGATAATTCATTTCGAGTATGCTATTCCCAAGAACAACTCTCTTAATGAGAATGAAAAGAAAAATGACAAAAAATTATGATGAGAGTTAGTGCATGATAGTTAGGCGGCACGGGTATACTACCAGAGAAAAACTGCAAAGGCGAGCAGAGAAATAATTTCATGCATTCTTGACGTCCGGAATTTATTTTAACTTTTACAAGAAAAGAAAAAAAACATTTTTTCAGTCCGATGAACATTTTACTGCTTAGTATATGTATTTCTTGATAAGATATATAATTTAAGTTACAACCGTGCATTCCGATCAAGAAAACAACAACAATTAAAATGTTAATTATATGCATGCAAGTTCTTTTTGTTTTAGTTTTGATATGTGTGGATTTAGAGTTTCAAAGATTTTTAATTATCCGTCACGATATTTTTCGGCTGTGAATTGAGCTTGAAAGGCAAATAGAGGTCTTCACTGCTGCTTTCTTCCGCCATTTTGTTTTATTACTTCAAAAATTTTGATGTATTTATTTTACTAGTAATCTATGTATGTATGTATGTAATAACTGAGCAGGATGAATTCCAAACGCGATAAAGACTATTCAGGATCATTGAAAATAAACTTTACAAAAATTTGTAAGGAAATTCTGAGCTTTTTTAGCTTAAACGAAAAATATTTTTCAGGGTAAGCAGAAAAATATTTATTCTCTCGGAAGTGTTTTTCGAGATACATATAAGTAATCAACGAAGGTACCGCAGAGTTAACTATTTAGGTGAGAAGAGAATATAAGATAAATGTAGACATCCTGATATGTTGATAAAAAGTGGACGGAAAACTACTGGCTCAATCGTTAGATCAATCCGCTAGATATGGCAACCTCAACATAGACGCAGAAGTCGATACTTGTGTACTATCACCAGTATGAAAGGAGTTACGAACATAACCTAATAGTTTCTAACTGTATGCCGCTAATAGGGCAGTTATGACAAACTATGCTCTGAAACAACCTAAGGTTAATCGTGGCTTACATACATAACTAGCATTCGTTTGAAATATTGTAGCAGATGTGAATGGTAGTGTAGTTGATGTAGATTATCTCAACTACTACAATTCCTTGATTCAAAGCGAGCAAAATGAGATGACAGATAATAAAACTTCGTCATTCGTAGATTGTACAAAAAACTGAAAAATCACCTACATTAGTAACATTTCACACAAGAAATTCATATATGCACTGCACTGATATTAGAATTTACAAATACACATTGCAAAATTACAGAAAGGAAGAGGCCTAGAAATGAATGTTTCAAATCAGCATATACATATTTTTGATAAATCTTTCTGTCGATTTTTTATTCCTAAATTTTGCACGTAAATGGCACCAATACCATCAGGTAAATATTTTTTTAATTTCTTTTAAGCAGATTTCTTTGTTTCTGTTGAGTAGATTTGAAAATTGCTTAGCGAATCGAGAAAATGGAAAGTTTCCAAGGATTTTCGAATCAGTTTGATTCACTAAATCCATCAAATCATGGAAGTATTGTTAATCCCATAAAATTATAGAATTCGAATTATATAAGGTGTGTCCAAAAGTTGCTGTTAAATAATTATCCCAGTCGATTGTAGGAATTCTTCGTTTTAGCTCTTCAAAATTCAGTTCAACACTATTTTTTCCGCCAATTTTGTTGGGAATTGTAAGTGCAGCTCTTTCGAATTGAACGACATCATTAATATCTGTTTGGGTTAAATTATATTGCCACAAAGTTCGACGTAACTTCAATTCAATAATTTAATTTAATTTATCTTTTTTTGGGATCATTTTTGTTAATCTTTCTGGTATAATTAATAAGACATGACGTCTTGGATTCGAATAATGTGGCACACTATTGAATGACATGATGAAATTGATTCCAACGGATTTCATACTTGCCGATGTTTTTAAAAAGTTGAAATTTTCCATTGACCATTTATGAATGGTAAATTAAAAACACGTTTCATAATATTTTTTGGTGCAAAACTCCTACCTGATTGCGTGGTAGGCTATTACATGAGTTATAGAACATTTTAAGTTTTTTCACAACATTTGAAGTATCTTCGACAAGATTACTTTCACTGTCTAATATATTAAGTAATTTTGAGTTAATTGCTGAATTGGCGTCAAAAGCGCTGTACGTTCCATTCTCTTCACCTTTGCGCACGTATTCATAGAAGCTTTAACACGGCGGAGTTTTTTTTCGACATTAGTCGATTTAAAGTGTTTACATAAGTAGGAAGAAGGACAACTATAATGCAAAGTTAACCAGTTTTTTCACCAACCAGCAGACTTGACCCGTATAAAATTTAAATAGAAACAGCACAAGGCGAAGTAAATATAATGGAATGGTATTCGAAGATCTTTTAAAATCAGTTGATTAACCGCTAATAAAATGATAATGTGCATACAACCATTTGCACTTCGATGACTTCGTCAAACTGTCCTTGAAATTATCGGGAAGAAGTCAATCTCGCGCTCGCGCAATCAGGATTCCGTACCTGAACTTTATTAACGAATTGTAGATCATCCAAATTTAAGAATATTTAAATCTAATCCAAATTTGATGGGATAACTGAAAATGAATTGTGCCACATTGTCCTGAAACATTAGTAAATACGTCATCGTTATACGTTTCCCTTCTAAATTTCATTTGCTTTAAACGCTACTATATAGTATAGTAAAATTTCAATAATATTATTCAAGTAGACAGGGTCTTATAAGTTAATACAAAAAACATTTGTTCAGTAACTATGAGACTTACGAAAAAACGGCTCTCCCCAATATTATCGTATCAATTTGCTCGTATCAATTTTCTCGTGGAACATTTGCTCGTAAGTCAATTTACTCGTATCAATTTTCTCGTAAAGCCATTTTCTCGTATCAACTTTCTCGTAAAGCCATTTTCTCGTATCAATTTTCTCGTAAGTCAATTTGCTCGTATCAAATTTCTCGTATTCCAATTTGCTCGTGTAAAACTATGTTTTGAATTAAATAGTTCGCACGCGCGAACAATTTAATTCAAAACATAGTTTTACACGAGCAAATTGGAATACGAGAAAACTCGCGCGCGCGAACCAATTAGTTCAAAAGATAACTTCACACGAGTTTTGGATTATTCGATGAGTATTTAATTTAAAACAGACACAAATCATTTTATTTACATATAAGAATTCTTTAATAAAGGAAATACTTCTTATACTTTAATTCAATTTACTGTTAACATAATACAAGACCTTGCTTTAGTATTTGTTGTTTGCAATTAAATACTCGTAGTAAAATGTTAACAAGGTTGCATACGAGATAATTGTATACAAACAAATTGCCCTAAGAGCAAATTGATACGAGCAAATTGACTTACGAGAAAATGGCTTTACGAGAAAATTGTTACGAGAATATGGCTTCACGAGGAAATTGATACGAGCAACTGTCGTACGAGAAAATTGATACGAGCAAATTGCTACGAGAAAACTGATACGAGCAAATTGCTACGAGAATATTAGGTGATACCAAAAAAACGGTAGTGTTCCTGTTATCTATGACTATCAACATTTTAGCCTTAGAAACCCAGGAGATCAGAGGGGACGGTGTTTTAAACAAATTTTGGCTATACCTTTATCAATTCACCACAAATCCTTTAATACCCCACACGATACAAAATATTTTTTTTTTTTTTTGAGGACCCAACTCATCCTCAATAGAGATTTACAAATATGTGCGGCTCACAAAGACGAAACATCCTACCAAATTTCAAATTCCTGCGTCACGTCGTTTTTGAGAAAAAGGACTCATATAGGCAGATGAACGGATGCAAGAGTAATCTTATTGAAGTGCCGTTTTTTTTAAGGTACAGAATCCTAAAAATGATCTCATCTCGTATTAGGAACTAGAGTGAAGATAGTGAGCAATATATGTGAGCAATATATGTGACCAGGACTTGGTATGATTGCTTTAGTTATGTTAAAGAGCTCTATGACCTATTAGAAGACAAAGATGCATCAACATAGCTCAAAAAATTTTGTATCAATTGATGATCTACTTTGGACATATACATTCGGACTGCGTTCAAAAACTGAAAATGTCCGTTTAGCCGCGATTGCAAATAACTTTGATATTATATGTATTATATGCCTTACCGAAACTTTCTTACAACCATATGTCTATAGTAGCGAGATTCTTGATGACAGGGACTCAATTTATAGAAGGGACAGAGATTTGAATTACATGGGTAACAGGGATGGTGGTGGATGTCTAATAGCTATCAGCTATGATGAATTCACCAAAGTAAATCGCTTCTCAATAATTGATTTATCTTACTTTCAAATATCGAAAAAAGTTGTGTGCCGCCAACGTCTTTTTACCGGAAACTAAAACTGGAACCGTGATGCGTGATTATTCGGGTCAAAAATACCGACTCTAGCGAAACATGTGCGAAAACCAAATATTCATTAACATCAATCGTCTTTCGTTATCGCTGATTTCCACACGACGTAGTTTCGCATTTACTTGGTGAATATTCTGCGATAGTCCCGAATCATGTGCAACTAATTTAGTAATGGTTTTGTAAGAAACGACCAATTATAATCAATCAAAGAACCAAGGTAGTGTTCCATTTGATTATTGCGTATATATACAAATAAATCATATGCTGAAGCTCTGTTCAACAAATCAAATAACCCACGAAATCGCCGCAATTGATCAACCGCTCTACGAATCTATGAACGAATCAGCTTGCATAATTTTAAGAGTGATAAGCATTACCCGCACTGAGCAAAATTCTTCTTCAACTTCCTTATCGAACATAGAGCAAATGAAGAAATTCAGTCATTTCATGCCAAAAAATGTAATCGATGCTATCATTTTATGTAAGCGGGTACCAAGTGAAATATTACTCGTGGGATGCCACATCTATAAAATGGCTCATAATTCTGTGAATATGTTATTCATAACAGTACCGAAAGGGATATTTGAACTAAATGAAATGACACAAATGAATATCTCTTGAACTTTACATATTTACTAAAAACTAAATAAATAAAATATGTTAAGTATTTCTCCAAAATTTGTCTGATTAAATATCATAGGAACCAAATGCATATCAGCCTAAAATCCGACAACATAAAAATTATTAATTATAGAATCACTTTATTCCACCTTGCCCGAAATGTTTCTCTAAGCAAACATGATAAACACATCAATTGTATGAAAGTAATTAATTTTTGGAATTACGTTATTTTGTTTAAAACAACAATACCGCAACCTGCAGAGGTATTTGTATAAATTTTCAAGTGCTATACATAAATTTAAAAATGATAAAACAATTTTGTATGTTCCAAACGGAAGCGCTACGTGACGCGTTCATAAATACCGCACAAGATATACGATAACAATTAATTCGAAAACAGTATTCCATTTCATAAACATATAATCATATTAAACATGACATGATTATCGAAGACAGTGGAGTTATGTTTACCTTGCATGATTTATAGGTATGCCTCTGGACACAATGATTAATCAGGTGAACGGTGGCAAGTTTAATAGCAGTTCGTGATAATATTACGCAGACGTTCGCATGGGAAAGTTTATTGTGTGATAATGAGAATCAGGCGTTCTTTTAACACTTGTCATTATTATTACCATTGCTCTGGTTATTTAATTTTAACTAAAGAAGTTAGTAATGTAGCATTTCAAAAACTGCTTTTATAAATCAATTATAATTACTGCCTACAAAGCCGTTGCATGCCAACTAACAGAAGAAAAAAGCTTCAGATATTAAACACGTTATGTTCGTGAGCTCTGGAGACTATAAATTCCCAAAATAATGTTTATTACAAAAAAAAAAAAAAAACATAATCACTCTCTAATTTGTTGAATTGGGAGGATATTTTTAAACAAAAATTATTATTTATGTGCTTCAACCTATCTGAACCGTAAATTCGTTGTCTCTAAAATATTATCAGACATTCCAAACGCCAAATGATAGTGTAAAATAAAACTTTTTCCATAAGTTGACATTATTTGTCATAATTTATATCAAACAATTTTCCGAGACGAAAGATAGTCTTACCAAGGGAGTTATTTTCGTCAATTGGTTGTATTTTATATGCAACGCTTAGTTGGGGTTTGATACGAGCTTCACTATTTAATATTTCTACGAATCCAAAATATTCGGATCTTTTTTCGAAAAATTATTATCCGTTGACAGCGCAGCGGTCATCAATAACTTTAAATTATAGTGATGATTAATGAAGTGACTCAAAAGAGCAAAACAAATTGTTGTCAACAGATACCAGACGTCATATAACAACAAAATATAAGAAAACCATATACCTATTTGGTACTGAACCAAGTACAATTTTGTCTACTGCAATTGATTGCACAAAACAACGTAAGAAAATGAAATTAAATCAAACAAAAAACCTACAACTAAGATTATAGCACAAGCAAAAATAATACGTAAACTCAAACGGAGTTACCTACATAACTACATATTTTCATAGAACATATATATATGTAGAAGAGGAAAAGAATAATTTAAATCTAAGTAAAATAAAATTGAACCTTACATGATTGTAAAGGACTTGATAACCTAGACGTTTGAACCGAATCCATTAAATGCGACTATCGAAATCAAATAAGTATTAATTCTTTTTTTTTTAAATAAATGCAATGTGATGCATCAAAATGTTCATCTCGGCGAAGCTGTAAGACTCTTTCTAGGCATTAATTCCGATGAGAGCTCAAAATGACACTATAGTCCGCGCCACAAAAAGCTCAAGGTCAAGGAAATTTCAATTTGGTGTGTCTGCTTTACTAATTCTAACCTGAGTAAAATTCGCTGATTATAAACGTTATCTTTTGTTCCGTGTCAAAACCTCTTGATATTTTATTAATGAAGTTTATTGATTAAAAAAAATTTTTTTTTAGAAAATCATAAAGATTTCCCGTTAAGGCTGAATAAATAAAATAAGCATTTTGTTCCCCGTTTGAGCGCGGGCAAGCTGTAGCCACTAAAACATATCTGATTCCTAGTTTTTGAAGACAGTTAGCAAATTCTGTTGATGTGAATACACTACCTCTGTCTGAAATAAGACGCCTAGGCACACTGTAATTATCGAAATAGTTCTGTATGTGTTTAATAACTTCTTTTGTATTGGTGGTTTTCGTTGGATATATGTTATTTCACGAACCGCGAGAATGCATGCATAATCATAAAAATGAATTGATTTTGTGATTTGGATTTAACTAGGGGTCCATAGTGATCTATGTGTATGGTGTCAAAAGGGACTGAACCCTTATCTATGCTCTGTAGAGAATCGAAACGTTTCAAATCGATTGGGTTATATACAATACATTTAAAAAAATTTGCAATATATTCTTTAACATGATTATTGATATTTGGAAACCAATAGGCTTGCTTAATCAAATCGATCCAACATGACCGATATTATCATGGCATGATCTAAATACATTCTCATTCCTGCTGGGACATAAAACAATAATTTATCCTTGCTTTTCCTATATAACAATCCGTTTCGACATTCCCATAATGAGCTTTCTTTCTCAGTCTATTCTTCCATAATTTTCATGACAGATTCATCTTTCGACTGAAGGATAGCCAAGGACTTTACAAAACTATCCTCCGAAATCGACAGAATCATGAGTAGTGATAAAGCGTCACGATGCTGCATTCTGTTCCCGTCTCTATGTACATATTCGAAGTTATAATTTTGTAATGCTAAAGCCCATCTACTAATTCGGGGATTGATATCCTTTTTATTTAACGTCAGTTTGAGCGAATTGCAGTCTGTTATAATACGAAATGCTATACCTTGGAAATAGACATGAAAACGTTTCAAGGAGTAAATTATTGCCGACTTCTCTAATTGAAAATTATGATATCTGGACTCTACTTCTGTTGTCCGTTTACTAAAAAACATGATGGGGTGAAATTGTCTATCATCTTGTTTATGCAATAGTACACTGCCGTATCCTCAGCTAGAAGCATCGCAGTGAAGCTCAGTTTCTGCAAGACGGGAATATATGCGTAACACCGGGGAAGAAACAAGTTTCTGCTTCAAAATCTCGAAAGCTTGGTCTTGGTCTTCGTTAAATACAAATTCTGAGTTCTTTTTCAATAAGTCCTGTAAAGGCTTTGCCACTTTCGCGAAATTTATTATAAATTTCCGAAAATATCCTTTTTACGATATACATATTAACCATCGGTGGTTCAGGTTTTATTCAAAATTAGCTAAAGTTAATATGGGATTGATTGCGGTGCATTTAAATTCGATCGGTCGAGGCACGGTTAAAAACAAATAAATTTACGAAAATTCCAGTGAATTAAAGAAACTAGCTAAAAAAAAAACCCAAAATCATTTGTGATTAGGAGAAATAATTTGCTTCTGTGCTACATATTTTTGATTGCGGTGAATATTCTTTTTTTTAATAACTGTTGCGTAAGCAATGCTTTAAGTATTGAGTTAGAATTCTTACGACAAACACTAGCAAAGAAGCAAGAAATTGCTGAACTTAAAAGGAAAATTGCTGAGTTAACGGACTCTACTGATACTGCTAGCATTCAAAATTTTTTCAGCTTTAGAGATGTGGAGGAATCTTTTACACGATTTAACGGTGATGACAGTTATTGCATTCGGAAGTGGTTACAAAATTTTGAGGAATCTGCGGAGATTTTAGGATGGGATCACAGAATGTGTTTCGTATACGCGAAGCGGTTAATGACGGGCACTGCAAAACTCTTTTTGCGAACAACTCGTGCTAAATCTTGGCTGGAGCTGAAAGCTGCATTGATCAAGGAATTTAATAAAAAGTGAGCAGTGCTGAAATTCATAATGCTCTGCGAAATCGTAAAAGAAGAAGTGATGAAACATGGCAGCAATATTTATTCTCCATGCAAGAGGTTGCTTTATTATCGGACGGTGAGGAAAGTGATCTAATCTTCTATATAATCAACGGTATTCCGGATTCTCACGTAAATAAAACGCTACTATACAGTGGAAAAAACATGGATGAGTTAAAAGATGCTTTAAGGAACTACGATAAAATAAAATGTCAACAACTGAGCCAACCTGGACGTCAATTTAAACAACGTTTGATGGAATCTTCATCCACCTACCATCCTCGAGATAAGTTAAAGTGCTTTAACTGCAACGAGTTGGGACACCTAAGCAGCAAATGTCCAAAGCCGAAACGTAACAAAGGATCTTGTTTTCGATGTGGTAGACTGGGCCATAAGGTGCATGAGTGCAGTGATACCCAAACAACGGTTATGACTATTAAGGATTCTATCAGCCGAGATGAGTTAAACAAATCTCAAGACCAGGAACAACAACGAGCAACACAATATAACCAGCAACATGGTTATGAGTATATATATCCTATAAATACTAACGAGTTTGAATTCATTATTAGGTTTAACTTTGATGAGGTTGACAACAAAGGAATGAATTTTTCCTGCTCTTTACTGACGCTGCTGGATTCTGGAAGTTCCATTAGTTTCGTACAGGAACGCTATATACCACTACTCTTGATAACTGGAATTGACACGGAAAAATACAAGTATTGCGGAATTAATGACAGCCCACTCCAGATCATAGGTAAAATAAGTCCTAAGGTTATTTTTAAAAATAAATGTATTAGTTTAGATTTGTTTGTCGTAAAAAATTCTAGCATGAAATATCCAGCTACATATTTTAGGTCGTGATTTTTTAAAGAAAAATAATTTGAAGCTAGGGTTAGCAATAATAAACAAGTTATGTGTGAAGACAATGACATAACTCGCAATCACATTGAAGTTTGAAGAGAATGATAAGCCGACGGTAAATATTAACGATAAATTGGCTCACGAAATAAAAACAAAAGTTTGTGAAATCGTAACAGAGGCTTGCACTCGAAGTCCTAACATAACATCTGCGAATATCAATAAGAATTTTGAAATGGTAATAAGATTAACTAAAGACGAACCATTTTTTTGCACACCTCGTAGATTACCATATGCTCATAGGTTGGAATTACAGAAAATCGTTGACGACTTGTTAAAGAGGAAAATTATTCGAGAGATTAACTCACCCTATGGCTCACCTATAGTATTGGTCCAAAAGAAACATCGCGAGTTTCGACTCTGTGTTGACTTTCGCGAATTAAATAAACACACAGTTCGTGACAATTGTCCCCTCCCGGTTATTGAAGATCTCCTAGATCGATTAAGAGGAAAGAAATATTTTTCGGTTCTTGACTTCCGCAGCGGTTTCCATCATGTTAATATAGCACCTGATTCAGTCAAATATACGTCCTTTGTAACACCTATAGGACAATTTGAATATTTGAAAATGCCTTTTGGACTCAAAAACGCACCTTCCGTATTCCAGAGATACATTAACCAAATTTTTAGAGACTTGATAGCTTTAGGCAAGCTATTTGTTTTATGGACGATCTCATGATAGCTAATGAATCGATTGACGACCACTTAGAGACACTAAATGAAGTAACGCAAATAATTGGGGAAAAATCATTAGAACTTAGATTTGATAAATGCAAGTGAAGAAAGTGTATATTTAGGCAATATTGTAAGCTCAGAAGGGATACGTCCCAACTCTGAAAATTTGCGTGCAATAAGTGAGTTTCCTATTTCCAAATGCGTAAAGGGTGTTCACTGTTTCATAAAGTTTATAAAGAACTTTTCAATACTGGCCAAGCCCTTGTACGACCTTCTTAAGAAAAATGTTTCTTTTAAATTTGGTCCAGAAGAGCTAGAGACTTTTGAGATTCTTAAATCTAAACTTTTGAAGTCACCGATATTGTCTATTTATAGTCCCTTGAATGAGACGGAATTACATTGTGACGCAAGTATTATAGGTTTCGGAGGCATTTTGCTGCAACGTCAAGCTGATAGTAAATTCCATCCGGCCTTCTACTTTTCGAAGAGAACGACTGATGTCGAATCCAGATATCACAGCTACGAGCTCGAAACATTATCAATAATATACGCGCTAAGAAGATTTCATGTATATCTTATAGGTATTCCGTTTAAGATCGTCACAGACTGTCAGTCTTTGACGTTGACTTTAAACAAAAAATTGCTGAATCCCCGAATATCTCGTTGGGCCCTAGACCTACAAAGCGATGATTATAAAATTGAGCATAGGTCGGCTAATAGAATGAATCATGTTGATGCCCTGAGCCGTCGCACAGAAATATTGTTCATTGGGGAGGGATCCTTTGAGTTCGCTTTAGCCGCCGCACAAAACCGTGACCCTTGCGTTGTCAAGCTATCATTGGAGTTAGAGAAAGGCGAAAGCCAACTATATGCACTGATAAATGGCTTGGTATATCGCAAATATAAGGACGATGTTATGTTCTATGTACCCAAGCAGATGGAAGAACGTGTAATCCAAACACATCACGAGTCGATGTGCCATCTAGGCGCAAATAAATGTTACGAGTACCTCAAAAGATCTTATTGGTTTCCTGATATGAAAGGAAAAATTAAGAAGTATATAGAAACCTGTCTAATATGTGCCTACTTCTCTCCTAACTCAGGAAAAGTTGAGGGAACTCTGCATAACATACCCAAGGGAAAGGTTCCATTTGAGGTACTTCATGTGGATCACTTTGGACCGTTGCTGGGTGCAAGGAAGAAATATATCTTCTTGATCGTAGACGCATTTACAAAACGCATTTACAAAATTCATTAAATTATATGCAGTAGGTAGTACATAAACAAAGGAAGTAGTTTCTTGCCTAAGTCTTATTTCGAAACCTATAGCAGACCTGGGAGAATCATATCAGATCGGGGAACCTGAATTTTCTGAGTTCCTTTTAAGCGAAAACATAACACATCACAAGATAGCCACACCTTCCCATTAATCTAACGGTCAAGTTGAGCGTATGAACCGCTTACTTATACCAATGTTGTCTAAAGAATTGGATGCTGATTCTACAGGGGGCTGGTATAAAAATCTCGTGAAAGTTGAGTTTGCGCTGAATAATACAGTGAATCGCAGTACAGGGTTTTCACCAAGTAAGTTGTTGTTTGGGGTTCAACAAAAGGGCCAACTGTGTGACAGAATAATAGAACATATCCAGGATATTAATGAAAATGGAGTTAGAAATTTAGATGGAATTCGAGAGGAAGCTTCTGAGACGATATTAAAGAGTCAAGGTTATAACAAAATGTATTACGATAGAAGACATAAGGCACCGCATAAGTATTTCAAGGGAGAATACGTAATGATAAAAAATGTAGTGACGACTCCGGGAATTAATAAAAAATTGTTGGCTAAATATCGTGGGCCTTACGAGATTGTCGAAGTTTTAAAAAGTGACAGATACGTTATTAACGATATGTGGACGGGCTACAGTTAATGCGCATTCCGTACAAAGGTGTTTGTTCGCCAGCCAATATGAAACCATATATCTTGAGTATTGATGAATGCAGTGTGATTGTGAAATAGCATCATTAAGTAACAGGTTCATGTACATATATACATATCTTACTGAAAACATTGTATTAGTTTTAAATTAAATTTTATTTAAATTTTATCTATTATAAATTAAACAAGAAAAAAATATATTCTAAAGGATACATTCTAAAAGTAGATTTCTGAAGACGTTTACGTACGTTTACATATTATTTATGATAGATTTTGTTTCGTCAAAACTCTCGTTAGGTATTTGATTCGACCTTTTTTTTGTCTGGTATAAAAAGGCTGTAAAGTTTTATTGATTGATTCATGTTCTAATTAATAATGTTAAGAAATATTAATTTCGAGTTAATGTTTCGTAGAAGTGATCTTAGTTGTAGGCGTTTGTGAAGGGCAATCGACGTAACTTTCCCTCATAATCGAGGCGATTATAAGTCAGGAATGGCCGAATTGTAGGAGTTCTCTATACAAAAAACTATAGAAAAAAATAAGTAAAACCACACTCGATAACTGGGGCTGAACAGCTATGTCGATCGCTCTCAAAATTTGCCTAATCCGCAAGCAAATTGCATTCGAACTATGTACATACTAAGAAAGTATTAAAATATCAGTCAAACGATCCAGACGTGTCTTGTTATTTTTTCATTGTTTCCCTCGTTGCTATCAATTATCAGCCGTCCTACACTTGCTTTAATATTTTCAAATGGTTATCAATATTTTCTGATGCTACTAGAAGTCATCTAAATAAATGAGAACTTCGCCTCTCTTCAGTAAATTATAAAACACCTCATTTAGAAATCTTTGAAAATTTGAAGGGCCATTACATAAGCCAACAGGCAACAGGCATCTTATTGTATTCATATTGACCATTTGTGGTCACAAAAAACAGTCAATTTTGTCGAATCGTTCGAAAGTTTAACTTGATGAAAACCCATTTTTCAGATCTAGCGCACTAAAAAATTTTAAGGCCTTAATTTATCAAGGTGATCATCAATAAAGGGCAAACGGGGTACCTATCGTTTATCGTAATTCTGTTTAAACTCTCGGTAATCTATACAGAGAAGTAAGGAACTATCTTTTTTAGGGACTAAAACAAAGCGAGAGGCATACGGTGAATTAACTGTTTACTGTTTCAATAAATCCTCAATAATAGAATCCACTTGCTTCTGTTCATAATGTGACAATCTGCGTGGAGTAAAATAAAATGGCTGTTGCGACGTCACATCAATTTTCGGTCATTAAGCTCTCTAAATAAGTTCCCTGTTCAATATTTAATATTCATTTAGGCCGATCGATGGCGGTTCGACTAAGTTTTTCTGATGAAGTTAACTAAAAAAGGATCTTAAACAACTTTACTACGCGATTCATAAAAGCTTTGTGAAAACTATAATTAAAATTTAATTAAAATTTTGCACAATAAACTGTCCTCAGAGTTTATTGTGCAAAATTTTAATTTACCTTGGAGATGTTTGTATTTGGCCATCTTTGCAATTATTTTTGAGAATATCTGAATAATTTAAAATATCTTATAATGGATATGACATTGCAAACTTGAAAGTGGAAAAAAGCGGTGCAAAACCATAAATGATTTTTAACTACATCACGTAGGTATTATCTCTATCAGTTTAGTTTAGTTTAAAGCCGAAAATACAAATTTTATTATTAAACATGTTTCGATCAGCAACACAGAACGATCTCATCACGATAGCAATGAAAATTCGCTACTCCCTGCTCTCTACGTCTACATTACAAAGAACTCAGATACCCAAGCAGGTGAGGGTTAAACATATAAAGATTTATTTAAAAATTGAAATATGAATAATTTTAAGAAAAATGTGTTTTATTCCCTTTTAAACTATTTCTGTACATCCCGTTCTAATTAATTTGGATTCATTTAATTGCGTTAATCGTGTAATCCATTTTTTTTTTCGAAAGTACTCATCATTGCCAGCAAATTTTACTGGTACCCTTAAAATTTTCCACATGACATCGCTGCTACGTATTGAGGATGTTCTTTTGTCTACTATCGCTGTCTGAGGTTACATACACTTTCCTTATTGCTAATTAATAATAATAATAATATTTCTTTATTAGAATAAAACATTGAGATACAAATCTCTTTATAATGTGCAATTATCTATGGTAAACAAAAAATAATCAAGTAAGGTATATGTCAATGAGAAAAATTAATTTCGAAAGGGACTATAATTAGTAAATTATTATCGAACGAACAGAAAGTATGAAATTAGGTAAAGTTAATTCAAAGCTAGGAAAAACAAAAAATCAGTATGAAAAAGAGAAAATCTGAGTACAATAATAATTATGATTTGAGATTATTTATGATATTATAAAAAAAGATGGAAGAGGATATCTTGAATCCCTTATGGCTCTGTATTATCCCATTTACAGGAAGACTATTCCAGACTCTGACACCATGAACGAAGAAAGAGCGAGAACTAAGCAGGGGATTAAATCGTGGAAGTAAAAGTAACCTAGTTCGCTGCGAAAAAGGAGTTCTATATCTATATTGGCATAAACATATGGAGGACTATGCTTATTTATAATTTTATGCATCATCAGAAACAGTCTGTAGCGAAGATAGTCATCAAATTGACATCTAAAGATTCTTCCAGAAATGACTAAGACATGATCGTATCTCCTGAGACCAAAAATGTATCTAGTCTTTCTTCGACTTGAACTATCTAAGTATATTACAATAGACACAGTCACTATAAGTGATAATGGGTATAAGTAATGCCGTGATCAGACGTTCTCGTAGTAGCCGTGGTGTATACTCAGCATGTCGTCATAAACTCTTTAAGCCACGATAGATCTTCGAGACCGTAAAGTCAATATGAGCTCTCCATGACAAGACACTGTCAATGATCATCCCCAAATTTTTTAATTCAGGCTTATAAACGATACTGATGTTATTTATGCACAAAGAAGGAAACAAGGAGACATCAATTTCACGATTAAAAAGAATTATGCTCTGCATATTGCTTGGGTTCAAAAACAGGGAACTCGTTAACATCCTCGGCCATCCTCCGATTTTCGTCAAACTTTGCTCACTTATTCTAATTGACTCACAAATGACGAATATCCAAATAATTTTGACCGCAAACTTAAATTTTATGAGATATTTAACTTTAAAATTCCCGAACTTTACACTACACACTTCACAACACTTTTGACATTTTCACAAATAATTTACTATTCTTCTTCTTTTAAGTGCACAACAAGCATGAAATTCATCTTATAATGGGTATATTTCATACCTTCCGAATATTCGGGTTACCAGCATTGCTTTTTTCTATTTATTAAAGAACCACACACACATACACACGAACTGTCAGCCAGGCCGCACACACACACACACCCGTGCGCTCACACACACCCACCCGTGCGCTCAAAATTATTATGATATTCGTCATTTGTGAGTTGATTAGAATGAGTGAGCAAAGTTTGACGAAAATCGGAGGATGGTCGAGGATGTTCACATAAGCCAAAAACAGTCTGTTTCTTTCTGACCAGTCAACTATACAAGCCAAGTCGCTATTAAATTTACTAATATTATTGGCAGCTTGGTTCACGGAGGAAGGGAGAAACAGTTGAATGTCATCAGCAAATTGAGCAATATTTAGGAATTATGACAATATCATTAACAAAAATTGTGAATAGGAGCGGGCACAATACTGATCCTTGTGAAACGCCCGAACAAAGTGGGAGAAGTTTTGAAGAGCAAATTTTTTACTACAGTGGCCTGTTTACGGTCAGTTAAATATGAAAATATGAAATTAGCCGCAGACCGACTAAAATAGAACTGTGTTAATAGTTTCTCGTAAAGGATAGAAAAGTCAACCGAATCAAATGCCTTAGAAAAATCTAACGAGCACAAAATCGTGGCCTGTCTTATCTTAGTATTACGTCTATCAGAGTCAGTAAGGTGAAATAGTGAGAAAATTAGTGGATCTAAAGCCTGATTGCTCTTTAGCGATTAAGTTGCGGGCATCGGTAAAGATCTGAATTTTCTCATAGAGTAATCGTGTTCGTAATCGGATAGTACCGGAAGAATACTTATTGACCTAAAATCCTGTGGCCCGGAAGGATGTGATATTTTCAGATTATGGGATGTACTTTGGCGACTTAAACTGTAGTAGAAAGGAAGAAGTCGTAATAGCAGTATTGATAATATGTACAGTAGGTCTAATATAAAGTGGAAATATTAATTTAAGAAATCGTATATCAATACCATCATATCCAATTGCATTGGATTTAACAGACTTAAACGCAAATATGACCTCATTAGTAGTAATCATTAGTATGAGATGATACTGGATTATTATAATGATTAACCTGAGAATTTTTTACATAAAATGCATTTAATTCATCGGGATCAAAGGAAATAGAGTTATTTTTATTGTTACTAATTCCAGCATCTTTAATGTTTTTCCAAATTATTTTTGATGGCAGTATTGGGTTAAATTTACCACGATACTCGCTACGCTTTAAGTAGATTGCATTGGTTGCATGATTTACCCAACTATAAATCTAGATGTATGCTATTGGGGTTACAGCTCTTAGATACTAGAAAAAGAATTGTATCTATAATGCTTGTAAAGGCCAAAACACAGTGAGAGCGACACAACAATGTTGGCAACTTAGTTGGCAACAATATCGCATTTAAAACACAGTGTACGCGACTCGACAAATGTTTTTGACAGCAGTCACTGTTTTATTTATTGTAAAAGAAATGGAAACAAGGAAAGAACTAAGAAAAATCTTTAGTATAGCTTATGCGGCTTTCTTAAAATTCTAAAAGCATAAAGAAAAAACTAAAATAAAGAAGATGAGATTGCCATACAAGGGATGACGTTTATCGTACAGCATAACTTTTTCCTCATTTTTCTCTATAAATTCCTCCTCAAAACTCGTAATTTCTCAAACTAATTAAACAAATTAATTTTATTAAAGTTTTTTCATAACTAGTTTATTTACTACAATCTTTTAATTTGCTATTCTTTATAAAAATAACCAAATCCACATAACATGAATGTCAATTATTCACTGTCCACACAGAAATGTCAATTATGTTGGCGACTAATTTAGAGATTTTCCCAAACTTTTTGTTGGCAACTTGTCGAGTCGCTCTCATTGTGTTAAGTATATGGGACTTCCATATATTCGAATCTTTGACAGCAACCAATTTACGGCGACTTTGTTGTGTCGCTCTCACTGTGTTTTGGCCTTAAGAGATACTCTTTGCTACAAAATTTGTTCATCAGATTTTCTAATCTTATTCAATATTTATGTGCCAGGTTTTTACACTTAGAACAAGATGTTTGTTACATGTGCCTTATCACCGAATCTCTTATAGTCAGCATGAACCCATTTCCTACTGCTCTCGTCGTTTTAATGAAATTTATGACAATGACGTGGATCTAGCTCTTGAACGCACCAAGTTTAAAGATGTAGTAATTTGTAAATGCTTGTAGTCTTGCTTATTTAATTTATTTTAGCGAGTTCCTGTAATCTATTAATACTATGTATTACCCTTTCTTTAGTTGCACTTTATATTTTCAATTTGATTTTGATACTAGTGTTTTCTTGTTTGTTTGAATACTAATGTAAATATTATGTGGTAATTTATATAAATTAGTTAGTTATATTAGCATAGTCTGTAGGAAATGATCTCTGTAGATTGAATTATATAAATATATAAATAAATAAATAATAGTTTTTAGTTTTATTTTGATCCTCTGAAATGTTTGCTAGTCCATTCGTAGAATCAAAATCAACTTAATCAATATCGGAAAAGTTTTCGCTTATATTTGTTATGTCTTCAAAAATTCTAGGTATTTTCGAACATCTGGGCATTTTTATGTTAAAGTTTTATAACGGGATAGGTATACTAAACATATTTTCCCTTATTATTATAAAATTATTTTTTCACAATTTACATATAATATGAACAAAAATAATGCAAAATAAAATTATAAAAATATATATTCAGCACAATTGTTCACAAAATCAATTTAATACGATAAGTATGTCAACTATACACAACAACCGGAAATAATAAAATGAAAATACATCACAAAACACTGCAAAATTCTGAAAATTTGGGAAACAACTGAAAGTATTCCCAGTATTTTATAGATTTATAAAGATTCGAGGAATTCCAAAGATGTTTTCGTATTGAAAACGTTAAATATACCGCCCGGTACTGGGGAACAAATTATTATATTATTTAATACCTACACCGAACAAATGTTTGTAGGTAATGATGACATAAAAGTTATGTTATTCTGAAAACGGAAATTGACATAAATTTTGATTCACCTAACACAAATGCTTTTATTGAAATCAAAATTTCTGTTGAAAAACTTTCGAGTTTTTTTTAAAAGAACACATTAAATTATTTAAAAAGATTGGATTATGTTAAATTGAATTTTAATGAAATTCTGTGCAATGAGTTCTTGTTCTGTTAATTCAATATAATATTATGTATTAAAAAGAACAGCTCAACGGAATGCATTCAGTAAAACTAACACAATCCAAAGTTGATTCACTTGAAATTTTCTAGAAACTGGGCTTACATATTTTATAATGTTTAATTCAACAGAGTTTTCTGTTAAAACAGTATTGGTGACTTCTTTTTACCAGAACTGAACAGTAACTCGTTCGGTTCCTAAACCTTAAGTGTTTTCTTCACCACACTGACACAGAACTGGTTCCGCACGTATATTCTTTTCACAGCAATCTACGTTCGGTTTCTGCACCGGTTTTGAACTTTCTTGTTCCATGAAAATTTGTCGTTGTTCGGAGCTAAACATCAAATCAAAATTATTTGTAATTAAAGTGTGGATGTGTGGACATTTTGTGAAAATACAATTATTTTATTGAAGTAGTTTAGTTTTTTATTAAAATTATAAAGGACGAACATTTTTGGAGGTTCTACTTTCTTGCATTCTTTTCACCTTGTCCCGGTTCGGGACAGGGCTAAGTTCGGTGTAGATCTGACAGGTTCTGGTTCAGTTCAGTGCCTATTCGGTTCTGTTGAAAAGAATTCACCATATGTATAAAGAAAGAATAGTTCCGTCAATCCAACACCCAATTCTGTCGAAAACGATTAGTAGTTCAACATTTATTTAGCAGTTTTACTTGGTTTGTCAAAGACGCACGTGCATTTTAAAATGTGTAGCTTATTCAACAGTTTAAATAAAATTGAATGAAAATGACATTAATGTACGAATTGGTAAGTTTGGAAACACTAGTTATTTGAGTCATTGTAAAATACATTTTTTCTCCTATAATAGGTGGAAATAGATTTGTTAAACATCCATCCAGAGAAATCAAATTTATTGTTGTTAAATTGGGACAAATTATTGAATAAAGCGAAAAAATATTTGCCACTGCTATAAAGGACACAGAAACTATAGAAATATTAAAAAATGTACAAGCTAATTATAACGAATGTGAGCTCATACATTATATTTAGTTAATAAGTTTGAAGCTAACTACATATGTATATTTACAGGTTCCAAAAACTGTGCCTTTTCCATATGTATTCCGGCTATTTTAAGAACAACTCCACGAATTGAAAAGAAATCTACAGCGGACATAAATAAAAGGGTGTTCCTTAAACCATCCATAAAAAATTTACAGGAGAGTTTTATTCTGCACATTACTTCAAGAGAAGTCTTTGCCTACAGGTAGTACCTACATTGCAACAATTGTATTATATTTGTATTGTATTGTATTTAATTAATAGTTTTATAAAACTTTTCTAATGAATTGTATTAATTTATACTTAAAAACTCAAATTCTTGTTTCCAATTTTAATTCTGGTGGTAAGTTATTGTAATTTATTGCAATCCCTTGTTCATCAAAGAATTTTGGGTGCTGCTTCTATTCCATCTGACGAGTCTAAAATTCTGATTGTGACGCAAGTTATATGGTTGGGACTCTGCAACAGTTACAAGATTTTCTCACAGATAATCAGGTAGTATATTATGCTTTATTTTAAAAAATAAACATCATTGCTTCGTACGTAAGACGTTGTCTTACATCCATCCACTGTAAGGTCTCCAGCATAACGCGAATCGGAGTATATATGTTGCATCTCAGAATCACCCGCATCACTTTATTTTGTAAGAGTTGAATGCGATCCTTTATCTCGTTCGAACTTGCATACAGGAGGGTCGAGCAAAATGAAAAATGTGACAAGAATAATGCGTTATATAACATTAAGGCATTTTTTAAATTTAGAGCCGGTCGTATTCTTTTCAGGAATTCTGTTTTTTTAACTATTTTTTTACAAATATAGTCTGAATGCCCTTTAAACTTTAGATTAGTATTTATTATCTCCACGAGATATTTAAGGCTTTCCACGCACTCAATACTTGTGCCATCAATACACACTGAGATATTGTTCACAGAGTTGAACTTCATACATTTGGTCTTATATAGATTTAATTTTAATTTGTTTGCGTTCAACCATTTACTCATGTTTTCCGGGTCCTCATTTAACTGTTCACACATAATTTTCATATCCCTTCGACTTATATATATTAAAGTATCGGCAGCAAACAACGCCACTTTACTGAACTGAATTGCACTTTTAATATCATTAATGTAGATAAGAAAGAGAATGACTTCTAACACTGATCCTTGTGGTACGCCAATATCCACTTTCAATGGGTCTGATAATATGTTATTAACTTTTGTTGTCTGCGACCTTTCCTCCAAATACGATCTAAACCATTTAAGTTCCACTCCTCGCACACCGTACATATGTAACTTTTTTAAAATCTAGGAATATAGCTACCACAGCATTGCCATTATCTATTTCCTTTTTCCATTCAAATATTAGCCAATTTAATGCTGTTTAGCATGAATGTCCACCCCTGAATCCTGACTGCTCCTCTATCAGCAATTGGTTAGCTTCTATGCACTCTACTAGTTGATTCGCCACATGGCGTTCCATAATCTTTTCATCCACAGGAAGCATGTTAATTGATCGCAGCTTATTGTATTATTCACTTTCTCAATTGGAATAACTGTCGACTCCTTCCAACATCTAGGAAAAATCCCTGTTTGTATAGATAGGTTTATGATTTTCATTAGGATAGGGCCTATATTATCTCTATCGACTTAAAAATTATATCACAGCTCAAACCACTCGCATCTTTTTTGTTATTGCACCTTTTAATTATATCACAGATTATAAATTCATCACACTAATGTATTTGAAATCTAACAGTTAATGTGGTAGTCGGTAACGAACATTGCGTAGATGAAATGGAACCGTGCAAATCTTTTATGCTGTTCACAAAATAGCAATTTAACTTATTTGCTATATCAAATGAGTCGTACGCATACTCCTGGGCAAATTGCATGGCTGAAATTTCATTTGTTTTATGCGTATTAAGTACTAGATCTTTAATAACTTTCCTTAAACTTCTTTGATCACCTGACCAAGCATCTATCTATAAAATAATTTTTTTCCTTATACATATATCGCACTCTTATAACAATTTCGTAGGTGTCTGTAACAACTGAATCTGATTCCCACTGTAAACAGCCTATCTGTAGGCATTTACTTTTTCTTTTTTTTTCTCTCTCCAACTCAGGTGTATACCAGTTACAATTCCCACTTTGCTGTAGTACCTTGTTGATTATACTGTTATCCACACATTCTTTTAGTTTTGCGTGAAAAAGTGTCGATAAATCATTTATCTCTTCTAACAAGTAAAGTTTTGCTATATTGATATCATCCAAGAACTCATCAAATCTAGCTTTATTATACTTTAAGACTTTGATGGTCTTACCCGTGTCCTTCCTTTGTCCTTTAGATATTAATTCTACTTTAATTGTTTCATGATCTGATATCTTAAAATCATAGTAAATTTCTACGCGTATATTTCTTGATTCCACTCCTACAAGTACATAGTCAATTAAAGTCCGGGAATTATCCGTGATTCTCGTTGGCTGCATTACTAATTATTTCAACCTCTGATCAGATATAAAAAATTTCATATTTGTTTGATTATAGTCCCTTTGCATCCAGTTAATATTAAAATCTCTGGCCACAATAACATTTTTTTCATTATTCTTATGCTCCAAAAACCAGTTAGAAATAAATGACTTAAAATCACTCATCGGAACCTATATAAAACTACGACTGTCCACTTTTCATTTCCTATCCACACATATATTTTCAAAATCCACAAGTTTTCCTTGACCCGTAACGTTTTTTTACTGTGTATTGAATTCCTTTTTTCACATAAATTAACACACCCCTGGTATGCTTTGAACATGACTTACAGCTTATAGGCACATAGTTAGAAATCTTAATTTCCGATTCTTCTATTTCACTTGTGATATGCGTTTCTGACTTTTTTATTAATAACTCCAACTCCGTTTTATTCGATATTAGACCTTGTATGTTAAGATAGTATAATACCACTGCTTTTTCGTTATTTACATCAACTAGCTGCTACAACCACCTTTTCCTTTCAACATTCAACTAACCTTTCAAAATATTTTACATTCTGAATCATACGCGTGATGGCTAACATCTACGCTCAATATCAATTCCTCGTTAATTCGGACGCAGTTTACATATCGCAAGGATAGAGCTTTGCAATCTTTACCATAATGCTCTTCGCCACATTTTTAGCATACTTTCTTTTCAAACTTACAATCTTTACTTATATGATTGAACTCTAGACACCTGTAGCATCTTTTAACATAAACCGCATTTCCGACATTACATTTTATTGTTGTTGGGCCTAGCCTAGCTAATTTAACAGGCTATTATAATATATATTCCGATGATATACATATGTAAGTATGGATGTATGCATAAATGTATAGATATCTGTCAATAAATACAACAATTAATTTTTATAAAATAAAAACAAACAAATTGTCAGTCAAAACAACATAAATATGTTCACATCTAAATATGATATTAACAAATTTTTCTGCTGAAGGTACCAACGTTTTCTGCAGTTTCTACATAGTTAAGCTTAACAGAACGAAACAATCGAAAATTTTATTAAAAATTCGTAAAATTATCAACAGTATTGGTCAGTTAATACAAATAAATTTTATGTTGGCTCGAAATCAAAAGTGTAACATAACTATCGTTTTATGTTATTAGTACAGATTATTTTTCTCAGTGTAGGGTAAATGTACTAGTACTCGGGCACCTAACGTATAATCTTACTGTTTTGCTCAATCATTTTATTGTTATTAAGAATATGCAATACATTTTATTTCTTATTATTATTTAAACTGTTTACATTTAGGAAATAAATATTTTTAGGACATTTAATAATATTTTGTTATAGTTTTGGGCTTTGAAAAAAAAAGTTCGCTTTTAGCTATAGTTTCAGTGTCCGGACATAGGCTTTTTGGAAGAAATTTCTTACTCATTTTTTGTAGAAAATAAAAACAAATGAGCTTTTTCATAAAACTATATACATTTTATTAATTCAAAGTATTATGAACAAATATTAAGGCACTTTTCTCTTAACAAAGAAAAACTGAAGAATTTGTGCAGGCAAATACTTAAAAGTTGGTAATTATGAAATAAAATACCTAAATAGTTTTACAAATATTATAAAGTAGATAACTAAAAAACACAATAGTCTCAAAAAACTTATCGCATATCAGTTTTGTTGTTATATTTCGAGCACACGAAGTCTTTGCTTGCTCCTCGTAACATAATGAAAACATTGGAGTGCAGTTGGGGTAGTACTTCGCTTTGTAATTCAATTAAATTATTGCTTGTTCTTCTTTTTTTACTTTTTGTTTAGACGTTGTTCCTTTTTCATTAGTCTTCTCTATACGGCATTGACTTGATCCCGTCTGGTTTTTATATTTTAGATTGCATATTTTTCGCCAACCCTCTGAAGATATAGCACTGGTGGTCTATCACTACCTTTTTTCTTAATTCGGGTTTTATATCATAATAAACTAGCTTAGGGTAAAGAAGGTGCTTACGAACAATTGCGCTGGTGCACGATCTTCTGCTCAAGATCGAAAGTAGAGTTCCTATCCACTACGAGAGGGAGCAGTTGTGTGCGACACACAAGAAGGACCAGTCATTAGCGACACACAAAAAGGACTAGATTCTGGAGAAATAGTTTCAACTTTTTTATTTTATTTAATTCTTACCAGTTGCAACTTTCTGCCGTCATTGAAATCATATGTACCTCCCGTCAGATCGTTGAATGTAAGATTTAGTTCTGGTAACACTTCTCTCGAAGCTTCTGCTCCAGCTTCCTTGATGATGTCCAAAACTTGATTTTCGTGAATATTTCTCATTCTTAACTTATGATCTATTAGCTCAATAACCTCAATAGCAGTGTCAAACTTCTGTACTGGAATTGTATCTTGTATTGTAGTTGGTATATCAGCATTATGAGTAGCTGCAATATTTTCAACCACATTTTTCACACATTCACTATAAACCACATGTTTTCGAGTCGTAAGGGTAGAGCCCACATTTATTGAAGTATTTTTTATGTTGTTTCCAAATGTTTAGATTTCGCAAGATTGCAGTTTCCAGCAAAGGGCAGAAAGTTTTTTGTTGCTATAAGTTGGCTAACATTCTTGACTGCCATTCTCGAACGATTTGTTCTAACTGACGTCAGCTGACTGCATCATATGAGTGGTGTTTGGTAGCAATGCATATAAAATTATACTTTTTTTCTTGTAATTTTAACTCAGCTCTAACGTCAAGTGTGACTTGTGACCGTCTATGAAAAGTGAGTACGAGATGGCGTATTTTCTTATTACTTTTTCTATTCTCAAAAACAGTTTCTCTGGGATGCTATTTACAATATCCTTCAGTGACGCAAACACGAAAAGGCTACCATAGGGGAACATTTTTCTGTCTGCAGAAAATAAAATTCTTTTTCTTCTTCGGTCTAAATTTGATTAACGTTTTTGAATCCCCGGCATGTAATTGTCTTACTGGTTTTCGGACAAAGAAAAAAAGCCGTTTTATCCCCATTTAGTATTCGGACAGGATCGTTTAATATGTCGTCCTATCCGCTACTTTTTAAATATTGATCCAGTTCTCGAGTCATTTCAAAAACAGTAATCACTGCTCTGCCTTTGGTACTACTTTCTGTTTCGTTTAAAGAAGGAATTGAGCCACCTCGTTGACCATCTTCTTAATAATGTTGCACAGTGTTGACCAAGTTATCTTGTTTAAGTAACATTCCACACTTGCCAACAACATTCCATAATTATTTTTCAGCACACTTCATAATGCTTAATTTATTTTCACTGACATCGATGTAGTAGGTATAGCTCAAAGCATCTTTCCATCACTAGCGGATCGTTTTATACGTTTTTTCGGTTTGTATTCCTAAGCACTGTCATCCATTATTTTACAAAACTATTATGATTATTTACTACCCAGGTATCTTTTATTTTTAATTAATCGATTACGTATTAAACATTTTTGTCCGGACACTGAAACTGCTATTTTAGTAGTCGGACAGCAGATATGGAATTTCTTAAAATACTCCCAATACTAAAATTAAAAAAAGTCATAATAGATATTATCATAAAATAATAAATGAAAATTAAAGAGAAAATATTGTGAACAATACTAATATCAGTACTTCTAGTGTTAAGCATTGGTTCGATATGGAGTTAGATGGGCTCAGGAGAACCAAGTGAAGGAACATCCTTATAAAAATATCTTAAAAGTTTTTCGGTTCGAATCCAATCATCTATTTTTTCCTTGCGTTGATGATGCATCTGTTTCCTTGAGGATAAACTCCTTAATACTGACAGTATTACAGTAGTATAAAATTCGATACATAATAAAAATAAGGTCTGTTTGAATTTTGCACCTGATCTGCTTCAAATGGTTGATAAGATCCCTTCAATTGATATGCTACTACCAACTTAGTCCGACGGGTTATATAAAGCTATATCAGATGATGATCGATACAAATATTATTGCCAATTAACAAACATAACACTTTTGGACTAACTGTAGCTAGGTCAAGATATCTGCAACATTATTTTCAGCATTTTTAATATGCATGCCGATGCTGTTTTCATTTAGTGGATATTCGTTTCATGTCAATTTCTGCAGTGGTTTTTGCATACTAGAAGATCTCAGCCATTAGTCACATCTTTTTTATATTTCCAACCATAAATTTTATTTTTTAACAAGCTTAATTGATTGCCTTTATAGGATAATCACAACATAACTTGACTAGGTATTTATGGTGCTTATATGGTAGGTATGCTGAAAATTGTCCCATTAGCAATAATACTATTACCGAAATGAGCCCACATATTATGTATAGTCCATAAGTACTTGTTACAATTCCATTAGTATACTGAGTAGGCCACTTTGTATGTTTCCCTTCATGTCACGTAGTAGGTATTAAAAAATCATTATAAAGACCTGTTAAGTGGTATGTAAAATGTCAGAAGTACCATCACCGGAATTAACCCTCTCGAGAGCATTAATTTAGTAAATCAGTTTTAAGGTCAGAATACCACACCTCCTTCACAAAGGACAGAGAACGAGGAAGGATAGAACAAAACAAGTATTTTAATCTGGAGCCCTTATCATTTCGTATATTTAGATCTGGCCAAAACCAGACTAACTAGATATGTATATATACCTAGTATGTACAGATGTGCGTTCCTTCGGAGAGTGTTCATTCAGTGGAAATTTGTAAATATTTAATTGTAAACATAAAAGAGGTCCCCGAAGAAAATTCTCAGGAGACTGCCATTATCAGGAGGTTTACCAAGGATTCAATACAGGTAGGCAATTTTGGGGTTTCGCAACAGAGCAAAACCACAAAAACCCTACAGAGCCCACATAAACCTTTCTGATAATGGACTATGGTTAAGATTTACAAAAGAAGTCGTTTCATGTACCTTTTTTCCGTCCCGAAACTTAACAGTTCCCTCAATGATGGAGCTGATGTCAACCATTGTCTTTTCTGATATTACGTGAGTTGTAGATGATGCAAACGCTGGAGGAGCGCGGGCCTAAGTCCAGACCACAATTAATGAGACGGCGACCACTATGATGATGATGATGAAGATGATGATGAAGATGATGATAATCCAAAAGTTGTGGATAAACTTTTCTTAATTTCGAAAGAACTTCCTTAGGTCATATACATGTATATATATATATATATGTATATAGCACATTCACTAACATAGAACTTTTATAGCGCAACATCACTAGAACCGCACTCTCGCTGGCAAACTTTATTAATTACATCGTTCGCACTTGGTAATTATTGCCGGATAACAAATTTTTGGGATGACTGCTTACAGAACGCTTAAATTGAGTGCGACAATCATGTTGTCGGTGGACAAAACACTGGTAATCCCTCGGCACACTCTTACTACAAGAACGCTTTCACTAGTGCTAAATAATCATATCAAGGCCTTGCTACCGTTGCGTTGCGTTGTTGTGATGATCACTATATGTATAATAGCCACATTGAGACACTATTCCATTTGCACATTAATTATCCTGACAACCATTGCACTCACACACACATACACAACACAGTACAAAATACTAATCAATTAAGCTGACTGCGAGTATAATCACTGCACATAAATTTTTTGCAATTTCAAATTTCCCGCCCAATGCAGAATGCAACCTCTAGCCGCTCCGCTTGGAATAATAATTATTCTCAGTACAGAATAACAAGAAGGTCGAATTCAAGAAAGCGATCACCCGGGAACGCACTTTCCACCGTAATTAATTGCTCTAAAGGACACCAAAATTGCTACAAATCAATTACCGATTCCATTGTAAGTAGGACGCACGACTACGAAGGAAAACAAAAAAATTAGAAAATCCGAAAATCACCAAACACTTCCGCGACGCCAACCTACGAGTGACTGGTGGCAGTGTACGAAATGAATCAGTCTCAACCGTTCATGTAGCTTAAGCCCAAGTCACTAGTGAGTTGAGTGAGCCTGAACAGCGACAATTCACCCTCCTTTGGGCTCTGTCTAGTGCTGCTGCTCCTGCTGCTGCTGGTGTAGCTACAATCGGCAGATACCCAGTGAGGAATCTTCTTCGGCTCGATGCCATTACCACTTACCACCAATGGCATCAGAATTAAAGTCACCCAGAGTCGCGACACCAGAGATATTCATCTTCTCAAACGGAGCTGAGTCGTTCATACACAGTATACACATACAGCTCCAGTCCAGCATCCTCAACAAGGCCAGAAGGGAACACCGACAGACCGACCGACATCACCGTATATGAGAAATAGATACAAGAAATTTTGTATAACATGACGTTGTCTCCGGCTCCGGGTCGGGTTGGAGTTCAGGCAGCGCCACATGTGCGCGCATAAATTTCACACAGATTTCTGCAAATTTTACTCTCAGTTTACAGTTACATTTCGCGCCAATTTTGTGTTGGCTGGTTTGATTCTAGAGAGAGAAATTCATTTTCTTTCCATGGGTTTTTTAACCATTCATTTAGGTAAGAGAATATTGTTTTAACTACGAGACGAGTCTCTGCAGTAAGCAGTTTGCTCTCCATCTGTGCTCTGCTCTGTTCGCATATAGAATGGGAAAGGGATTCGTTTTGGTTCACAGAAAATCAGCGCTCGACTCCAGCGACCAGCACCACTCCACTCAAAACAGTCCAATGAATCCAAAGTATCACAGGAGACGGAGAGAGGACGACAGAGAAGAGCAGAGCAATCATTTTCCCTCATTTACTCACATTTTGTAGATATTCTCTTATGTATAATATAACAGTTACGTTCATATGTATCCACTAGCCACCTTGTATGAAATAGTAAAAGCACTTTTTTATTCATGTGCACTGCAGGCAGTGTGATGTGCATCAGAAAAAATTAATAAGAGTAACCCTATTTATAAAGAGAAAATAAAAGTTCACTCTTGTTTGAACTTTGTTAGTGTGTTTTGTATTGTAGTAAAGTTATATGGGTCAAAAAATCTGTGTCTAGCTTTTGTCCAATTGGTATACTGCATCAGAGCATGTGGGTGTTTGGCTTGCTGTTTTTCTTACGGAAAGTAAACAGAAAACATTTTCTGTTTTTTGGATTTAATTAAAACTGGGATCAATCAATTGTCAAATGTACTAATCTATAGTGGACTTAATTAATTAAAAATGTAGCGAAAGTGTGAGAAAGACCAGACATACTTTCAATTAGCAGGCGAAAAACTTCATGTAAAATTTCTGATCTTAAAACGTGCCAATTGTGATAATTTTGTATGTATGTGAAATGTTATTTGTTTTTGTCCTTTATTTATTGTTAACTTAGTTTGGAATATGGTAATATTTTTTTTATTTTATGTTATTTCCTTATATGTCGTAAAAAAGTTTACAATAATTCTCATATCAGGAAAGAGTTCAATCTTGAGGCAGAATGACACTGTTTAGCAACCTGTCAAAGGCTTTAGGCGGAGTTCCATAAAAAGTGCAGCATAGGCTAGCCTACAAAATAGTGAAATTCAAACATTAAAACATCTGTATGATTGGACTATTTTAGAAGAAGATTAAAAGTAAATTATGTTCACGTTGCAACAAAAGATTACACCGATATGGAAAAGAAAATTAAAAATAGATTTAAGCGTACCAAGGCAAAAGTGGGTTCTAAAAAGTACCACAGTTTTATACCTGTAAATGACAATAATGTTGGTGTTAATGAATACTCGTTCTCTACTCAAAATAAAATTATAAAATTTATGAAATAATATAACAGAATTATTATTATAATATTTTCCAAGCAAATATTTCTCAAGTATTTAAAAACAATAAAAAAATAATAATTTTTTTGGAGTAAAATATAAAATTTTGACATGAAATTTGGTAGAGTCGATAATGTAAAAAAAAATTGTATCGTCTAAATCTGCAGCTCCGTAAAATTGTTATATAATATGTATTAAGCAGCGCTTTAAAAACAAAAAAAAATATTTTTATTGGGGTTTTCTCTTCCGGTGGGTGTCAAAGCCCCAAGATTATTAAAAATTGTGTATTTTTACAATATTTTTTTGTTTCCTTATTTCGTTTTAATTTCTTTGGAGTGATGCAGAAAGAAGAATTTTAAGAAGTTTTATTTTTAACGATTCTAAATCAAATTAATAAATACAAGAAGAAACAACAGCCTCGTCCGGGGTTTGTATTTATAAATTTGATTTAAAAATAAAAGTTCTTAAAATTCTTCTGTCTCCATCATTGACCGATTCTAACAAGTGTAGGTTCGATTCTTTGCAGAATTAAACGCGGCTAATACCATTAATTTCAAATACATATAGAATCAAGTATATTTTTAAATACTTAACTAATTCTGAAAGTTTCATCGAAATCGGGGTGTCTGGCCCAATGGTGATCGTTTTGGTATGTACAAATTAAATTTTAATGCCCTTTTGTTCTGTTAGTAAATACATTTACTCGTAATAAAATTATTCTTTTTAAATTGTTGTATGTATGTATTCAATGTACGTAAGTATGTACGTATCGATAGTATGGCCGAGCGTTACACCGATCCTGGTTTAAGCACACAAGGAAAAAGGGGTTTGGAAGAAACTGGTTGTTTAAAAGCAGCAGCAGCTCAAATCTAAGGCTACCACATCACAAGCCAATCACAAAAATAAAATAAAATTCATAAAATAATTTTGATTGGAATAACTGGAAAGAAAGGATTTTGATTTATACTTGTCTTTTTTTTATTTGAAGCAAAAAATCTGGAGGGATACGAACCGCTAAAAGCGGTACCTTAGTACCCTGTCATTAACAAGTTAAACTGGTTCGATACCTTCTTGAAGCTACTTTATTACATAAATTTAAATCTGTTCATATTTATATAAAGAAATAATATAAAAAATAGAGCGATTCTCCCTTTCCATTAATCCACTTGTTCATGCACGTCGTCTTCCTGTGGTCATTCCACATTCTCTCTCATGAGCGCGAAACATCTTAAAGAAAATTCCGAGAAATCCTTGGCTTTGAAATGATTGTGGTTTTGTTTTTGTTTTGTACAGGCCACAGAACACAATTCACAGCAGCGAATTCTATTACAGAAAATTCATAAGAATTTCTTCCTTTATTTAGTGAAATCCCGATAATGCAAAGTGTCGATAGCTTGAGTTTTTCTCGAAATTCTTTTAAACTTTTTGTGTGTTTTTCTCATTATCAATTTTTAGTTATTTTTCCACATTACAGCGTTTTATTTACTTTATTTATCTACACAGGCACTATGCACTATTTTCCGCTTTCAAACAGCATAAAAAGTGGCAAATTTTTATGTGGAGTCCACGCGATACACGTCCGCCATTTTCTAATCCAATTCAAGTGCCAAATAGTATATTAACGCGTGAAATTATTCTTTTTAAATTGTTTAAAATAAATTATTAAAACTGTTATAGACACAAAATAAAGTAAATGATAATGAATTGGATTTAATAGCAGATGAAGATGAAGGACTCATCGATGTACCTATCACTCTATTTCAATTGTGTGCATTAATAATACATGATTATATGAATAAATGCTTAGACTCGTATCAAACCAAACTATTGACATACGAAAAAATACATAGACATTTTTTGTAGAGAATATGATCCGCTGTTTGTTAAATATTTCCTCCCTTTCCTCCATATCGTAAACACATGTCTAATGATTTTGTTTTTTCACAGCGGCTGGAAAGCCGCTCCTGTACCCAAAACCCAATTCCCAGAAAATCTTCTCCTCAATCTCTTTCCGATTTCAGACTTATAAGCATCCTACGCCTTTATCGAAAGTACTGGAAAAGCTAATGAGTAGGCAATTAGTTGAGCATCTGGATTCGAGGGAGCTCCTAAGCAAAAGGCAGTCTGGTTTGGTGATGACAACCATAGTTGTGACAGCGTAGTACTGCGAGTGTCCACTGATATCAGAGCTTTCCCAGATCAAAACAACTTGGTTGCCTTGGCACTGCTTATCTTGGGATCTTGCTTTGGAATCTCAATTCCTCCGTTGGTTTCAGTACCAACGCCACGCTCTTATTCGGGACTTTCTGCCCGATCGAAAGTAAGTGGTAAAAGCGAATTTTAATACTTCTAATTCCCTCCCTCTTCTGTCTATGGTTCCACAGAGCTCAATCTTGGTCCGTTTAGTATTTAGCTGAAATCGTTCAGGACGTCAGCGTGTACATGGAGGCTGACGATGTACAGGTCAACTTAAGCAGACTTATTGGCTTTTTCGAGGACTGTATTGTTCGCATTAATGACGAAAGCAAGGAAAGTCCCAATGTATTGTATGACACTTTCCACCTACATGATTCGCCTCTTGTCGTCTTATATGGCATAATTTTAGATTTGGTACCCAAACATATGAATTGTTGCGACAACACAAAGTTAAATATCGGTAAAGTTTATGCTGTATTTCGTAGGCTATAGCCTTCAGCTGACTTATTATTTTTCGAAATCCACTCAAATATATTCGAAACCTTAATTGTACCTTACTTTACTTTCGGCAGTTAGTTTTATCCTAGAATCGATAGCGTTTGTCTTTGAAAGACGGAAGTTGCCTTTAACCCTTTCAGGACCATAAGGAAGCTAAAAATGAAACAAAGTACTTAGCAATTAAAAATACGTTATTAGGCATAAACTTACCATAAAATAATATTGTTATGTGAAAATATACAATAGCTTTAATATAATTCAATGGGACACATAATATGTCCCAATGGAAGTTAAGTGTAGCAAATTAGCCTTGAAAGAATTTAAGCTGTGGTATTATTGAGCAAAAAAGATCCACGTTAAGCAAATTTTAGTGGTGCGGTTTTCTATTTTACTTTTACGAGAATTTTCACATTTCCTTCATATTTGCTTTTGACACGTTTCAAAAATATACGTTTTGTCGTCGGTATGGCCCTTTTGCCTGCTCTATAAGATCGACACCGCCCATATTTTTACTATATTTTATGATGATATCAAGGCACTTTACGTCTATGCTTTCAGTCGATCCTATACCTTTCGACGTTTTACAGTGGTTATTAGTACAGTTTGTTAAAAGATGCAGGGGCTTGCTGTCCTTCCACTTTACATATGATATTCCGTTGAAACTTGCAAGATAAATATGGTTTCTTTTCACATTTGTGTGAAGATTTTTCTGGTTACTGTGAACAGTTCCGCATACCTTGGTGTTTTGATTCATCATTTTCATAATGCAACATGGGTGAATTGGAAAAGTTATCGAAACACAACTCACAGCCAAAATCTTCAATGGCCTTCGTATAGGCTTATTTTTAATGTATCGCTCCAAAATATTGTGACCTATAAATTTGATCATATGTTCATCAACGGATTGGGTTTCGGTGTTATTATAGGTATCTGAAAATAACTGTTAGATGGTCCAACATAGGTCTGATATTATATGCTCCTATATATATCCTAAGCATAACATTTGCTATGTAGGGTACATCCATATCTGGGTCAGTAGACCAGTTATCTCTTAATGATTGCAAAACATGATAACCCATTACAAAATTCATCTTCAGGAAAGGTTTCATTTTGGCATTACCAACAGGAAATTGTGTCCCATTCCAGCGTATATTATAGATTGACGTGCAATTTTTTAAATTGAATCTTCAAAGTTAGTAGTCATAGTCAATAACGAATCGGCTTCTCTGACCTGTAAAACTTGCACTTCTCCGAAATTAGGGTTAATGTCTGATACATAGGCTTTTTGTTTCCATTTGAGTGATGGTCGACTCATTTGCGGCACTTCTTCTACAACATGTTCTGTAGATGTTGTTTGACGATGCTTGTGCTGGATCTTCGATTTCTACCATACTAGCCCATCATGCGCTCTAAGTACTTGATCTTCCTCATCAAACTGTAATGCGTCGCACTAAAAACTGTAGGATTATGTCTTCTTTCAATTCAAGCAGTAGATGAAATAATAAAAAGACAAATAAGTACAAAATGAAAAAAATACCACTTACAAAATCAACTATTTTTCCGTGAAATGTATCCCCTCACGTCCATAGGGACGCCTGTGTCCCTTTATGTTTTTTGCAGTTGTCATAATATGTCATTCTAATGTTCTATTTGAAATGTAATAAAATCACTATGTACTGAGCCTAGAATAATATAATTACACCATAAGCACATAAAGAGCAATATTTTTACGAAATAAAAACTTTTGAAAAAGTTTGAAGATGGGGCCCATCAATGTGCGTTTTAGCCATTGGCGTAAATAAGTAGGGCCCAGGGTGGGACCGCTCCTCCAGAATGCGGACTAACCCTCTCCCCCCCCCCCGGAAATTGTGAAAATTCCCAAAAAACATTCGTTAATTCGTACAATCTTAGGCCTAATTAAATTGAATCCGTACGGATCAGAATCGAAAGGCTTTAACGAGTTTTTTCTTGAAGAAAACCTATTAAAATCTTTTTAGAATTTTTAAAAACTATTTTGAGATTGCTCTGATTCCACTGAATTTCTCGGTAGGAGAAATCATACAGAACTATTTTGACAGTTTGTGCGGAAATTTTATTGACCTTTGATATTAATGAAATTTTGAACATTTCGTAAAACTTTATTTAATTTTCCGGAAAAAAGCTTTTCTTAGCTTTTTCGATTCTAATCCCAACGGATTCAGTACTGATTATCTTTATAAGGAAGAAATATTTACTACGCAATTAAAAACTTCAATAATATTCTTATTACTATATTAGCACGCTAGACAGCAAATACTTCGGGAAACCAAGAAATTCACAGAAAAATATAAAATTTGCCTTTAGAACCTACTCGAATATCGAAAAGGAGAAGGCAACCGGAAAGAGCAAAAGACTTCGTGATAGAATCCACTCTAGGTAAAAGTTATTAAGTAGACTTTCCATCAGATACAAGGCCTTCCGAATATTGGAAGATACATATTTACATACAACCAAGTGATGGACAACATTATCCACTAACTTCAAACATAGGTTTGAAAATCTACCTTTGGCACAGTCAGTTGAATTATTTATAAATTTGTACCTGAAACATGGAGAAGCATTTGAAGAAAATTTTATAAATATTTTCAAGGTAGACATTTCCATCTTACAGGTTTAAACAAAAATAACAAACAATATCTTCCAAAGCAAGAGCATTGTCTTAAATTTGGAAAGACTGAAAACAGAAATTAATAAAGACTTCTGCCCAAATTAATACAAGTAGCTGCAAGTAGCTCTGGGTCTTCCTGTCAGCTCGATCGGATGAAACTTGGTTTAGAGCAACTGCTTCAGGAGAGATTTTCGAGTATGGCACTAATAAACAGTGAAAATAAGATAATTAAAAACAAAAACCAACAGCGCAACAGGTGCTAAATAAGTTTGCAGAGTGAAAAAAAGACCCGTAAACTAAACCGTATACAGACTTTAACTATCTCTTTATTAGTGCTTAATAAAAACGTGAATAATTGATCTAAAATGTATACCTAACTTCAGACGTGTAAAGTACTTAAGTACATTGGTACTTAAGTATTAGTACCAGTACCAGGACCTGGACTTACATTTTTTTTAAGTACAAGTACAAGTTCCGGTACTGGTACTCAAAAAATTCTCAAGTAGTTGACGCACTTACTATAAATACCCTCATAACCCGAAGTACTTCAGCTCTTGTAAATTATTTAAATACGCCTTCTAATAAATAATAGAGGCTAATTGCATCTCGACAATGCCGCAGGAAATCTTACCGCCTTATGTAAAATAGAAAGAAAATTAGCGCAATATATGAGTAGTTGTAGGACAGAAATTGACATGCTGAATCGATAGCCTTTGTTGAGAAGGTTGGCAATCAAGTGAAACAATTCGCTTCTGGAGCGTGGATTTTCGCTTGTAGGTCTTGTAAGGCAATCATTATCTGATCTGACATTAGTTTTGTTAAAAGCAAACTCAAATACTTTATGAACAACTTCCCAAATTATGTTGAAATTAAAACAGCAAAATACGATATTTTATGATATTTCGTAAATGGTAACCTCATCCAATTATTTAGCTGGCTACAGATTTTTCAAAATTTCTGATTTGAGTTTTCGATAGCTCTTGAACCTTATAAGTACCACGTACCAGTACCTGGACTTGTACTTGAAAATTTTTATGTACCAGAACCGGAACTTGTACTTGTGGTTAAAAGATTTGAAGTATGGGTCCTGGTACTTGGAATAAATACGGGCATTATGCAGGGCGTCACTATCATATCAGTTTCGTGTATGGAACTTGAGGATTCTGATTTATTTGCCTTAATACATGAGAGAAGCAAAGGAGGGGATGTGGAAAACAAATATCTCTGACAATTAAAAGACCACACTTTGTTTTATTTTTCTTTTAAAATCGTGCAAAATTAATTTTATTTTTCAAATAAACACATGATTTAAGAAAAATTTAAATCGCGTTGGATGTTTGATGTGGACTGTAGGAAATAGATTAGTGTCGCTTGTGTTCATTGGAATTAAAGAAAAGAATGCACTTTCACTCAATTCGCCAATTACATTATGTAGTAATCCGACTAAAACTATTTCGTAAATACTCGTCATCGTTGGTCTCGATAAGCAATAAATATCGCTCGATCGGCGAATGTTGACTGACTAGTTATCCAAAAATTAATTGAATGCTGATGACTTCAGCAAAATACCATGCTTTTCTCTCTGCGGGTGCTCAATAACATTCAAGTAGAATTATAATAAAGAATGAAAAACAATTGAAAACTTTTCGTTGTTCTTCTGACCTTCTAACGTCGCAACCTCGACAAAGACTGAAATATCTCAAAAGCTTTTCTTATTAAAATCGCCCCGGACTGATTCACTTTTATAACCATTACGTACAAATAAACCGTATTATCTTTATAAATGTTTACAGCCCACTGCTTCGGAACGTAATCAGAATGTGATAATACCCCGTTTTCAAAAATTATTTATGTAATTCTCTTATCCTGTCCAAATATCCCATCTCTGGAATAGTCTTCCACCTAGTTATCAATACGCCCGAGCTATCGGTACATTTAATGGTCGCTTTTAATTACATTTAATCTTCCCTATTTTATTATTATTCTATTGTCTCACGGCGTAGCTCATTTTTCTTATTTTCACAATTTTTATAATTTTATAATTTTGAATTATGTTTTATATTTTGTTTTATTTTGTGTATTTTAGCCATAATTTCTTAATTTTAGTCTCCTTTCTTATTATTTAAGTGTTAATTTTCTTTAATTTTCTTTTCCATTTTAAATTTTTCCAACTATGTTTTTTTTTAAGTACCTAGTATAGGTATATTTTTTTTTGTATTTTGTATTGTTATATTTTTTATTATTATAAATAGTTATTTTGATTTTTAATATTAATTTTTGTTTTTAAATATAATTTGATTTTAGATTATCTACATTTTTATTTCTATACCGTAAATGAAATCTATAGGGTATTCTAAATTTATCATTCCGTTTGTTACGCACAGAAATAATGACGGTAGAGAAAAATGGATTACTTTGGTTTTTGCATGCGCGTCCGTCCGTCTGTCTGGCTGTCTTTCTATCTGCGCACGATAACTCGAGAACGTGTATACTGTAGAGAGCTGAAATTTTGAATACGGACTTTAAAAAGAAAAAGTAAAATTAAGCTCAAAAATGAGACAAATCCGGCAACTCCTTCGTGGCGTTGCCATAAAAAAATTTCGTTTGTACTATATATTTGGACACTTTCTGAGAACGCGTCGTTATAGAGAACTGAAATTTGGTACATTGTGTTTTCATAGTACATAATAGCAAATAAAATTTCAAAAATGGACCAAATCGGTCTACCTCTTCTTGGTGTTGCCATATAAAAATTTAAGTTTTTTACGTATGCTGTGAAAATGATCAGTCTTAGACATTTTTATTGTGCTAATAACTTCTTCAGAATACGTAATCGTATAAAAGTGGTTATAATCATTTTTTCTGTCTGAAAAATCGCTCTAGAACTATATGCGAAAAACCACTTCAAAATTCCAAATTGCACAGATGGGTAACCATACGAAATTTCATCATAGGTTATAATAAGAATTGGTCTTAGTTCAATTCTAGCTTTCTTACTTCTTTCATACATTTTTGTTTATTTCTTATCAAATATACCTAAATGTAGTTCCGAAACTATTTGTACTAAACACATTGTAAAATCTTGTGTACTTTTCCAGTTCAATAAATTATAGTAATAATTAATAGAAGACCATTTGCTGTATGAATAATTTGTTTGGGGCGCAGAACCTATTCAAATCAAACAGTCAGTTTACAAAAATTTTGCAAACATTTTAGAATTTTAGGATTAAGTTATCGTTCTCATGTATCAGTGGGAAGGTCTGTTTCATGGCTTGGGAAAGGTTTCGTTTTAAATAAAAAAAATTTCGTTGTATTCAAAAATTTCCAAAAAATAATTTCCCATATTAATTATAATGTATTCTAATAATTGTGTTCTAGCATAATTACCTCCAGAATTCTACCATAAAATCAAAGTTGTTAATTTGCTATAATTCTAGTTCTCTGTTCTCTGAAACATACAGACCAATTAATATCGGGCGAGCCTAACCTTGTTTTGGTTTGATTCTTTTTTATGTGTAAAGACTCTTCCACTTCAATAGGAAGTATTTCTAGAGGGTATTTATTATGGGGGTTAAAATAAACATTCTGAGAAAAACTAAGAATTATTGTTGGAAAATTTTTGAAGCTGCGGCTCAAATGTGATGGGGTATCCTAGCAGCGCAGCGTCTGGAACAATTTATGGCATATTTTTTGTTCTGATCAAATCATTAATTTATTTCCAAAACTTATTTAAGGTTGCGGGCCTGAAATTTTAAAGAGTATGTATAACCAACCGCCTATTTACTATGGTTAGTATGCCTGACGACACTAAGTCTCTTTTATTATATCCTCATGAGCTTGCTTTTTTATTTATCGAAAGCGAGTTAAAGTATTAAATCACCTTATAAAAAATGAGGAAATGCTTAAAAGATTAAGTTATTGATAGTACGTCATCGCAATTCTACATCGAGCATTAATCATAAAATCAAGGGCAGTATGGTAAGTTGTAAAGCTCAGTATGAAAACCCTTCAAGCCCTTCAGACCTACGTATTATCGCTGGGTTTTGCTAAAATCGCTTACATCACAGCATCATCTTATTTGCTCTCACACTCTCTCTTATTTTTCCGTTCACCATCATCAATCAAACTAGGTTAAGACAGATTTATGTTGTTTTTCGGAAAGTGATTCCATAGTTTGCTAACTATACTTTCAGAATTTAGAGTCCATAATTTTCAAGTTATTGCAAAAGAGAATGGTGCCATCGAGAGACGTTCCGATTTGGGTGGTCTTTGAATATCTATCAGTTGGTAAGAGAAAATTTTTGTATACATACCATAGATTTGCTGTTTTGTACGAAAATATTATATGTAAAAATGCATTCTCATGTATTGAATTACTTAAACACTTAGAAAGAAAGTTATCACTTTGTTATGATGATTGAAGTAAATTAAATTACGGAAGTAAGTATCACACTGTTTCATTTGAACTTCTATCTTGGAGTCTTTGATATGCTAGTTCCTCGAATTTTAATTTAATTGCATATTTAATATACGAGGTTCATATTAAAATAACAATAGCAATAGTAGCTAAAGATAAACCTAAAAATCGATAACGCTTTAAATTAAATATTTAAAATTAAATAAAGAGTTCTAAAACGCAATAAACAACACTAATTAATGTAAATAATAATTGGTTCTGATGCATTTATTTAAATACATAATCAACTTAAGAAGACAAATTGATTATAATGTCAATGTTTGAACATTAATTAAAAAGACGACCGTAAAATACAGGGAGCATTAACCCTTTTACTGGTATCGCCGTACATGTACGGCCAGCCTCTTCTGATCCACATAGAGTCCAGCCCATTTTGGGTGGTTTTTTCTTGTTTGTTTTACATATTTCTTTTTTATACTAATATTTTATTTGTATTTTTATGTCTAAATATATAATAAATGAATAATGATGAAAAAAAATATGTCTGTATATATAGGGGTTAAATTGTTCATATTTTTGGAGTTGCATTGCACTATAACCTCAAAAATGGGAAAAATGTTGAGAATGAAACCTCATAAATATAAAATATTTTATATAAAAGGTTGATGACCCCTAACGGTATATTGATCATATTTTTACGGTTATGAATGTTTTAAAAAAAATCGTATGTAAAAAATTATTTTCTGATTTTTTTTCTAAAAATCAAAAATAAAAATTAAAAACCGATGTTTTTTTAAAAAATCAAGAATAAAAATCTGGAAAAGATTTTTCTTTTAAAAATAAAAAATAAAAATCATAAAATTATAATAACGAAAATGAAATATGACGAAGATTGTTTGTACGACAGATGAGATTGGATGGAAATAACATACGAGCTTTAGTCTAAGGTATCATAAGAATTGGTCTAGACTTTTTGTTGATTTTTTATGTTTGATGTTTAAAATTAAAATCAAATTTATGATTTCTATTTTTGTTTTTTAAAACAAAAAACATTTTCAGAATTCTATTTTTTATTTTTAAAATAAAAATCAGGTTTTAAAATAAAAATTAATTTTTAATTATTATATCTGATTTTTAAAATATAAATCCAAAAAGAAAGTTAATTTTTATAATTTCGTATAAAAATCATAAATTTAAAAAGTAAAGGAAATTTGTGAACATTCGGTAATAAGAATCATAATGCTACATTCCAATCAATCCTCCAATAACTTTTTCTAAATGTTTTTTTGGTTAGAAGAAATAAAAATAATTGTTATTTTCAGTCCCTGCTAATAACTAATTCAACCGAGTGCACTACCATTACTTTATCTCGTGTAAACCATAGTACTTCGATTATTCAGTATTAGGCTTTAAAAATCAAAGATTTTCGCGTTGTTTTCAACTCTCGATTTTCTTTTAAGGATACTCTATCGTAAACAGAGCTAATGCTATTCTGTGCTTCGTAAAAAAATGGTCTCGTGAATTTAACGACTCACATGCTGCCAAGTCTCTCTATTGTACTTTGGTTAGACCAATCTTAGAGCATGCCTCTCCCTATTTGGGCCTCTTTCTACTCTTTTCACGTTAACTTAATCAAGCGGTTCAACGAAGGTTTCTTAGATTAGCGCTTCTAGGATCATATGGGTCTTCCGCCGTATGTGGAGTGGAGGCACCTCGAAATTTTCAAAACGAAATGAAACAATTCCAGAATTGTGTTTGTTTTAAACATTTTACAATTAACGATCAATTCGCCAGAATTGTTAAATGTCATATAAATTTCTGTTCCTTCTCACTCCCTGAGGTATAATGACTTTATCCAAATTTCACATCACAGCACAAATTATGGTAGACAAGAGTCATATCTTCTAAGTTTCAGTTGTTTAATAATTGTTCTGTATGTGTTGACTTTAATTTAACTAAGAATCAATTGAAAAATCAGCTTATCTAAAATCTGCTCTTTTATACATAGGTTTTGATCATTCGAATTTGCATGTATTTTGTTTTTATAATTTTTATTATTTTGCGTATTTGCACTTCTAAATTATTTTGTATTAATCCGTTTTTTTTATGAGCTGAAATAAATTAAATTAAATGTTGGTATTTAATGGATGAATAAAGTTTTGTATGCAGCATGCTTACACGCAGTCTTTCAAATACTTTCAGCACACGGATTAAGATTGCATTCGGACAAAATTTCTTCTGATAGTGTAGAATTTAGCGGGTTTACGATACGTAAATACTGCAATAAAAAGTACAGGATATTGGGGGGTATTTCTTTCATAATAAATTTAATTTATTTTATACAAGACATGAATTTCAAAGATGAAAGTTGATTAAGATAAAAATACGGCGCCGCGCTCTACCATCTTAAAAAAAAAAGATATTTTAGAAATAGTGAGTTTTTCGAAAAAGTGCGCCGATATAAAAGCTATCGCGTGTTGCTACGTCGAGTTTGTCCATCGCCAAAAAAGAAAGTTTGGCTTTGATGTTAAGGGTGATTAACCTTGAACGTCATTCAAGGTTACCAAAAGCTGCCTCTTGCCTGCTCTTAAAATTTTGCCAATGAGTTCTTATATACTCACCCGAAATATTGGACGATGAATTTTTCTGATTTTCGATTTACAGCAAATGCAGGACTATCAGTAGGAGTAGAAGCATTTGCATAATAATGATTCGTCTGGAGAAATTTCATACTACGTACCAATTAGCATAACTTTTTAAAGTGTTTGGGTTTCTGACTGGTAACGTTCCGAAGTTTGATGCCCTTAGATCTTATCCGAGTTTCTTTCTTTAATTACAGAGATAATAGATAATATTTTAAGCCTAGACCAAATTTTATCTTTAATCTCGGTTACTTAATTTTTCCTTAATGTTGCTTGCTTCCAAGTTAGAAGCTTTCGCTAACAAACCAGAAAAGATCATATTAAACCCAAAAAATTTCGGACTTTATTAATAAGCGGATTATTTGTGTGACGAGAAGCTTCATTAAAGTAAAATTATTCCAATTGTTTTTTGCAACTTTGCTAAACAATTTTCAATATGCATATTGAATATCACATTAAAACTCTTGAAATCACCTTAAACTCTGTATTTAATCAAATAATCAATTCAATTCCAATCGAATAACGAAGCTTGTTAATCTGGAATGTTTCCAAAACGTTCGGCTTTGTCTACTGCAATCCTCCCCTTTGTCCAAACAAGTCCTTTTCCTAATTTATAGTGTCAGCAGTAAAGACGGGCACGTATTGCTTCAGTGTGTTACGCTATAAACCAATAAAATATTTTCTCTTTAAGGTCCAAGTCCAAGGACCGATTTTCCTTATCCCATTTTGGTTCCTTATATGTTTTTCCCAGAATCCAGGACCAGGCTATCTGGGAAGGTTAATCGAATGGGGATAAAATGGGCTTTCACAAAATCAAACGACGTAGGAACATGAATTCCAGCAATGCGAATGTATGCGTTTTATTACTACTGTGGCATCCGGTTCCTTCCTACTGACCAAAAGAAGTTCTCTGCTTTTCAGATGTGGCACGAAATCAAATTTGGCACTGTTGTCCTGTGATTACGTGCAATTTTATTTTGTTTCAATAAATCTGATTTGGTACGTATAGAAAAAAGGACTGAAGCCGCATCAAGAAGTTGCCCGGAAGTCCCAGTGAGCAATCGAAGAAGGCTATATAGGGACCGCAAAGCGACTGTGTAGACCTGAATTATTCCATTTGGCTGTACCCAAGGAATATCCCTTGTGAATGATTTTCTGATTTTGTAGGACCTTTGTGCGGGTGAAATTTTCTTGCTATATGTGTACACATAAAAGCTCCAGTATCAGAGTTTGTGCATTTCGGCTCAAGTGTTTGTGACACAAAAGTTTTACGATGCTATTTTCCTCCTATACTGAAATAGTTGACTGTTGGAGCCAAGAAAATCTTACCACAACTTCACACACTATTTAGATCTATAGGTATGTATTTATATCGTCCTATTCAATATATGAACACTACTTTTCGGCAATTCTTTTTGTGTTCACGGGGGGCAACAGAATTCTTCATGCATGCAAAACCATTTATTTCCGGATTTCCGTTTCTCTTTTCCTTTTCAAGATCTTTGTCATTTTGTGACTCTTCCGCTTTATGTGGCTCTTTCTTAGAAAGCATAACTCACTGTTGGCTGCGGACTAACTTTGGACGCATTTCGATTCTTGGATCTGCCGTTCAGCAGCTCCACTGCAGGAAGCTGATGGGAAATAAAGAATGAAAAAAAATGTTGTGTTTACTTTGTCCTCAAGATGAAATTCTTATGAACTCGCCATTGTTATTTATTTTGTTGTTATTTTTGCTCTTGACCGTTATTGCTGTTTTTCTGCAAGATTCTGAGTTGTTCAGCAAATTCGTTATCCTCCATATTTACTTTTATTGAAGACAGGTGGAAGATGGTAGTACCTATTACAGAGATGAAAGTAGACAACCAAGGGTATTGTGTGCTAATCGGGAGATTTTATTTAATCTGCACATATTTAATATTTTATTTGCAGACATTGTCATTTGTACTGTAATAGCTAATATAGCTATCTCTCTATGTAGCTATATCCACAATTTCTTTTTCGAAGTTTCAACATGAAAGTAATGAAAAAGTTGCATAATAAGCACTTGGTTCTGTACATAGATTTTTGTCTGGAGAATTCATTTTTTTCATTCTAAGCTCAGTCGTAATTTCTTTGAAGTTATCAAACCCCGTATTTAATATCTTAGGATATGTTGTATTTAAAATAAAGTAATAATGTCTTGGAAGATCTCATATCCGTAATTTTTAAATAGATTATTTATTTATTAAAGTAAAATTAGAAAGTCAATTATTTTGGAACAAAACAAATGGATGTAGTTGAGGTGTTTCTTTCGGTATACGTGAATTTTCATCGAATTGTTCGTGAAGATTATTAAATCACACATATAAAAGAAAACTGTGTGGTTTATTTAGAGCAATTTGACTTAATGTATTATTAATGAAATGTGCCTTATCGTCGCTTGATGACTAATATGCCGTAAATGCCACTATTTACAGTTTAGAGAAATCGAATTTGAAGTTTGATAAATAATTACGGCTAAGCTCGTCGATAGATAATTTTTCTTTTATAATATATGCTCGGTTAAGATAATAGCTTTAAAATGCAAACTTAAAACCCCTTCGGCCTCTAATAGTTTTTGAGTATTTAACAAATTAGAGTAAAATGCTCTTGACGTAAGCGCCATGCTGTGACCAATACGCTAACGTGGCTTGCACGTGCGGCACATGCCGCACTATAATATAAATTACAGTTGTAGGAAAATAAAATAAATAAACGAAAATAGTAGTATTTTTAATGTGTTCTTATTACATGTTGTACTTCTTTTTCAATTATTTAAAACAGTTTATCATTTTCATAACACAAACAAAATCAACTTGAACTTTTTAAAAAGTATAGAAACGAAACAAAAATTTAAATTCATTTTACAAGTATAAAAACAGATAAAAAAATAGAATCAATATTGATGCTTATTAAATTTTTAATACAGTTTTATAATACGTCTTATACACTTCCGGTATAAATGAAAATAATGATTTAATATCAGCAATTTTTTCCTTAGACAACTTTGGACGACGATCGATAGGACGCAAATTATTAACGTAGAATAAGTTCATCGGTGTTTCCAGTCTTCTAGCGGTTGGCCTTAAGATTATGGAAGCCTTATTATATTCAAGTGCACGCACTGAAATTTTGTAAGACAATTGAAATTTGTCACTTGAATCATACAATAAATGGGATTACTGAAAGTTAAATTTGTCCGAGAGATTGGAAAAATTTAAAATATCCGTGGGTTACATTTTTTTACATTTACATTTACATTAATTTTAATTTCGCTTTGGGAAAACTTGCCTTTTGCCGAAGACTAAGAAGCGATCTTAAGCTGTGTATTTCGACATTCTTTACGTACTTATCTATGACACTGTGTATTGCGTCTAACTCCTGGTTTTGCGAGTGACTTGGCTCTGAAAATTTTTGTACAACATTTTGAACAATTGGGTTATCGTTTATGAACTTTAAAATAGCAGTTGTCATGATTTTGTTTTTATTTTGTGGTATACAAGAATGGCTCCACAATATTAAGTGCCTTATATTTGGATGTTCCTGTAAAGTTCTGTTAAGAATTTTTATCACACAACTTGCTATATCATTTCACGATCTGCCAGCAGTTGTTTCATCCCATAATGCGCAACAAGTAACCTTTTTCGCATCAGTATAACAAACTGTAGCAGTAAAATCGTATGAATTCATTTTTCGTTTATAATAAAAACAAGATGCAAATCCCTTTGGCAGAGCAAACACACTTTGTAAATCGAAGCAAATTATAAGAGTATTGGATTGGAGTTTATATTTTGGCAATCAAGATGTCGCTCTGCTTTTAAAGAAACAGTCTCAATTCTATGCTTACTATACATCTCATTTTCTTCTTTTGAGGGATTCGAATTTTGCTTAAAAGTAAGACACCTGTCGCACAGGTTCCTGTTAGGCTTGTAAAATGAAAGATTGAATCCATAGTTGAGTTGATCACGATACACTTTTTCGCTTACTGGTTGAGAAGAACAGTTTTCCTAACATAACTCATACATTTTCCGTATTGTTAGCATGGGCTCCAGATACTTTCTTTCAGATGAAGCCCTGCAATAGTAGGAATTTACAGTGGGACAACTACTTCTGTGTTTTCTAACTTCTTAAAGTTTCTCTGGTGGAGTAATATTACTTGTATATTTTACTTTCTTTGATGGATACGATACACCAGAAATATTGTCATGAGAATGCTTAAATTAATTATAAATTCTTTTCTCATCAATTCTCAGAGTTTTAAGGAAAAATATCCTACATACTCTATTTAATCAGTCCCCTGCTTGTAGATAATACATGTATGTGCTTTTCTTTTGGTTCGATACTTTCTTTCACTTTCGTTTGATAACATTTTGACTTACAAACTTGCAGTAAAAGGCATTTTTTTCACTGTCTGAGAGACTCCAAAAAGCTTTAAGCACATTTCAGTTTCAGACAAATTTTTCGTACATAAGTAGAAACATGTATCCTTACACGTTGATTTCATATCTCTGGTGGGTACAGAGTTCCCACTTTTATCAGTGTATCGTTGACCGCTTTAAGTTTTCCTAACATTTTGTTTCCATAATTGCGGTTGGCTACGTTTTTTGAAAGGAAGATATGTTAATGTAAGCCTTAATTTATAATTTGTAACGCACGTACCATCAGATAATTCGTATTCTGAGGGTACACTTCGAAAGTTTTCCATGCTAGAGTTATTAGTTTCCACTTCAAAATTTTCAGTAACCTGGAGACTTTTTAATAAATCGCAATATTTTTTCCTCTTTGGTGATAAATAATCTGGATCATGATATGAGTCATCTACAGGGTGTAAAAATATATCATTGACAAACGAATATAAAACTACTTACCGCAGGAGAAGTCTGCATCTAAGTTACTATTGCTTATCAAATTTTCTCTAACATCCTCACGGAGAATATCACTTGCCATACTTTCAATTAAAATATTACTTTTAATAAAAAGTAGGCTTACTATTTGAAAAACTAAACTTAATAATGTGGGTGATAATTCTGGCGCAGGAGACTCCATATATAGAAAAACCTTTGCACAGATCTTTACCACTTGATATTCTTTCTCGAACTGATTACAGCCAGCCTTTTAAACATTCCTTTTATAGTTTCTCTGCAACGTACGCGCAAATTGGGTGCAGAAAAAATACAGTGGTAGTTGGACTATAGAGGCATCAATGAGGGGAGAACTATAAAAAAAGAGTACATTGTCCAATATCATACTAAGAACTGGGTTAAACATAAACACGAAGGGCAAGGCTATAGGTGAAAAAGGAATTAGCCAATATTTATTGTCCGATCTCAAGCAGGATCAGTCTTTTAAATGTCAGAGGACCACTATTGAAAATGTCTATACATATTATTAAATCTAGGGTTGTATGACTTTTGTATTCTGAAGATGGGCGATTTATCTTTTATATTGGTTCTATTAGCTGGCAAACTAAAGAGAGAGTTATGTCTAGAGCTTCGGGTCGGAATATGGAAGTCTATACGGGAAAACCAAGAGGAGCATGATATCTGATCATTAAGCATTTCATATAAAAATACTGAGTCCAAGTTCTCAAGTGTAAACAGATTGAATTTCAAGCTTGAATAATATAATTATGGTGAATCTACGCTGGACGGCCTCAATCTGTAATTTCGATGAGGAGTAAAATGGGTCTTGAATGTTTTGAAGCGTCGTTGAGTGAAGTTCTATTCAAGGAGTGGTGCTTACATTAAGCTTCCAGCTTGCGCTTGTGGAATCTACATTTAGATTAAGAGATGTGAATTGCACTAAATGAAATGAAATTTTTAATAAAATGAATAAGAAAAGAGATTACAATCTATTGAATGTTGAAGTACTGAAAGAAAATGTAGACAGTTTAAGACCAGCGCTTTTGCATATTATTAGTAAATCATTCTATAGTGAGGAATTTCTTGAGAATTGCAAAAAATCTGTTGTGTTACCAATTATTAAAGTGATAAATACAAATAGATATGAAAATTATATACCTAAAAGTATGATGGACATATATGAAAAGATTTTAGAAAAAGCAGCCAAAGTACAAATGGAAGATTATATTGAGAAAAATAACATTATAAATAAATATCAATCAGGATTCAGGATAATACATTCTTGTTATACGGCTTTAAGCTTTACTATCCAGAAGTGGAAAGAAGAAATCGATAAATCCAACATCGTTGTTGTGGTATTCTTAGACCTGAGAAGAGCTTTCGAGACCGTGAACCATGATATATTATTAAATAAAAACTATGGTAATATGGGTTTAGAGAATACGAGTGGTTGAAGAGCAATCTAATGGGAAGGACACAACGTACAAAAGTGAATGACTTCATAACTCAAAAAACTGAAGTCAATATTGGAGTGGCACAATGAACAGTAGTAGGAGTTTCGTTGTTTCTGCTTTATATTAATGACATTGACAATGTGGTTGAAAACTCAAAGGTATGTTTGTTTGTGGATGATACTCTTGTGTACATAACTGGGGATAATTATGATGCATGTGTTAATAAGTTGAATAATTATCTGAGCAAAGTAAACGAATGGCTAAGTATGAACAAATTAAAATTGAATGTAGAAAAAACTAAAATATTAGTTATGAATGATGTGAATGTTGCAAATCTAAGCATAAATGTTGAAATTATATATAAATTAGAAGAAATAAAATATTTGAGTGTTGTAATAGATAAGAATTTAACTTTCCAAAGTCGATGTGAACTATATTTGTAAAAAAAATTCCAAAAAGGAATACGTAAGACTATTACACCACAGTCAGCAATACATATTTATTACACTATAGTAAAACCTCATTTTGAGTAACTACTGCGCAACTATTCTGTTTACAATAAGTAGCGAAGCAGATAACTTTAGAGTTAACAACTATAGATTAATGAAAACAAGAAATTCTGTGTTCTACAAAGGTTTATTGTTTTTTAGTGAAATTCCAAGTCATATTAAAAATGAGTTAACCGTAAATGGTCTTAATAGGAAAGTAATTAAATAAGTATGTTAAGGAAAATTTTTAAGCAAAAAATAAAAAGGAAAAAAAAGTTTAGTGTTTGTTGAAAATTTGATTTTGATTTTATCTTACGCGGTAGTCTCGCGGTTATAAATATCACAAACGATTTAGTATATTATTTGTTTTAATTATAATATGTAAAGCATTCAAAGTTTTAGCGGTATCTGTATATAACAGAAGAACAGATAGGTACGTCAGACTCGTTTACGTAATGATGCCATGCTATCTTCCATAACCCAAATCTTTGACGTTCTCCAAAGAATTCGGCATTACCTTTTGTATTAGTTGTCCTTAATATATATACACGTTATTTATTTGAATGCTTCTCCTTGTTTGTCTCTGACCCCTGACAAGTACAGACATCTTATGAATGTAATAAATTAATGGAAAATGTTCAATATCTTTTTGTAACTAAATTACCCATGCTATAAAGCCATTCCCCTAGCATCATTCATTCTAAAAAAAATTATAGCAACCTCATAAGTACCCATATGGTGAACGAAGAAATACTTTAGAAACCATCAGTAATTAATTTTTCATTTCATAATTGCCTCCTGCAAATTAATTTACATTCTCTGACGCTATGATCGATAATTAGGTAACGAAACCCCCGCCCTCTTCCTTACAAGAACAACCTGGTACTGAACGTATGGGCTTCTTTGAGTAACAAGGTTTACCCCAAATGTCTCTCTAATTGCTATTCTATGTCCCTACGAAATTGCCAAATGTGTCGGGTGATTCTTCCCTCCACATGTAAACTCTTTTGGGGTTGATTTACGTGACATTGAAATATTAACCCTACCGAGCGTTGTCGATAGCATAGAGAACAACCCTTGGTTGAGTTTTTTACAGAGAATTTGAATATGACGAATCATCGCGATAAGCTAATTTCATCATCCGATTAGCTAATAGACCTGTTCTTCACTAACGACGGCTATTGTTCACCAGTCTTCGTGCCCTGTGATTTAATTGCTTATCCTGAACTCAAATCCAAAGGTATAGGTACATAGTTAGCAGTCGTTGTGCATACAGACGACAACATCGAAAACATGGTTGAGGGTTAGGGGTATTTCTGTATTGCACAGAGTAAGTATCGCTCAGATCAGGGATGCTGGAGTTTGGGTGCATCTGATCAGAACGATTATTGACCAAACGCTTGACACGTGGCCAAATGGACTTAATGACCTTTTTATCAAAATTTGCGATAAATGTTGACGACTATCCGTTTGTTCAATATTCGCAGCTATTGCTGCAAGGTGCAGGGAAAAATTGTATGATGGTACATTATTGAAGCCTTCCATTCAAAATCATATAGTCGTGAAATCGCAAATTCAGGATACATGCTGTGAGGGTCTTTATTTCATCCGGTCGGTCTATATCTTTTCATCCACAAGAAGTTTTGATTCCAACTTCCTTTGATTTTCTATGTGGAAAAATCCGCATAGGTGGAAAGTGTTGGATACAAATCCCATTGCGAACGTGTTCGTTAAACTCTTGGGTGAAGGTCAAAAACTTCTGCCAGGAAATTTATTTAGAAAAAGCAAACCTGTGGCAGGATCAAGAATATAATCTTATTTGGGGCAGTATAGATAGACACAAAAGTAACAATATTGGATGAGCCAGCACATCTCGCCAGAATAGTAAAGTTTCACAGATGTGAAAGTATCCCTCTGTGCTCCTATGTGGCGTATTCATGTATGTTGTGTTGCTCAATGTACATCTCCATGATGCAATAAATGCCCTCTGTTTGGCAGTGTTTTTGCTATCTGTTTGTGCCCCACTGAGTTATTTCGGCTCCAAGGGTGAGAATTATAATCGCTCGCTTTTGTTTTATTGCTCTCGCCAAATTTCTTTCGCTTTGGAAGTTTGCAATCAATTTTTTTCTCAGGACAGTTTCCTTTAATAAAACTTGATTCCTCTCTTCCTAATGAAAAAGCAGATTGAGTAGGGTAAGATTTGTTCGGCTAAAAAAAGTTGAGGAAAGTTAACGCCCAAGTTCTGATATTGTCGTCTAAGGATACTACTGCAGGGATTTAATATGTCTGCAGTACGAGATTAATGTTTAATTATAAGGCATTAGGGTTTTAGAGGGATAAATAATTCTCATTTTCACGATGAAAATTAAGAAAAGTGCTCGAGTTCAGTCATAGTAGAGTAATAAAGATGATTCAAACAGAATTAGAATAGATATAGGTAAGCTTTAACATAAGCCAGGATGCGTATTAATGGATGGTGTAACTTCAATTTACCGAAAACATTCGGTTGTTTTATGACCTCTGGGTATGCGGACATATGTGTGTATTAGAAAAAAATTAATTTTGTCATCCAAAAGCGTTGACCAGAAATTTCCGAATTTTAATATTATGCACGAATCTGATATTAATGACAGCTCTAAAAATTAGTCTTACATATAAAAGGTTCTTTATTACTAAATTAAGTTTGCGGACGTAGCGCGCGGTCTGTGAGTTCGCACCAATATTATTTCCCTTTTATTTTTATTGTAAACGAATCTACTTCTATGAGCTGCTGTGTATTCCTGGAAAAGCAGTAGACGGTGACGGCGGTAAGTCGCCAACTCTCCTCGCATGTGTTTGTGTACTGATATTGTAGTTTGCGTCCCCGCATACCGCACGTTAGAAAAATGTTATTTTTTTTCCAAAGCGAGCAAATTGGAAAAAGAAAGGCTGTTAGTAATAATTAATTAGGAGTATTGTTAGCATGACTATTTGAGTTTTTCTTATTCGTATAAAAAGTTAAGATGTCGTTCTTTTTAATAAAAAGGAAGAAAATGAAACAGTTATTTTATATTTTAGAAACAGTTATATATACTTGCGGTCCCGTAGACCGCATGTTACTGTTCGTGTCCTGCCAGGGAGTGTTACTTCCGGAAGGTTAAGTTTGAAAATCATAAATTTTCAGCTATTTGCATTCATAAGTTCGCTTTAGCAGTAGTAGCTCTCCTTTTTGACACCTAGAATTGCCTTTTCTATCCTAAATTTTTCAAAAAGTAAGTTTTTACTGTCGTATATTTTCAATACACAAAGGATTGCCTTTTCTATACTAAATTTGTAAAAAATAATTTTTCACTGTCGAAAATTTTAAATACATTTGATAGCTTTCAATAAAAATGTTAACAGTATTTAGGGCATCATTCTGATCTTTTGTCATAGCTAAGGCGTATATTTTAGCCTTTAGACATTTTACCCAGAATCAAAGTTATTCGGATCACCTTCCAGTGGAATTAGTATGCACTGTAAACAGCAAAACGGATCTCACAAACTCAGGAGCAAATATGAAGCTGCTACCTAAATTGAGTGGAAGACACAAATGTAAACCGGTATCAAAGAAAACTAGAGATCTCAATAATGGATCTTCCGAATGAAACTTCAGTAAAGGAACTAGTAAAAACAATTGAAGAGCGGCTATTAAGATGGACCCAGAGCATCGTAAGATATATAGAAATAAATGGTTCGACACGACGTGCCAGAAGGCGAGACAAAAATCATTCAAGTGGCCAAATCTATATAGAAAACACAAGACGGACTTTGAAAAGGCTATGTATATATAGGTATATACTGGAGAATGAAAATGTCAAAGATTTGTGTAGAAAGAAAAAACAATCGTACTATGAAGAACTGGCGCGCAAATTTTCCACCTCACGGAATAGGAAAGAGTTCTGGTCTCTGGTAAAGGAGATCAGGGGTAGTATGTAGATTTATAACAGGGAACAGGTTCTCCATTTCTAATTTTAAAAATCATTTTGCAGAACTTTTAAACCGACCTGTCTGTGCGACCGAATCCGATCCTATATGCGGCACAATAAGTTGAGGATGTAATCTTGGATGACGAAATTTTATTATGTGAACTCCTATCAACTCTACAAAAGATAATAAGGCACCAGGACCTGATCGAGTTCCATACGAATTCTATAAATATGCTCCTGTAGAGTTCTAAAATAAAATGGTAAGAGCTTTCAACAACAAATTCGACATTGGGAACATACCGGAAAGCTTCAAAGATCTCATTATCTTCCCTATCTATAAGAAGGGAAAATGATAGAGGACTGCCTTTTATGAAAAATTCCTCACTGGTATTGCAGCATTCGGCCGGCTAGTTTTATGAGAACAAAGTCACGGCATATTGAAAGAATCCCCAGCTGGATTCAGACCAGGATACTCAACGATAGACAACATATTTAACCTTTTTAACATCATTAAAATCAAACTGAGAAAAAAAGGAAGAAAAGTCTATGTATTCTTCGCGGGTTTTAAAGCGGCATTTGATACGATTGACCGAGCGGCACTCTTCTATAAGCTCTATCAGATTGGGGTCTCTACCAAATTCAACAAATTTTTACAGGGCCTATATAGGTTCACCAGTGCGCAAGAGTGGGGTGGTAATACTCTATCACGGTAATTTTGCACCAATACTGGACTCAAGCAAGGATGCTTTTATGAGCCCATTGTTTTTTGCCCTATTCATCAATCATATCGATGACGGCATGCATGGCGGAGTAAACATTGATGGATATGTTATTAAGAGCCTAATATACGCGGATGATTTGGTACTGATGGCAGAGAAACCCGCAGAATTGCACAAGATGATAGATAAATTAGAAGAATACTGCCAAAGATGGAACCTGGTGCTTGATTTGAATAAGTCGAAGATAATGATATTCCATAAAGGGAGAGGCAGAAGAGCGCCCGCAGCGATTTGGACTTACCGTGGAGAAGGCATTGAAGTCGTCAATAAATATAAATACCTAGGAATCACTTTAACTCCAAAACTGGTCATGAAGGAGCACTTAAGAGAACAGCTAAACGTAGCTAAAGCGACTCTTAATAGCACGTGGAACAGCTTTATAAGGAACTAACAAATAAATCATTCATCTAAATTCAGGATGTATTCAGCGGTATCTATAGAACGCTGATATGCTACGGAGCACAAGTCTAGGGCTTCAAGGAGGATTTTTTTTTAAGAAGGTTTTTTTACTACCAAGAAGAACACCTAACTACGCAATCATGTTAGAATCTGGCCTCCCGAACTTATACATATACACCCTCAAATGCGACTTCACGTACATACTTAGGGCCTTGGGCTCCTAGAGCGAAAGCAACCTACCCCACTTTTCAGCAAAGAAAGCCATAAAGAAGAGAGCATTCTGGTAAGAAGAATAGTCAGATCTTGCTGAGAAGCATGGGGTGCAGATTGAACCGGCCACAGTGTGATATTTTAGCAATCTAGCTGGATTTAATTCAATTTTTCGATATTCTAAATTATGCCCAAAAGTATTTTATCGCAATGGCAACTATCCTAGGAGGTATAAGCCTCATTTTTATTTTCCAGGAATTCACCCATTCATAAACGAAGAGGTCCTGAACAAAGGGACTGCAGGTACACGGTAAAAGACACCGTGCGAATTTATTTCATTCATGCGATTTTTATCGACGAATGTGCTGTTTTTATGTGCTTTATTTTATGTGTACATATTTTCTGTCTGTTTTTGGTCTTACACGTAAGTATGATTTTTTTTTAATTTCTTAAATATAATTTGGAAAAATCAATATAGCGAAACCTTAGTACTCTTGTAATGTAGAGAATATAAGATATATATAAGAATATAAGAATATATATATATAATAGATTAGGATGTTTACTTTAAGGAAATTAAGAAAATAGTTGCGTATATTTGCAACGGTCATACAATTGTTTTCCTTTTCAGAATATCTGACAACATTTTGCGGAAGGACATTTTTGAGGTTTGGCGAATTTCTTATAGCAAAATCCGGTTCGAGGCGGTTTATACCTATGTTTTGGAACAGTTTGGTGATGTAGTGTATCCTGATGTGATAATCAAGTGTATTAAAAGACAATTGGGAAGTGTATGCCAGCAAATTAAATTGAAATGGAACAAATGTGGACGAAATCATGAGCGCTTTTTGATAATGTTCTCAGTATGGCTAAGTGAACCAGTGAATTTCCCAGATATTGTTTTTAAAGCACTACCATCATCGTCTTCTGAATGTGCCACTACAAGGCGTGGGAGGCCATCGAAAACATTTTTGGAATGCAGTGACCGGACGAAGACGCGTAAACTAAAAGAACTTGTTGAAACAACTACAACTGACAAGTGCTTCACCACAGCGAGGAACTAATGTTAAAAAGGCTAGATTAACTTTTTCACACAAGCCGAAAATTATTCCTGCCGGTAAGGCACTGGCTCTGATCATTGACTCCAATCTTTCTACACACCAATACAATTTAATAAGGCAGCAATCAAATGAATACTCTCCCAATTTATTTCCATCATATAATAAAATAAAAGAGTAAAAGGAAATATGCTATCCAGAAGAAATAATAGTATGAGAACCTTCAGCTGAAATTAAACTGCAGTCCTTGATTGATCACACTGTTCGAAGACTGTGTAATGCGCAAGAAGATGTATTGCAAAGCTTGCAAGATCTGCCTAATGAAATGCGCATCATAATAAAGTGGGGTTGTGTCAAGAGTTAATACTAATATGGACTTGCTACACAGGCTTCTGATTTCTTCAGATCCTTACTTAACAAGTTTGAGGCGTAAGCCAAAGTCAAAGCAAAACCTCACTAGCCCTGAAGTTCTTGCATTACTTTCTGTACCTTCGGCAGAGGACGATAACGATACTGATTTCGATTAAAAATTAATTATATGTATACCTATTATTTTATAGCTCTTTTATAATAAAATTTATTAGAAATATACATTATGTATGTACATATGTATGGCACTTTTACTAAACTATTCGTACGTTCTGGGTGCCAACTTAGAAATTCAGCTCAAATAAGTAGTGATATCTCAAAAAACTCAAATCACTCTCTCTTTACTATAAAAACGTAAGGAGGATTCGGATAAAAACTGCACAAGTCTTCAAATCCTCTGTTGCAAATTGTTTTGATGTAGTTGCTTTCACTGAAACTTGGATGCTTCATGGCTTTCGCTATTCTGTAATGCTTGACAATTCTAATCAAATTTTAGGATGATTTTGAAGCTCCTGGCAGTGGCGTACACATTGCTTGTAAAGATCACTCAATAGAACTTAAATTGAGCTTCCCAGTTTATCCAATACTCTCGGCATCGAACTTATAGTCGGCTGTCTTAAAATATGATTTATACATACTTTGTTGCTATATTCCTCCAGGCTACATAAATATCGTTGACGACAAAGGTTAGAATATTTATGATCTACTCATTTCAATATCTAATTATATCCCTGGTAAGATGGAACCTCTCCAGGAATTACTACTTCGTGGTGATTTTAGCTTACCCAATATACAATGGGTACTTAATGAAAATGACGATGACTATCTTCCACTTAATAACGTGACAACATGGAAATCACTTTTCCTTGATACTATTTCATGTCTTGATCTCAGCCAAATCAGTAATGTAAAGAATGACATGGGTAGGCAGTTAGACCTGGCATTTTCTACTGATGCGGGTAACTTATTAGTTGAACCTAGCCCCAGTTATAATGTTTACTCTTGACAAATACCACCCTCCTCTACTAATTACATATTGCTATGAAACCGAAATTTAACAAATTCGGACGAAAGACCATATACTTTTTAAATTTTTAATAACCGGACTTTTCGGAACTTCATATTAGAGTTGCCTCTATTAATTTCAACACATTGCTGTTTTGCAATATTATTGATGAAGACGTTTTTAAGTTTTACATAATTCTTTACGATTTATTTTCTTTTTATGTTCCCCGTGAGTGTCAGCGGTTGCCTAAAACATTGACATTATCTCTATTGTGAGGCACTGTGATGGCTTGATTTATGCTGACGACATTAAATTTTTCGCCCAGATTAAATCTTTTATCGATTGAGAATAGCAACAGAGTGACGCACACACAGATTTTACGATTGGTGTAAAAGCAATAACTTAGTACTCAATATAGACAAATGTGCGGTTATGAATTTCCACAGGAATCAGAAACCAATTACTTACGATTATGGGTTTCCGGATACCCCGATTCGCCGTGTGGTTTCTCTCTGTGACTTGGGTGTCAAATGTGACCAAAGATTGAATTTTATTTCTCACATAAACTAAATACATGGTATCAAATAGTAGTTCTATGCTGGGTTTTATAAAACGTTGGTCACGAGAGTTCTCGAATCCAACCATAACATTGCGTTTGTACATTTGCTTTGTAAGACTACTTCTTGAATACCCTTGCCAGGTATGATCTCATTTTACGGTACACATATCGACCGTATCGAGTCTGTTCAGCCGAAATTCCTACGATTTGCTCATAGGCACCTACCCTGGCATAATTCATTAATATACTGGTGCCAAAACGGATTGTGAAGGATAAAACTTAATAAATTAATAACAGAGAAGAATGATTTCCGCCACTTTCTTCCATTAAATTCGTTTAAATTTAATAATATAACATTGAAGTAAATTCTGTCATTGAAATTTAATCCATTATTTACATAAATAATAAAAAAAAAATTGAAAAATTCGTGAAGCGAAATGTAATTTCTTTGGTTTTTCTAAATTTTAAGCGGTTTCTTCGAAAACAAAAAAAACCATCAACATATATAGACGAGTTTAGAGTAGACATTTCAACGGTTAAAATGAGTCTGTATACAATAATTAAATCGAAAAAAACACCAATAAAGTTTTCCGTGGAAGATTTTGATTTTTTTTTTTCGAAAATTGTAAATATATCGGAAACTAGGTACTTGTTTTCTAGATTCCAAAAATATTCAATGAAAAACGGTATAGGTTCACAAAATTTCATGTAATTTGAATTATTTTTACGAGAGGAAAAATAAAAAACTGTAAAATTAGTTTTCCTCCATTTTTCCGAAAAACTTGTAGTTATCCTAAAGAATGCCTTTTATGAAAGTTTTAGATATTTTTATTATCTATAACTTTCGCGAAAAACATTTTCCGTTAGGATGTCACATTTCACGGAAAATCGCTTCACCCCTAAACGTCCACCATTTCAAAATTTAACTTTATTACGTGTTTAATTTTTTTTTTCTTAATTATATATAACCTGAACTAAATTTTACGGCTGGTCCGTGCCTGTAATTAATTTTTTCTTTTCATAAAAGTATTGGCACCAGTCTATATAATTCTTCCACCTTATGCGGATCGTTTGAAGCTTTTAAATATGCTTTTGCTTGAGAAACGTCGGTTGGTTGCCGATGTAACTTTTCAATTCTTAAACGCGAATATTGATTCTCCGTTGTTATTTAATAATGTTGTTGATGTTTCTAATCATGTTTTAAAAAAAAGTCTTTTCTTGTTCTATGTTGCATGTCATTTTATCTGGTGCTCGGTTTATGTTTTAACATATTATGTACTAATACTAACACCGACTAAATTATGAAAAGCATGTATTGCTGACCGTTTATTAATCGTGTCACCACAGCGAGCTTGTGTTAAACTCGTTCTGATTGTCAAAAAATTAATTGAGTTCTCGTGTCTTTGCACACGGAGGGAATAAAAGCGGTAGCATATGCTGATGATTTAGTCATCCTTGTCTCGGGTTAGTTCTTAGTTGATATCGACGATTAGCGAACTAAGCCAAAGATCATTGTAAAAACTTCTTAACTGGACTAAAATTATTTGTGGTCTGGGGCTCAACCCCAGATACTAGAATCTAAGTTTTATTGCAGGATAAATGTGAATAAGGGCGTCAAAAAGGCGTCCATTGCACTGTATAAATGCAAGAAAACTTTTAACAAAAGATGGAACACACAACCGGCATCGTGTACTGGATGTACACCGCTATTGTCATCCATGGATTCTTGATCTGGTGGAATGCTCTAGACAAAGCGACTCACCTGAAAATTGTTACAAAAATACAAAGAGCTGTATGGCTTGGTTTATACGTGCTCTTCGTAAAACACCAACGGCAGCAATTGACATCATACTCCGGCTGCTTTTGCCTCTTGACATTCATGGGAAATGTATAGCTGCAAAAAATGCACTATGCCTTAGAACAACTGCAGCCCTTGGTCACAGCAGAATACTGAAGTTCTGTCCTAGGGATTGTATACGGATTGGATTGTCCCTAGACTACACTTTGAGAAAACAGAGGAGAGGGATGATAATCGCGTGGTAAGATACCCTGATATATGTGTATTCACAGAAAGTTTGCAACTGGATATGGAAGGGGGATGTACTCAGCATTCTCTCAAATGCAGGAATCGTACCACCTACCGAACTACTGTAGTGTATTCCAAGCGGAGGTTCTGGCTAATAATAAAACAGTAAGGCTGCTGGCAACAACTTATGTTGTACCCAGTAATCGATTTATCAGGATTTGTTATGTTGTACCCAGTAATCGATTTATCAGGATTTGTATTGACAACCAAGCTGCAATAAAGACCTTGAACTCGAACTCTATTGCATCGCCACCTTGAGTTCGGGAAAATTGGTGCTAATTACAGGGTTATTCTCCGCTATGCTCGGTACCTGATCAGGATTGCAGTGTGAATGCCCCAACTTTGCCTAGTGTAGGAGGAAGGCGCTCGTCAGCTACTTATTTGCCAAGGGGGTGGAGCTAGCCCACAAGGATTTGGGAGACCTGGTAGGGGTTCATTAACTCTTGTGGCTGGTTTGAGCGCATCTCCTAAATCAGAGGTATCTGTCCCAGGTAGAGTCCCAATAAGACGATATCGATATCACAATGAGCCACAAATGGTCTAAGTGAGGCTGATAGCAATGGTTCGTGAGATGGCCACCACTCTAATCTAACTTAACCTACGTATGAGACAGAGTGACTAGCTTTCTTTTATAAATTGCTATGAAAATTTTGTGATCTGACATTCTTCATTGTTGTTTAAAAAAAAAATTGTCAATAGTCACAAAATTTTTCGAACTTGTAAAATTTGCACATTGTCGCAATTGACAAGTTTAATGAAACAGACCCCAGGTTTAAAAAGTTATCAACGGCTCCTCAATGTTCCAGCTACTGTTCTATTTGTGTATTTATATAATTGGGAATATACAAAATTTCGGATGTAGTAGAACAACATGTGACTAGATAACTCTGTCTTCCTCTTTCTCTATCATTGTCAATTAGTATCTGAATTAGTATCATATTAGTATTACAGAATGTGAGAAGTGAAAACAATATGAGTGAGTATTTAAACGAAAGTAAAATATAAAACTCCATGAACTACCAATTGCGGTCAAGTAGCAAAATAACAAGGCAATAGATCTCAACAAAGAACGTATAGCAACAAGAACTGGAATCTAAAGCACAAAATATGTCACATGACAAAATGTTCTTCGTTGTTATTTTCACGTGGCGATCTCTGACAGTTTACACCGGACAAATTAAGCATTAATTTTTAAATCCTTGATTAAACAGAAATAACCCAGATCTCCAGAGCTTATGAGCGAACCAGATATAAGAAATAATATTTACTATTAAAGAGCGTTTTGTCTAGCGGCCAGAGCGGCCATAGCATTTGTAGTAGATAGCTCGCTGCCACGCAATTTGTACCAAGAAACCTCAACCAGTTATCAATGAACAGTGAAAATTCTCGACAGTTGAGAAACACGTCCTTTATGTTGAATACAGAAAATAATGATTTCAACAACATTGAAGTATTTAGCCGAGCAGCACTTATAGTCTGAAGTGTTCCACGAGAATAAGACTCCTCCGGAAAAACTTTCATTTGAGGAATGAAGACTTGTAAAAAAAATTATATGATTTAATGAAACTACACTGAACTAAGGCAACAGAATTTATTTCTTAACACAAATAAATAAGGCTGGAAAGAAATGCAACTGTAGTTATTTAAAAAATAAAGTCCTGAGATTAAAAAATTAACTTGATATTGTGAAGATGAATTCAAAGTGCTCATTGGAGTGAATGACAGATTGTACAACAGCCAAAGAAAAGTCGAAAACTCTTTCCAAATTTAAGGTAATATTTTTATTGTGCCTTATTAGTTTGGGAAAAACTTTGGGCACGGTTGGGGCATTCACACAGCAGGTGCTAAACGCTCAAACTCTTCCTCTACACACAACTTCTGCAGAAGTCATTGTATGGAGCTCGCGTGCGCTCAGCATGTTTACCAAAGAGGCAGTGCCCCGTAATAACTGCGATAAGTTTAAACACATAATTACGGTTCCTCCTCAGAAGAGGTCTCGTAATCGCATATGTGGTCAATTCTCCCCATTTGCGATGTGCCAGCTTATAGACCTGTACCTCTAGAATGCTCTTCACTGATTCCAGAGGCAGATTCTAGGGTTCCTCTGTTATACATATGTATATTCATAGCGGAACACTTTCTGAGCAGGGCTGCCTCTGTTTAGTTTCCAGGTATTTCACCGTGACCAGGCATCCAGCAGAGAATAACTATGTATATGGTAAGCACTCAGTTTCTGGAGCTCACAGCGACACCGTTGCACTAGCCGCGATATAATGATGCTCGAGTTCAAAGCTTTGATTGCTACTTGGCTGCCAATACAAATCTTAATACTTCGATCGCTAGGTACAACCTAAGTTGTACGTACGAGCCTTGCTGATTTCAAAATGACCAGGAACTCCATCTAGAAGACACTACAGTGGTTCGATAGGTGGTACGCATCCTGTATTCCAAGGAGCGCTGAGTTTATCCCGGCTGCCACTCCCACCTCCATTGTCAGACCTCCGTAAAGACACATATATCAGAGTCAATTACCATGCGATGACCATCGCACTCCTCTCTACTAGAAATACTAGTTGAGAATGCTTTTCGAAATCTAGTCTTGCAACAATGTAATCCGTTGCTCCTCGTATACAGTCGACAGATTTTACTATTCCGCTAAAACCACTGTCTGCTGTTGACCAGCAGTTCGACTCACTAAGTCTTAGTGCACTGTTTGCAGCAGGTATACATTTCCGATGGATGTCGAGGTGCAGGAGGCGGAGCATAACTTGTATTGCTGCTGTTGGTGTTATTTAAAGAGCTCCTGTAATGCCTAAACAGGCATTTTAGTAAGACTTTTCAAGCGCGTCGCTTTCTCAAGAGCATTCCACCAGACAGAACCCCAAATATATGGATAGGTCTTACGATAGCGTTGTACATCCAGTACACGATACGAGGGTATGATCAGTTTTCAAAAGATTACTTGAGGGCATACAGTGCAATGGCCGCCTTCTTGACCCGCTCATTCACATTTATCCTCCAATTTAATTTGGAGTCAGCAATGGAAGTAAAATGTAGTCAAAAGTAGCATTTATGCGAAAATACGTACAAAATCTCTCAAGGTGTTGTCTAAGTTCACTGAACCAGTGATGAAATTCATTAAAAGTTGTTCTTCTATTATTGATTGGGGATGCACTGCAATTTTCTTTTTTTCCATTTTAACAACTTTCTAACTTTAAAAAAAAGACATTGTCATATAGAAAAACCAATAATGATCTTCACATGGACAGGTTTATTGTACAAAAATCAACCGCTCGAAACCACTTCAAATTGCATGGAAATTAGTGCATTACTGCTTTTACGTTTTCATATTTTCTGTTTCTAATTTTAAAGCGATTATCGCGCATCCGCTCTGCTCTAAATCTTGCATGAGAATGTTTAGCAGCATTAACACTCCTTATATAATAAATATACATTCGATATTACCTGTCAATGCACGCACCACTTGCAACGCGTTTCGAATTTGGAATCTGACTCTCTCTCGCTTAGGAAATCAATTAATTCTGATCTACCCGTATAAAAATTGTAATGTATCCAATTCTATTTGGGGCAGTGGGTCTAAAGATGACAAATTATATCCTAAATTTTCAAAGAAAAATAAATTCGTTCGACTCCAGCGATTTGCTTGGAAACTCTATATAAAACTAATGTACATACATAAACTGTAAATTATGTATAGTTTACGCATACGAAAATATTAATTAAACTAAAACCGAAACTGAAGGAATAATTGGGATGCAAATAAGGTTATTTTTCTTTCCAATTATTGTAATTGATTAATCAACAAAAAAACATTAATGCAATGAGTATCTAGTAAAAACTTAAAAAGTAAACCGAAACTAAATACTTGAAAGTCCTGAAACACAAGAATTTTATTAACCACTTATAAGTAAAAGAGCAAGCAACGTTTTAATTGTATCAATTAAGCCATATGAGGCAACGTAGTATTTTGACTTAATGTTAACAAACCCTAGGAGGACATAATTTGCCACTAAAGTGTGCAGGAGAGGAAAAAAAGTCATTTAATGTGTTCAGGAAAGTATGGTGGTTGATATATGTAGTAGGATTTGTATACCCAGATTTGGCTCTGAATTCAAGCGGTGGTGTTAAAGCAAATGCTTTCGCTTGTATTATTCATATATATTGTACAAAGGATGTGAAGGATGAGGTATTCTATGCTAATGAACAGTCAGGGATTGAATAATTAGTTTAATTGTTTTGATATTTCCCGTGGGTATACTTTTAGGGGAAAATTATTCATATTTAGCGGGCACTGGCTTGGTAACGTGCCAGTAATGATAAATTCGGAAGTGAGTCCACGCAAATTTTGCATATGGGAACCGGACTCTTCCGAATGGATTTAATTGAATAAATATGATTATTTTCGGATTTGGATTTGTATTAATTAAAGAAATTTACAACCTAACCAGGTTTTAGACAATGAAAATATTAATATTCGTCGGAAGGGTGACAAAACCAATTTGTTTGAGTTGGAATGGTAAATTTTATTTATTGCAGGATTATGGAATAAAGTCGAGTAAAAATTATTACACATAAGGCATAAGCAAGGTATTATTGTATAATTGATCAGAGAGTAATTAACAGCAAAAACTAATTGTTAGTAGTGTTTTGACTAGTCTAGTGTGTATGTCCTCCAACAAAATATCAGCTGGTAGCCAAAGCTGGCAAAGACTCCTGTATATCTTACTCAAAATGAGATTGATAGTTCCAAAATATTAAGGTAGAGTTTATCACTACTACTAGTTACTGAACACTCTGTACTAGTGGAAAAAGTGTCATTTACCAGCACCTTAGGAACGTAATTGCGAAATGAATGAGTAATGTATTGTAAATTTATTATGATTAAACATGATTAGATTTCTTATTTATCAATAATATATTGCATTAAGGTCATCATTTTTGCGTGATAAGCAACCCATCATCAGTCCCATGATTATACTAAAATAAAACTGATCATGTGAGCACGTTGTACTTTCACGTCTTTAGGAAAAATCAGAAAAGTCATTTATGAAAGTACTAAATAATAGGTGGCTCAATGTAGACTTTGTAGAACTTTAAACAGAACAGAAGACTGTATTTTTGAAAGATTGTTCACAGAGACCTGTGGCTACTATTGATACGTCAGTGGATGTAGAACGCTCCGTCTTTGCGAATATTGTATACATTCCTGTATTCCTCTCTTCTTCGCAGATACGGTGCTTTAAAATCAAAATATTAAATTTTCTATAATTTTCGAGTGTAACTACGATTTTTTTGAAAAAAAAAAACATCTCGCTAATTTCGATTTGTGTGGTTCAAAATTGGAAAGGCTTTAGGTTATTTTAATAATTAATAGATTTTTGATATCATCTCTGGAATGCAAATCAAAATCTTATCAAGTATAAAATCTGCATAAATTCCACTTAAGCGATCTAATTCGCTTTTATTACATTTTTCTGATTGAAAATTATATCACCACGTTTTTATACAACTGACAAATTTAGGGTGGGTCTGACTTACTTATTGCTGGTGTTATTTTCTTATAATAATTACGTTAGTATTTTTTTTCGTTTGTTTTGCTTTTTGTACTCAAAAAGTCAAAAAGTATCTTAACGGCCTTTTTAGGCAATATTCATTAACAAATGATGTAATTTTAGATCTGGCTTTAGATAACATTTTTTTTACTATTGGATAAAATATTAATTTAACTTAAAGCAATATGGCTTTAAAGTTTGACACTTTTCTATATTGAAGCAGTGTTACATGCCCAAGGTCACCAAATTTGTATAAATTATATGAATATAAAGCAAACAACAGTTTACAAAAATGTACTGCGAAGAATTAATATCGATACCAATAGCAACAGAATTTAAGTTGATTATAATTAATCTATTTTAGAGTACCGCAGATATATCGGATTATTAATTGGTGTTATTTGCAATATGAAATACCAATCTTTTTTTTTTTGGAGAACTCAGAAGCAATGAAGTAATAAATCAATATACTTTCTACTTGTCTATCGCATTTTATAGACTCCCACGTCCAAACTATCAACGACGTACTATTATAAGTACCTGTTAGATAAATATGTCTATACAGTTTAAGCACATATATGTACATAGAGCCCATGCTTAACCGTAGACATAAGGAATTTTGAATATGACAGAAATCTTTAAACCGTCAAAATATGATATACTTAAGTATTCCAATGACGGTGGGATACAACAAGATCTTTCAGTTTTTGACATTTGGGAGTGGAATTAGTGCTGATGATGTACAAAAGAGTAAAACTAAAGTTTTCATATCTTAATAATTCTGAATCAACTAATACATATTGATTTATGTGCAATTGCAATATTATAACATTAAAGAAAATTGAATTTTCTAGCTTAAAACTACTTTAAGGAAAATCAGTTTGGCATTTGTGCTTAATGACGACTTAAAGTCGTTTGCAATCAGGGGTTGTCTCCATTTCCAATCTACGGAAATATAACGTCACGACCTTCAGGAATGTAAGGCTTTACTCTAGAGTTCACAATTTTGGTACTACAGGGTGTTTCCCACTAGGAGGTCAATAGAGCAGGAGGTGATAGGCCTCACTTAGACTAACCAAAAATTGTATGGCATGGGGGGCAGGTTTGAGAATAGGTTTAGAGCTAATAACTCTTAAAGGGCTTCAGATAGCAAATTGGGTGTCATAGGTCACATTAAAGAGGGAAGTCTACAGTTTAGAGTTTTTATAAAAAAAAATTATGTTAAATTAAAAAGAAAGGTAAGAAAATCCGAAATTGTTAGTTTAGACAACCATGGGAGAGGGGAATGGACAGGAAGTTCTCATACAATGAGCTCTTAGTTGTGACCATACGCACTGCAGTTTTTAAGATACAGGGTGTTTTGTGAAAAACGAGCTTTTTTTCTTAATCACCCTATATAACTCCTAAACGGTTAATATTCCCCCCCCCCCCTCCCATGCCTTGCAATTTTTGGTTCGTCTAAGTGAGTACTATCACCTCCTGCTCCATTGGCCTCTTAGTGGGTAATACCCTCTATACTAGCTAAGTCTTATAACTTTTTTTATTTATATTCTGTACTGCAGGTGATATTTTTCGGTCAAGATTGTGATTAATCCAAAATTCTAAGAAATTAATGATTTTTACATTACATACTTTTCTTTCCTCGCAGATCTTAGCATATCTCCTTTTAATCCTAAAGTTAATGAAGTAAACGTTAATTAGTTAGCTTAATAAAGGGAGTAACATCTCGACAGGAGGAGAAATCTTCGCTCTCTCAAAGAGAATACATTAGAGATTTTTGCTCTGCAATGAATTCATAGCGAGTTTAGTCAATATGAAATTGTTGGCTCCCAAGTCTGCGGCTCGAAAATTAAGTGGAAAAACTCCTCTCTTACAATCGACAAATCTTTAAAAACAAAATTCCTATGCAAAAGCAGGCGTTTCGTAATAGCAAGAATCATATTTCTCATCAGCACTGCTTGGTTCCTGCCTGCCATATACGCCAAACTGCACAGACAATCTGACCACATATATGCACTTAACAAAATGGGAATTTTATCCCAGGTGTAAAACTAAGTAGCAAGATTTGCCCTTGTGCGGGACTAGGATTTCATAGAGAGTTTTACTATGAAATAAATTCATAGCGAATTTAGTCAATATGATATTGACCGAACCAAGCTGTACTGATGAGTAATACGCTTCCTGCTATAACGAAACTCCTGCTTTTGCATAAAAATTTCTTTATTTACTACGAATTTATTTAATAGCAAAACTCTCTTTGTCTATGAAGTGCTAATCTTAGTAGGCATTCAAGTAAGTAGTTAGTATTTCGCCTCGTATATATTTCACTCTTAAGAAATATTTTAAGTGCATATATGAGGTAAGCTTTGCTGTCCACTTTGGAGTATATGGCAGGTAGGCACCAAGTTGGACGGATGAGTAATACGGTTCATGCCATTACGAAATGCCTGCTTTTGCATAGCAATTTTTTTTTTTTTAAGATTTCGTGATTGTAAAAGAGTTTTTTCTATACATACTATGACCTCCTTGCTCTTCCTCACTCTTGACTTATAACGATCTGAATTCGATACTAGGTTACTAATATTTGCTTTATTAAAAAATAAAATATTCTAAGTTGTTGCCTTAATTAAAAAATTACATACTACGTATCTAAGATACAGCTATTAAATATCCATAAATGCTACATACATAATAATTAGTATACATATGTATAAAACTTTCATCCTAAAGCTTTTAAAATAATGTTAGAGAATAAAAAATTGAGTAATTATTGGGAAACAAATTTTTGAAAAAATGCATTGCGACATTTTAACAGTGGTTACCCCACATAAAATCTCTCAATATTTTTTGAATATTCATTCGTTTTTTGTACGCTTCATGAATATAAATAAATGACAGCTGTATCAACTCAGCAATCTTAAAATTGAATGAAGTATGTAGGTATTATGCATAAATATGCTTGTTTTTATTAATATATTAAATAAAAGAAAGTTCAATATATGTATGATAATGTAATTAAAAATATATTGTACAGGTATATCTTACCATTTTACGTAATAATTTTAAAGTCGTCACTTACCTGGAAATAAGAAAAGAAAACGAATAATTTTTGGATAAAAATTAATATGAAATTGAAATTTTATAATTCACCTAAAATAAAAACCAATTTAATCTTTTTTAATGTGATTGGGAGGAATATTGTTAGAAATTAACGGTTTTGAACAGTTAGATAAAAAGTAAAATGATTCTATCTAATAATAACATGGTAACGTAAGACTGTGACATCTAACTCCAATGCAAATACATATGTAAATGTCGACGCTCTCATGAGATTAAAAAGCGAATCTAACTAAACAGCAATTTACATATTTATATTTACACATTTTTTCACTTAACTGTATTGTGGTAATTTTAAATTTGCATTTTAATAAACTGTTTCATAAAATTAGTGTCATGTCCTCTAAGCAAACATAGTATCGGAGAACATATTGAGAAAATAATAAATTGTCTTTTATTCTTAGACATATGAATAAAGAACAAGAATAATATGAATACGACTGTGGGAAAAGTTGCACATTTAACAAGAGAACAGTATCAGTAGACTTTTAAACAGCAGTTCCGTCAAAAGTGCATCTCTGCTAAACGTGCCTGAAGTTTGAAATTTATGCACATCGGGGGCAACCAGTATTTAAAATCGTATAATCCATACTGTTCGGGTAATTTTAACAGATAGTTCGGAAAAATAAAAGGCGGTAGATAAGTGAATCGAAATTATAAGTAAAATACGTGGTGGTTGATATTGTTATTGATTATAAACTATATAGATCTGCCAGCTAGTTCAATAGCCACCTCGCCAGTTGTACCATTTTGTACATATTGACTTACAGTTACACATCTATAATACGTTGAACAAATTTATTTTTATTAAGACGTTTTATTACAATTTAATATTTTTAAATCTTTGTATGCCATATAAATTTGTTGGTAAGTATAGTTTCATAGTCGGCATTCTTGCGAAATTTATATTTTGGTAATTTATAACTTACATACTTTAATTTTTAACCGGCTTTTTTTTATGTTCACGTATAATCTCATAACGCGTTCACGGATAGGGATAATTCGTGTTTTGTTGGATTACATTTTGGGTTACGGATTGTAACCCGCCACTCGGTGGGTGGTTGAAACATGACATGTTTGGTATAAAATCAAAGGTCTTGAAGAGTAGTATCGATTGGTGTACTAAATCTATCGATCTGAAAGACTTCGTAGAAAATTTTTTTTTCCAAAATTCCATATTTTTTATCAATTGGACCACACATTCCCCGGTTACTAAATTTTTGTCATATTTGATTCGATGTTTTTTCATCATGATAATCATTCCATTACAAAACTTTTTTGATATATAAAAAAATACGGCTGTCTTTTAGAGCGACATTGGACTAAAGTCATTTGTTTTAGTTCCTAATTTGGCGCCGACTTCAAAAATTCAAAAATGTATATGAAAATTCATAGATATTTTTCTCTTATTATGGTTATGTTTGGAGGCTGTTCAATTTTGATATGAACGTTAAGAACTTTCCTATCTGTATTTGATTTTTCGATGGAAATAAATTACAAAACTAGTTATAAAGATTCTAAAGGTAAACAGAAAAAAATCGGTTTAGTAGGCTAGAAAACACAGAAGTAAAGAATCGTTCGTCCATTAGCTTAGTGATCAACTATTCTGGTCGGCCACCGAAAGGTCTCGAGTTCGATTCCAGGATGATACCGTGGTTTTTTTTTTGGTTCAGTTTAAATTTATTTATTTTTGTTTTTGCTTTTTTTTTATCTTGTATAAGTATATTTGGTTTTGTCGGTATTTGTCGGTACTTATAGTTATAAAAATATTACACCAATATTTTGGAGAATACCAACTACTTTCGATTTGGGTTTGCTTGACTGCCAATGAATCCAATTCTAGAGAATTTCGGGTTTTCTCTGCTGTTTGGCTTCTTTTTTTTAGCATTTCGTCGTATTTTGATTTTGATTGGCTTTAGTGATTTTGAATTCGATTATGATTTTCTATTTCAATTCGTATTTTTATTATTATACCCTAGATGAAATCTTATTTTAATATTTATATTAAAAGTTATTTAGATTTCTGCACATCCCTCAGTCCGTATATATGTTCGTCAGTCTGTCCGTATTCTCGATGACGCATGGACTTAAAGGGCTGAAATTGTATACGGTCCTTTTAAAAAAATTGTAGATTGAAATTTTATAAAGTGTTTTTCATATAGACATGTTTAGATTTTCTTTCTTATAACAATCTACATATAGCTAAAAAATAGTACCTAAAACAGATTTTGAACAAACACAGGATACTACATCATATGGCTTGGGAATTGCATCGTCTGTGAGAACTTTGTTCGTGAACTGAGTTTTGTCCTATTGCAGACATATGGTATTTTAAAAAATTTAAGGAACGAACCAACCTTACACACACTTAAATAACCTTGATAGCAACATGTACGTTCTGATGACATTTCATATCACAGTTCGACCAAACAATTGTAATTAAAAAAAAAAATGGACGAAATCTAAGTATGTATAGGTACTTCTAAGTATCAACATCAAGAAAAATGTAAATTTTAAGCTAAGCTTAATTAACTTATTTCAAAATTTTTTTAAATGTATAAACTAGTTACCTACACATATAAATCTACTACAGTATACCCAAAACAGTAAGTAAAGAAATAACATGTCACAAGACATATGGATATTAAATAAAATTTATTTTAATTCTATTCAATAAAGTGAACGTGCCAAAAAACTTTCAAACTAATCGAAAACAATCAAATCTCAACTTCAATCACGAATAAATCCAAGAATGAATCAATGAACAAAAATTCGTCATTTTGCTTTTTGTTTTCATGAAAAATGTCTTCGCGATAAGTAAAAACCATAGGTAAAAATTTTGTAATGTCACAATTTGAAAACTTTATTATATTTTTAAACCGAAATAAGTGTCTTGAATTGGATGGTTGATACATTGGGACTACGACACATATACGACACCGTCTGAAGTGAGCCGACATCACTGATTGCTCCGAATTAGAATATCTATTATCTATATACTTAACTGTAAAGCATTTTATCATTATTGGATGATACTATCGATTATATAGTCGCTTCTCTGTGAGTTTTCTTAAACAGGGATCGTGGGCTGAGGGAAGTTCCTTATCGAGCCTTCTCCGGTCCGCGGGTGTTTACTTTCTTAAATTCGACATTGGGTTGGAGTACTCACTTGGAAGTCACACCACTGTATTTCAGGCTGAAGTTTTCGTCATCGCGAAGATAGCCCCTGGTATGGAGATCATGGGAAACGACATTCCTATTCTTTCGGATAGTCAGGTAATCTTGATGGCTCTGAGTGGCCATCGGATAATATCTAAATTAGTCGGAGATTGTGTGGATAAGCTGTTTATCATTGGGATCATGGAGAATGACAGGTCCGACTTTCTAGCCATGTCTAGCTCTGGTTCTCGGTCTCCTTGGATAGGAAACAGGCGTAGGCGTTGCAACTTCGGCTATTGGGTCTCTCATCAAACCGGATATTCGTATCAAGCATAAGCAGAGATAGGCGAACTGCAGGTGTACAAAATTTTTCTTGATGGACCCAATTGCAATTTTACTGATTTTCTTTTGGGGCTCGCAAGGAAACAATATAAAGCTATGATTAGCATCATCACCGGCCACTGCTCGCTTCACGCTCATCTAACAAGTATGGGAGTTGTTGGCAGCCCTGAGTACCTGTACTGCCTGGAGGAAAAGCCTGAGTCATCTGAACACTTGTCTGGCTTTTTCCCGGAGCATGCTGGATCCTCTTGGGTCTGCTCTCCCATCTGTGGATAAAGTGAAAATCTTACCTCACGAAGCCCTGATGCGCTTCATGAAGGGGACAGGAACGTTTTGTTAAAAAGATTTTTAGCAGGACAGCACCATGGTCCGCCCTGACCTCCGATGCTTGGGGATCTTTTGTCCCCCTTCCTATAGAAAAAAAAACAGCGTGAAGCACAAAGTTAAAAATTTCCTTCGACATATGTATGAAATCATTTGACTTTTTCATCTTTTTAATGATATAGTTTGTGATAAAATTAAGAGATACAGTCTGTGATAAAATTAGGGTTTATCCAAGATTTGCGTAACATTGGCGAATGCGCGCCACAACAGAATGCTCTACCGTCACGAGTTTATTATTAACAACAAACAGTACAACATAAAAAGGGAACATTGAAAGCCAGATCATGATTTTTTTAATTGAAATCCGTATATAAAATTATAACAGAAGGAGATGAAGTCAAAGTTAATTGAAGAAACAACAGTCTTTTAACAGAATCCATATAAATTGGAAGTTCAGTCACAGGTTGATCTGGCTGCCGCACGAAAAAAAGGTTGTTATGGATAGCTACTACTTCAGTCAGCTCATGCACTTTGAAGAATCAAAGCAGTATGATAATGATTTAAAGTAAGGTGAAACAAAACCTCTCAGCGCAAGCAATGTCTGTCTGTGACAAGATTTAAATCCAATTAGAAAGTCGTAGCAGAGGGTCAGACAAACTCATGTCCCGAGTATGTTTTAACAGTTTCATACTTTTTATTTGAAATACTCTTAGTACTTTTTTAAGTTAAATAATCAATTCGATGAGATTATAAAAATCTGCATACATTTTTGCTATTGTATACACATACTCAATGATTTAATGACACCTTCAACATTTTCCTAGAACTTTCAATAACATATACAATGCGCAGGCAAATGTTAGTGACTAGGAGTAGCTCTGCCACAATAACAAAACTTCACTCATTTTCTATTTAACTTTTGGAAAATGGAAATTTCAAATATGAACAGAAACAGGAACACAAATATGCATTAACTTTGTGCGCAAGAATAATTCATAAACAGAACTTGTAACAATAAACAAATGCTAAACAAGTCATAGTCGACCTATAAAATCATACTTCTTGGGCTTATACGGGAACGTGTTCCTCTCATGCTCAAATATTTAAGCAAAAACGAACTTGTGCTAGAAGTTTTCCATTTAAGGGGCATGTTCTTTTCATCTCAAATTAATTTGGTGAAAACTAAGACAGGGAAATTAACAGGAGGCAACTCGTCCGAGGAAAGATGGATAGAGCACGAACGGAAAAGTTGGTTGGATTGAATACCATGACAAGTGCATTAGTGTATTAAGCATAATTCTACAGCATTCACAAGGTACGTTTTCTACCGACCGTATGTGCATCAGGACTCAGGATAAGTGGGATTTTCATAATCCTTTTAGTATGATAAAACTAATTATAAGTTACAATCCAATGTGTCTTGGGATATGCGGTTCGAAGTGAGCATGAATGGGTGCAAGTGCCACGCCGAAACTTTCTACTCCATCATGCAATGAAAGTTTTCAAAACTGAAGGTGGTAGTTAATACCTACACATGTGACACATTTACAACGATATGGAAATCTGCTAGAAAGTCCAGCGTTACGTTAAAAAGTGTTTATACGAATACTATATAGTTGCTCTGTCGTGAATTCAGGACTAAGTTGTGTAGTCCTCTAGCAAAATGTAGTCGTCTTTATACGTACAAGTTTCGACTGAAGTTTACAACAAATCCCTTAATTGAAATAAAAATTGGACCAGAAATGGCAACAAAAGCTATATGCAGATAAAGATGAAGACATCACAAATTGGATAGGATGTTACTGTCCATTTTCCGTCAACTACTCAAGCTCCTATGCAATGACTTTACGAAGAAATAATTTTCACTCAACAAATTGGAGAACTACACGAAAGCATATACATAGTGAGTCTTGCTTCCGTTTTCAATGCAATGAATTCGAGAAAGGTAGTAAAATTGTTAAATACATATGTCTTAAATTTAATTAATTTTAAGTATTCTTATGAATCTGTGTTATTTCAAATGTAAGTCCAACTTTAAGAGGATCATTTCAAGAGAAAGATTCGTTTTAAATATATTAAATATATTTTCAACATTTTCATTACCTAAGTGTAGTGAGCCTGATCTCTTGTCGAATGTAAATATCAAAATATACGACAAAATGGATTGAATTTATCTTCAACAGATCAGGATTAACACAGGCGAGAGAGCAAAAACCATTGGTCTCGAGATTTTATTGGGTAATAAATCACATTTCAATTGGTTTACCTGGAGAATTCTTTTGGCATTGGGGTTAAGTATTATTGATAATTATCAATTCGTTTTTTGTATTGTATTTATATTTACTAGAAATCAGCATTGCCAGATTTTTTTTTTAATTTTTCTTTATATCACGTAAAAAATATTAAAGTGTATTCATCTTTTCTACCGTATAGAATTCAAAAGGCACAGTGAATATACAAAAAACAAAACAACATTTTTAATTATGTATACACACATATAGGTTTAATATTTACCCATTAAAATTAAAAACACGTTTATTTGTGTACCATTATTTAAAGCAAGCAGTACTGGGAACATCTTTGAAAGTTACATTAGTAGATTGAAATTTAAAAAATAATTAGATCTTAATAGAAGTATACAAGACAAGAAGAATATAACTGTTTTTATAACTATTTCTGGATATTATTCATCTACATCTTCAGATAACTTTTCATATAAATGCTGTATACATAGTAATTGGAGGTTCAAATTCCACATAACCTTCACGCTTAATAACTTCTGATGCCAGAAAAACGCCATTGATTGATTCAGTTTTCAGTTTATTTCTAAGTCTGCTTTCGAGTGAGGCAAAGAAAAAATTCTCGTTGGAAATTTTGATAAGAATATGAATACCTGGCAATTATCATCTTTCTAAACAATTTTTGTACTACTCGATCAATATAAATTACTAATCTACTCGATATACCTAACGTTGTAACGTAGCTTAAGCTGAGGTTCTTTAATAAACGTTTTTCTATTATATTCAATTCTAAATTTTACTGTAAACTTCACTTATTACAAGTTTAGATGATTAAATTGATTTATTGAATGGAATTTTGAAAGAATCGATTCTAGAAACAGAAAATACAATTGTGTTATAGGTTCTGAAAATTATTCAAATATGTGCCTTGATGCAATTATACTCGTATGTTGTGCAAGCCACTCATCAGTAAAAAATATTTTAAGTCCACTCCAATCTTCTACTAGACGACTTACTGCCAGAAACAAACTTAGCAACCTTGTTTGCTTAGAACGAAGTAATTTATGGAGCTGTATATCATAAAAATGTTTGAAAAGAACTTAACAAATTCAGCCGTTTGCTATTATGCTTGAATGTGAATGGCAGATGCGTTTAAAATTTTTATGTCAATGCAAGTTTCTCTAAAGCGTGATGAAACTGAATGAAGATCCCCCCTCATTAGGCTGCATCCATCACTCTCAAATCCAAATATATTTTAAGCATGACTATTTTTTGACGTAAAGGAGCTTATAATTAATTGTTCTAGTAATATCAGTGGATAGCATTGACTGGCTCAATATATCAATATGCTCATAAAAACTACTACACTGTGCCAATTTCTGAATCAAAATATCTAATCACGATACGCACTGATTTCTGTGTAGATATATCAATAACTTTATAAACTAATACACGAAATTTTGTTTGTTATAATTTCCCAACTAGCATTTTATATAATCACTCAATATTGTCCCTCTATAGTGCTGTTAACTACCACTTTTGTTATCACAACACATCCCAATCTTGGTCTATACACCCTTTTGGGGAATTATTATGAGTGAATGAAACGTTCCATTTTGATGACAGTAACGTTATTGTCACTATTATTATCACCATGAAGTGATTAATTTTAGTTGATATCACGTTACAAGGATGTGATTAACACGTTTAAAGATAGTGATTTTCATTGTAAAAAAATCACTATACATACAAAAAATATGATAACAATACGTGTAATGTAAAGAGATAGTAATACGCAAGTGATATTTCTACGGAAATGTATAACACTAATTGGTTTTAATCTTCTGTTATGAAAGGTATGCATTAGGGAATTCTAATTGAATATTTACCCAAATGCTTTATAAGGCCTTCAAATTTTACTGATGAAATAATATGTTTTAAATCGAAAAATAACAAGGCGCCTCAAAAATAAGTTATTATTAGTAAATATTTGAGAAAATCTTAAATTTAAATTTTTTATCTCGACGTTTTTTCAGCCAAAGTAATGTTAGGATTAACTTAAAAGTACCTCCAAGAACTTTTTCTTTGCTATTTTTCGTTGCTATTTTCAATGTTATAAACGCCTTACATTATGAAATAAAAGAAATATTTTCGAAGAAATATTTGTATCCAATATGGTGGAAATGATTTCAAGAAAAATATGGCCGCTTTTGAAAGAATTTCACTATGCAGTTCTCCATACTTCATTTTAGTGATACTAACGGACTAATCATCTAATCAAAAATTATTTTCCGACTATAGTGATAATATCGTGATTTTTACTACGAATTTCCCCATACCATTCCTCCAACCGATCAAAGGTCATTACACTTTGGTGGCCGAGAACGATCCGAAAGAGCAGGATTGATGTGACGCCTGGACGACAGCTAAAAAATTCAAAAGGCTTAATTATAACACATTAATGCCTACAACTTTCATATTTTTATCTAGCCTTCTATACATACATACATTCAATCCATCCATCCTTTCCTCGCAACTATTCACTCACCCATTTAGCCTGAGTGTCTTCCATACATATATAACTAACAAAGCCTAAAAAAAATGAAATAATTTAATAAAACGACATTTTGTAGACAAAAATTACATCACTGTACGTAATTAAAGAATAGTAAAGTATAGTGTAGTATGATTAAAACATCACAACAAAGAAATAATGAAACATTTTTAAGCGGCGACTCGCAGTTTTCGATCGTGTAGTTTTTGCCAAAGCATAAAGTATCATAAAACTTTTTGAGAGAAAGCACTTTGCAATTTGCGAGATTGGGTAGTAATATAACGATTCGGTACAAACTTTTCGTGATGAGAAGATGCTATTAGGTAAAACAGAGCCCAAGAGATTTTTCGTCACGGACAAAAATATACACAAAGACATACATTGGAAAAACAATAAAATTCTTCTCGCACACTTCCTGAAAAATGAAATTGTTTGCTTTGCAATTAACTAAACTGAATAAAAGTTCGCAATTAGCCCTCACGTTGTCCTGAGGTAAAAAAAAAAAACAGATCGCCAAACATGAAACACACAAAATCCACTGAAATGAAATAAAGGCAACCTCGGTTAATTGACCCTTTTCAGATTCAGCTGAAGCGGATGTCGAATTTTAAAATTAATCTCTATACCCACAGTCCGATGAACCACCACCCCATCATCACTTCTGTTACAATTCGTTTCTATTTCACTGAAATTATTCATTTTATCTCGGACGGGACTGCTCCCTTTCTCATCCTAATCAGTGCGCAGTTTATACTAGATATAGTGGGGTTAGTCTACTCCAGTCCAACCCACCATATCTTTTTTGGGCAATGAGTTCGCAACAGAAAGATTCCGCTGATTTGCGGAAATTTAATTTCACTGTTCATGAATTCAAAACTTTTTTTATGGTCCACAAAATGAAATGAGCAAAAGAATTGCTGGGTGTAGATATAATAGCGAAATATAGAAAGAATTTTGGTAGAAAGTTGACAAACTTTTAATCTTCATGAATTCCCAATTGAAATACTGTCGCTGTGATAGATGGAGAAATATCAGGGTTTCAAAACCAACAGAATATCAGGGATATCCGTACTCTCCTACTTTATTCTACTTTCGTAACGTACAACATACAACTGGGAATAAATATTAATATTTCGTCTGATTGAAGAATCCAACTTCTTTCAAAGAGAAGCTCTTTATGTTCACTGTGAGAAGGAGAATATACAGATCCCGGCAAAGCAAAGGATTGATTTTCGAATCGTGCATTCGTAACTTTCCAAGAAGGAAGCGATATTGAAATAGTTACTCTTTTTGAAGGTTATTACTCGTCATTTACTGAATTTTCTATTACATGTTATAGTCGTTTCTAAGTGTAGATATTATCCTATAAATATATAATCAAATCCCACCTACAAATTATTCTTACCTTTAGAAGTTTCGGAATAATGTGACTGCATGAGCGAATAGATACAAAATAATATCAACTATATATATGAATAATTAAAAAGATTTCTCTTTTGAATTTTTTACCGGGTTGAACTTAATTTTGTTCAAGAAAGAATTTTTTGGGATTCTCCGGTATATAGCAAAAGCTAAAAAATGTTCTAATTTGTTATTTCATCACACAACTCATTAATTTTTGGTGACAAGTTTCAAGTCTTGGTTTGACTCATCAACAGGTCCCAAATAGCGAAATTGGGTGGTTTGAAAAACAAATGAAAAAATGAAAAAAAGAAGAAAGAAATGAAAAGTTTGAGAAAAATAGAAAAAACAATTTTTTTATTTATTAAAAAAATGTAAAATTTTTTTTTAAAGAAGCAGATTCATTCGAAGCGAATCGAACCTGTATACGCCACGTAGTGGGCTGAAAAATAAAGAAGAAAAGGAAGAAGAGGAAGCGTTTCGTGCCAGCAGAAAACCTTCCACTCATCGGTGCAGCTTGGTTTTCTGCATGCTGCAGACGCTTGAAAATAGATCAAACTGATCTCTTCTCATATAAACTCAGAATAAATTCTGGGTGTGAATTACATGAGGAAAAAACCCTCCTATACAAGCCCAGGAGGAAAAATAAATAAAAAGATTTCTCTTTTGGATTTTTTACCGGGTTAAACTTAATTTTGTTCAAGAAAGAATATATATATATATACCGGAGAATCCCAAAAAATTCTTTCTTGCAGTTTCGGGCCATTCGAATCTTTGATGCCCTTTTAAAATACACTATAATTTCATATAATAATCAAGATACAGTGACATATTACGCATGGTTCAAACTTCACTTTTCGAATAATCCTTATGTCATAAATCCGACTTATTCAATACGATTTGATTCCATAGGCACACATAATGGTGAACGGAGTTTTTTTTCCAAATATTATCATTGCTCATCATAAGCCGTTGCGGTTAAGATCATTTATGTTGAGACACAGGTACCTAATGTCTCGAATCCCAACGCAATACATCAATATATTGTCCTATGCAATATAATGATGTATGTGGGATGTAACCCTGAAACATAAAATTAAGTCATTTCATTCCAATTAAAATTTAATTAAAATTGATCCTTCCATATTATAATAAAATGCATAAATCAGGCACAGCATCATCTTCTTTTTCGTATGTACACTGTGTCACTGTACATACATATATCACATAATTCCAATCTAATTGTATGTACATACGTATAGTATACAATAATTCTCGCCCTCTTAAAATGAATATCTTAACTGCATGTCGGATTTTAATTTTTCTTGATGTACCTACTTGCATTGCATCTACTAGCCTTCAATGTCCTGAGAAAGCAATAAAACAATAAAAAAAAGCTTTTTAAAGTTTTCACGGGTACCTGTGGGCAGATATCACGAAATTCGAGGAGTTCTTTTTTGAACCGGTTGATGAGTAAAGTCAGAAATTTCGCGCATTTTAAAGAAAATATTGTGACAATAGGTTTTGAATCGAATTTCCAAATTATAAAATATTATTAAGAGTGTTCTGAGGATTAATGAGATAATGAGGCAGACAATTTGCGAATTATAAAGAACATCAGTAAACCAGTGTTGAGTTTAAAGGAAATATTGTGACAACCTGGTGAGAAGTCAATGGTCTAATTATAAAAGAATATTAAACTTCTGACGATATATAAGGTATTGTAAAATTTAATTTATGTGGCAACCAGTTGTGACTACAGTGAAATAAAAACATATAGGTACTTATAAACTTTAATTTTTTTTTTCTGATAAAAACCCCAAATCAATACAGTTTTAAAGGTTGAGTGCTTTCCACACCGAGCACGGCACTCCGACCATAACATTTTTTTTATATTTTTTGATTTTTGTAAATTTTAATGGAATAAATAATATTCTTCATAGTTATTGCTCTCCTCGAAGCTTTCCAAATTGCTGGCAAGTTTTTGATGTGCGGCATTACCTTTCCAGACATACTTTTCATGTACGCTGAAAAGGAAAAAACAAAACCACAAAGAATCATGCCTTTTAAATAAATAAAAGACGAAACTTACACAATAAAATGATTTATTCCCGGACAGGAATACAATCAGCCATCAGCGACAAAAACACAAGCCTCTAAACATTTGAGAGTATATACCTAAAGTGAAACGAAAACGTGAACTTTACGAACAGCGTTTTAACTAATAGACCCAAGGCCCTATATTACATGAACACTATAATCAGAGAGTCACAAAAACGTATTGAAAACGTACCTCCCTGTCGGAATTTGAGTACTTACACCTAAAGTGAAACGATAACGTTAATTTTGCGAACAGCTTTAACATTACAATCACAGCGAAACAAATAAGTTTTGAAAACGTACCATTGGATTTATTGAGCTGTGTCATTAAAGCTGACAGCTATTTTCTTTTATTTTAATTTGTATGTGACTCTTAGAATGACAAAACGCCGGGTTAATTTTATTTATTAAAATTTTGAGTGGCAACAAATTTGAGTAGGTATACTTACATTATTACTATTGCACTTTTGTTAGTTTACTAAGCTATTTTGTACTCTATCGATAATTCTAATTATCTATGTCCTACTACTAACGTAGCGTAAGCTGAAGTTCTTTAATAAACGCTTTCATATTTTATTCTTATTAAGGTTTGTGATGCTATTTTTACAAAATAAATTTAAAATAGAAAAATTTCCGGTTTTCTTCAAAAGTCATTCACTTCAATACAAAACGTTTCGTAAACTTCACGTAATTTTCCTTTCGAAAACGAAATATTTTAGAGCACAGTTTGCGAAATGTAAGCTGTGGTCTTTTGAGTCCGCAGAACAGGACAGAACAAAAAATACACAAAAGAACACCTCATACAGTACAGTACAAATAGTTCGTTTCAATCGACAGAACAATTTGTTCTCCTTACAGTATATGGGTGTTGTGGAACTAGGTACACAAAAGATCCCAGATATAATGTCAACTATAACTACACTGACAGTCTACGTTTTTCAGTTCCTTTTCTCTTTGGCCTAATGATTCTTTTCTATTTCGCATTCACAACCACCAAAGCGTTTCTTTTGCGTCAGGCGCGGATCTAGCATTGAAATTAGGGGGGGGGGGGTCATCTTACAAATTAAATCGAGCAAAAAAAAAAACAACAACATCCAACACCGTAAGTCGGTTCGCATAGCCACCGCAGTACTGCAGTACTTGGAACTAGGAAATCCGCATTAAGCGGTGTGGATGATGTGCCATTTTTTAGTATACTTTTTTTTACAAAAACTAATTTTTTTAATAGAATAGGGTCCAAACTGCAGGAGTCATTCAAGCCCAACATTTCTCAGTTTTACACACTGGCAAATATAATATGGACTGCTCGATATGCTATTTCACGCGGGTACAATTTTTTGTGTCAAAAATAGTTCATACGTGCGTCGGAGCCAACATTGAAAAATCCATTGGCGGAAAGTTGAAAAGTGAAACTTTTCGAATTTCTATTAACCCATATAATTAATTTAAAAACATTTATTTCGACAAACCCACTTATTTATTTATTGTTTACAGCCCTTTCTCAGTTCGCAAGTTATATAGAAAAGTGACCCAACTCAAAAAATGCAACACATTGTGGGTGAGTTAGGACTAAGTTAAGTTAGGGCTCTGATGTGGTAGTGAGGGAGTCTGTATCGTGGCTTGGGAAGTGTTTCTCTTGGATCACCCAAAGTTGAGGTCCGAAACTCAAATTCCGAGAAAAACCTATACACATACATCACATGCATGCAATAGCATTCATTGAAATAAATTTTTATTTTTTTAAGTTATGAAATAAACATTTTTTTTTTAAGTTGAATTATATAAATAAAAAAAGTATAAAATAAAAAATATATTTTTTTCAAATAACTCAATTAATTAAATATTTTTTCATGACACCCCCCCCCCCCCCCCCCCCCGGCAACTGTTTTGCGTACACTTCTATGTAAGCATGTTAAAATTTTTATTACTTTTTTGTTTCGCCTTCCTTAAAGGGAAATAACTGACAAACGTCAGATGTCATGCTCCCCTCTTTCAACTAAATTAAGGAGTCGGCAAAGCAGAACTACCGCAAAGCAGCTATGAGTGCGAAAGGATCCACATTAGAAACTTTCGAAATGATCCACATAATTAAGTATTTTTATACCAGATGAAATCTATAGGGTATACTAAGTTTGTCACTCCGTTTGTAACACCTCGAAATAATGATGGTAGAGCAAAATAGATTGGACACCCACGCATAATATTAGAAGTTATTTTGATTTTTTCATGTCCGTCCGTCTGTGCGCACGTTAACTCGAGAACGCATATACTTAGAGAAATGAAAATTTGTACCCGGACTTAAAAAAAAAATAGAATTAAGTTCGAAAATGAGACAAATCAGGCAACTTCTTCATGGAGTTGCCATACAAAAAATTCGGTTTCTCCACTATATATTTGGACAGTGCCTGACACCACGTTGACATAGAGTCCTGAAATTTGGAACATGGTGTTCTTCTAGTAACAACAAATAAAATTTCAAAAACGGACTAAATCGGGCAACCCATATTTGGTGTTACCATATAAAAATTTAGGTTTTTTACATATACTGTGAAAACGATCAGTCCTAGACATTTGTATTGTACTAAAAACTTCTTCAGAATACGAAATCCTATCAGATTGGACATAATAATTTCTTCTGTCCGACGAACCGTTCTAGAAATATATGCGAAAAACCAGTTCAAAAATTAAACTTGCATAGATCGGTAACCATACGAAATTTTATGCGGGCATTCATCTAAGGCAGTGATTCTCAACCTTTTTTTTTGTTGCGGTACACTTTTAACAATTTCAAAATTTGGCGGCACACTAATAATAAAATAACTTCAAAAGAATTTTAATTACCTATAATACACTGTGTAAAATAATTTATGGTAATAATTTTTAATGTAAAATAAAATAATATGTACTACAAAGACAACAGAATGTTTATTGAGTGATTAATTTGAAATTAATTATAAGAATACATTTAGCGCGAAATTTGAGCTTGATGAATGAAATTCATTGCCATACGCAACAACGGGAATAATCACCTAATTTGAAAAGTGCAATGAGAAATCTTGCCACAATATAATTCATACTTACTTTTTATAAAAAGTATTTATATGGGCAATTGGGTGACCTCTATCATCGAACTGCACGGGTAAGCGATCAGAGATAACCACACTGATGAGACCTCTCCGATCGCAGGATCGAAAAGTTCGATATTCGTTAGGTTTAAATTTAACTGCAATTAATTCGGCTATTTCATAAGAAGCTATTTCAGCTTTTTCAGACACACTAAATTGTTTTTCAAAAACGTTTACTTATTTGAATTTTGCAGATAAAGATTTTTGAAAATAGCTTTTGTCTTTTGATATAAGTGAAGGATGGTTAGCCAGCACGTGACGTTGGAGTTTGCTCGAAATTATAGCACTATTTGATAATTTACAACCACATACCAGACACTCGGTAACAACTGTATCCTTTTCTAATGTAAATCCAAATTTAAAGAAATCATTATATTTCCGATGAACATTATATATTTTTGAGGAGGAAACATTTTTACTCGTACTGGGCGTGGGGCCATCTGCATGATTGCTAACATCATCATTATTTTCATCGTTAAGCTTTCTCCTTTTTAACCATTTATCCATTTCAGAAGGTTCTTTTAAAATTAAAATAATAATGTTGTCAAAAAATTATTAAAAAAGACGAATCATATAAATTTACTTTGCATACGATTTGTAAATTTGACAACACAATACTGCCTAGCAAATATAGAAATTTATAAATTCAACCACAGATCCAGCCAGTAAATAGTAAACTGGAACTAGTATTTTTCTTTGGGCTTAATCCACAATTGTAGCAAAATAATATAAGCATCATAATACAGTGAAAACTTTTAGTAACGAAAGACTACTTCAACTTCGATGGTTTTCGAAGAACCGATATATTAATTCGCCCTCTGTAACGAAGTGACTCACTCGCTGCAACGAAAAAATACGCAGAACAATGTTTATTATAGGTTGCCAGATGCTCGCAAAGGTATTAACATTTTCGGGAGTAAGCGCCTATACTTCCAGGAGTAGCGGTTTTGTGAACAAGTCAGCTTCTTTTGTTTGTTGTAATTATTATTACTATTGCCTTTATAGACTACTGACTGAATCAGTGCGTAAAGGATGAGTCATATTACAAATCAGATTTTCATATCCGTTTATCGTTTCAACCAATGAAAATATTTTGCATTTAATTTTGCCCGTGCATAGGTACATATTTTGTACTCATTTCTTATAGCAAAAGGAATTGCTCGGTTCCTTAAGTTTCGTTATAGAAAGTTTTCACTGTATATAATTTAAATAATGCTCAACATAATAATATAAATCTAGCAAAAAAAGGTCGCCGGTATAACGGTACGGTAGATTCGGCTCGGCAGAATAATTGAGTCGGCATAACAAAAATGCCGACGACGCGCTGTAATGATTGCGGTATAACTCATTAGATACCTTTTTACCATCTCGTTTCGGTTTCAATAAATTTATGTATAAAACTACATACAAAATAATTTTTCTTGTTTGCATTTCGAAAATTTGGCGGCACACTTCAAGAATTTGACGGCTCACAAAAGTGTTGCGGCACAGTGGTTGAGAATCACTGATCTAGGGTATCACAAGAATTGGTCTTAGACAAATTCCAGCGTTTTTACTTGTTTTTTATTGAAATTAAATTATTTACTTTTTTATTTACAAAATGATCAATTATTGTTCTAAAAATCATTAAAACGTTATAATATTTGAAATTTTGTCAGGAATGGCCACATTTCTAAAGACTATTTCTCCTCGTTATAAATGATCCTACTTTATAGTTGCTAGGCACAGGCTGCCAATTTGAACGTAATTTCCTATTGCTACCTACGCACAGCTGCTAAGGTCAACTCACTTTTCCGTTGCTATTCGCAATTTAAAATAATTTCTTGGTGCCGTGCGCATTTTAGAATAATATTTTGATGCCGGACGCATTTCAGCCGCAATATAAGTCGAATGCTAAGGATTAGCTCCCTTTTTGCATCAAGCGCTCATGGATTGCACATCATTATAGGAATCGACTCGGCTCGTATTATTACTAATACAATAACTTTAACTTTCTTTTGAGTAGCGACTAGAATAAATATTACAAACCACAACTTTGCTTTGGGTCTCGACTGAAGTAAAATATCTTGTTCCAAGGCACGACTAGAACAAAGTATACATTAACTCTTTTCTAACGACATAAAGTCGATTCCACAATTAGATTGGTAAGTATCCTTGTATTGATATTTACTGTTTGATTACTTACAACATATTTATTTCCATTCTTAAACCACAAATTTATTTAGAATAAAGTGAACAATCAATATTCTCTGGATTTTTCGTAGAATTTAATCTTTTAGAATAAATAAGTGAACTTGTTTTTATTTGTGATATATTCGGAATTATATATATTTGAAGTTATCTCAGTAATTTGAAATTTCCTAGTAATATTTAGCCAGTTGAAGTAGTGTATTTAATTGACGCATTGTGAAATAAACCACTAAATTTCAATTTTCATCGGTTTTCTTATTTACAGTCGCCTTATTTTGTACAGTTTTGAACAGTTATCAAAGCATTTACTCGTTGCTTCGTTGTTTTTAGGGTTCCGTATCCAAAGGGGGCCAACGGGATCCTATTACCAAGCCTCCGCTGTCTATCCGTCTGTCTGTCGGCGGGCTGTATCTCATGAACTGTAATAGGTACACAGTTGATATTTTCACAGAGGTTGTTTCTATTGCCCGTATAACAACAAATAATGCAAATTAAATTAAATTAAAAATTGCAGGAAACAGGAAACGTATTCTGTGCCGTGTGCAAGTCTGACACGCACTTGGCCAGTTTTTTTTTATAGTTCTGAATATCCTGTACAATAATTTCAGAAGACATTGAGAATCCACTTTTTATCAATATTGTTTTACATAAGCTTGATATCAAAACTACATTATTCATCTTCTTCTTTCGATATTCGATTATTCGAGATACAAATTTGAAAAGAACAAAGAACGCCAATGTTAAGTGAGCTTTATGTTTCTTTTAATTGAAACATCTAAACTTTGGTTAAAACATAAAAATATTGGAGTATTTTTGAAAGGAGGAGAAAAATGTAATACCGTTGGAACGGTTCAACTATTACCAATCTACCACATTTTAAATCATTATCATAGGATGCCACCTTCAGAAGTTACAGGGTGATCTACAAAGACATACCCAAATATATTAAAGTTCCGTTATCTCGGAAACCATTAGGATTTCGCTCCAACACTTATACAATTTCTTAAAAAATATAAATCAACCATTACTGTATCCTAATAGTAGAGCAATTTCAAAGGAAGAAAAAAAACCTTGATGAATTTATTAAAGTATATACCTCCAATAAAACACGACTTTTACAGGAACCAGCAAACATGCTACCGGTATTTGTACCGTTATGTCTATTCCATATGTTCTCTCCTGTCTGACTTCATACAGAGAAGTCGCAGAGAGATCAGACAGTAAAACGAGCAAAGTTTACACTTTTTCGTGTAAAGTTTAAAGTTTATGGTTAATTACATATAAAATATGAGGCAAATATTTTCTCTTTTGGAAGCATCTTTTATAGGTGGTATGGAAACACACCATTTGTCATGTAAAGCATTTTTGATTTTTTTTGCTGGACAAGCTATCTCAATTTTGCAGACATATTGAAAGCAATAGATAGTTTGCCAGATAATATTCAGTTGTGTATTTGGATCGTCCGTAAGTCAATTGCGACACATATGCAGGTTCGGTAATTTTTAAAATTCAGATCTCAACCGCTTCAATAAAAATTAATGACAGGCTGGAATTGAAGTAAGATTTTGTCATAATGATGAAGACGATATTGAAAATATAGTCGAAGCTTTAATACCTCAGATAAATGAAGTCGAAGTTACAATTACTGAGATAATCCAACAGCACAATTTTTCACAAAAATCGAATACACGTAATGAAGATAATTTGTGGTTAGCAGCATTTATGTACCAACACGCTAAGCTTTCATGGAAGGAAACGAAAACTTGCCCGTTAATTTCCGGGAGGACACTGAACCATATGATTTCTTTCAGCTATTTATAAGTAAATCATTTGCGGAAACAGTTGCTTGTAATACCATAAATTATGCCGCTAAAAAGAAAAACAACGCCATTAGTTCTGCGTTTTGCCATCGTAGAAATGGATATATCTGTCGATGAAGCTATAACATGGTATTACGGCTGGCATCGCTGCAAACAGTTTATTAGAAATAAACTTGTAAGGTTTGGATATAAAGATTCGTAGCCGCTAGTCTCCTGGGCTATTGCTACCAATTGGATTTATATCAAGGTCGTAACCAAATGCGTGACAAAACTGTTGAGCTTGGAGAATTTGTCGTACTAAGTCTTGCTAACAAAATGAAGGCACATTTTCCCGAAATACATTTCTCCATTTATTTTGATAATTTTTTTACGGGATCTAATCTCGTAAATACGCTCAGTTTGCCGGGAAAGGAACTTTGAGGGAAACCGCTTAAAAAATATAACCATGGCTGACAAAAAAGTAATGAACAAAAATCCTAGGGGATACTATGAAAACTACATAGACAAGAAAAATTAAATTATATTGACCAGATGACAACCCGACCGTTTTCCTTTTCTAGAACTCATTTTGAGAAGATCCAGTAGGGGCAGTGCGACGGTATGTACACCCTCAAGTTCAAAGGGCTAACATAACACAGTTAGAATGTACAACTGAAATACGGAAGGAGTAGATTTGTTAGATAGTCATATTTCTAACTATCGATTAAGCGTTTGGGACAAAAGTGATACATGCCAACGGTATTATGGATGATAGATGTGGCTGCAACTAATGCCTGGACTTTAGGAAATCACTACTGTTGCAACATTAATGAGCTTGAATTGACACCGGTTAACTAAAGCACTCCCTATTCGCCACGGAAAACCACGATCCAAAAGAAAAAGTATGGCAAACCCAAACATATTATCAAAAGGGACCCACATTGCAGTGAAAGGAGAGACTCGATTACGGTGCAACCAATGTCATTTACACAATATATGTATGTATAAGACGTATTCTGAATGTAGTTTACAATAATTTATTATTTATTGAAAATAACTTATCTCTTTTTTTTTATCAACTACGTACATAATTAAGGTTAATCAGTAAATTAGACCGCCAAAGAAATATTTTTTGTTTTCGTCAAATTCAAAGAAATTGTTCTGTTTTGTTTTGCATTTCTTTGTAAATAAATAAGAGTTTATGAAAAATTGAAGATACAACAAGTTTTTTTCTTTTGTAGACAAATGGTGTGTTTGCGAACCATCAAATAGCTCCTCCATTCTGAATAATATAAACAAAAAATCGTCTTTTTATCTTTATTTAAGCTAACATTATGAAAACTAATAAGAAAAAATGAAAAATTACAAAAATCAAACCTTTGTTGCAAATGGGTTAAAAACAGACTAGGAGATCATGATTTAGATTTAGATAACTCGAAAGACGAAGATGCTTGTTATGGTGAATAAACATAAAAGTTATGACAACGAAAGTTATTGTATTATTTTAACATAAACTATTATCTTTTCCAGCTGCCAAAAGGTATAATTGCTAACGTGTATAATATGCTGCCATTGTCTCAATAAATACTTACGGTTTTATTTACGCATCCGGCACTTATCTTCTTTTATTGCAGAGGATATCCTTAGAAAAAAGACCTGTTATACTTTTCTGATCAAATTAATAAACCAACAATTAAAAAAATTCAATACATTAATTTTTAAACATTAATTTTCTCAATTTTAGTTTTCTGAATTTAACCGGCTCAATTATAAAAAGTCATCTGGTTTATATTTAAAACTCCTATCTGACTTCTTAGAAATCATCATCAAAATAAATTAGTGAATTCCGTTCAATCGGTATTCTTTGATTCTTTTCTAAGTTCTGAAGAGTCAAAACTTTTTACCTCTTTTATGCAGAGATCTTCAAGGTTCTGTTTTAAAGTCCTATTTTTCAGGATATTTATTAACAACCTACCTTATAAATTCGAGGTCATGAATTTTCACTTGGTTTAACTTAAGATTGTAAAGATTGATGTTCTTATAAGATTTGTCATTGGCTACTATAAAATCAGTTCATGTTAAACAACAGTAACTCCTAATACATAATTTTACACAGAAGCATCGTGTCTAATGTCGTTGTTGCTAAATGATTCTCATCGCTCGCTCGTGCAGTATGTGAAACATGTGGGAGTAACTATTTAATTCATTCATGAGCTGCTGCAATCACATTGAACTTACTCTGAGTAAGAGATTTACGGTAGACTTTGTTAACTCTGGTAATCGACAGACACATATTTGATGAGAAAACATTTTCACTAGACTTGTCAAAATGCCTCTTTAATTTTAATAACATAATTTTTTTCAATAGTTTATGTACGTCAGTTACCAGTTGTTGTGTTACTTGTTAATAAATATTTCAACATGAATTTCTTGTCTCCGTTCTGGAGCATTCTTGCTTTGCTTACGTTGCTTTATCAATTGCCTACTCCATTCAAAATGTGAGCATTCCCATTTCTTAACTGTTTGAATAATCTCATATTCACATTCTTACTAGGACGACACTTATTTATCGATGGTATCAAATTTATTGCAACACCTTCAACTCTACAATAAGAAATATTTATTTATTTTTACTTAGTTTTTTATCATTGATATCTCTTAATTTTAATAGTTTCTACTAATTTCAAGTTACTTATTGTAATATAGTGTTTTTTTTTATGTGACAGTATGTCGAAAATCTTGATTAAACAGAGGTCATGTCTTAAATGGGGTTCCGATGGATTAATTATTTTTTTTTAATGTCTTTTTAATCATGGGTGCACTACTATTTTCTATTTTTATCTTTCTATTAACCTGCGCAATTGAAATTTACATCCTTATGGAAATCGCAACCAATTATTATGACTTGATGAATATGGCTAAAGTAGAAACGATTTTATAATTTACAAAGCTCAATTGAATATTATTTGCGTTCCGAGCATTACTTAAGCTCTATAATTCAACTATCGTTTACGATTCAATAAAACACCTCGGCATTTTCGTTAAAACCTTAAGCTAATTATATCACATTAATAGTGTCGTTGGGGAATTCTTTAGAACTCTTCGCCACTTGTCCTTATCGGATTGTTTATATTCCAGATTGCACAGTGCTTATATTGGTGAGATTGAGATTATTACCGATTCCTTTAATATCATAAGGATATAAATTTTCGTGAATGTAATAGTCGTTTCGATTCAAAATACGTATTTCGATAACCTTACATACCCCTGCCGAAAATTAGTCTACTCATATGTCACAAGTTCAATATGGGCAATATTTTGAGTGGACATTATATTCGCAATGGAAGTGACAACGACTATTGCTTTTTTCAACTTTCAGCGTATATAAATGTATCAGATAAAATAATCTCCCTCCCGCGGTCCAATAGGATTTTATAGAATATAGCCATAGAAGATAAACTAATAACAGATGACAATGACAATGCTTCGACTTGATGGCGCACAAGCATGTAAAATTGTAAATCATCAGCGCTTCGGTCAATTAATAAAATCGACGACATTCATTTTATACACACTATATGAAACCACAGATTTCAATATATAGACTGATGACAGCTGGCAAAAAAGTGAAGCCAGGATAATGTTATTAGCTTGATAATTTATAGTAATATTTCAAGCTAATAACAAAAACTGCTTTAACACGAAAGTGGTTTTTATTAATGAAAAAAAAATCTTATAGAAGATTAAATTATGATCTTTTAAGGTTGGTATGTAGGAATGATTCATATTAGACTAAGCATTATTCAGGTATTTGGATTAGCGCATAGATACTTGAACGATATGATAATTCACCATCCAACCTGGGATGTAATAGTGGTGGCTTTTTTCTGGCTTTAGCAACTAAATTTATAATAAAGCCAAACAATGATTTAGGTATTCTGACATGGGTATTAACTAATTTGCTCCTTTATTTAGGAAATTATACTGTATTCGTCGACGACAATTTTAGAATTATTCCAATGTTATTATTTTATATTATTCCAATACCAATTCATTCCTTCAATCATCTGTTATGATGCCAAAAGAATCTTTCAGTACCTCTGCTTACCTTCGTTTTTCTGACAATCTAATGATATAATTATCGATCAAGGTCGACAATATCAATTCATTTACAGTCCGCCTGCAGGCCGTGGGCTTTTAGATCTGGACTGCAGATGAGAACTGATGTAGGACACACATTATTCAGTTTAACTGACAGTCCATACATACCTGCAGGCCATGTCTGTCAGGTCGCAGCCTGCAGGCAAACTGCAATTTCGCCACACATTATCAGTTCGTCTGAAAGTCCAACTTCATATTTCAAAGCGATAAAATAGCTGATGCAAAGAAAAAGAAGTTGTGCTTTTTGTATGTTATATTGTTTTTACTGAACAAAAAATCGACAAAAATTAAAAAAAGATTTCGGGTGAAAAATTGGCTCCTGGAATGCGAGAAATATTCGCATAAGAAAAGGTTAAGATGCAGTAACACGGATGATATGAAGAATTTTGTTCGTATGCATGACCGGTGCTTTCAAATTTTACTGAAGTTGGTTAAACCTTACAATAAAAACAAGTAAAAAAGCTAGAATTGGTTTAAGATCAATTATAAGTAATGTTCGAACCAAATTGCTTCGAATATATATTTTTTGACAGATGGCTTCTGAAGGGAAAGTATCCTGAAAGCAAAGCATCAACATTTTTAGTAAAATTAAATCTAATTTTATTTCTCTTAAGCAAAGGACATGTACGCAGCCATGTAGTTGTCATCTTCATAGCATATTGCACAAATATAACATAAAAGTATAGCCTCATTGAGCAAATTAAAATAAAATTATTATCAAAAAACAATTCCTGAAAACGGAACATATTACAACAATACCATGCTGAAATTGAGTTCTGAAAAGAAAACAAATTTAATCTAATTACAATCTTCCCTAAAAATAGGTACAACTTTTAACAAAAGCATTGTCATGTAGCATAAAATGCATGGCACAAATATAATCAGATCAAGCCGATCAATTTGCAACTCTATCATTATCATCATTTCAAGTACTATCCAACGTGATAGAGAAAATATTTTTTGCAAATATAATTCAATTTAACACAGCAGCATGAGTTGCTATAATTTCCTTGTTGCTATGCATTTTTGTTCGTTGCTAGGCAAATTTTATCGCTAGTACCGTAAGAGCACAGCTGCATTGCCAATTCTCGTAATCATGCGCCGCTGCTACTCTATCAGTGGTGTCGTGTGCAAGCAAGGGCTATATAAATGACAAGCTGACTGATCTCGATCTCTTTTTGTACTTGGCATCGCTTGGGGTAAGTTGGCTGTTTAGGGACTAACATTTATATCGGGTATCGACTGATATTTCACTTTTAACAATTAACAATCATTTCTGGTCTCGACGGAAATAAACTATCTTATTTCGGGTCTCGACTGAAGATAAGATATTTACTAACAATCATTTCTGGTCTCGACGGAAATAAACGCATCTTATTTCGGGTCTCGACTGAAGATAAGATAACACTTTAAGCCGGGTCTCGACTGACTTAAAGAATATTATCTCGGGTCTCGACTGAGATAATCTTTTACTAACAATCATTTCTGGTCTCGACGGAAATAAACGCATCGTATTTCGGGTCTCGACTGAAGATAAGATAATACTTTAAGCCGGGTCTCGACTGACTTAAAGAATATTATCTCGGGTCTCGACTGAGATTATCTTTTACTAACAATCATTTCTGGTCTCGACGGAAATAAGCGCATCTTATTTCGGGTCTCGACTGAAGATAAGATAACACTTTAAGCCGGGTCTCGACTGACTTAAAGAATATTATCTCGGGTCTCGACTGAGATAATCTTTTACTAACAATCATTTCTGGTCTCGACGGAAATAAACGCATCTTATTTCGGGTCTCGACTGAAGATAAGATAATACTTTAAGCCGGGTCTCGACTGACTTAAAGAATATTATCTCGGGTCTCGACTGAGATAATCTTTTACTAACAATCATTTCTGGTCTCGACGGAAATAAACGCATCTTATTTCGGGTCTCGACTGGAGATAAGATAATACTTTAAGCCGGGTCTCGACTGACTTAAAGAATATTATCTCGGGTCTCGACTGAGATAATCTTTTACTAACAATCATTTCTGGTCTCGACGGAAATAAACGCATCTTATTTCGGGTCTCGACTGAAGATAAGATAATACTTAAAGCCGGGTCTCGACTGACTTAAAGAATATTATCTCGGGTCTCGACTGAGATAATCTTTTACTAACAATCATTTCTGGTCTCGACGGAAATAAACGCATCTTATTTCGGGTCTCGACTGAAGATAGTATCTTACTAACATTAACACTTTATTTCTGGTCTCGACGGAAATAAAGAATTGTTCTAACCAAGAACAAAGGGCTTAACATTACCTTACAGCCAATTCCTCAAGTGTCAAGTTTTAGATCGGTGAGTACCAGTCACTTGTAACATTTTAATACTTATTCATATATCTATTTAACTATATTTTGACTTATATACACATATATATATTATACATTTCATGTGCATATCTATTTTACACATATATTTTTATTACATTTTTTGACGATCTCATATTATAACCAGCTAATAAGTGTTTTAGTGTAATACAAAAATCTCAGACCCAAATTTATCTACACAGTTTTGTCTCGACATATCTATTTCTGAAAGTCCTACATTATAAATCGGTGTCAATAAGTGTGTTTTCTAGTGTATGTTGATCTCTGACCCAACCATTTATATAATTCTCCCGTAATACAATTACTCGAGATATTTACGTTAAGCACGTGTGTCAGTGTTTTGAAGTTAAATTATTCTAACTTTTGCTCTATATTAATTATATATATTGAATATCTATTTATATATCTATTATTAACAATCCTGTGAGTGTGTTTTTCCCATACTTTTGAATCGTTGACCTGAAACCTTTTTATACATAATCTGATCTAAATAGTGGGAGATTCTAAAAACTAAGTGCAGTAGTTTCTTGAGAGTCAAAGAAAGTGAACAGTGTTGATTTGTTGTTAGGAAATAGACCACTGATCTTGATCCATATTTACCAGTGTATTCATTTCAATCAAATTTGCGTGTACGTTCTATTAACGGACAGTACAAGTAATACCTTAGATAAATGTCCACCCGTATGTGATTCATCCATCTGTGCAGGCATAATTTTTGAAGCATTTTTCGGATATATTTTGAGAACGGTTCATCAGCCAGTAAAAGTTATTATAACAAATTCCATAGAATTTCCTATTCTGATGAAGTTTTCAGTACTACAAAAACGTCTAGGATTGACCGTTTTCACAGAATACGCACAAACCCTACATTATTATATGCAACACCAAGAAGAGGTTGTCTAATTTTGCAACTATATTTACTAATTTTATAAAAAAGTCGTGTATTAACCTGCAGCTGTCTACGTTGACGCGTTATTAGGAAGTGACCAAAATTATTGTGAACAACGAAATTTTTGTATGTCAACCCCCCATTTTCGAACTTAAATTTATTTTTTTTTAAAGTCAGTGTGTAAAATTGCAACTCTCTGAGTATACGCGTTCTTGAGTTATTCTGTGCACAGATGGACAGACGGACAGATGGACGGACATGCAAAAATCAAAATAACTTTCCACATTATGGGTGGGTGTTCAATCCATTTTATTTTAGCAAAATTATCTCTGTACGCGTTGCAAACGGAATGACGAACGTAGAACACCCTATGATTTCAACCAGGATATAAAAAGAATACCAGACTAAGACGTGCTATAACCGCAGAAGAGAGACTTATCGCAACCTTGAAATTTTTAGGCACTGGATGTAGCTTGGAAGATGTAAAATTTTCAACGACGCAAGGTTTGGAAACCATTCTACCGTAGATATGTCAATACATTTATAATGCTTTGAAAAAGGATTACTCGATTTTGATTTGTTTATTACGAAATATTAATAAAGCCTGTAATAAAATCCTCCTTTTTGGCCATTTTTAAAATTTTTGTATGCTGGATTGCGGCTAAAATATTTACGCAAACACAAGTTCCAGAGGACGGCCGCGGACGACGATACAGCAACACACACTATCAGTTACTTATCAGTTTCGTTTGACTGAAGGCCTGGATATGCAGGCGGCCTGTAAGTGTATGGTAGAAATAAGCTGTCAGGCTTCTGGCCTTCAGTTCACGGCCTGCAGGCGGACTGTAAGTGAATGGGTACAATTAGTCAGAAAATTTAAAAAATGGTAGGTATTAATAACTTTAAAACTCTATGCCCACCACCTAAATTGTTGCAGTTCTTATTTTGATTCAAGGAAACTACACAGAATAGTGCGAATTTTCACAATATTTATTTATGAAATTTAACAGGAATAACATAAAATAAAAATTTGTGAAGGAAAATCTAAACATTAAAGATTTTTATACACCACAGATTTATCAATTTTTACGATTCTTACTTTCCTCATGAAATATAAAATTTATTACAGTGATAAATTACGTTTTAAATTGCAAACGGGAAACACGTAAGTACTTAAAATGTTTTCTGAATAATTTCCCTTTATTTTAGCTAATCATCGTAGTCCTAATTATGTAATATCCCGCAACATGACAGTAATTTGGGATGTTTTGCCCCTTTGCTCCCACAGTTATGCTGGCTTTAAAAATTTTGTATGGGAAAAGCCTGCAGCTAGCAGTCAAAATTATTGAAGTCTGTATATGAAACCAGAACAAACTAAAATTTCCATTCTCTTAAAAAGGAACGCAAATAATGATGGTAGGGAATAATGGATTGAACAGCAACGCACAATATTATAAGACATTTTGATTTGCATCTTCGTTTGTTTGTCTGCCAATCGTTTTGTCACTCTGTCTAGTATCTCCATCAGAATGACGACTCGTGAGTTGACTTACTATTAGTGTACTCAAATTTTGCAATCGATTATTTTATAAAATTTGTATTCATAAGTTCGAAAATGGTAAAATCAGGTGATTCCTTCGAAGAGTTGCCATATAACAATTTCGTTTTTCAAAGCAAAAAATGCACGCACAGAACACAACTAATACTTGCAGTGAGGAATTCTACTTTTACGTAATTGCCTGCAAGACTTGATTAAGAACGTGCAAAGATTTCTCTTTATTAAAAAAAGTTTGTTGTTGACAAGAGTTTCTTTTTTATCACCGAACAAATAACTAATAAAGATATTCAGCAAACATTTCGGTTGAATTTGTAGTGAAGAGCAAACGCAAATAAAAAAGTAAAATACTTCATTTGAATTTAATTTTTCAGAAAGCAAATCTTTTTCTAATAGTTTTATTTATGTTTTCTCTTCTATGAATGTGCCTCAGTATCAGAGTAACTAGAGTGTAATCGTAATTTCTTTAAATTATTTTTTTCATTTTTATACTTTTCCTCTTTTCATATTCCACTAATAATATAATTAAAATCATCTCTTATTTACTAATTTTCTGTACAAAATTATGAGAACTGTCTTGTATCTTACTTACTTAATGGATCATATAACATAGATAATATCTCAAAGTTTATTATCGTCCAACTTGTTTTAAGAATCTTTGCGTAATTTAATTATTAATTTGTAAGCCACACAACCAACTGCACGCTCTTTCTGAAACAGAAAATTTTTGGTACGATGTTAATTCCCAAAGAACAAGTAAAAGATCTCTTGCAATTTACGAATTGCAGGAAACACATCTCTGTCGCATTTCATTAAGATAAAATGCTGATTTCAAACCCCATATCTCGGCATCACTAATTGCGAAAAGGATACGCTTCGTTTGTTAATTAAGATAAAACCCTTAATTATTATATATGCATAAAAAATCTAGAAAGGAATATGCACACTTATAGACCCATTTGCAGCACGAGTAGTTGAGCCCAAACCGCACGGCTTAATCAGAGATAGGTGTAGAGAACTGAGAGCTACAGTGAAAAAGAGTTAGCACGGTTTTTTTTTTTTTTAATTTCATCATTAATGACTAGAGGAAGGCATTAAAGGATAATCTGCAATTCAATTAAGCAAATGCCTACACCAGAGAAGAACAAGTATGCCCTAGAGCCAAGCACGTTTGGTTGGTAGAAAATTTGCAGTTGTAAGAAATTCATCAAAAGACATCAAGGATAGAAAGCTCCATTCAAAGGAAAAACTAATCAGCCACCGGTTTTAGAAGGACTATAATTGAGGGATAATATAGGATTACACTAGTCGATATGTTATCCTTGAGACATGACTTATGTGACGATAACAATTAAGAAGAACCGGCTACCATTACTTTGCCCTTCATGGAAAATGCTGGAGAAAACGAAGAAAGGTATCATTACAGATGCAAATTTCAATAGGACCCAAGTGACTTGAAATCGCTTAATTATTTCGGACGACATATCCCTCTTAGTTTTATTTCTCAGGATAAGGGGATGGCATCCGGTATGAATACAAAGTAACTTGAGCAACTACGGCTCAATTTAGCAACTGGTACCAACCGCATATATGTATGTATATACCTGCATATAGACGCAAATTCATATATATTTTATCGCAATAATCCTTTTCGGAATTTAATGGCTTTAGTTTTATTGTTAAGGAAATCAGTCTTTGTTCACCACAAAGTCTTTTCAAGGGGAGTCATTAAATCCAAAGCCCGGACCTCAGATACAATATTCGACACGCCAGCTAAACTCCATAAAAATCAAACGGTTGACTACTAAGTACATCATTACCCTAACGATGCGGCATTATTTTGAGCTTTGAAGACTTATTTTGGTCTTTATTTGCCATTTTATGTTGCTGTTAATTCCAATTGTGCGAGTGACAGGATTCTCTTTAATTTTCCTCCATACACCAAGATGGCAGCTCTCTGCCCGCCTCACTGCCACCCCTTCCGAACTGACTTTGAAATTATCGTACTTTACGGAGTTTTGTGGCAGACCCTTTTGGATTCCTGGATGTCATCTAATTTTGGAACGCCGCTGGTGCTAATTTTTCTGTCCTTTTAGGCGTTGATTGTTCAAATCAATTGGGCGGTTAAAATGGGAGAACGGAAAGGTTCGCCCGCCGTTTTAAGCTTTCTTTCGAATGAAATGGTCCATTTCAGTGTTCACCCATAGGACATTTTATTCCACTTGACTTACCAGCAAATTCCATTCAATATGAATTTAAAGATATCAGATTCAAGTTTGACTTCCGTTTTTCTTACTTGGAAAAAGTTCCTCATGTTTCTTTAAGGCTTTCACAACGGTTAGAAGAATGTTGATGCGGGCAGACAATAGAAAGTTAAAAGAGGAAATTTAGCTCCGGAAAAAAAGAAAATATTCTTTTCAAACATTTTTACCAAACTTTTCTACTTTTAGTAGTAGATTTAACAAATGCAAATTTACTTTTGTGATTGTAAGCAAAAGAGTATACAAATTTGAAAGCCTTTATCATGCTAGGTATTTCAAATCAAAGGCGTCAAATCTAGAATGACTGCTTTTATCTAGAACAACAAAAAGTTACTTGCGTGGACGGCAGCGATTTAGATCTTTTTTAAAATATTTCAAAGTCAAACCTCTTTCAGAAAAATAATAAGGATGCTTAAACAAGTTTTTTTTGTCACAATTTTAGAAGTTCTTCTCGAAAATATTTTCAGATTATTTGAAAAAAACTTTAAAGGAAATCTACCAAGCGTAAATAGAAAGAGATATCGTAATGAATGTCATATTTATCCTGATGATGGTATACCCTCATTTCATAGATTATATTAACAGCTCCCTACGTTTCATTCACTATCCATAATAGTCCTTATATGCTCTTATTTCTATCAGTGGAATAGCCAGCCCACGCAACTTTGTAATATTTGTGTGATGCAAATACTTGTGTGATGCAGAGAAAATAAATGTTAAAATGACAAAGTCGACGTTTTAGATGCACTCGACAGGTGTACAGCTCAAAATAATGTCTGAGTTTAAGGAAGCATATGTAAATATATTGGGGAATAAGTCGTCGTTTTTTTTTCGTGAAAACGAATTTTTTAGCTTATAAGTATAGTACAGAACATGTCTTTTAATGTATTGACCATAGCGGTAAAACGACACGTCCATGTCGGCAAAATGACACGTCTTTTGAGGCTATCCTAGAATAGACCTAATTTTTCGCACCTTTATATCAATGTTACTGCTTCTCAGTCAGCCCATGAGTTATCTATCTTAAAAAGTTGTAACAGGGGGTAGTGTAGGTCTTCCCATTTGAGCATTTTCAAGTAGGTTTTCATGCATCAAAATCACTTTGTCGTGCCTCCTCGTATTGCGACCGTTTTTCCTTCAATGCTCGGGTCAAACGCATCAATTATAGTCAACAGCGTTCTCCGGTGATGGTTTCGTTGGGTTTGAGGAGCTCATAAGTCACTATGCCAAACCCATTGTCTATTAAATACGGCGGTTGGGGTAGGACTTCTCATTTGAGCGTTTCCAAGTAGGTTGTCATGAAGCAAAATCCCTTTGTCATGCCTCTCTCGTATTGTGACCGTTTTTCCTTTAATGCTCGGCTCAAACATGTCAATTGTAGTCAACGGCATTCTCCGCTGATGGTTTCGTTAGATTTGAGCAGCTGATGAGTTTTATCAGCTGATCCCATCATATGTACAGGACGAGCTTGGAACCATGCATAATCCACTTTCACGTCGATAACACCATAAACACCAAATACAACAACGAAAATTACGGGCACAACAACAGCGGCCGCGCCCCAAGAAGCAGTATCAAAAGTCAGAGCTGGAACTGTGCGCGAAGCAACAATTACAGCTGCAGCAATAACATCTACAACAGCCTCCCGGCAGCAGGAGGGACAGCAGCAATCGCTGCAGCTACAACAACCGCAGTTACAACGGCAACTACTGGATCATCAACCCTTACATTCTAGTGCACAGGAAATAGAATCTGTTGCTTCGTCTTAGCCTTTGGTTGCGGACAGTGCCCCCACCAACGATACCATGCCTGTAGTTGGAGCTGTTGTTACGTTACGGCCAGCCAGGCTTCCGTAATGTGCTTTCGTCTCTAGAGAATATCCTGACAGCAATGAAAAGGAGATTATTACACACATTTCATCACGTGTCGGTGCTCCGAACTCTTTGATTACCTGCAAAAAATTAAATACTCGACAGGATCGTGACAAACGCTCATTTTCTGCGTCCTTCAGGATTCTATTTCCGGAAAATCAATTTCAGGCGGTGCTTTTTCCAGATATATGGCCCTGCAATTTCATTGTGCGTGAATTAATACCTAAGGGACGTACTGGATCTTCTATTATGGATTAAAGCTTGTTCGCGAAATCTACGTCTACCACGCCAATGTAACCGGTCTATGCTCCAAGAGGAATCGCCTTTTTACAAGTTCGACGAATTCCTGTTTGGACGTGGTCTCCTTGACCGAGACATGGTTGTGTGGTAATATCGCAGATGAACAGCTTTTTAGTCCCGAGTTCTTGCTGTTTCGCCGTGACAGCTATCATCTATCTCTGGATGCTCCTGTTGAAGGTGGAGTGCTTTGCGCTATCCGTCGCGACCTTCCATGCGTGTTGGTCGACTTTGTTGATTCCGGCGATCTTGAGTTTTTAAGTGTGGCTCTCAGACTTTCACACGAAATCGTATATATTGCTACAGTTTACATCCCTCCATGCTCATCTGCTGAGATATTTCACTTATTGGCTTCACGTATCGACAGGCTTACTGAAGTTTTGCTTCCTGCCGACAAATTATTGCTTTTTGATGATTTTAACTTGCCTAATGTGAGCTGAATACACTCTCTGGACGATGAGGGCTTACTGCCCTCCTTTTTGGCGAAAATCTCTTGACCTTGTATTTTCGTCCGATCCCAATGGTACTCTCGTTAAGCTAAACAACACTGAACTCCTATACTTCCTGAAACAAGTCATCATATGGCAATACATATAGTTTTGGTTTCTAATCCTGTAACTTTATTATCTAATGCTTCTAGTAACTATTGTTATGACAATAAAAAACTGATTTTAATAAAATCAATGAATGGCTATTCGCTTCCTGGACCAGTGCTCTGGGGGAGCGTGACATTGATAAAGCTGTGACCTCGTTTTGTGACAATCCATTTCTTTGTTTTACTCACTGTGTACCACTTGTTAATTCGAATCGTATTTCGCATTGTAAACCGTAGATTAATGGCTCTCTGACGCATCTTAAAAATTTGGGGAATAAAGCTTGGAGGAGGTTCTGTTCCTCAAGGAGCGATGCTGATTATGTGACTTATTCTAATTTGAGATGAAAAAATTTTAATAAGAATTGAAAATACGAAAGAAATCGATTACATATATAATATTACTTAGTGAGACTATCATGAGCACATTCTTAATAATGTGGTGAAATATAAGAGTGATTGAATTTGAGACAATACAAAATTTGATACACCTGTAGATAATTTTAAGCAATATGGACCTTAATTATGTGTTTCATATAAAATAGTACTGGACGAAAACTAAGCCACACGTAATAATAAGCAATAAATTGGGGAAAACTTAATTAATTCCAACACTCAGCAAAAAAAAAAAAGAAGCAATCGTAAAGTATTTACCAAGCTGTTGTAAAATCTCGATCTAAAACTTCTAATCTATAAGTTTGCTTCGTAATTTCCTTTGGTAAAAATTACGAATATTCCGTACATACATATGTACATATTCTATAAGCAGATTTTGTTCAGTTTCAATTTCGTAGTTAATCTCTGCATCAGTCAGTTTGCTACCAATTGCGTACATTTCAAAGCAGAACATGATCGTTCATTGCTGACTTATCTAATATTCCAAAGTTAAAGTAATAATGGTACATACTGCACAATTTATGAAAAGCATAATCATATAATGTTTTTTCTTCTTGAAAAATTTTGAGATTTCTTCAAGATCCCAACACTCCTCTCGACACTTTTCGATATGGGAAAAGAGCATTCTTTCTATTATATGAGTGAAGGTATTTCCAATCAGGAAAAAATTATATGAAAGCGATTTAAGCTCCTTTATATTGAATTTGTGCAGATCTTTAATACATAAGAAGATTTTCACGAAAATGATACCAGAAATATTTCCTTATTTATATTTCATAACTCGTCACTTGTCTTTTCAGCCATTCTTTCATTTTCATTTAATTCTGTAACGATTCCTCATTCCTTACAGTAAAATGAGAAACATAAATTTCTTCTCTAAAATCAGAGATCTGGTAAAGCTACAATATAAAGGCGTGTTCTTACTTTTATTTATAGAACGTCAAGCTAAATATTGATTCCATATTTTCGCTACTTATGAAAATTGTAATACAATTTTTCCTCCACTAAATACTCCATTATATTTAAAACATTTCTGATGAAGGAAAAAATATCTTTCAAGTTAATTTTCTGTTAAAATATTGCGCAATTAGAAAATTTATTTAATACACAGAAAACAAAGTCTACTTTCCTCAAATGGGCGAATAGCGGTAGCTGCTGCCATACGTGCATGTAATCTGTAACCATCTCACTACATTTCGCAAATTTTTTATTATTTTATCTTATTCAACTATCAAAAATAACGCGTTTTGTTCTGTCATAACTTAGGTTCTGAAGTTGTACCACCAGTTGTGAATCGAGCTGTAAACCTTTCTCTTTCTGTTTCAGCATGAATACTTCTTTAACTTCTGGATATCGCAGGAGTTCTTTTATTAGTATTATACTTACATAAGTTTTTGATCCCGAAAGCATAGTAAAAATTGGTCCCACAAAAAATAGAAAATCGTTCAGTCGTAACCCCCGGACCCGCAATATACAAGCCATGAAACACTACTTGAATGCGAGGATACCGGACCCGTTAGCGGCCAACATAATACACTTCTTGCTTTATTTTTTGCTGGTGTTTTTCGAATAAAAGTACATTGGATTTCGTTCAAACACCATAATTTCCATAAATTTGTTGTGCACGCTATACTATTAGAAAGAAATTTTTTGCAAATTAACGGCAAAATTTTTAAATTTTTTTTAAAAATTTCTTTTTAAATCGACACTTCGTTAGAGAAATTTTCAAGGAGTGCTAATTTGGTAGGGTTAATAAATAACCCCATTTTCTTTAAATCAAATAATTGCAGAAAAACTGAATCTGATATTAATTTCCCCGTCTATGATGATTTTCCCAACATACTACTTTTCATTAAATACCACGGTTTCTGTAAGCTTTAGATCATAAAAAAATGAAAACATTTTGCTTGTACTGAAAATACCTTTATGATATAATTTTAAGTTTTTGAGAATAACTTAAGGCTAAAAAAGAATATACTTGATAAATATAAAAAATCTTGCTTCAAAATTCGCCCTACAAAATAGAACATAACTTTCACTTTCATGGTGAATACTTATATCACAAAAGTTCTCTAAAATTTCCCTTCATTTTACATTTAATTATCGATCGCCCCCCGCTGTATCCACTCTTGCCAAAATGAATTATTACAAATCCTAGCAAATAATATCATATTATTCTTTAATCTTTATTATGAAGAACAAGAATACCAATGTCATTTCATTATGTTTACCTCGCATAATAAAATATTATATTTCGCTCTCGCATAGCTGCATAGTAGCTTTCAAATAGGGCTTCTGCTAAATAGTTTGCATAACTATTTCAAAGCAGGTATAATGCAGTTCGGAGACAATGTCCTAAGCAAAACTCGCAACTATGCAATGGTTTTCACTCGGAACCAAACTGGTTTTCACATGCTTGCATGAACCTGGATATATCCGCCAATTTGGTTGAAAAATTGTTGTAAGCGCGGGGAGCTGTTTGAGTCATTTTCGAATGGTTCGAAAAAATTACAAGTGGCTCGGAATAGTTCTCCGAGCTATTCTACAACATCTTATTGCTACTTACTTGTGAACCCAATTTAAAGTGTTGACACAACGAGTGTTAAAATATAGTCTAATTTTGTTGTCTTATATGGCCAAAACAACTCAATTGACTACGCTATAAGTCCAAAAGTTAGTTGCGTTTTTTCTAAAGACGATATATTGATGACGGTTGTTGGCAACATTAATGTACTTCATTTTCAAGGTCATACTAATGTTTTCGATATGATATCTGCGTGATTTGTTTCTTGTGTTGTAAAATGTATAATCCCATCATTACCAATTTGGAGCAATATACGATGACAACGCAATTTCGCGTCAGGCGATCGCAAAAAGGAATAGGCGGATATCGCAGATGATTACTGGCACGAAGGCCATCAACTTCGCTAAATAATGACAATGTTAATAGCGTTAATGAATTGATTCGTAACATAGTGAAATCACAGTGGGGAAGATCGCGAATGTATTGGAATTTATTGAAGTGCGAACACTATCGCTGAGCTTCTGCAATTTCGAAAATTTGTTGCTCGGTGTGCATTTTGCTATAGTTGATAGTGTAACGTTCTCACGATGTATCTAACTGTACCTTACCGAAATGGGGGGGGGGAGTCTGTGAAGCGCAATGCTGGACAAGGTGAAAACTGTATAAGATGAAAGCATGCATACTTCATGGAAGAAATTTGTTGCCGGTCCGACATTGGCTAACTTGATACCACACGGTTAGAGGAGCCCTGGATAACAAGGATTTAACCACCTCAACCTGGGATGGCCCCTTTATGGGACCATCGTGGTGGCTGTAGTGTTGGGCGCCGTGACCCTAGATCGTCAGGGATTCGAAAGATCTCGCTTCTACCACTAAGTTGATGTCATCTCATGCTCTATTGGCACACTGGAACTCGTTGTTACGCACATGAGGACGTTGATTGTCGATAACACTCCCAGCATGAAGATGCCGTGAGATTAAGCCATACTTGGCAGGTGCTCACGTAAATTAATAGCGAACTTTCTGTACCTTACCAATTTGAATAAGATCATCCATCACACACAAACAGTAATACTTTAATTATAACTCGATAACTTGTTTTTATTTGTTCTTCTTTACATAAATATGTATATGTACTTGTCGATAACTTGCTTTTTTTTAAAACTTTTTCCTATAAAATAATTATTTATCACTAACCGGTATTACTTCTTGTCTCGATCCAAATTTTATAAACTTACTCACTAGATCAAACTCAACCGACTCACTTACTAACTGCTAACTGAAACTTAACACAGCTCCAAGTTTATTACACACATATGTATATCATAAAAAAAATTCTTATTCTACAAATATAAACAAATTGCTACACATCGTCATCACCTCATTAATTTATTTTTTAATTAAACAAAAAATTAATTAATCATCATTTTCCATATTTCACTTTGAGCCACTTCTGGTACCGATATGTTGTGCACATTTGAGCCGACTTACATTCTGCAAACTTATTAATGCAGGTCAGATTTATTATGTCACAACAAGTGAAATAGTGTTTCATGGCTTCGTAATGTTGTGATGATGACTATGTAAGCAAGACCGTAACAACAGCATAACACAAGGAGCAAACTGTTATCGCGTTTTGGATCATTATCACAGGAAAATAAATTAATTGGACCGTATTGTGACTTGGCTCAAGATCTGCGTTTACCCTCTCACGAGAAACGAAACGTAAATCACTCGAGTTGAAAAATCAGCATTCTTCGCATAAAAAAAAATTTCGGACATTTTCCTCTACCGGAAAGGATATGCTGATCCTGGCAATCAAGGCCAGGAAAACTGACAAAGTGCAAAATGTTTTTGCCTGCAAATGAGATATGGAACGCATCATGAACAGAGAGAAATTCACGTGGGAGGTATGCAATACTCTCCCTGTAGAGACAGATGGCGCTGTTGTCGAGACGTAGAAAACTACCTGACACCGCGTAGATGTGGAAAGCTGACATTTGATATGCGGCATTTTCATAAAAATTTAAAACACATGTTCAAAAATGGACTAAATCGGGCAACTGCTTCGTAGGGTTGCCATACAAATATTTCGTTTTTTAGTATATATTTGGAAACTGTCTGACAACGAGTGTACTTAAAGTGCTGAAATTTGGTACGCGGTATTTTCATAGTAATAGCAAAAACAAACAGACTAAATGGGGTAACCCCTTCTTAGTGTTGCCATACAAAAGTTTGGTTTTGCACTATATATTTGGAAAATGTCTGAGAATGCGTCGAAGTGTATAGCTCAAATTGTATGCACGGTGTTCTCTAAAAAAAATGTAAGTTTAGGTTCAAAAATGGGAGAGATCGTGAAATCCCCTTTTGGTATTGCCACACAAAGCTGTAGCTTTTTTTGTATATATTTGGAAACTGCCTGAGAACGCGTTGACGTGGAGAGTTCAAATTTTGTACGAGGAATTTTTTAAAAAAAATTTAATTTAAGTTCAAAAATGGGACAAATCGGGCAACTCCTTCGTGGGTTGCCATACAAAAAATTTGGTACGTGATGTTTTCATAGCAATGATAAATAACATTGCAAAAGTGGACTAAATCTGGCTACGCCTTCTTAGTGTTGCTACAGAAAACTTTTGTTTTTCACCATATACTTGGTAGCTGCCTGAGATGGCGTGGAGGTGGAGGGCTCACATTTTGCGCACGACGTTTTCATAAATAAATACAGTTCAAAAATGGGCCCAATTTGGCAACTCCTTCGTAGGGTTGCCATGCAAAAATTTCGTGTTTTACTATGTATTTGGGCACTACTTAAGAAGCGTCGACGTAGAGAGCAACACTGTCCAACACATATGAATGTATGCACGAACAGTCATGAACACACACACACACAAACATACAGACCTCAACCCAGCAAACAAATTGAATCGAAAATAACTCGAAAGTAACTTGCCATGGGCAAGCATAACCCTCGAAAACGATATTGCCAAATGCTCGTTTGTAATTTAGGCGGCGGACTAAACGGACATACGAAAGTAAGTTAAAAAAGGCAATTTATAAGTAATTCGCATATTCCTTACCAAAAGCAAGTATATATATTTTATATACTTGCCAAATGCGAGGGTTGAGTAAATTACTTTTAATTTACCAATTTAAACTTATTTTTAATTTGTCTGGATTGACATTTTTAATTCATAAGGGCAATCTTTTCCACAATATCTTATTTTTATTTTTCTTCTTTTAATTACGATTGTGTTTTTGGACATAAAATAAACAAACAGAAAGAAAACTTGCATAAAGCTTATGTTTTCTACGTTCTTTCCATTTCTTGAATTGATTTTCCACGAGGCTTGCTAAAGGCGAGAAATAGGCAATAGTTGAAAGAGAAGCAATCATATACACACTTTATTGCAATAATGCTGTCCCTGTTTCACAACTATTGCTCATTCCTTACTTTTGGCAAAACCTCGCCAAATTGCTTGCTGGGAAGTGAGACCGTAGAGTACGGAATCGAGCGATCGAGTCAGGTCCCCCCCCCCCCCATCAAGGTATCTATATTATCGCCGAGAATCGCCGACGGGCTCCCCCTAGTTATTATAGAGAAAAGTAGTTCTTGAATTGTACTTTCAAATAAAAAGGCTCGCCATATATGCCATTGTTTACTTTTAAAGGGAGTGGAACTAACATTTCTGCTCTGCGACGTAAATCTTGATTTAGAAAATATGTTAATTGGCTCCTATTGGCTTAAGGAAATATGGTCCTCAAATAAATAAGTACACTTCTTTTTCAGTTCTTGATTAATTCAATTGGTTTGGATAAATATAGTTGAATATAATCGGAGTAAATTTGCAAGTCATAATTAAGAAACACCATGCATGAATGCGAAAAACAAGATATAGTTCCTAAAAGAGGATCGCTTTTAGACTCCTGTATATATTCCAATATTACCTCGCATTCATGTCTTACGGTAAGTAAATGTAAAGGCTCATATTAAATACTTCTGGCACAATTTGTATGGGCTTCATAACTTTTAAGGCTACAAAAAAAATATTAGTCTTGTTGCAAATAGCAGTGGCTTGTTTCTCTGTAGCATTCTAAGACAATGCTCACGAAATATAATGTATTTCGATCTTTACACCCAAAAAATAAACACTATCGTTGCGAAGATTATTTTGGCGAAGACTGATCAATGAGTTATCTCACAGACTACCACAAACACGGTAAATACTGGTTATATTTTTTATTTGCGGACATGAAATTGCACTGTAATCTGAAGAGCTAGCTCTAGATACATTTTCCAGCCTTCGTTGACATATGGACATTTATGTGAATAGCTTATCGGGAATTTACATTATGGTGAAATTACGGATACGATGTAAATCTCAAGCCAGTCAGATTTTCGTCGTCGACCAGTTTAATAACAATATAGCAAGCACGTCCTCACACATTGTATTATGTACCTATATGGAGGGAGCATTTCCTAATACATATATAGAGCTTTAAGCATATAATATATATATGTATGCCAAGCTAAACCACTAACCAGGGACTGTGCTCACAGTGCTCATCAAGCAGCCTATCTAACCGTGGCGGGCCATGTTTGCAATTAAATCATGAGTTGAAGCTGGAAATGGCTTCTATCTGTACTGCCTCCATCATAATATAACAATCTAGGCACGAATACAATACAGACACGACTGATAAGCTCCTATCAACAAAAGCTCTGCATTAATAAACATGTCCAGAAATGCCAGCTCTGATTGTAATCGATTTCCATTTGTAATAAATTTAGCGAGCGGTAGAGACTTGTTCTGATTCCCAAGCTCTTCATTTCTGGATGTGGCAGTCTTGTCCGCATGATACTGGTAGGCAATAAGAACAGTCAGGATATCATCCATGCTAGAGGCTGAAAACGCCGAAACGATAATATGTGGGGCGGAAGTTAGGAAGGAAGGAGTATTCGTCCTTCAGAATAATTCAACGAAATAAAAGTTCTGGGATGAAGCCAAAACATCATCAGTACTTAAGTATATGGAGCTTTGTGGTCTTAATGAGTTCTTTTGTATTCCTAGAGTTTTCCGGATCTGGAGGAACAGGCTTGTTTGGGAAAATAGTTGTTTTGCGATTTCATGTTGTTTGAAATACGACAACATTTTGAAAAAGTAGTTAAGGATAATTTAGTTACTTATTCTAGGATTCGAACGTAAATTGCTTAAAACATCATCCTTAAATTGGTTCTTAACGAGCAAATATTTAAGGCCACAATTCGAATCTTTCGTTTTAATTGAATAATTGGCGTGGGTTCACAGTTTAAAGGGCGAAAAAGTTGAAGCAAAAAAATGAAACCTAATAATTATGCGAAAAATTACATTCAAGAAAATTTTGGTTCCGGCTCTCATAATAGAAAATATTTCCGGACAGGTGTTGTGATTTGAAGTTTAGCACATGCCCTTGTGAACTTCATGCGTAGGTTTCTTTTATCATTATTGCGCTAAAGTCTATATACAAGTCTATAGACATCATTCATCATGTTTTACCATGTGCTGTGCGATACACTAAAAAGGATTCTCTAGGTTACGACTCCATTAGATTCAATTCAATCCAATTTAAATCAGTAAAATAAGATTAAGGAAAAATAAAGAAAAACTAAGTTAAACGCTAATAATAATATAAGAATAAAGAAAAATTCAAAACTAAGAAACGGATGGATACATTCAGTAATAAAAAAAATTAAAATTTACTCTTATACAAACAATTAATAAACCAAATAGATTACAGATTTCTCAAGCTCAGCGGACGTATGCCTAATTCTCGTCCAATAAATGTTGAAAATAAAGCCTGTTAAATATAATGGCTGATCCTGTTTAGTTGTAAGTTCACAGGAAGAGAATTGGTATATGAACAAAGTAGGAACGATGGCTCAATACTGTACGGTAGCGGGAATCAAAATATGCACGTGTCTGCTGGAACACAAGAATCTGATTGTTAGAACATTGCAAAGATACGCACGCGGATTGGTGTAAACGAGCCTATGAAGGAAAACTCGTACTTTATGCATAAGATACAATGAGAAAAATATCAGAAAGAAAGCCTTTTGGTTTAGAATGTTATTGAAAGGTTCTTTTATGATGTTCAAAATAAATATGACGATGATAGTTTTGTTATTGCTTTACTGATTTAAAAAATGCCATAAAAATTATTGAAGCGTAGTATCTAGCAGTGTTGGGGAAAATGCAATCGGATTGATGATTAATGATTACGATTACAAAATGTAATCTGTAATGATGATTACAGATTGATAATATTAATCAGAAAAGTAATCATATTTGGCAATTATTGATTGATCAATCGTAACCGTAACACGATTACATTTTTTGATTACAAAATTGCAAGAGTTTTAAAATTGTAGTTAAAAGAAAACAAAAATTGTTGTATTTCTATTCCGAAATCGGTAGTGGCACATAAACTACTGTTTATAAGTACATATCTGTAGTGGGATGATAATTGAATATCTGATATCTGTGGATTGGTAAGCGATATTATTAGCAAGGGATATTATTAGAAAGGGAAAATTTCATATACGGTTTTGTTATTAGAGTTAGAATCTTTTTATGATATCAGAAACAATACTGTACCGTTTTGTTAGGTAGTAGTTAGTAAATCTAATCTGTCATTCCCACTGTTGTTGTCATGTCAGTAATATTTAGGCATTGCAGCGCTTCGAGCATGCTTTTAACTGGTGTATATATGCTGCATTTCAGAATAACTCACATTGCCTTATTCTACACAGTTGCATTCTGCCCTTGTATTCATTCTAACTAGCATATGACAATGTGGAGCAATATGAAAAGTGTGGCAGAATCAAGCGTTAAAAGGCATTATTGATATTTCCGTGCTCAACGACTTTCTTATACGACCCGGAAATCTAATCTTTTTCGCTATCTGTTTTCACACATAATCAAGATCCTCGAATTTAAGTTGATGATCAGATATGTGCGAGTCTCTATCAATCGAAGCAGTTACATTCCTTCTACGGACTCCAATTAATACATAATTCAACAGTGCCTCCGAGTTTTCTACAATAAAAGTTTTTACGATCACAGATTGTTTGTTTTCTTAGAACTAAATTTTAAATCTCTTGAAAAGTTTCATTTGTAATAGAAAAAAATATAATCATGTAATCATGATTACGATTACATTTTCCTAAGATTACTCTATGTAGTTTATGGGTAATCAAGATTGATGTCTAATCATGATTGATGTAATCGTGATTGATTTGATCATGATTATTAATCTGATTACAAATGTAGTTGATTACGCCCAACACTGGTATCTAGTAATGTAACTATAAGTAGCTTTTTATTTCCAATATAGATATGAATGTAGCATTTATGTATATTACATTTAAATATGTAATATTTAGCAATCAATTTTAATGCTATAATAAAAATATCATATGTAACCTTTAAGAAATTAATCTTATTAGTAATACATATGTACATCTGCCTGAATTTAGTAATACTAACTTTGTAATAATATAAAATATTTACAATTACGTTTTCCTGGCTATGAATGACTTGTTCTTTTGTAATGTTTATTTCAATTTTTATTAGTAAATATGTTTTTTATGACAAACATTTAACATTTAACGTTTGAAAAAAAAGTATTTTGTTATTTAGTAGGTACTTATTTCCTTCATTTCTTATTTCTTATAATAATACGGATTTATTAAGAATAAATACTTTTTAAATTCAGGTATCTTGAGAATATATGACCCGGGTTGAATAAGTTAAACACGTATTGTGTTATTCATCCGATATATTTCGGTTATGGATTTTGACCATTCTCAAGGAGCTAGATGTAAAATACAATAACATTAATAATACTTATAATGCGTCATATCAAAATATTACCTTAGGAACATCACTACATATTTAGTATGTTTTTAGATCTTTGTGTCGAGGCTATCTTTAGCCTTTTGTCTTAAAGTTAGATTTAGAATAAAAACATGAAAAACGAGTAAACTGGGCAAACACTTGTGATAATTAATATCTAAAAACTGTTAAAACATGCAAATAATAAATTATGTAGAAATGGACTGCACTATTTCTTAAAGCTAAGGTGACTAGCAATTTTTGTGTTGTCTGAGAGTGTGAATTATACTTTTGTACTGAGAATTGATGTACAGTTTTTCCACTTTGAGTTCGTGGTGCTGGGCTTTCTAACGTGTATATATAGACCTTCTATGTTCTTTCGTTTTGTCCAGGATTGGTCTTTGTTAAGTATGGTAGGGTTGTCATAGTTAAAATTATGCTTATTCTTGATGGCATGTGCTAAGCATGCTGTATTATAATTGTGCTCCCGCATGCGTGTTTTGATATCCCTCCCCGTCTCCCGGTGTAGATCTTGTTACAATTGGTGGTGTTGCATTTCATTTCGTATATTGCACCTATTATAGGTTTTCCAATCTTGGTTTTAGTATCTGTGAATAATACCTGTCTCAGTTTGTTTTGCGTTTATATTCCTAGAGAGATGTTTCAGCTATTATTATTTAGAAATTGGATGATTTTGTCGGTTATTGGTGGTACATATGTGAGTTTTTTGTATCTAGTGACATGTGCGGGCTGATTATCGTCGCGATTCTCTAATCTATTGTTATTGAAGGTATGTTTGGTATTTTTGATGATCTTAGATATTCTATGGGTAATCATTTGAAGCCAGTATAGTGCTTATAGTTTAATCCATAGTGAGACCCTTTGCAGAACATACTTTATGAGTTACCAAATTTCAAATTTATTTATACTGTCGCTTGGCAAGCTGAGCTTTGGAGTATTTATACCCCTGATAAAAGAACTCACGTTCTGCTCATATGTCAAGAACAAAATGTTATGATCCGATCCATTATACTTGGAGGGTTAAGCTGATTGAAAAGCTTAACAGAACCTTTATCTGTAGTATGAAACAAATCAAGTAATGAAGGATTTTACACACCTCAAAACGTGGGAAGGACATTTACTTGTTTCAAATCAAGACACTGGATCAGGTGAATGCGATTTTCAGAAATCGAGTTATTTTGCAACAAATTCACATTAAAATCATCTTCGATAATTACTTTATTATATCGATGAATGATTGGGGCAATTCTATCTTCGAAATCAAAGGTATTATTTAGAAAGGAGCAATTTGGAGGGCAGTAAACTGCTACTAAAGCGCATTTATCAAAGCTAGATTGAATTTCAACGCATATAAACACAAAGTGCTCACATGTTGAAGAGTATGGAATGGAAGATTTAAAGCACTTTCTAATATAGTATACTGCCATACCACCAGCAATGTGATTTTTCCTATTGTTACGATGTGGGAAATAAGCTGGAATGTCCACCAAACGAGACGGAATATCCCGATTCAACCATGTCTCAGAAACCAGTATAACAACAATATTGTTACGCGCCACAAAGTGATACAAGCGACATCTATTGGAAATGGAAACAACTTTAGGTTAGTGACATCATAGTAAACTGGGTTTGGAGAATGGAATATTCAGGAAGGTTCTAGGATAATTCGTAGAGTATAAATACGGCGCTGCTCACATCCAGGAGGCGAGTATTATTTCAGACAGCGAAGCGAACGAAGTAAACAATTTGGATTGCGATAATTAGAAGTACAGTACTAGCGATAAATAAAGAGCTGATTTGATAATTATTTGTGAATTTGTGAGAGTAAACAGTAAAGTTAAATAAAGAAAGAACTTGTTAATTATATCTGAAATATTGTGTTTAAATAACGAACCAAGTCCACGCTCGTAACAATATTTTACTTCACAAATATTCATACCAACTCATCAATCTTTGAGCAAATGCTACAGTCAGTCCCGGCGCTCTGGAACAAAACACACCTAACCATGGCTCCCACTTGGTCCATCTTAATATAGCATTCGCAGATTTATTTAAACCAAGAGCAAATAAGTTTCACTCAAGAGCAAATAACATAAACCCAAGCACAAATAAGTTTAACCTAAGCACAAATAAGTTTAACCCAAGCACAAATAAGTTTAACTCAAGAGCAAATAAGTTTAAACCTAAATTCTCAATAAGACATTTTAATACAAAAACCTTCAATTTCAATTCAAATCAACATTTTGTTATTAAAAACAACTTCTTCAAGCATTGATATTAATATGAAACACATTATAAAAGATGAGATAGATAAAATTTCTGAACAAATGGTAAGGGATGAGTAAAACCATATTCATTCCGTAATTGACGCAGTCAGTCGGTGTAACTTGTTGCAGGCTATCTTCAATAACTGGAAGAATATTATGCTCTCTACTTACATGACCTAAAACTGGTCGTGAGTACACCTTCATTTTAGAGAACGATTGTTCTATTGGGTTGAGCATAGGAGAAGTGCGTCGAAGATAAAGCATCGCGAACCTGCTGCGTTCGATCTTAGACTAATTTTAACTTGCTTCTTAGTTTTGTTTGAATTTCAATAGATTACGATTTACATCTCTTTCTATACTCCACTAATATTGCTTGGTGGTTCTACATCTTGGGCAGCTTGGGTTGTCATTCATCAGAACTGGCTGCGCTAAAATATCTGTCACTCCTCATGTTAATGAATTAAAGAAAATTGTATATAAAACTACTTTAAATCTGCAATCGACACTGTTGATTCAAATAAACTGAGCACTGCGACGAGTGATGCAATCTGCACATACTAATTGAAACTTGCATCACTCCATTTCTTAGCGATAAGGTTTTACTGTTATTTATTCTGACATTTTTTGGTTTCGCGCTGCTTTATCTACTGCGAATTTTGCTCTAAGATTTTTGCCAATATTTGAAGATTAATATTGTTTGTAATGACAAAATGAAATAATAAAATGTTGATTTGAATTGAAATTGAAGGTTTTTGTATTAAAATGTCTTAGCGAGAATTAAGGATATATTTATTTACTCTTGGGTTCAACTTATTTGTGCTTGGGTTAAAGTATTTTGCACTTGGGTTAAACTTATTTGCTCTTGGGTTAAACTTATTTGGTCTTGGTTTAAATAAATATGCGAATGCTATATATAAAAATCCAGTGTCACGATGTTTGTACACGTTAATCTCCGAAACCGCCCAACCGATTCCAATGGAATTTTGTGAATGTGTTTGGTTGGTTCCAGCTAGGAATATAGGATAGTTTTGGACACGATAGATGACGGTGTTGTCGGGATCTAAAAAACTGCCTGAGAACGCGTCGACGTGGAAAGCTGAAATTCTGTACCCGGAGTTTTAATAAAATTTGCAAATACGTGTTCAAAAATTGATTAAATCGCGCAATTCCTTCGTTGGGTTGCCATACAAATTTTAATTTTTTAGTATATATTTAGACACTGCCTTAGAACGAGTAAACGTAGAGAGCTGAAATTTGGTACGTGGTGTTTTCATAGCATATCATAGTTGCCATACAAAATTTTGGTTTTTCAATATATATTTGGAAACGGTCTACGTGGAGAGCTCAAATTTTGTACACTGCGTTTTTAAAAAAAAAATGTAAATTTAGTTTCAAAAAATAGGCAAATCGGGCAACTACTTCGTAGGGTACCCATACAAAACCTTCGTTTTTAACTATATATTTTGGTACTGCATGAGAACTCGTCGACGTGCAGAATCAAAATTTAGTACTTGGTGTTTTCATATCAATAGTAAATAAAATTACAAAATGCCCTGAACCAGGGAACATCTTCGTGATGTTGCCATACAAAACATTGGTTTTTCACTATATATTTGGAAACTGTCCGTGAACGCATCGACTTGGAGAGCTAAAATTTTGTACACGGGGTTTTCATGAGAACTGCAAATACAAGTTCAAAAATAGACCAAATCGGCGACCGCTTTTTGGTGTTGCCATACAAAAGTTCAAGTTTTCACTATATATTTGGACACTACCTCACGCGTCGATGTAGAGAGCTGACATTTTGTACACGGGATTTTCTTAAAGGAAAATTTAAATTAAGTTCAGAAATGGGACCAATCAGGCAACTCCTTCTTAGGGTTGCCATGCAAAAAATTTGCTACGTGATGTTTTCATAGAAAAGGTAAATAAAATTTCAAAAATGGGCGAAATGGGGTTACCCCTTTTTGCCTGAGAAGGCTTCGAGGTGGAGAGCACATATTTTGTACACGAGTTTTCATAAAAATTTCATATATAGTTCGAAAGTGGGACCAATCGGGCAACTCCTTCGTAGGGTTGCCATACCAAAATCTCGAGTTTTATTATAAATTTGGGCACTGCATGAGAACCCGTCGACGTAGAGAGTTACACGCTCTCACACAAAAGAATGCATGCATGCACACACACATACACACACAGAGGGTGAAAGTGTATAGTACGGGATCTCGCAATCGAGTCAGATAATAGCTTAGATATTACTTAGCTTTAACAAACCCTACCCGACCCCCACCTTTCTAGGTATCTATATTATCGCCGGGCAACGCCGACGGGCTCCGGCTAGTATTATATAAATAAATTGTAAATTCAATTTTTATTTATTTTTCCCGGACAGGAATCGAACCCACACTTGTTAGAAATTCGTCTATTCTCCATCTGCGACCGATTCTATAATAAATAATAACAGGGTCAGCAGCGTGCATTGAAGAGGCAGGCATCTAGTAGTGTTTGAAATTCTTTTATTCAGATGCACAAGGTTATTATCACTTTTTGGACAAACGTAAATAAAACCATCTCGAGTCCGTATGGTATGCAACTTATGTATGGAGCGCAAGGCAAGCGTCCTGCTTCATTAAATATGCAATGATTGATACGTGTAAGGCTATCGCGAATGTATATTAAACTATTAGGCGCCAGCATTTATTTGATTTAGCTTTAATTGTCACATGCTGACAACGATTTGTAAAATAAGCCGCTCTCACGTTGTGACAAGAACTGTAGTATTATGGAAGAATTTTTATTTGATTCCTTTACAAATGACATATTGCTTTTGAGTCTACAAGTATCGGTGTTAGGTGTAAGGTGTCACCGTATGTGTTAAGAGAGAAGCAATACACTTGAAAATGTTACGTGTATTTTCATTTTACTATTTTGGTTTACCATTGATTACTATAACATTTAAGCGTCGTAGCCGTTGGGATTCCATGAGGTGCTCTAAATAAGAGAAAAATTTATGCTCAAACGCTTCGTTTCTCATTGTTAAGGCGAAGGCCCAATGAACGCGTCGCATCCGGCGCGTTTCCCGCCTTATTCGCGGCAGATGCGTGCAGGTTTTGGGCAAGACCAAATAGACGCGTTAAGTTGGTACGCTTAAGATTTATTTAGAAAAAAAATTGATAGAAAGGCTTTAGTTATTAATTAAAAGTGGAATAATGGATACATTAAAGTAATTAGATGTGGCAGTTCTTGCATTTTCAGCTTACGAAGCATATAAACAGTTTAAAATCAATCAAAAGAACTGTCAAAGCGTCTGCCGTGCGTTAAAATTAGAATATTTCTCTGCTTTCCCGTCGAATCCGGCAAGCGCAGCAGCCATTTGGCCAGCACTAACTTAAGGAATATTCTATTGAACTGTCAAACCGACGAGACGCCTGCCACGTTCACTGGGCTTTCATCATTGATAGTTGGCTTCCTTGCTAATCGGTGTTAACACATTTTCAATCTCGGATGAGATATCCTCCTTAAATTCTTTGAATTTTTCAGTACGCAGGTTACTGAGACGAATCATCAATGTTTTTTTCCATTGCATCCAAGGAAGAATCATGCATGGATGGAGAAGTTGATGCCGAAAGGAATTTAGAAGCGACATTTCTTGCTTCACCTCTTGTTAGAGCTAGAGTGTTACTCGATGGTCGTCTGTGCTCACTCGTTGAACTGTTTTTAAATTTGCTGTTTGTATTGAAGTTTTTACCGTTCATTATACAGAAGGATGATAAGTGTTTGTATTGTGTATTGAATATATGAACAACAAGTATATGTATATAGCGCCACCAGTAAATTTCACTAGCGGACGACCCAAAATCGCGAATAAATAGCACACGAAACGCAACCCTAAATCGGATAACCGGGAGCTCTGGTACAATGCTTTTACTCAGTAGCAAGAGTCATACTCATCATAGATGTATATTTACTGGACATATATCGATTGGATCAACCGCTGCCTGTTCGGCAAATTTTTGTACCGTTTTGAGAAAGAATGATGTTAAACTAATCGATTTAGTGGAAAAGCTCTTTGTGGAACCGAAAAATCTTTGAAAAAAAGAAATTTCATTACAAAAAGAGGGCGTTTCATATAAGCATGACCCGTATAATCGTCAGTACGGCTTGGTTCCTGCCTGCCGTATACGCCAAAGCAAACAGCCAAGCTGACCTCCAAAGAATTTATACTTTTATTAAAAGTTTTGTTTTTTTAAATTTGTAAAAGGGAAGGTAAACTGATTTATTTATTACGATATAAATTTTAAATAAAATAAAAAGATTACTCTTTTTGTAATTTTTGTATATTACATCGCTTTTTTATATTTTCTTCAGTTTTTATCATGCTACGTGGAAAAATGTTGTCAATGGAAGAAAGATATCATGACATCGGACTCATATCATGATAGCAGACTTTCCTTGAGGCAAATTTCAGACAAACTTAATCGCTCGATAACAATTATCCATAGATTTTTGCGATTAGGTGAGAAATATGGAAGCATTACATCACGACATAAAAAGTTTGATTTTCCGCGTTGTTCGCAAGCAGAAACTCTGCTTCCCAAATTGTAAAAAGCCTGGATATCCCGGTTAGAGCTCGAGGTGTGCAGCAAATTCTAAAAGCAGACGATAACATGGTTTTCAAAAAAGCTGCAAAAAACCACCTCCTACCGCATCGCACAGGGAAGTCAGATTAAAATTTGCTAAGATGCATATGAGTTGGACGATTAAATGGAATAAAGTCATCTTTAGTGATGAGAACAAATTTAACCTTGATGGTCCTGATGGTTTCTCGCATTAGTGCAGTGCGTGGAGTCAATCAGATCGGACGTTGCCTTTGTAGATCAAATAATCTAAACATATATCCAACCAATTAATTTAAGTCAAGTGATAGTGTTGTGCTAATCATTTTCAAACTAATCAATTCGTTAATTATTTAAATTCCGACGCGACCGTTAAATTAATAAATAAACAAAATAAATTTTATCCGCCAAGTGAAGGGCTCTTCTATGCCCTATCAACATTCTATAAGCCAGCAGCACGGTAACGTTTCCTTTCCTTCTCTTCATCTGTGATCAGTGCAAATGCATTAGCACTTGTCACTGATCAGCAATCCGGGTGCACTCAGCTGTGGTCATTGAACTGCACAGTCTGAGGTATTGAAAGCAGCAATAGGGATAACACTATTGTTGTTTTTTTTTTACCTCGCTGAGTCGTTGACTGCTGCTGGTGGCGCCCAAATTTTTGTGTTGTTGTGTGTCGCTTTTTTTTTTGCTTTTTGCCTTCAGTATGCAGAATTTCATTTTAGATTTCTGCAACATTCGCGGATTAAGAGCAAATCGGTTTTCGGTGTACTGCCACCTTAACTCAAAAAATCCGGCAATTCTAGCGCTAAGTGAATCCAAGGTCGTTTCTGATGCTGATATTAATCAGTATCACGTCCCTGGATACAGCTTCGTGCCTCTTTTTTCTCAGCAGAGAGGGATCGCAGTATATATTCGGAATGATGTGGCCTTTACTATTCTTCAAGATTTTCCTTCTGCTAATCCAGAGTTTAATTATATCTGGATTAGGTTCAAACTTCACAAGCACATCATATACTTCTGTTTCCTTTATCGCAGCCCAAATATGTCTGATGACGACACGGTATCCGTATTTGACAATATCTCCAACAATATTGATCATTTGTATTCTGTTTCCCCCTCTTCCGAAATCGTCCTGGCAGGCGATTTTAATGTTCATAATATACCGTGGCTCAAACATTCTTCTACCACAAGTCCTGCGGGCCGTTTCGTTGAACTCTTAGGTGAATCATTTAATTTGCAACAGCTAGTGGATGCACCAACGCGAATTCCTGATGCAGCTGGAGATAAAGCTAATTTACTCGACTTGTTTCTAACATCTCATCCTGACAAATATTCCATTTCAGTCGGTTCCCCTCTTGGAAATTCAGACCATTGTTTAATCACGGCTCAATTTACCACCTCAAACCTGTGCCGCCCAACTGCTCCACCTACAAGTAGGCTTCTTTGGCACTATAAGAATGCTGATTGGGAAAGTCTCAATAAGTATCTTAAAGAAATTGATTGGTCGGTCTGTTTTGCTTCAAGGGATGTTGATGAATGCACATTACAATTTAGTAACATACTAAATCTTGGCATGCGTGAATACATTCCGTATTCTTACAGCAGGTCTCAACAACAGTATGATGGCTCCTGGTTTAACGATAAGTGCAACCAAGCTATAAAAGCGAAAGAGTCTGCTTTTCGCGCCTATCAATTGCATCCATGTCCGGAAATGAACCAAGTCTACAAGACTGCTCACAACACCTGCAAGTCCATTATCCAGAGAGAAAAAATTATTTTTGACCAGAATAATAGACAAAGAATCTTGACAAGCCGCAAAGGTAGCAAAGGTTTCTGGTCCCTGGTCAAAACCATCAGGAACAATTTCACCAGTTCCTCTATACCTTCACTACTTAATAATGGTGAAGTGATTGTTGACTCCCTGGATAAAGCTAATATTTTAGTTGCTAGATTCGCTTCAAATTCTCGTCTTCCACCAACTTCACAAACACCTGTTTTGCATCGCCCGTGTGAATGTGTACAAGAGCCAATACACGTTCGTACGAGGGATGTGTTCAGGGTCCTTAAGGGGATCAACGTCTCCAAAGCCGCAGGTCCTGATGGTTTTTCGCCCCTGTTAATTAAAAGCTGCGCCTCATCCTTGGCTAAACCTCTGCGCAAACTCTTCTACTTGTCTTATTCGACAGGAAAATTTCCAACTGCTTGGAAGCTAGCTCACGTTCAGCCTATTCCTAAGAAAGGAGAGGGTAGCGATCCCTCAAATTATCGACCAATTGCCATCACTTCGATTCTTTCAAAGGTTTTTGAATCTATCATTAACTCAAAATTAATGAAGTATCTGGAAACTAATCTTCTCATCAACGATCGCCAATATGGCTTCCGAGCTGGACGCTCATCTGGAGACTTGCTGACCTTTCTTACGGAACGTTGGAACCGTAGTCTTCACAATTTTGGTGAGTCTAACATCGTTGCTCTAGATATTTCAAAAGCCTTTGATAGAGTCTGGCATCCAGCCCTTTTAGCCAAACTTAAAGCACTTGGTCTCTCCCCTCCTCTTCTATTATGGATTGAAAGTTTCCTATCTAGTCGCCAAATACGTGTTGTATTAGATGGCATTACATCTGAACCGCATCCCATAAATGCTGGTGTGCCTCAAGGCTCTGTTATCTCTCCAACTCTCTTTTTAGTTTTCATTAATGATCTGCTTTCCCTTACTTTCAATCCCATCCATAGTTTCGCAGATGACCGTACTCTTGATTTCGCTTACTCCTTTGACACTCTTGCGGAATCCAGGGGGAATGCCGCATGTGTTAAACGAGATTGCATGACTAGATCATTGAATAACGATCTTAACAGTATCCTCGCTTGGGGCAAAGCGAATCGCGTCGAATTCAATGCATCTAAGACTCAAAGCTGTCTCATCTCATTAAAACAAGATCATAACTTAACCACACCCGTTTCTTTTGATGGAGCATTAATTTCTGATTCACCGTCACTAAGCATTCTTGGCATTAATATTTCCAGTAAGTTAAACTGGACAGATCACATCTTCTCTGTTACCAAAGAAGCATCGAAATGTCTTGGATTTCTGAAAAGGTGTAAGAAATATTTCAGCCCGTCAAATCTAGCGCTCCTCTACAAGTCCTACATTAGACCTAGAATGGAATACAACTCCCATATATGGGCCGGGGCTGGTCGCAGAGCCTTAGCTTCATTGGATATTGTCCAAAAGAGAGCCTTCAAGCTATTGTCAAGATATTGTCCAAAAGAGAGCCTTCAAGCTCATTTTGGCGATTTGGCAATAACTTGTCATATCGACTCACTCGAGCACCGCCGCAATTTTGGATGCCTTTCGCTCCTTTATCGCTATATGCATGGTCAATGTTCTGATGAAATATCTAGTCTAATCCCTTGTAGAATGATTCCTGCACGCAATACTCGCGCTGCAAACCGTGCACATCCTTTAACCCTGCAAATTACTTTCGGCCATACAGTAAAATTCCGAGATGCTTTTTTATCCCGAACAGTGCGAATGTGGAATAGCTTACTATCTTCTGTTTTTCCTCCGGCATACAATCTGCGGAAGTTTAAGGGCGACACACATCGGCACCTCCGCCACTCTCCTCACATCCCCTAATCCTTTCCCTATCTCCTTCCTGCCATGCTGTGCTTTGCATCATAGGGTATCCCCTGAGCTTGGCTTAATAAAAAAAAAAAAAAAAAAAAAAAAAAAAATGAGAGACTGCAAGCAGAATTTAAAATGAGCAGAAATTTTGGCGGAGACAGTGTGATGATCTGGGGTGGATTTTCTGCTAACGGCAAAACAGAAATTGCTTGGGTACCACCAAGGATGATTGCTGAAATCTATAGAGAAATGTTAGAAGTAATGTTGGCGGAAAAGGCGGAGGAATTGTGTCGTAAAAATTTTGTATATCAGCAGGATAATGCTGCTGTTGAGATCTGTGAAAGAATGGCTTGCGGCTTTGAACATTGCTGGTTTGAACTAGCCTGCAAGAAGTTCTGACTTAAACCCCATAGGAAACTTATTGGTGATTACTGCCTGGCATGTTTACGGGAATGGAAAGCAATACAACACCGTTCAGGCATTGAAAATTGCCATTAAATCAGCTGGGGGCCTCAATATTAACAGAGATATTGAAAAAGCTCATAAATTCAAAGCCTTGCCGAATTTATGAGGTCATTAATAGAAATGGAGGCGTCTTACATTATTAGCATTCAATATTCCTATGACTTATTTAATATTTTAGTCAGTTTGAAAATTTTTATGCCGTGCTTTTATGGGAATTTCGCTCCTAATTTGTTCATTTTTTTGTTTTGAAGCTGTCATTTCTAGATTACCGTAACCTTAAGATTAATTTGGATTCAAATAAATGAAATAAAATATTTTCTATGAAATTATATACTTCTCGTAATTTTTTTCCTAAACCTATAACAAAAATACTAGAGAATATTCACTGTTTTTATGGGAAGCATATATTTGTATATAAATATAAGATCTTCCAACAAAGAACTTCACTTGTTGTCTATCGTTCAGTAATTGTATTTTATTTCGACAGCTTAAACAAGTACGATGTAAGATTTGAGCACTCTGTCACCATCAGTTAACCTGAAAGTGTATGTAGAAGAACTTTTGCTCTATAGCCATCAAATACGAGCCTACATTGAAATAAAATTGGGCACCGTATAAACAAAAAACCACCTAACTAATAGACTTTAAATTGGCAGATTACTTTTCACGCTACTTTGTTCATTAATATCGTAATCGCTCTAATTACGGAAAAAACAATTATCTATTCACTTTTTCTATCGAGATCAGCAGCCGGGTCGTATGACTAAGATATATTTCTAACTCAACTTTCCGCCAGCTACGGGGGCATCTAGCTTTAGCTCCATATCTTTCCTGCCTCTCCTATTTCTGCCACGCTGAATAGTTGTAGTTATCATCCTGCTTAACAATTGTAAGTCATTAGCTTTTTTTGTAACCAGCAATAATCATAAATAGGAAAATGGATCCCTCTGACGCCCAAGCTCTCCCCCTTTATCAGTCTTTGTAATCACTGATTACTTATTATCAGAACCGAGAGGAGTTCCTCTGCACACGATCATAGTTCCAGAGTGAATTCAAGTCTCATTAAAATGAAATGCAATAAATATCACACAGTTGACACTGCCTTTTTATGGTGTATTTGCTTCGAATTTATGTTAAAGTTTACGTCAAGCACAGGATTATCAGAGTGCCGGAATGTGTCACCCACTCGCAGGAAGTAAATTATATCTACCTTATTTAATGTCTTTCGATGATTGCTAAAATCTAATACCTTTCAACATACTACAGCTCCAAAGGTGAGCATGGGTTGAAAGTCATTTGTATATCCAAATGACATCCGAGGCCTTAGAACCCACTCCTTTTCTGTTGGTCTTCAACACATTGCGAAAACTCTGCAAAGCTTTGTTCGCTCTGTCTTCCAAATGTGGTTTACAGCTCAGTTTTTTTCTTCTACCATAATTTCTAGATGTTTAGGAAAAGTTAACTTAGGTTAAGTTAAGTTAACTTATTAGGTTTAGGCTTCTCCTTTAGTTCCAGCCGGGTGGAGTCAATAGACAGCAGTCTCATTTCCCTTTCATCTGTGAAAAGACAGAAATCGGTTTTCAATGAGCACCGGCTCGAAACTATATGTTAATAAAATTATGAGGACATTCATGTAGTATATAATTTTACAGGATGAGGTGATAAAATAAATAAAAACTAACTGTAATCGTTGATATTGGTATTTCTGCGGCCCCGATGCAATTCCTAGCATCAGTATTCTTGCCTGTGATCCGTTCAATAGCTTGAGGACAGTTAAATTGCATATGCTTTAATTAGATATCAAAAATATATTTATGGTCGTTATGGCAAAATAAGAGCCGAATTTGAGCCTTATGTGATCACTTTTGGTAATAAGCCTGTAATATTAATTTCTTCATCACACGGAGTTATTTTTTTTGCTACATTTTTGGAATAGGACAACCTCAACATTACTTGTCATTTAATAAATATCGAGTTCACCCGATGTTGCTTTGCTATGATGAAAATTGATTTGAACTATTAGTTCTGTTCTATTAAGTTCTGTTGAACTACAGAATCCGTTTCATTTATTGCTGCTGGTGAAAGTTCTTGCTGTCTCTCTGCTGATGTTAGAATAGAAAAATCCGCGAACTTTAACGAACGTAATTGCTCATCCGTGATGTTCTCCAACCAACTACAATTTTATCTGTATCTGAGCATCTCGATTTAACTCTCTTACTTCGTTTTCTCCTGCTCTGAGTTGAGGTTAGTCACTAAAGTCTCAGCAGGATATAGCTAATGCAATTATTTAGTTAAGGGAATATAAATAGTTTCATAGAGTGTACTTGGAATACGAAATAAAACTTTTTAAGAGTAAACAATCGCTAGAATTAAACAAAAGTATTCACATAACTCCTAACTGGCCTAACGGCATACCATAGTTAATTAAGTTAAAAAGCACTTGCTGTCTGCGCTAGACAGCCATTTCTCAAATATTTGAATTAACTCAATAAACACAATAATAAAAGTTCTGCTGAGTAGACTTGGAAAGTAAGAAAAGTAAGGAAAAAGTCCTTTCATGATGGAGTCAAGTTTTGGAATTTTTTATTCTTGTACAGATATAACTTTACACTGCAAGACGAAGGGCGCATCAAGGTCTCTGGAATTCAGAGATGATCACATCAATTCTATTGCCAATGCATCAAATGGATACCGACTTTGATTGAGAGGGAATCACTGAGTATTCCATACATTTATGCAACAGACGATGTTGGTACATACACTACATACGGTGACAGTCTCAAATGTGACCAATCGATATTGTGGCAAAGTTTCAAGAGAAATTCAAGCAAAACTTCTTCGAACTTAAAATTGAATGTCTGTGAACACAAAGAAGATGAGCGAGAAACACTTAAGAATGGCGATGGAGGCAGCAAAAGTTAAATCCGCACTTCTGCCAAAGAGTTCATTAAAATCCAAAATTGGTTTCTGGTTGGATACTTTATTCTCATCTGACGCTATTTTACCCATAATTGATCATTTTCTTGCAGAGGGCTTTTAAATTTTGGGTGTGTAAGATTTTTTATATAGTACATCTCCAGCTCGTTGGATATTCTTATTAGCTTTGCCCTCTTTATCTCATAAATATAGTTGTATTCCTCAACGCTGCCATCAATTAGACTTGCACTTCCATTAAAATCATATGCACACTCTGAGACACGTGACCTTTGATCGGGCAGTACATTCATCCCAATTAAGGACACGGGTTAAACAATCTAGAGCAAAGAGAAGTAAATGCATTTCCTTCCGTCTCATCTGTTAGGATAATTACTGTTTCTTTTTCAATTTAAATCTTGCAGCAAAATATACGTCTACAGGATATTACAATGTCCTTTAGCATTAAGCTGGCACATGACATGAAGCTCATATAAATTGCTAAATGACAATTTTTGGCAAATAGTTTTAAGAGCCTTTTCTTAAATCTTAGCGCCCCAAGAATTGAGGTTAACATCATAGGAGTGGAGATAAGCGTCAACTGTGACGCAAACATAAAGGATATATGTAGTATTTCTTCTGTAGGGTGCTTTTCAGTGACTACCCCTCAATATGGCCAAGAATGGACCTTCTGCGATTGATTTTAATGGCTCTTACTATAATTTTTGGGTGGAATGAAGCACTATTCAGATGACTGAAGTTAATATCTTTGAGATAAATACCTCTTATATAAATCATTTGATTGATCTCAAACCCAATGCGATTTGTTTCTGGAAATATTGTCGGCAATGTAGTTTGGGAATTTTGTTCGGTTTGTGAAAATATTGAGCATTATAGTTTCTTGAAGAATTTCGTACACTACATCCGAAGTGTAATAGCTCCATGAGGGCACTATTAATTATACACTGAATCTCCTGTAATTAGCGTTTATTTATTACATTCTACTGGGTGCTATTAACTAAACAACTTGAACAACTTTTCTTCAAATTAATTTTAATTAGCGCGGTACTACTTTATGAGTTCTTCACACTTTGACAGATGGACCAAGAGGATGTTAATTCTGTCCGTAATCAGCTTGCACTGATAAGAGCAGGAAGATTGTACAGTTAGAGAGATTAAAATTATTCTCCTCTTTTGTGTGGTACTGACTCCAGACTGATAAGAGATGTTTAGGCCAAAGCTGAAACAAAAAACCAACGACTAAAATGCGTCATCGACTCTTCATGTCGAATGCAACTATATCTGTACAAACATATAGGTTATTTTTATATTTATATTTTTTTATGTAATATCCCTCTACTTAAATGCATTTCTTACATCTTTCATAAGGCATCGAAGTGGTCGTCTACTGCCGCCTTGATTTTCTCATCACTCAAAAATCATCGCCCTTGGAGGTCTTTCTTTAAATTGGAAAACAGGAAGTAATTACTGGGTTCTAGGTCTGGACTGTAAGTTGGGTCGTTGATTTCTTCAAATCCTGTCTCGGCAAGGGGACGCCTTGCAACTCGCGCTATGTGCAGGGTTGCTTGTCCTGCAAAAACAGAACTCCTTTCGCCAGTTTGCTTCTCTTTCTCGACAATCACTTGACGCACTATTGTCAACAATGTTGCGTGGTAGTCCGGAATCACTGTAGTTCTTCTACGAAGGTAGTAGATGAAAAGAATTCCTTCACAATCCTAAAAGGCAGTGATCATTAGCTTGGCTGCCGATCTTTCCGCTTATGTTGTTTTAACAGCATTTTTGTGTTCATTTGATCGACCTTCTCAACACAACAGATGCGAAAAAATGTGAATCACTCGAGGTATTCATGATTTCAAATGTTGTGGTCTATTCCGAAATGGATCACCCAAGACCCAACCATATACAAATTGTATACTCTGCTCTAGTATTGCATGCAACATTTCTTGTGCCATCTATGCATAAACTCAAACCGTTCTATCTGTGGACTGAACTAAGTTGTAAAGGTTTTCAAAAGTCAATTTACCTATGAATTCTTGTCCCAATTCTACAAGTTTAGTTCTTATTGTAGTTCCATGCAACTGAAACACGGAAAATCGAACTTTAAAGTCAAATTTCAAATTCAAATGTTTATTTAAAGTGGTGCTAGATTAGTAACACCTTAAGATAGAAAGGATATATATATATGGTAATAAAAGAAGATGGTAAATTTAAATCAATTGAAAATATTCTGGTACAGAAACTATTAACAAATATTAGTTTTACGTTAAATATCTAAACGCGATAAAATTGCGAAAACTTACTATTCCATAACTGTTATTTGAACAAGATAAGCATCCTCAATGAGGGACTTTTGATGACGTGGAATCAATATGTTCCTGTTGCGATACGATATAGTAAATTAAAATGATTTTCGTAGGTACCCTGGTCGCCTTTTCAACACGTAGCTTAAGAGAATCCAAGCATATGCAATAGGAAGGTGAAATAAGCAGGAACCAAGCCGTACTGATGATTATACGGTTCCTGCTTATATGAAATGCCCTCTTTTTGCAACGAAATTTCTTTTTTCAAAAAACAAATTTTTTTCGTTTGCATAAAGAGTTTTTTCCACTCAATTCTCCAGCTGTAGACTTAGCAGCAAACTGAGTCAATTGCACTTGACTTATTACGCTATGAATTTTCATAGCAAAGCTCTCTATGAAATGCTAGTCCCGTATAGGGCTAAATCTTGCTAAGCATTCAAGTAAATACGTAAAATTTCGCCTCATATAATTCACACTTAAAATTTATTTGAAGTCTATTTATGAGATCAGCTTGGCTGTTTTACGGCAGGCAGGAACCAAGCCGTACTGACGATTATACGGTTCCTGCTTATATGAAATGCCCTCTTTTTGCAATGAAATTTCTTTTCTAAAAAAAAAAAAAAAATTTCGTTTGTATAAAGAGTTTTTTCCACTCAATTCTCGAGCTGCAGACTTAGCAGCAAACTGAGTCAATTTCAATTGACTTATTTCGCTATGAATTTTCATAGTAAAACTCTCTAAAATTAATTGTAGCAAACCAAATATTTTTATTAATACAAATCAACCCTAATATACGACATATATTTCCCTTTATTGTGTTTTTTAATATCTTTTAGTTCCATAACGATAATTTAGATAAAATTACAAAGTTACTTTGGGTTAAGCTTTAACTTCATTGGAAAAAAAGGTTTCAAGCGCGCTTTATCGTTTTTTTTAATGAATCCTCCTGAAAATTACATTTACATAGATTTTCAAGTAAATAATAATATTTAGTATAACGTAAATTTATTAAGTTGTATTTCTGACTATTAAATAATTTTTTTTGTAAAGTTATTAAGTAGTCATCGTCTAAACAGGCATCGCATGTATATTTAGGACTACGCTTATTGCAAAATCCACATATCCACTTCACGCGGTCAGTACATTGTATCGAATCTGAAGTTACATTGGACAATTCCACACTGGTTTTCGTTAAAAATATGTTGCCTTTTAGGAGTTCCTAGTTCGTTCGCTGGCTATTTAACTTTTCCTTTTTTCTTTTTTTTTTCTTTTCATGTTCTTCGAACTTTCCTGTCTACTGTTTCAAAAACTCTATTAGATTAGCATTAAGTAACGGTTGGTCCCGGAGATCACTTCCTCTTCCAAAATAGCTCCTGTGGAAGCCGATTATCTTACAGGAGAAATATTTGCTGCTAACCGTAAATTTAATTTGTCTATTTTCATGAAATTCAAGATAAAATCGTTTCCTGGAATATTGTCCTTGAAATAACCCAAAACTCGTCCCTTCTGGTCCAACTAGTTTTTTATAATTATCCGCATATCTAACTTTGTGGAGTATATTTCCAAAAGTTGTAATCTACGTTTTTGCCGGAAATTGAGTTAATGATATCATTATGTTTATCTCTATGAAATGTTTCTGTATAGGAAACAATAAGTTTAGATAAGTAAATAAATCCATGAGCAACTGTTTAGTTTCAACAATTGATATATATCGGCTAAGTGCCAAAACTTGCTATCTGCCAAATATTCTTCATAATATCTTTTAGTTTAATTCCAAAATTTGCTATATACATTTTGGCGGGAAATTTGACAGAATGTTCTGACTTATCACCAATTTGCCAATTGTTTTTGAAAGGATCACCCATTGATTAAGGTTTTATTATTCTATTACAAATTAGTTGTGTTAAAATTTAGAATAAGATTTTTTTTACTATGGAAGCTAACAAAATTTATTTTGTTTTGTATAAAAAAAAATTATACAACCGATTTCAGACAATTCCCGATTTAATCTGATTCTAACTAATTACAAAATTTACTTTTACCTGCTTAAAACGAACTTATACCTAACAATCTTTCTATTAGTTAGGAATTTGTTGTAATATGATATTTTTGTTCTACTGGTAAAAATGCATTGTCAGCGGCGCGTGTTGCTGCGTTAACTGAAAAAAAATATCTAGAAAAGAAACCGATAGTATCAAACTGTTCTTTTACTTTTGTCTTTTGCTTAACTTATTTTGTTTTAAGCATTCAAAGAAGAGAGATAAAATACTTTCTTCTTGTAACCATGGTAAAGAAGAAATTTTAAATGCCGCGAGTTAATTCTAAGGGATATTTTCCAATTCTATCATTTATTTAATAAAAATCCAATAAAAGTTTTACAAGACATGTTTATTTTGAAATATATTTCAATCAACCAAATTAGCTAAAGGATGAAAGAACAATGGATCAAGAAGAAAATATAATCTTAAATACTATATACAGAAAGCAGTTTTGCATCCACACGAAAGTAAAGATAAAATGCAGGTATGCCAAATCGAATTCATAAAAATTCTTAATATCTCCACGAATTTGTAAGCGAAACTTTCAGAGTGGCTCACCTCCGGCTGAGAAAAGGGGCGGATCTCGAGTTCAATACAAGTTTGTCCAAAAAAGGAAGCTATGAAAAAAATCATTTTTTGGATAATCATTACTACAGAGGGAAAACTAAAAGGCAATATGTGTCGAACGATGTGAACATAAGCATCATTTTTAAAGAATGTGTAAGTACAGTTCAGAGGAATTAAAAATCAAATAGACCTACTTTCGAAAATATTTCAATGAGATTTATAATATCGGATTTGGGTCACCACCTACGGACGTATCCTCTTCATTTAGATGAAAAGAAGAAAGAAGCAAAGACTGGAAAAGAAAAGGTTGAAGCAATAACTCAAAAAAGAGTGCATAATCTATAAGCTAAGTCTGGAAATTCTAACGTACTAATCTTATGTTACGACTGCAAAAAATATATTATTTTGCCTAAAACACCTGATCATGTTGCATATTATCTCAGGCAACTGTACTTATTCAATTTCACGATGTGCATTGGAAATTCTAAGAGCACTCAAAATAAAGATAATGGGCGCTATTCATAGACTTTATTTTAAAGTTGATTTTATGTTATTCATAAAGCACTTACAGTTGACTTTAGGGGTAAAAGTTGACCTTAACCTTAAAACAGACTTTTGACGTCTGTAAGTATACTCTATCTTCAAAGTGTTGTATACATTTCTTCATTTTTTAAGTTTTAAGGTGTCTGCCCTGCCTGTTAGTGGAGTACTAAAAAAATACGAAGAGAACCGTACAAATGTCGAACGATCGGAGTCCACACGGCCGGAATTAAGCCCGACCATCTTCAGCCGAGAATGAGAGGAACAAGTTGATTTCTTCGCTTCATCTCGTGTCACTTTTTTCCGGTTTCGGGAGAATTCCTTTTTTGGGAGATGTCATGTCTGGACGAGTTGAGAAGGGCGCGCAAGAAAAGTCTTTTTTAAAAAAAACTAACTAAGTAGCCGCCGCACGTAAAATAAATAAATTGAAAGGACAGAAGCAGAGCCGAGGAGACTCGATAATTGTTATACCGCCAGAGCATCGATGGAACTATTGTGAGAGAAGAGACAAACTCAACCTCCAGGATTGGCAAGTAAAAACGTGGAACAATGTCCTCATCATCCTAATGGACCAGTTCGTAAAGAATCCAGAACAACTCCAACAATCCGGTACAAGTTTTAAAATAAAAATAATAACTATCCACTAAATAAATAAAACCAAATACAATTTAAGAACTCATAATCCGCGCATACTAACCTACAAATTCGAAGCTTAGCTAGTAATCTAATGGAAGCAGGACGGCCGTAGGTTTTTTTTTTCCTTTATAGTGTAAGAAAATAGGTTGCTCACACTGAAATATATTGTGTCATATGGAGCTAAAGTCCGTACATTTTCTTTTATTTATTTTTCGACACCTCTGAGGATGAAATGTGAACTCAGAAGAGTGCAAAACGTATGAGAAGGCCACCCCTAAATCGCCCTCTCATTACATTTTGGGGGCTTAACCTCAGAAAATTTTATTATCAATTGAACATTTTGTAAATTTCTTTACACCGATCTAATTCCAGAATATATGAACAGTTAATTTTCATTCTTGCTCTGAACAAGATTTTTTTTAATCAAACAAATTCTCCAACTTGCAGTATTACCAAAATATGAAAGTTTAAAGGTACCTACACTGGCTAATAAGGTTGAAATTAAAGCGATTTAAACTAAAGGCCATGACACAATGATGGCTCCGGCTCTGGCTTTGGGTTTGAGAGCGAAGCCTGTCAAAATCAAATGTGAAGTATGGCAGTGCAATTTAACACAATGGCGGCTCCGTCTCTGGCTTGTATTAACAAGCCAGAGCCAGTTTAAGTTGTTAGTTGATTTGAGAGCGGCACCATGTCATCGTATGAGGAACAACTAATTGAATTAGTGAAGGAAAATCCGTTTGTTTATATAAAAAGCGAAAGGGATTACAAAAATAATTTCAAAAAAGACAAGACCTGGCAGAAAATAAGTAGGGAAATGGGTATTCCTAGTTAGTATGTTTTTATTTTAATTGTATTGTATTTAATTATTAAGTCACTTTGTGTTTTTCTTAAAAGTCTGAGATAAATATAATATTTTATCCGCTTTGAATTTTACAATTTTTTTTTTTACCCAAAATATTTGTTTAGGCAAAAAATATAATATCTTACTTTTGTAGGAAAACAATTAGCAACTATGAACCATTGCCACCGGAAGTGGAGCGGGGGCAAAGCGCATTTGATTTAGGGGTGTTTGATGAAACACCATTGTTGTCATCTACCACAGTAGATGGCTCATCAACTGTGATAGCAGCGATGGAGTTTAATTCAGGAGAGGTACCGCCTGCCCTACTGCAAGAAAGTAGTTCGACGACAAGAAAATCATCCGATAAGAATGCTGGCTCATCAACGACAGTAGATAAGCAGTATTCCAACTTTTTACACGAGGCAAGTAATTTTTTAAAGACGACTGAGCTCTCGACTACCGAAATGTTCATGGAATTACCAAACAAATCGATATGGCAAATCTTTCCGAGTGCGAGGTAGATGAAATGCAAGAGGGAGTGTTATACTATGTTAACAAAAAAATGCAATTGTACCGCGAAAAGAAAAATAAATAATAATACTCGTTAAAACTCAAAAATCATTTTATTTATTCAATCCTATAATCGCATACGTATTGGCATAGTTGCTCTCGCATCGCAAATGCCGATGTTGAAGAATGATTTGATCTTCCAAAGGGAGATGCAGACTGAAGCTGTATGGTTTCTTGTCGCCATTGTCCTTCTTGGATTGAATCACCCACTCGTGGTCTATGAAATTCGGCGGACAATAGTCAACACATTCCTTACGCAAGTAGTTGTGCAGGGCCACTGTAGCGCTAACAATTTTTCGCACATTTCTTGGGTGACAATATATGTCATGCAGGAGAACTCTCTACCAGCAAGACATAATACCGAAAGCATTTTCAATAGTTCTCCTGGCCCTCGATATTCGCCGATTATAGTATTCTTGCTGATCCGTTAAATTTCGCCCTGGAAACGGCCTGATAAGGTTTGTTAAGAGGGAATGCCGCATCACCCACAAAATAATGTGGTATCTTCAGCGAACTTCTTTTCAACATTTTCTCCGGAGGCAAATCCAAATTGTTTCGTAGAAGACGCTGTCCGAAACTACTCTCTGCAAACACACCGCCGTCGCTTTTGCTGCCAGAGGCCCCAATATCGACGGCGGTAAATAAATAATTAGCGTCACATCCTGCCATTAGCAGAATGCTGTGCCTGTTTTTATAATTGAAGTATTCCGAACCGGAATTCGGTGGACAGACGATATGGATGTGCTTGCCGTCGATAGCTCCCACACAATTTGGCAAGTTCCACATTCCCTCAAACTCCTGGGCGATTTGTGACCAATCTGATTCACATTTTACCTTCAAGTAAATTGGTGCAGGTACATCCTACAATACTTGGCACGTCTCCAAAATCATGTTCGCCACAGTGGATACTCCCATTCTAAATTACGCCAAATGCCTGGAATAAAGCTATCATTAATTTGTTATCTAATGAAATAAATGTACTGTGACATACATTAAAGTTAATGCCAATCTACACTCCGGTTCTATTGGTGTTCTTATGGAAACTTTCTGTAGCCTGTCGTGAACCAGACCAAGTAAAACATTGAAGCTACTCACTCCCATCCTAAATGTCTGCCTAAACTGATCAGGGTCCGACGATTTAATTAATTTATAACTAGTTTCAAAAAAACCATGCTCTCTCCTTTGCATGTAAAGTTCACGAATCCAGAAACAGCAAGCGACCGTAACTAGCCATCGCAACTAAACTTAACACTTGAATCCGTTTATTATTATTCATTTTATTTAAATTTGTTAAATACTCTCTGTATTTAAAGTCGAAGATGACACACGATTTAACTTCTTCTCTACGAATCTACGAAGCCGCCATTGTATCATAGCTGGCTTACATTTCAACGATTTGACAAGAGGTGGTTCTGGCTCTGGGTTCAGAGCCATCATTGTGTCATGGCCTTAATGCTCTGGGATTGCAACATTAAAATTGTGCTTCATGGTGATAACTTATTAACACAAATAGAAGTATAGATAGATAGACTTAGTATAAATACTCAAAAAATATCGCAAGCCTCAATAGACCACAAAATATCAAATCAACGTGCGTTAAGTAATAATTCGAAACTAGGTTATGACAGTGTGGTGGAAATGCAGTGAATAGATATAAGTACTCCCAAACTTTTGTTAGGAATAAAAATTTCATAGTGGATTCCGTTATTCAGATTATTCATATATGTATAATACATAACTGCAAGCGCAGTTTTAGGAATACCAAGTAACAACAATCGTAAATACACATACATTTTTTTCTATTATACTTAATTAGCATAAGTTATTATTGACCTACCACTTGATAAAGGTTTAATATTAGATATGTATACCACTAGGTGAAAACTCACACTGCAGTCATATTCGCTAACTAAATTGCCATCTGTTACTATTGCGGTTGAATTACTCACTACATACATACATCAACTAAATTTCGGCAGCATATAAAACTATAGTGAGGTACGAAACTATATTACATTTGTCGTCGTCATTCACTCACCAAACTTTACAGTTACTTAATTATAATATAACCTTCTGCCTCGACCAAGCAAGATGTGAAAATATTTTTTTTATTCGGAAAACGCTAGGCATACGCGGCATTATAAGAGATTAATATAGTCGAAATACCATTTAATCTTTAAAAGCCTTTAATTTTTTTCTACATTATAGTCCCCTCAGATAAGTAAAATTAAAATTAAAAATGTCTTTTAAAGATATAGCGACATTTTGTTCGGACTTCGAAATAAAATATGAAATGCGGCGTAGGAAAGTGTCCCCTGATTCATATACTATCGATTCAAGAAGAACCTGGTGGGCTAAACAATTGAAAAAAGAATCTAATAGTGACCCTGAGCTATTAGCGATAAAATCGTACCTAAGTCCAGATAAAGATCTAGATGCAAGTGAAATCTTCTTAACGGAATTTGAAGAAGATAACCCTAAAAGTGAAAATCATCGTGAGGCTCTTAGCGTTCGCGTGAAATTTCTTATAATTAGGTTGAATAGAATCGAATGCGAGACTGGCAACGAAGATCAACTATCCCTTAAAAATACCTTAATTGAAAGAGCGGAACATGTTGTTACGAGACTAGAAGGCATTCAGTATAGAATGTGGAAAAATATACACTACTCTCATAACATACACCCAGAACACAGCAGTCTCGAGCAAGATTTAGCTAAAATAAACTTGGTTGCACCTAACGCACCAAATGATAATAAGCAACAGTTAGATAACAATGTAACAAAAGATCAAATCAATGACAGTTTTATGCATGCTAACAGTTCTTCAAAAATATTTGTACCACAAACAAGCTTTGCTCACTCAAGACCTCCACCCATGTATATAAATGGGGTATAAAATTCTCAGGAGACGACGATAATTCTGCATCAGCATTCCTACAAAGAGTTGCTGATTTTTCTCAATCAAGATTAGTAAGCGAATCGGATGTATTAATGTGCATTTCAGATCTTTCAGAAGGTTCTGCCTTGTGATGGTATTGCCGCAAAAGAGATAGCTTTATCAACTATCAAGCGTTTGCAAAACAATTTCTCAAAGAATTTGAACCTTGCTTGCACACAGGCCAACTCATTGAATTTATTAAGCAACGTAAACAGAGCCCTAATGAATCCATCGTGCAATATATATCATTTATGGAAGACCAGTTCCTGAGACTTCCACGTATACCTGGTGAGCCAGAAAGAGTCCGGATAATTCGAAAAAATTTACTTCCAAAATTTGTCCGTGTAGTAGCCTTGTTAGAATTTAATACGGTGGTGGATAGCCTAGAAGAAGCTTGCCGAAAAATTGAATTTAGCGAAACACAAGCTTATGCTAATAGCGTCCAAATTGGGAAAAACTATTTTAACACTAAATCACGCTTTCAAACACCCTTCCGAAGTAATACATTAAAACCTTTCACAAATAATAATAATCAGCAAAGGTACAATTTTCCTAATAGTAGACCAAGTTTCAGAAACGCAGCTAATAGTACACAAACAAGAGAAAACATAGTTTACAAACCACATAGCTCATATAATCATCGAGCTCAACAATATGATAATTATAATGGACAATATGAAGCGCGACCGTTTACAAATAGAAATTACTCCGTGCAAAATCCTCATGCACAAAATCCTCAAACAAGACAAGAAGAAGTTAACACAAGTCTGATTAACTCTCATCAACCTAACCATCCCTATCAGCCAGGCCAATACTATCCGTCTTCTGGAAATTGAATGGAATTTATGCAACCCCATAACGTAGATGCTTATAACCAATCTACAGCAGATAGTTCAATCCCATGCGAACTCATAAGGAATGCAAAGCAACTTGCTCACGAATTCTGAAGTTCGGAAAACTAAATAGGAGTTTCACACCGGTGGTCCAATGCACCTCCAAGCACCCAAGGTCCCCAATAAGTGCGCATCGAAAATCACTAGTCAAAGATCATAGTGACATTAGACCATACATATACATTAAAATACTTGATGAATTCGTAGAAGGATTATTAGATACAGGAGCGAATGGCTCTATTGTATGAGAATACGGCATACAACCCTTAAATTCGCTATGTCTTAAAATGCAGTCTTGTAGAGCTTCGTCAATAAAAACGGTAGACAGTTCTGCACACGATATTGTAGGTTTCTATAATTGCCCTGTCGAATTTAAAAACCAACTAAAGATTATTCGTACCTTAGCAGTGCCCACCGTAAAACAAGGATTTATATGGGATGTTAATTTCTTTAACGAATTCAATTTAAAACTGTTTCGCGATGGTAACAAACAGAAATGGTCTTGTTTTAATTTCCAAACTTGTGACCAACTAAGTTCTAAAAGCGTACCTGGTATTCATAAACCAACAGAAGAGGAAAGCCTGGCAATCAAAAATTGTCTAAAAAAATTCGACAAGCTTGAACGCAATACTCTTGGTAGAACACATCTTATTTACCACGATATAGATACATCAGATGCTCAGCCTATTGTACAGCGAGGCTACGAAGTTTCCCCTGCAATACAATCCCGACTAGATAAAGAGCTAGAAATAATGAAGGTCTTAGATGTAATCGAACCCTCCGTCAGCCCTTGGTGCTCACCTGCTGTTTTAGTAAAAAAATCCATGATTCTGAATAGACTTAACAAGGCCAAATATTTATCGTCCATCGATTTAAAAGATGCTTTTTGGCAAATTCCGTTAACCGCAAGAGCAAAAGAGAAAACAACCATTTCGGTCCCTGGCCATGGTCTATGGCAATTTAAAAAATGTGGTTTTAAACGGTATACAGTACATAAATATAAGCAGATGTTTTATTCGGTTGAAGCAACAAAGAAGAATGTATTCTCATATCGAAAATTTGGTAACTGTTATTACTCTAATTCCCTTCGTATAACAGGAGAAAACGTATGAAAAATCCCTTAACAGTATCAAATTTGTTCCTAAAATATTCAAGGAAGGCATAACATCTCATACATATATGTAAAATCAATTTGCACCCGAGTCCAAGCAGAACGTCCCTTCTAGAATGGACGTTGTCATATATCATTGCAAGGGTCCTGTACTTCTTCCACCAGGAAGTAAAATTAAACCAACATAGGAAGACCATAATTCACCGATTATTGAATTGAAAGGCATCAAACAAAAAGGGAAAACTGTCGCCATGTGCAAGATAATAAAAATTGATAGTGCGATGTTCTTTTTCTGACATATCTATAAATTGGCAGCCATACCCAGTCTGGGACAAAAATGAGCCTGGAATATATGACGTTATAATATGTCTATGTGACACCCCTGAAAACGAACATGAAGGGTCGATTGCAGTGGGAATATAAAGTGCTGTGCAAGGCAAGCAATGGGAAAAATTACGTAGCGTTTCGCACAAAACCGACCAATTCATATCGAAATTATGTCATTATCAAAAAAAAAAAAATGTATGAAGGTATGCGTACGAAATTCAGACATTAGGGCCACCTCTATTGAACTAATACTATTCAGTCTCCTGCCATGTTAGAAGTGATAATATCAACGTTGCCTACCAGACCCATATAAAACAGTGGATCTAAGAAAAAAGGGATAATTCAATTCCGCCAATGAGGATGATGATTATAATCATAACAGAAAGTGAATCCTTTGGGTAATAAAAATCCCCTCCGTGTTCATATAAATCCCTAACATTGAAGTGCCAGTGACTTTGGTGGGATGTTCAGATCACAAATAGGATAATATGGAATGAAACGGGGGAGGTATCAACCTGTGCACTTGACTACCTCTATCGGAACTCCGGGTACGAAGGTTTATATAAACAAAGGAACAATTTAGGGCGAACTTTCTCTTCATTGTCCCGATTTAATGTAGGCAACGGCTACGGGGAAGCTTTTAGGGATACATGAGTACAACGGTATACTTAAATTGACGTTCCTTATCAATCAAATATTGTCGAAAAGGTCTTCTCCCTCACTAAGCTTTGGCTTTTGTTTTTTGCTGTTCTTCTCCAAACTTTGGTTATCTTACCGATTCACATCCGGCATTTTTTAGCCTTTGAGAACTTTTCTTTTCCCTAAATGGGAGAGAATTTGCCAGAAACAAATTGGCGTTGTCGTATCTTATATATTGGGTGCTATATACTATTACGAGCATTTAAACTTTTTCCTGCTTGGTTGGGATATTCTAGCTTGATTTTGGTTTTCTCGCTTTTGAACTCTGCTTAATACTCGCACACAGCTGAAGTAGTTAGTTTAAATTAAATCTCTCAAATTTTCGGACTATAAACGGATAACGCTATGGTTTGTACTTTAAATACACATAAAATAATACAGAATAAAATATTATATAAAACAAAAATATTTTTTATGAAGAGATTTTATTTAAAAAATAAAAATATGCTAAAAAGTACAAAACTATTTTTTTTTCTATCAAAAAACAACATTTCACGTTGGATAGAAAAAATTGTTCGTTGCAGAAACAACTGACAATTTCACACATCTTAACATTTTTGAATTCATACATCTGGAAACTAAAAGTTTGGGGCGTTCTTATAACACTATTGCAAAGTTGCTTACTAAAATTTCTGCAAAGCAAACAGCCAAAATCTCCACCTTAAAGGCCAAAACACAGTGAGAGCGACACAACAAAGTCGCCGTAAATTGGTTGCTGTCAAAGATTCGAATATATGGAAGTCCCATATACTTAACACAATGAGAGCGACTCGACAAGTTGCCAACAAAAAGTTTGGGAAAATCTCTAAATTAGTCGCCAACATAATTGACATTTCTGTGTGGACAGTGAATAATTGACATTCATGTTATGTGGATTTGGTTATTTTTATAAAGAATAGCAAATTAAAAGATTGTAGTAAATAAACTAGTTATGAAAAAACTTTAATAAAATTAATTTGTTTAATTAGTTTGAGAAATTACGAGTTTTGAGGAGGAATTTATAGAGAAAAATGGGGGAAAAGTTATGCTGTACGATAAACGTCATCCCTTGTATGGCAATCTCATCTTCTTTTTTAAGCTTTTTCTTTATGGTTTTACAATTTTAAGAAAGCCGCATAAGCTATACTAAAGATTTTTCTTAGTTCTTTCCTTGTTTCCATTTCTTTTACAATAAATAAAACAGTGACTGTTGTCAAAAACATTTGTCGAGTCGCGTACACTGTGCTTTAAATGCGATATTGTTGCTTGCCAACTAAGTTGCCAACATTGTTGTGTCGCTCTCACTGTGTTTTGGTCTTAAGGCAAGAAAGTCGCGTGTTAAAAATCAATGGTCCATATTCTCATGAAAAGCGCGATGCAAGGATTTTAAATTTGTGGTATAGGTATACTAAGAACCCAAATAAGAGGTTGTTTACCAAAAATAATCCCATAGCAGAGCAATATGTATTCATAAAACTAAAAATGAATATTCCTTCAACTGTAACAAGAATTGAGGATTTAGATGAATGTCAATTTGGGCAAATTAGCTTGGGCCTAGAAACAGGCTACAAAAATTACAGGACCATACAAATTACAAGAAATTGTCACAAATAGACAGTGTTATTGAATTAGCAGACTCCTAAAAGAAAACTCCGTCCCAACACCGGCTCATACACAGTGGCGTAAATATACATTTAGAAATGAAAGTCACAATTTGTAACTCCTCAGGTATACTCGGTACTGTACTTTATATATTAAAAAATTCATAATTGAGAGCAATAAGTATTTCTAGTTAAGTATAACATATGCATGTTTTAAAACATAAATACATATCGCACCTCCAGTGTAAACCACCACATCTCAAAATAATCAATTTTGATATTTTTATTGCATTTTACTGTATAACTAAAGTATTCTTGAATGAAAAGTGATACTATACATTTACAGGCTACTAACAAAAGAAAGAACTACACCAGTAATGAAAAATTTGAATTTATAGAGCGATTTAAAATGTTTAAACGTCAATTAGGAATTTTGAGTTGTGGTGGTCTTGCATTGAGGGTGCGATATTATACATATGTGACTCGAAAAACTGTTCCCGTATTTTCTCCAAATGTCATATAAGAAATTATTTTAAATAAAAAGAAGGGAATTCACTTTTTGATTTTTAATATATTTTAGGGGAGTAACAAAAATTCATAAATTCGAATATACAAGAACACAATTATATATTTCAAGAAAAAAAATAATATAAACTGAAATCCAACAAATGAACAGTTTGTCGACTAGTAGATACACTTCAATGTTTAGTATTATAAAAGATTATTTTAAAATCTGGTGTTTCCTCCTTTGGCTTTAATAACTGCTTGTATTCGTTTGAGCATACTGGCCGTTAATTTAGCCAAAGTTTCGGAGCTGATTTCCTCCCACGCCTTTTGAACATTCACCCAGAGCTCATCAACGGTTTTTGGGAGTTCCTTTTGCGTAATTAGTCTTTTTTTAATTATAGCCCAAAGATTCTCGATTGGATTGAGATTAGGTGACTGAGCAGGCCATTTCATCGTTTTTATAGCATTGTTTTCTAGCCACACTTTCGTAACACGAGCCGTATGCTTCGGGTCATTATCTTGCATAAACTCCAAGTCACCTGTCTCTCATCCAAACTTCTCAAAACTGGGCAACAACGAGTCTTCAAGTATGCGTACATAATCTTTGGCATACAAATTTCCTTGAATACGACGCAGTTTTCCCAATTTTTCGCCACAGAAACAGCCCCAAACAAGTAGTGAGCCTCCGCCGAACTTCAAGGTCTTAAGTATATTTTTTTCTGTTGGTCCAATTCATTTGTCGTACCAGCTCCAAATGCGTCCGCCAGAGCCTAATCGATTAATTTTTGCCTCATCGGACCATATAACTAATTTCCATTGCTCAGCAGTCCAATTTTTGTGAAGTTTTGCAAACTCTAATCTTGCTTTTCTATTTTTCTCCGATATTTGAGGCTTTTTTATCTTGGTTCTGGCCTTTAAATTTGCATTTTTCAAGCAATTTCGAATGGTGTTATTGCACACATTGATATTTAATGCAACACAAAGTTCTTTATTGACATCCACAGCGTTGCTTGATGCTCCTGATACGATAAGACGCCGTGCCATTCTTTCTGTTTCAGCGCTTAATATTTTTGGTCGTCCACCTTTATTTTTATTTACTTCAATAGCCATTTCCACCGATCGAAATTCCGTATTTTCGAGAGATACTTCTCACAGAGAGTCCTTTTTTTATGTCCTCAGCAACAGCTCCCCTCTTAGCAGTGGAAATTTGTTTGGTCATTTTTATCTATAAATTAATAGATAATTAATAAATAGTTTTGATCTGAAAAGCTACAAAATATGTATTTCCTTACCGCGAAATATATAATAAAGATACAAAACACCTTATTTGTAAAAAAGAGCAACGCAATTTTACTACTTTTTGAAAAAATTCCAGCCGCTCGAAAACTGTTCACGTTGCGATCTTCACTTCAACAAGGGTTTTATCGTTTTATTTTTCCCATTCAAACGCCCAAGTGAATAATAACAAATTACAGCTAAAGCGCAGTTATTAGAAAAGAAAACAGTGTTGCCGCTTGCTTAGTATTTCCATTTTTTCGAGGAAATTATTTGAGAATGTAATTACGTGAACAGTTTTTCGAGTCACTGTATATATAAATCCCCCCTGGCACAAAAATAAGTAAGGGGAAAATTTGGTATTTATTATAATAATATCCAGAAATATTATTAGAAATTTTTCTTATATCTGATAGATAATATTATAAAGAATATGTGGTCTGAATTTTATCAAAATCTATTAAACAGATCTAGAGATATCTTTGCCTTTTTACTTTTTCGTCATTCATAGGTGGATTTCCGTTAATTTATGAACTATTTTAAAATCTGATGTATTCAGTAAAGTTCTCGAATATATCCGGAATCAACGAAATGGTTACGAATGGATTTTAGAATAAGGGGTGTATCGGCGAAAGCAAAAATCTTCTAATTTGGATTATTCAGATGTTGGTTTCATGTTTTCATTTTACCTATTTTCAGGTCTCTCCATAGGCTTCTGTTACTTGGACCTATATATACCTGAGACGATAACAACTACTTTATGACCTATGATTGTGTCGTTTTTATTGTATCATTTATCGTAGTACAATCTTTGTCATCTTTCAGTCATAAAAATAAAATAGAGGCTGATTCTATTTATGCAATAGCCCTTTGGCCATAACAACTTGCACGTAATTTGATAGGTTAACTACTGTATTATTTGCCTTGTCATACTCGTATTTGGATCATCTTTTCATTTTATCAAAACAGAGCACGTATAGCGAAAGTTCGAGTTTGAGTTGAATGAAATCGGCACAAACTATTACGCACAAAAAATCTGACGATCTTTGCTATCGAATTGGATTAAATACTGCCTAGAAGTCGTTACGTGTGGAAGCAAAAGTTAACATTCGATTTATCTACAACGTAGCATGTGCTTGTTAAGTCGTTCGGTTTGCATGAACGAGTTCAGCGTGCTTGAAAATGCTGCAGAAATCTTTAAAATCCCCGTCTCTACATAAGTACTGGAGCATATAAAACAGTGCCGTTGAAAAGCCATCCAAGCACTTATTTCAAGAAATGGCCAAACCCCGAATATCTGGATCGAGTAGCAGCACACTATTAGTCCAGTCGAAAAGTCGAAAAGAAAACTGCGTCCTACCAAATCAAAGCCAAAGTTTTCACATAGTCCACCATAGATAACAAGACAGACGATGGTTATTAAACTGCTGCTAAATTCTGAGCTGGTGTGCAATTTTAGTTTCACTATATACCTGCTACAAGCGGCACTGATTGATTTTCTAATTCGTTTTTATATCCCTAAATTTTAAAAATTTGCACATAGTTAACAGGCCCTCTATATTCGACGAACAACTGGAAACTGACAGATTCTTAATGGAATCTGACTTCTAAACTAAAGCTAAGTGATTTTTCATACCACCGGACGAGAAATCATATCTTTCGATAACAATGACACCATTACTCTTAAAAATCACGGAAAAGTTACGAGATGATAACGTTAGAAACAGCGAAAATTGCATTTGAAAAATGAATATCACAGAAAGTGAAATCTTTGCTCAAAATAGATATGTAGGTCCAGGTAACATTATATTTGTCTAAATAGGGAGATCATCCTTGTGGAGAGGCTGAAAACCACAACGTAGATAATGGTTATGCTCCTAAATGTAACTGGTTCAGATCTTATTCAAAGAGCTTTTGATACTGTCTCTTATTGGTTAGAAAATGAAGGTCTAAGTATCAATCTTCACTAATACCGGCCCTAGGCTATCTGTGGAGATGCCCAAAGTTAAATATAAGAAGTAAAAGCAAAAAAAATGAAACATTACTATTATACACATATAAATGAATAAAGTGAAAATTGACAAAAAATATCCTGGCGGAGGAAGTAAATTAAACTTAAACGGCCCTTCTTCTACGAAAGTATCAGACAATGTTCCAAAAAAGTTAAACACTTACAATGATAATTATATAAAAAGACATAAAGTTTAAATCCCAAAATGACATTAGTTATAAATGATCATAAATCTGAGCAGGACGCTCTAAAGAAATTAAGCATTCGTCCGCAATCCCAATTTATGCAGCTCATTCAGGAGGTGCGATTTAATAAATCTATAGCGCTTTCTGAAGAGAGCCGGACATTGGCACAGAAAGTGAGTCACCGTCTGGGTCTCCTGTCATTATCCTCTGAATACAGAGCTGTCAACAAGTCCCATCTAGATGACTCCTGTGAGAGGAGTCTCCAGTGGGAATGGAAAAGAAACGGCTCAGACTTTAGCTCTCTCGTTGATCTTGGGATGGGTTTCATTCAGAGTTCTTTTGTCGTTCTACCCGTAGGGTCAACTACCCAAAGACGACTGTGTTGATATTAGAGATAAAATGTTTTGGGTACTATCTCAATTGTGGATGGGAAGCCTCCGAGAGTTGCCTCAAGATGAGTTCGTCCCCCTTTTCGTTTTCGCTTGTATTGTTGTGACTTGCTACTCATAGAACGAGTACATCACTACATCCAGGAAATAATTCAGGGTGGTTTTTCAACGCAGTACCAGCTTGCAGGTTGCAAAGTGCGTTATCAAGGTTTTGACAGTAGCCTTGGCTGTCTGAGCAAAAGGAAATCTCCATCTTCTCCACAGTTGCGAGTTCACACTTGCATAATAACCTTGATTTTCGCCTGGAAACGTGTGACATAATTTTCAAGGTGTATGCCCATCTTCTACACGAGGTGTACTTGTAGATGTCAGGCGTGACCGAACCTACCATAATAAGTTCTATTATTACCTCTGGTGCCTTCATATGGATTAAAATAAAGCAAAACCAGTGCTAGAAAAGTTTCTAAAGCTTCAAGGACTTACATTTCTCAGAAAAAATTACATTAAAATTAAATTACATTTTTAGAAAAATTGCTCCACTTAAGGCCTAAACACGATGGCGACTGCGGGCGTAGACTTCGACGGCGATATTTGACGTCCCCACTGATTTCAAGTAGAACTTCAGCACCTAATTTTTATCGCTTAGAGATGTCGGACAGTGCATATTGGATACTTTTAACAATGACTTTATTGTGCGCATTCCTGGATCATTGGCTCTTTTAGAACATTTGCTCAAAATTCAATTTTGACATCAGGGCGTCCTGTCGCCGAAGTCGCAGTCGTGTCTCTTTTTATTCATTTTCTTATTGTTTAATCGAGCAACGTCACAGTCCGCCGAATTGAATTTGAAAAAGGGCTTAATAGACAAAGTACATATGGTCTCGGAATTTGAGTGCCGAAAAAGCTAGGTGAAGAGTGGACCACAATGGTCTATCAGGATCACTCATCTAGTACGCATATGTATTTGGAAACGCAAATGTTTTAGTTTATGGCTTTAGTGTGTGGCATTCAAAACTGTGGATTCCTTGGTAACTGTTTTCAGAAAAAAATTTTTACAATAGCTATGTGCATAAGAAATTTTCCTGACTGAGAAGAAGTGGACATTACAGTTCATATTTTTATCACCGAGGCAGCTGTCAGGGATCTGGAGACTACCATCAAAGATATGTACATCAAATATTAACAAATAATAGCTTCAGAAAGCCTACAGGCCTATGTACATAGGTAGATAATCTGATAAATCATATCTACACAAAGTTGGAAGCAGATCTAGTACCCTAGTCATGATTCTTATGGCCGTATTCACCAACCCATTTAATTGAAATTTAATTTAATTTCTGTTTTAGTACTCCTGTTAGAGAGGGTTACTAACAGGAGTACTAAAACAGAAATTAAATTAAATTTCAATTAAATGGCTTGGTGAATACGGCCCTTAATGTGTAATATTAAATTCATTAAAGTTCTATGGCTGTAATAAGGTTTTAGAGGTTCCACAGTTTTAATACTGTGGTAGATATTTTGGTATTAGTTAGACACTAGACCAAATCGATTTTATTACCTACTACCCTCATCAATGAGTCATTGTGACCGTTTACTTTTCAGAGTTCCACAAGGCGCTACATTAGGCCTCTATGTCGACTGTAGTCGCTTAGAGTTTCATTGCCAGTAGTAAAGATTTTAAATGTTCACATATTGATTGAAAGATCTCACTTTCAAAAGATTTTGCACTCAGCTAGTATCTGTACTTCCAATAAAACTTACTTAAATTTACCACTATCTGAAAACAAAATTACCTTGAAGCTAAAATGAGTTTCATTCAGTCATCCATCAAGACTTCTGTGCACGTTTTGTTGGTACTTTTGTGACATCCATACATATCAGCTCTTGAAACCATTATATTTGACATCAAAGACCACATAAGACCACTGCGGTGCATTAATACTCTCAGGAAAAACTTCCATTTTCCCTATCATACGCGTATCCAGCATCATGTAACTCGGCACAATAACAAGCTCAATTCACTGGACCGTGGTAAACAATTACTTGTGGAGCTCCACCCTCTCCGTACACATATTCATAGAGTGCAGGGTACAATGATGGATCATCAAATCCAATTCACTTTGACATAATAATGTTGTTAGATGAACTCATTACAAAACATTCTTTTGGGCATATAGAAAAAGCTTCTTAAAACTGAAGATATTTGATGATATACCTTTCGTGCACAAATGCAGGGATGCTGATAGCATTAAATTCCATTAGTATAATGGAATGAAAGGTGATGGGATACAAAGCAGAAACCTTTACAGTTTCAGGAAACTATGCAAGTTTTCAGAGTCAATGTGAAATTCATATTTGGTATTTGATGCTGATGAGAAAGTATAGTGATTGCTCCAATTATAAATTTATGCGCTTTTAATGGAAATGCAAATAACTATATTTCCCCCTATATGCTGGCAATATACGCACTTTAGAAATCAATGAGATACTATGAAATCTTTACGCAGAGTAATTACGATAATTATGATTATATGTGTGATATGCAAATATTGTCGGATGGCTTACATTCTTGCGAGAATTGCATTTAATGAAATATGAGAGTTCTCATTACATTATACATATTCGCTATATAAGTGCTTCCTTTGATAAGAAGAAACTTAATCAGATTCAAAAAATTTGTATCCGCTTCTCATACGAGACTAAACGCAAAGAGACTTTGGTCTCTGGTCTCTGCTTTACAGAGACTAAAATACTTACACAACAATAGAGTTTTGTCTCTGGATATCAAAACTGTAGACCATAAGACAAAAGTCTCTAGAGACGCGCCTCCGTAGTGTATTCACGAAAGTTTGGTCTTTATAGATCTCCAAAGATCTTTGTCAAAACTTATTAATATATTGTTACGTGCAATAGAAAGAGACAACTGGTGACATCTACTGGCAATGGAGAGTAAACGACTTCAGGTTCGGAGAGTCGATTATAGAATCGACAGGAAGGTTCAGGAATAAGAATGAATAGGGTATAAATATAACAGTTGTCACCGCCAAGAAAAGAGTCTTGTCTTAGACGTTGCAGTGTTAAGAAGCGAAAGTAATAACAAATATGCAAACAGCGCAACGAGAAGACCCGGACATATCGCCTATTCTTGCTTGGAAAGCAGACATAGAAAAACCAGAATGGAAGGATATTTCGAGGATGAGTGAAAAGCTGAAAAGCTACTGGGCTGAATGGAATCCTCTTCATATTGAATGCGGTATACTAAAACGCAAGTGGGAAGCACCTAACGGTAAATCGTTCCGAATGCAAAGGTCAACGATGTTCTAGGTAAAATGCATCGTGGAGCATCTGGAGAACATTTGGTAGTGAATAAAACAATTTTTAAAATACGTGAAAAGTTTTATTGGCTACATATGCGGGAGGATGTAGAGAAGTGGCGTCGCAGATGCGTTGTGTGTGCTTCTTACAAAGGGCCGCCACGTAGCAGCAGAAAGGAAATGTATAAGTGTAGTGTCAGAGCCCCATTGAAACTGAGAGCTGATGTACAAGGGGCCACGGGGACGAAATTAGCAGTAAGTACCCATCGGAAGAGGACACGCTATGACTTAAGTGCGAATTCAGCAGGATTCAATGAAGGTGATCTTGTTTGGCTATACAACCCGAACCGAGACGTAAGGGATGCTCTCCAAAGTCACAACAACAGTGGGAGGGACCGTATTCAGTAGTAACTAAAATAAATGACGTAGTATACAGGATTCAACGTGGTACAGGAGGCAAACGAAAAATCGTCTATCTGGATCGCTTGTGTCAATACTACAAGCATCAAGACCGTGGACCCCCTGTTGTTCGGGACGAACAAATTTAAGAAGGGGGCAGTGTTACGTGCAATAGAAAGAGACAACTGGTGACATCTACTGGCAATGGAGAGTAAACGACTTCAGGTTCGGAGAGTCGATTATAGAATCGACAGGAAGGTTCAGGAATTAGAATGAATAGAACAGTCCGGAGAGTTTCTAGGGTATAAATATAACAGTTGTCACCGCCAAGAAAAGAGTCTTGTCTTAGACATTGCAGTGTTAAGAAGCGAAAGTAATAAAGAAGCGATAGTGTGTAATTAGATTGCGATAATTGAAAGTACAGTGTTGGCGATAATTAGAGTTGAGTTGATTAATTAAGGAATTGTGAATTTTATATGATTAGAGTGAAATAAAGAACTTATATATTAATTATTTAATATTGTGTTCTAAACAAACGAACCAAAGGCCACGCTCGCAACAATATTTATTTTATGCGAAAAGTGAAAAAGCTAAAAAAATATATATTTTTTGTGTACAAATTTTAAGGGATACAGGATAACACAAAAAACTTTTTTTTCTTTTTTTTTTAAAATAATCAATTGATAAAACAAATTTTTTGCCTTAAATCCATTATATTAATTATTAACTTCTTTATTAATTTCTTTGTAACAATTTGTCAAACTCACTCCACTTTATTCCTTTTCCTTTTCGAGTAGACTAACACTTAACTGACTAGTCTCCGATGACCTGGAAATTAAAAGTAAACCAATTGCGTAGACCGAACCTGGAGACCCGTTTGTTTTAAATACATGATGAGAAACCGGAGACTAAAACAGTCTGTAGAGATTTGGTCCCTTTGGAGATTTTTCGCGTCTCCAAAGTGTATAAATAAATAAAGTGTTCTCTCGCCATGTAGCTTTACTTTAAGTTTCAATAATTAGAGACTATTAAACAACAAACTGATCAATTATTCTACTTCCATATACATAAATGAATCACAGTCGACATGCCGACATTATAGTGGCTGTTTTATTTTAAGTCTTTAACGCAATGTAATTACTAATCTTTGTGATTGGTGTAGTTGTCATATCTGCAAATTATAATAACTCAAAAATGAATCCACAAATTTCATTTGTCATCAAATAAAATTCGAAGAAACGGTTGAGTCACTCAAGGAGAAATTCACTTGATACAGTATTCAAGAAGAAGGACACACAATTTTGGGAAAGGTTAAGAGAGTGAGTAAATCAATGTCAATAGAAGCTACATTTCAAATTATAGCCGATACAAATCGCGAAGCAGAGTATATGCACAACAGAAACAATTTAGTCTACATCAATTGCAATGCAAGTTACTCGGTCTATCAGATAAACTGATAACAAATGAATGGTTTTTTCTTACTAAATTTTACAGGTAAAACGTATTGTATAATATATTGTATAATACGTTCATAAACGAAACTGTCTATTGCTACTGTTAGAAATCATAATGAAAATTTTCCAAGACTGACATCACTCAACTTTCAGATTAAGTTCCTAAATTAGTCAAGTATATGAAAATCATATTTGTATGTAGCTATGTAAGCAATGCATTCTTCTATAACTGTTATCATTTACAAATTAACTGTTAAAATCCATTTCTGATCATTAATTGCTTTGTATTGTACCCAAAAGGGTATTTGCACATTTTTTCATCTGATGTAAATTGCATTCAATTGCTCACATTTTTCAATCTAGCTCTAGATTTTGTCACCGCGCTCGCAATTCGTACTTAAAACTCTCAATAAATGAAAATTAAATAGAAACATCTTTCATTTATAAATTTATTTTTCCGCCTTCCTCAACTCTAAACAGTTACTATAATGTCCGGTTTGATTGAATATAGGTCTGCTCCGGATCCAACTACGTTGAATTGAAAAAATTCAGAGGGTTACCGAAAATATTTGCATGGCATTCATTCAAAAACTTTCAACAAATTTCATTCTTTATTAAGGCCAGCTTTTTTGTTTGCAGGTGAATACATAATATTGAACTTGAAAAATTTTTCGAAGCAATATTTTTTGGGTTGCAACTTTTTACGTCACATTTGCTTCAAACAAACACTTTGACAGCATTGGGTTGAATCTGGGGCAAAGCTCAAATGAAATTATCAAAAAGCTAGAGTAAATCATCACCAGCAAACTCAATTAACAGCTATAATATTTGGTAACCCATTTTGAACTGATAACAAATTCCAGTAAAGCACAAAATCTTTACATTATGCTGAGCAGAGCAGGTCGAATCTAAATATCTCCTTGAACTTCCCAGTCGTGTTTTTGATTTGAGACATATATTGTATCATCATGACACTACCAAACGGTGAAATATTAATTTTTGTGACCAGAAGGCTTTTGTATTCCTAACATAATTCAATGTCCTACTGCATGACGTAATACGGTGTAGTGTTTCATCCTAGGGATTTTATTCCCTTCCTCCCGATAACAATTAAATCCAAATGTCATAATTTTTCCTCCTCTCCGAATTTCGTGATAATCAATTGAAAGCCAAGTCGAAGAGAAACCATTAGGAGCTGCATCTGTTTACGGAGAGGTACGCGGTAGATGGCCACCCTTACAAATTACATGTTTACAATGTTTTCAACTTTCGACGACGACAATCCTAAATTAATGTCACCTGGCGAGACGTGTTAATGAATTCCAAGGGGGATTTCCAGATTTGATTGACGGAAAAAATTATCATCAGCAGCCATTATTAAATTACCATAAATCGTGTGGTTGCACTCGTCAAACACTTTCTTTAAAAAAGAATCAAACTTTCCGGCAAGAGGGAATTTGCAAAAATCCAAATCATAAAACCCCAATCTTCGACTTCTCTAGTCCACATTTGTGTGTAGATGATGGAAGCACATGAGATGAGATTGGAGTACAAAGCGCTAACACTGAGTGAATAGCAAATTTGTAAAGTGAATCTATAAACGAAGCGAAAACTTTGACTGAGCATAGCATTTTGGTACACACATATATGATGGGCCCGGTCCCGGTGGCTAGTCGTTCCATGTGTGATGTCCTTCATCATGGCTGACCGCTTTTCATAATTTTTTCCCTGGTTTGTTCATCTCTGCCAGACAAAAGCCTTCCGGTACGGGTTGCTGTGTGCAAAATTGTTCCAGCTTCCAGCCAATTTCAAATTACTGTCCTCGAATCAAGAAGGATATTGAATTCAGTTGGCGCAAAGAAAGAGCGTGGACAAAAACTGTCTTTCAACATAGGAAAACTTATTGGAAAATTCCTTTCAATCGACGGAGAAATTCCTCTCTCAAATGAGGGCAATTAAAAGGAAAATTGGATTTTCACTTTTAATGGCTCTACAAAGGTACTAAAAACATTTTTGTAATGTAGTGGGGTTGGTCGGTGGACGATGGAGTTAAAACTTCTAGCCCCATCTAAGTTTAAATAGAGGAACGAAACTATTTTGAGGTATACAAAATATTAAAACAATTCGAATGGTTCTTTTCTGCACTTTTCTGGAATATGTCTAAAACTTGAAATTGGGAGCTTCATCCGAAACTTGACTAGATGGCGTCAATTGTTTTTCCAATAGATAGTGGATGAGTGAATCTGAACAGAAACTGCAGGCGGATGTCTACCGTCCTAAACGTCTTGGCTTCCTTCAATTGAACGTTGTTTAATTATTTTCCCCGAATTTTTCAATCCTTTATCCCGTAAATGAAATTTGTATGTAAGTTTGTCATTCCGTTTGTAATGCACATAATTAGATTGGACACCCACGAATAAGTTATTTTGATTCATATATATACGAAAATACACACGGGCATCCACCATTGTTACATTAGAGTTTTTTAAGTTGGGACATGACTTTGTGTGGTTATGCGGTATTTGATAAAGATTTGCTCACATTTGCTTAAGAATTTCCCGATTTAAGGGCGGTACGCTAGAGCCAAGGAATTAGGTCAAGGAATATTTCCACTTATTTCTTAAAGAAAATTTTTGACAATTTGGATTTGTCAATTGTGTGATATTTCTGACAATAAAGAAATGGATAATTTCCAATGAAAAATGAAGATACACGTAAAACAATTTTTATTCGTCCATTTGTCATTTTAAAATTGATACACCTCTTGCAAAATCGCCGTTCCTTCGTTCAATTTTTCAATTATTCCACCACCGTCAAAATTCCTTACAGAAATAAGTGCATCGGTACTTATTTCTTCAAGAAATATTGACATAAATGGATTTTTCGTAAAACAGCGACATCTTTTTGTCAATCGGGAAGTAGAGTTTTTCTGTTCGAATTACTTTTCTCTAGCGTACTACCTCAAGGAATCGGTAAAGAAAAAAATTACTTCAGCATTCCATGACACTTTTTTTACATAGTTTTTGTATAGGAACAAAAATTCCTTGGCTTTAAGGCTTAAAGGTAATTGCGACCACCGACGACTATTGCAGTAATAAGAAGAATTTTCTCCAGGAACGTTTTATGGAGCGTGTATTACATAGGAATCTGAAGTTTTCGTTGTTCCTATTACTGCAATAGTTGTCGGTCGTCGCAATTGTTTAAACCTTAAAACTGTAATTGTATTGATAATAAAAGTTTGAAGAACTGCAGAAACACACAAGGTGTTTCAATTTATGCTACTCCAATGCAGCAACCAGTTAGTAGCACAGATACGTACTAAGGTTTAGAAATATAATAAAAGCTCTTCGAATATTATACCACATTGCTGTAGAAAGTACACGATGCGTATTGCATGTATTCACATGCAACAAACCAATTATGAGTAGCTTTTGGATAGAAATCCGTTTTTTTTTAAAGCTAACTTTCTCGTGTACCTTCTCCTTACATGGACAAAAGAATAAGAATGGAAAGAGTATTTTTATAACGATGAGTTCATTAGATGTATTTTAATTATACTACTTGGAATTTTAATAAAAAGATTTAGTGCTACATAAATAAAAGGTAAGCCATAATTGGCATAAGACCAATTTTGTGGATATCCGAGATGTGCTGCCAATTGAAATTATGCTCGCTGGGGCGATGAAGCGGTTTTCTCTATTTTCTTCGGAACGGCTTATCGGACAGAAAGTATGGTTATAAGCAATTGCATAGATAAACAGATTCAAAACAACTTTTCAGGCCACCGAAAATTTTCCGGAAGAACCGTTTTCGGATGTACAAAGAAAACATTTTTGTATGAAAAACCCTACAAATGGATTTCTGATTTAGTCCATTTCCGAATCCAAAACTACAATGGTTATAAAAATATGTTGACCAAAACTTTAACTTCAAAAATCGAAATTTCTGCCCCGCAACTCGAATTTTTAAATTTAGCCATAGTTTTTTGCTCAAACGACTGTAAGAAATCCATGTCAATGCGCTCCTGAGTTATTGTGCAGATAAACCGATATGCACAAAGGCAAAGGGTTCTTAAATTTATGAATAATAGTATAATCCATATATCCGTGATTTGATTATTTTTATGCGTTAAAACTTGACAAGCTTAGTACACTCTACAGATTTCATAAAGAGTATTACACGTAATAATTTGATTTGAAAAATAATTCAAAAAATTAAAAATATTTTTTTATTGTGTTTTGAACTACTAATATTGCATTGAATTTCTGTTGATCCTCTAACATTTTAAAAGCATGCAAATTTGCCAAACAGAAGCTTACTAAGTGGAAAATTTATTTTTCGTAATTATATTGAACGATTTCAAGAAATTTGTGGAATACTTAAACATATTTGAGCGATATTCTAACAAAACTTAACTATATACTCGTTAAGCAAAGTAGAGCAAAACAATACAACCAATAATTTATTCAACATTGGTGTACTAATTTCTAGGCAGAATCTCTTTCTTAGCAATATTATCTGCATTTTTCCCACTTTTATATTTTACTATCTAATATCTACATCTTCTATCTACTGTTACAAAAAGAAATGAGTCCATCATTTCACTTCGTAAAAAACGTAGCGAAAAGATGAAGAAACTGATAACACAGAGTAAAATTAATAAAAATTCATTTAGTTTTCATCTTAGGTTACAATAAGACCAAATTTGGGTAAGTGCGGGAATGAACGGCTGACATAGCTTAATATAGTATTTTATGGTGTAACGAAAAGTGAAAATTATGAATTGGAGACATGCAAAACTTTGAGGTTAACTATTATCAAATCAATTAGTGACATTCTTAGTTAGTTGGTGATGAATTAGCGTATGTCCTTACGATTCGGCGCCAAGAAGGGCACATTAGTCCGCAAGGATCTGTGTGTATATTTGTCCCACAGTAAAGTGCTTGTCACTATAATTGTCACCCAGACCAACACCCATAAGTGACATTTTAATTTAATTTTCCATCCTGGAGATCTTACTCACCGAGCCTTCTAACATGTGCATTTTTATACCCTAGCTGATGTATTCATAGGTATATTATGTTAATCATCCCATTTGTAACACATAGAGATGGTAGGGCAAAATTGATACGACGCCCACGCATAATATTCAAAGTTACTTTGTTCGTTTTTCCATCCGTCCGTCTGTCCAAACCATAACTCGATAACCCGTGTACTTAGACAGCTGAAATTTTTCACTATAGCTTTAAAAAAAAATAAGTTCGAAAATGTGACAAATCGTGTAACTCTTTCGTGGGGTGGCCATACAAAAATTTCGTTTTTCAATACATAGGGTATCCCAGACTAATATGACAATGTTTTTCCAAATGATTCCTCTCCTCCAGACATGTAAAAAATTGTATGACAGGGCTAGGGCGTCACCCTGTCGAGTCACAGGGTGATTATAAAATATGCTCTTTCAGCATTAAACACCCTATATCTTCAAAAGAACACCATGTATGGTCTATTTTAACACGGTGTTGTATGCTGAAGGCCATTAAGTTATGCATACAACGCCGTGTTAAAATAGCCCATACAGGGTGTAATTTTGAAGATATAGTCTGTTTAATGAAAAAGGAGAATATTTTATTAATCACCCTGTTACTCGACAAGGGGACATTTTGCTCCGACTCCTTCAATACAATTTTTTACTTGTCTGGTCATTTGGCAAAATATAGTCATATTAGTAATTGAACACTGTCTGAGAACGCATCGACCGACGTAGATTTGTACACTCTGTTTTCATAGTAATAGCAAATGTTCTAAAAATGGGCTAAATCGGGCAACCCTTCTTGGTGTTTCCATATAAAAATTCAGGTTTTTCCGTAAAATGTAAAAACGAGCAGTACTAGCTGTTTTTATTGTACTGAAAAGTTCTTTAGGGTATGAAACCCTATAAAATAACAATTTTTCTGGCCGTCATCTAGACTATCATAAAAATTGGTCTGAGACCAAGTTTAGCATTTTTTAAATAAAAGGATTGTGGATTTTCTCTTTAGAATAAAAATCATATGGCGTCTTTAAATTTCAATGAGCTATTCCCTTGTATTTAACAAAATACCCAATTCCTAGAAGCATAACTGGTGAAATATCGTCTCCCTATATTCAAATACAATATGAAATTCACTTGATAAGTAAACGCGATTTGGAAGTCAACAGGGCTGTACCGGGACTTCGAACCGGATAGGGAAACGGAGATCTAAGGAGCCCCTTTGGGTCGCCCCAAATGATATTTTCCTAAAGGAAACAAATTATTAGGCTGATTTCACGCTGAACTGAGCACAAGCAGAGCAAGACAGAGTTTTCTGCTTTCAATTCGTTTTATGTGTGGCGCAATATAGTAATAGTAATTCAAACTTTTTCTAAAGTTTGGGTGCTTTATTTAGTTACCCAAAGCATTCACCCCGGCACTAGCATTTATCAATATTTACAGTAATACTTGACCTGCTATAGGGAAACGCTAGTTTGTTTCTTTTTAGGTGTTTACTGAAATTATTTCCGTATAATTTTTATGCATTACTGGAGTCCAACAACGGGCCGCTTAAGTTGCCCACACACTGTCAAACATGCTGTCCAACATCAGGATAGAAACACATATCAGAAGCTGTTAACTGTTATCTTTTCTTGAATAGAGTTCGCTCAAGATTCAGGAAAGACGAATGTGTGACAAACATCGCCCCACAAGACACAATATGTTATCAAACACGTAGCCTTGCCCCTAAAAGTAAAACTTATTTGATTTTCGTCCAACTGCTTCACACATTGCGCGTCACATCGTCAAACAGGCACACACACGGTGAAATTTGCGTAACAATATCGTTGTCTTACTCAAGTTGGCCAACATGGGTGCTATGGTACATAGCTTCGAGTGAGTTACTTCTGGACGTGAAATTCATCTTGTCAGCATTAGCTGAAACTTACTCCCGTGATCAGCGATAGCACAGGGCGGTACGCTAGCACCTAGGCTAGTGCGGGAGACTTATAGGGGAGTGTTAACCAAAACCTACCGCCGGTCACGAATCATAATACATAAAAATGTTCGTGCCTCCACAAGCGACCAAATCACACATCCAGCCCTTTATCACACTGAAGGCGACGATGACATGCCTTCGATCCATTGCCCCATCCACCAGTGGCGGTTCGTGGGATTCAGAAGAAGGGAAGCAATACATTTTGTGTAAATTATAGCTCCGCTTTTCAGACTATTTCATTGCTACTATAAGTAATTATACATGTATCAAAGTCAATGATATAAATATTCATATTTATTCTTGTTCTTGAAAGAGAAGGAAGCCATTATCATCGTTAAATAAATCAGCGATGCAATCATATCTTTCATTTAATCCATTCACATTAAATACTGCCTTTCGCATAATTAAGCAAATACAAAAATTTCACTCAATATCCCCTTTCGCAACATACGCAAAAAATCTAATCATCTAATTCATTCTTTTCAATTCAATTACCATTATTATTGTACATACTTAGGTATACTCAAATAGCAAGAATTCTACATTCTCCCGCAATTAAACAGAAACTTATGTAATATTACAGATAGTCAATATCTCATTTTTGTACAGTATGAATAAAATATGTTTAAAAAATTTTATAATAAAAAACATTCAAACATTTAAAGTCAAACGAGATAATATAATTTTAAAATATTGTTATTGGATAGATTCAGATTTGCAATGAAGCTTTTCTTGGGTCAAAGAAAAAATAATTTTTTAATTAGCCTATAATTTATTTATGAAAGTTATTTATTTAAAAAGTTTTTTTAATATATTTTATTTTCTAATCATTACATTGCTGCTAAAAACTCATATAAAAGGACATTCAGTACGTTTACATGAATTCTTGATTACTTTAATTTAATTAATTGATTGAATTAATTCCGATTACTTAAGTTGAATTTTCTTGAATTTAATTTTCCAATTACTTAAGTTCAAATTTACGCATTGAATGAGCGTTTTCATGATATTTTTATTACTTCAAGCATACCATACTTCAAGTATACTTCAATTATTCATGTAAACTTACTGATAATCTATCTAATATATGCATATTAACTCGCATCTACGTTCTTTTGCGACTGTTGTTATGTAATTTTTTACCTCTGCAGTAAGTATAGTTTAGAAGATTATCGCACTTTAATGTAAGAACTTCCATGTTAAAAACGTTTTACACGAAAAAATGTATTTCACATCAAAACGCATCGCATCGCATGACGTAAAATATTATGTAAAACATTATGCTGAAGCGTTTAAAAGAAAAATCAGCTCCCGCAAGAACTTACACCCCCCTTTGTACACAAATTCGAAAATCACGCATTTTAAAGATAATCGGGTGAAAAAAGTCGGTTATAAAGTATCTATCAGAACAAAAACTTCAGTTAGGTATTACACACGGCCGAAATTGGATAACGCCATGAGTGCAGTTACCACACTCCCACCAAAAACCCAAAAACGTAAAAAATTAAGCCCACTGACTAATTCTAAAACAAAAAATCCGATGTAAATTCATCCATGTTTACTATTCTAAAACAATACCTAAAATTTCACAATATTCGTCAAGAAGGTATAGGATAAAAGTTATTTAAAAAAGCTACGAATTTATTAACATCTGGCAGCATTTAAATAAATCGTGAGCACCAGATATACATACTTCTGAATTTATCAATGAAAGTTACTATCAGGGGGTGTAAATCAATGGCCAAACGCTACGCTGCGACCATAGCAATGTACCGTAACCCCCGCACGATATAAGCCATGAACAAAGGTGACAAAAGAGAGCAGCGGGCCGGTCAGCAGGTGCAATCCACAGTCTCTTGCCTTGTCTTACTGAAGGAGTTTATCATATAAAAGTTGCTTGTATTTTGTTCAAACGCTATAATTTCCGTAAATTTGTTCTACATACTATTTTTTTTAAACTATTAGAAAGAAAACATATTTGGCTGCAATTTGTTTTAACTTCATTTTGCTGTGAGAGCGACAGTTTTGGGCTTTAGGACCTGTTTAAGATGAAATTTTATTTTTTCCTCCATGACGAGTATACAAAAAGCCGCAAGAGTGAGCTCTTGCTGCATGCTGTACCCGGCCATAACCCCCGCAAGATACAAGCCATGAACAAATTCGAAAAAAGAGTGCAGTGGGCCGGTCAGCAAGCGACATCCACATTCTTCTTGCCTTGTCGAACTGCAGGAGTTTTTCATATAAAAGTTGCTTGTGAGTTCAAACGCTGTAATTTCCGTAAATTTGTTCCACATGCTTCTTTTTTTAAAAACTATTGGAAAGAAAACATATTTCGCTGCAATTTGTTTTAACTTCATTTTGCTATGGAAATGATAGTTTTGGGCTTTAGGACCTGTTTAAGGTGAAATTTTAGTTCTTCCTCCATCACGAGTATACAAAAAGCAGTGAGAGTGAGCTCTTACTGCATGCTGTGCCCGGCACGTTAAGGCATTTTAATGTGTCAGTGCCTTCGGCGACTTCATAGCTTGTGTTATACTCCGGGGGTTACGACCCGGCACGTTAAGGCCTTTTAATGTGTCGGCGTGTCGGTTCCTTCGGAGACTTCATGGCTTGTATTATATTTCGGGGGCTACGAATGTGCGCATGCAAACTCTTGAGTGAATATGGGTCTAAAATATAAATGTATTTAACTTTTCACATTGGCTTTGCTGTTGTAAATACGCTGTAGGGATTTCAGCGATGCCAGTGGCAACGGTGTTTGATCCGGGCAGATCAGTGGCGACATGTTATAACTTCGCATCGAAAGCGATGATTTCGTTCTGGAGGTATGTTATAAGATTTTCGTTCGACAGGCGATTTTGCTTGTTTTGAAACTATTTCCGAATTTTTTTTCCTAGCAAAAATGACATTTATAGATTCTTTTCTAGTTTTTGATAAATTTTAATAATAATAAAATTGGAATTTACGAATTTTTCAAGCGCAGTGCTTTATTTGTGGAGGATAACGAAAATAATTAAGAAATAATTAATTACCGAGACAAAAGAATTTTTTTAAAGCAGCGGTATTATGTTATGGATATGCCTAACGTAGTGTGCTGCCTTATTAATTTTTGAATTCAAGAAATATTCTTACAAGTTTTATAACTTCAAGTTTCAAGAATCTATATAATTAATATATAAAATCATTCATATTGAATACATTTAAAAAAAAATGTAACATTTAAATCTAATTTCTTTAATTTACATACATTTTTTAATCTTGGCTTGTACTATCACTCTCAGCAAATTATCGAAATTATCGCCTGTCGAAAGTGTTACAACATACCGACTATCGATAAATTGTCAACGTCGAATCTTCCGAAGTTATAACATCTTGCCCCTGGTGTTAGGTGGAATTATGGTGGGTGAGTCATACGCTACATTTTGGACAGCGTACCATATAGTATGTTAGTAGCGATATAATGACATTGGGTTGGGTGGTATGTTCTTTGGGCGTTACTTATAAAATATTTCAGGTTGTATCTAGTGATGCCAGAGGAGTAATCTTGTTTGAATTTTATACATTTTCTTAAATATTCTAAAAATATTTTAAAGGAAAATTATTTGTCTTTCATGTTTTTCATGTTTCATGTTTCATGGCAAATGTTTTCTTTTCGTAAATAAGAGAGAATGGGCGGAGTTTTCTGATTTTACGCTCATAAAATGCTCCCGCTCTTTTATGAAAACAATTGTCCCAATGTTCTTCGCAGAATTCCAATGTTTGTTAGTGTAATCCTATGATATGTGAACAGCACTTTTTCTGTTTACATTTGTTTTGCTCAAGTGGGGGATTCTCTTGCTGGATTCTGGGAATTTTATTTGACAGAAATTTTACATCTCCTTTTAGTGCGTTGTTCATTGCGAAATTTATCTGTTTCTTGACAAATGGAGGTAGGGTTACCCAATGTACATTATTATGAATAGTTTGAAAGGATTTTGGGGGATTTAATAAGATTTTGTCATTCGGGTAATCCTATGTTTTCTCAATTTTTGTTTTGAACTCGTTGTCTTAGTCGCACTACAATAATGCATACCCAAGTTCTTTTCCCCCATTCATGCAATAGACAAAAGTATATGAGATTACCTCTTTCAGTTTAAAAAACACGGAAAATTTCCAATTTTGTTCGCCTCTGTCTCTACTTATTTTTATTTATACTTTGGTATCGTTCGCTAGAGATATGCATATGCGCTCTAATTGTCTTAAGAAAATACATCTACATATAATCTATAATGGTATGGAATACTAGTTTCTTTCTCAAAAAGTAAAGTAGGTATATATCTGGACTTAATTAAATCAGTAGATATAATTATCATATAATTGAAACTAATATTTCACAAAAAGGAGATAAATATATATGTTGCCTTTAAATTCAAAAAAAAAAAATGTGTTTATGTAATTAGCTTGCCTATAGGATACCTATGTACCAACTCATGTTTATTATACTATCGGAAGATTAGTAAGTATAATATTAAAGAATATTAATTTATTAAATAAAACTATTATAACCTTATCTATATTTACAAAAATAGGAAATTGTACTGATTCTCGCTTTTGTCTTACGATTATTTCAGCACTACTCTGAAGATAAATTTTCCTCTCATTATCCTATACGTACAAAAAAGGAACCACAGGAATCGAGGGGAGAAATAATTACAGCTTAGGCTGATTACTTAACCTTGTCAAAATGGTCTGAGCTTTGCTTGAATAGTAAGTCGTTGTATATATAGTCACACATTTTAATATGCATATTAATAATTGTCCAAATAAAGAGCAATATAGTCAAACACTTCTATATAAATAGGCATAATGCAAAATGCTTTGTCGGGATAGCTATACCACTCCGCGTATCTTTTGTTCATCCAAATCACCAAAAATAGTAAATAAAAATATACCGCCCATTTTGAATTCCTCAGGAGTTTGAGGAGTCTCCTTTCGTCTTGAGTTGAATAAACTTTCTTCAGCTTCGTTCTCCTTTCGACTTTTGGTTTTGCTTTCCACAACGGAATTTTTCTAATATAGTACTTTTCACACAAACTTTCCCTAACCAGCGATTTTTGTATCTCAAAACAAAAGAAAAACTTTGCGTGCTGCTCGTGCAGAATTAGAAGAGTTAAAAAAATTTCCGTCACTTTCGTTCCTTTCGAACCTTCTCCTCTCTTCGTCATCTTCCTTGTCGATTTCTTTCTTCCAGCCAAAACGTAGCAGCACCTTAGCTGTGTGTGGAGGAATGACACCACCGCTATATCTGTCGGCATCGTACCTGTAGCATGCACGATACGACCATAACATGCGTGACCCTTTCAGCGGCCCATACACGGCGAACATGTTGTCCAACTTGTTATGTCACACATGAAAGCTTTTTCTCCACACACTTGCCAAACATGCTGTCCAACATCAAGAAGGAAACACTATCAGGAGCTGCAAGAACTGTTAACTGTTATCTTTTCTTCAATAGAGTGCATTCAACGCTGACAAATGTGTAACAAATGTCACCCTACACGGCGCAATATGTTGTGAAACACGTAGCACCGCCCTTAAAAATCAAACTAACTTGATTTTTGTCCAACCGCTCGACATTCTGCGTGTAACACAGTCAAACCGGTATACACACGGTCCGCATGACAAAATCGTTGACCTACTCAAGTTGGATAATATGCGTGACCGTGTATGGGCCCGTTAGCATATACAGTATAACCATAGACCGAGTCGCGTAGATAAGCAGTAAGACTAATTTTTTTTTTTAATTTACAGAAAATATTTCGGCAAAATTTTCATTCACTCTTGGTGGCCGACAGTAGTTACCTATTAATCGTTTATGCTGATAAAAATTGTTTGCGGCTCACGCTTCCTTGCCGGCCTGCAATAATTCAGAAACATTTTAAATTCACAATTTCTAACAAAAAAGTGAGGGCTTCCATCATCAGGTCGAGGCATAGTTGATTTTATATTGGAGCAATACATTTTTTTTTTCATTTTATAGCAATGACAGAAACTTTTAAGTGGAAACGACACTAGAGCACCCATTTTTAATATTCTTCTTGAATACTGCAGAACATTACTTCCGTTTATATGCGCTGGATATTTGTTATTACTTGTCTGTGGTTCGACCATGTGTAAAGTGCAAGTTCATTTGGAAAAGTGACTAATCTATTTATTTTCCTTGCATAGTTCAAGTATCTAAACTACCGGATATACGGAATTTGAAGCTAATTATTTGCTTTACCAATTGTGGTAAAATTGATATGAAAAATTATCATGTAAAAATTGCTGAAAAATTATTAAGATATGATTTCATTATGTTCACATTTGTTATTTTCTGCAGTATATGGTATATATAATTTGTTCAAGAAGGAACTTTTTCTGGATTCTCCGGTATATATAATATCCTTGTGTATAGAACTATAGTGGTTGCGAAAATGCTTCCTTGTTATAATGTCAGATGACTGCACTTGTACCATTTTGAACAGTTTTGCTCACGCTCAGCCGCTAAAAGTTCTGCAACTGAAGTATTGACAAGGGACAATGGATAAGCCGTAAGAGCGTTTTTCTGTAAATTTTTAAGAAGAAATGAAAGCATTTGTTCATCGACTCGTATGCTCATAAAAATTGTTAGTGAATTTCTATATATCAGCTCCAGACATCGCTGCTTTTATCTTGGAGCGAGGTATTGCTGGCCTTTCCTTTGGTTACGACTGTTCTGCAGTAGTAGCGCCTCTACAACACAACAAGGTACCTACCCAGTCAAATTGCGCTTCGCAACCACTATATAGTTCTATACACAAAAATAAAATCTTTTCTAAGAAAAAATTGCGGCTTTCACTACATCAAGTCCAGCCATCATGGATTTTATATTCTCTCGAGGCAATGGCTACTTCCCAGCCTTTGTATGTGTTAGTTTGCTATGCCCTTACAGGCTTATCCGTAACCCCCGGAATATAATACAAGCCATGAAGTCTCCGAAGGCACCGACACAATAAAGGGCCTTAACGTGCCGGGCAGCGTTGGCACTTCCTTTGAAAAACCGGTGGTAGATTTGAATGAAAAAGTGTGGTAGAAATTGGAAAGGTGTGGTAGAAATGGAAAAAGCGGAGTGTAACACATATTAGAGATTTTATCTCTAATAAAACACTTATTCCAAAAAGAGAAACCAAAACAGAAACCAAAAAAATATTCATAGCTATAACCATAACATAATCAAAAATAAAATTAGCAAAATTTCCAATTAAGTATATAAAAATAAAAAATGGATCAGTACCTAGTAACTAAACTTGTCTTACACAATAGGGACATATTTACCGTCTACAAACTTAAAGTTTTGGAAAACTTAATTATCTCTAAGGGCGGCTCAAAAATAGTTGTTCTTTCGTGCATTTCTTTACATAATATTATACTTTCAACGGTTTTTATTTCCAAATGATTTGTTTTTTGTTTGTTTTTTATTTCGTTTAAGAAAGAAAATATCCTTTCAGCAGTAACGCTACTATGAGCTAAAGATGCGAAAATACACATATATTCGCTGAGTTCTTTGAACATGAATTTTTCAAACATGTTAATCTCTTTAGCTAACTTTTTCCCGCTTTTTACTAAATCTCCTTCAAAATACAAACCACAAACATTTATTTAATAAATTAAAGAAAAAAATTGTGGAAGATTTTGAGCTGTACGTGGAAGATGTGGAAGAATCGAAATATTTGAAAACTTGTGGAAGATCTTCCACAATTGTGGAAGAGTGGCAACGCTGGTGCCGGGTACAGCATGCAGTAGGAGCTCACTCTCACGGCATTTTGTATACTCGTCATGGAGGAAAAACTAAAATTTCATCTTAAACCGGTCCCAAAGCCGAAATCTGTCGGTCTCACAGCAAAATGAAGTTAAAACAAATTGCAGCCAAATATGTTTTCTTTCTAATAGTTTAAAAAAAAATAGTATGTAGAACAAATTTACGGAAATTATAGCGTTTGAACAAAATACAAGCAACTTTTATATGAAAAACTCCTTCAGTAAGACAAGGCAAGAAGACTGTGGATGTCGCCTGCTGACCGGCCCGCTGCTCTCTTTTTTCGACTTTGTTCATGGCTTGTATCTTGCGGGGGCTACGGCTTATCCCTTGAACCCCTTGTTGCACAGCTTTTCTTTTAGCGAAGCGTTAGCAAAACGGCAAAACTGTTCAAATTGGTACAAGTGGTGCCATCTGATATTATAACAAGAAAGCATTTTCGCAAAACAGAACCACTAATAACAATTTGGGGAGCTTTTATGGTTTCTGAATTGGAGTTATGAAACTGCAACAAATTCTGAGAACTCGAAAAAGCCATATATTTTGAATGACTCACTATAAAAATAGCGAAGACAACAACATCCAACTTTCCGTACTCAACTTTCCGTACTCTGTCATCAGTGACACATTTGGTACTTGCATGAAAAAGCATGATTTGGAAATGTCGAAAATATTGGTTCGTACTTGTACTGCAGAAAAATGTTGTACTAAAATGAAAAGCACTCAATAAGTAAATACACAAACAAAAAATTATCAATGACACATTTGGTTGTTGCATGAAATCCAAACCAAGAGCGCAATGTTGAATTGTACAAATTCCTATAGATGTCAGATAAATTAGTGTTGGATTTTTTTAAAACTAAAAATTGTTATGACTACCTAGCAGAATGCATGAAGGAGCAGTAAACTTATTCTAATAAGAATGTAAATCTGTTGCTACACGCTGTCATTTCTTAACGTCCCATTGTTTGTTCTTTTCTGTTTTTGTATTTCAGTTGCTCTTTATGACTACAGCAATGAACATAAAATAAATGTAATAGATAAAAAGGCAACTCAAACGGTGTTGTACAGAGCTAGCAACTGATCTTTCTCTTAAGCTGGCCATACATGATCCGTTTTGCCGTGGTTTTACTGTAAAACCACAGCAAAATGGAACGTGTGTGGCGAACACCACGTTTCGAGGCTTGGATGTGTACTAAAACCAGAATTCTGGTCAAGCCAGAAATCTTTCTGAAAACGTGGGCAAAACGTTACGTGTGTGGTGATTGCCGCTAAAACGCTAATCAAAGTTTACTTAATAACAAGTGAAAAAGCTAGAATTGGTCTAAGACCAATTTTTATGATACCCTAGATGAATGCACGTATGAAATTTCGCATGGTCACCCATTTGAGCAATTTTGATTTTTTGTAATGGTTTCTCACATATATTTCTAGAACCGCTCGTCGGACAGAAAAAATGATTATAACCAACTTAGGATTTCTTATTCTGAAGAAGTTTTTAGTACAATAAAAATGTCTAGGGACTGATCGTTTTCAAAGTATATGTAAAAAACCGAAATTATTATATGGCAACACCAAGAAGGGGTTGCCCGATTTAGCCCATTTTTGAAGTTTTATTTGCTATTGGTATGAAAACACAGTATACCAAATTTCAGCTTTCTATGGCGACGTGTTCTCAGGTAGTGTCCAAATATATCGTGGAAAACGAAATTTCTGTATGGCAACCCCACGAAGGAGTTGCCGGATTTGTCTCATTTTCGAACTTAATTTTATTTATTTTTTTAATGTCCGCGTACAAAATTTCAGCTTTCTAGATGAACGCGTTCTCAAGTTATCGTGCGCACAGACAGACAGACGGACGGACGGACGGACATGCAAAAATCAAAATAACTTTCAATATTATGCGTGGGTATCCAATTCATTTTGCTCTACCATCATTATTTCGAGGTGTTACAAACGGAATGACAAACTTAGAATACCCCTATAGATTTCATCTAGGGTATAATAAGTTAATAAGCAGGCGAGATTTCCGAGTGTTTTACATTTAATATGTACACGGCAAGAAAGAAAAAAATAATCAAAAAAAAATCAAACTATCTTTAAAACTTTTATGAATAAAGATAAAAAATGTGAAAGCGCAAATTGCCATGCAACGAAACAGATTGGAAAATATTTCGTTTTCGTAAATAAATGAGAAGTGGCGGAGTTTTCACGTTTTACTCTCATAAAATTTTCCCGCGCTTCTGTGAAAACCAGTTTTTGCTGAAATATTGTGAAAATTATTATTATTATTGTCACTACAAGATGACGGCAAACCGTGGTGAAGCTGTTACGTGTGTGGGGCTTTTTCTTGATCACGTTTTGGTTCTTATCTCAACTAAAACGTGGTTTTAAAATGACGGCAAAACGGATCGTGTATGGCGCCCTTTACCTCGTCTCGTAGCATATAACAACAATAAAAAACAGACAATGTGCCTTAGAATATAGAGCAAACAGGAATGGTTGAATCGTGTAAAATTCGTGTACATGAGCGTAATTTGTTAAGAGCGGGAGATTATACATAGGAGTAAGTGAGATACTGGACGGACGATTTGTCAAAGCTGGGTGCAGAATTGTCAAATGTGATTTTGTTATGTGAACAGGTTTATGCAATCTAAAATTCTTTTGTGAAATTTAACAAAAGTACCGACTCAATTCTTTTCAAAACTATTTATATTTGAAGTTTATTTAGTGTAAAGTTTGATAGTGCCACAGTGCCTGTTAAAATCATCATATCAATTAAAAAAACAGAAATGAAGTGTTCGGTCAGTGCTTGCAAATATAAATCGGATTATAAACTAGGGAAATCGTGTTTTGAGCAAGTGCACTATCTAAATTATCTTTTTTGTAAATAGAAGCAAAGATTTATATAAATTAAATATGTGAATTATTTCAAAATAAAGTCGAAAACGAGCTTTTTTTTTAACACAAATGCTCCGCTAAAAGCTTTGTTTACTTTTTGCAAATTGACAAGTTGTTTAGAATAGGGATGGCGTGTAAATACATGTAAAAATGCACTACCAACACAGCCAGAAATTCATTACGCAAAATCTGACTTATCAGCATTCCTGTTTTGTTTGCTCCATATTCTAAGCTTATCACCATTCCTGTGTGCTCTACATATATTCTAAGCAATGAGCAACCGAGAATGAGGCTACTGGTAGTTAGCACGGGGAATTACAATTATTAAGTTTAAGTTCATGTTGAAAGCTTTAGTGAACAGTTAAATACTGTAGTACATATATAAAAAATATTTTATTATTGAAATTTTTAAGGGTATCAGCTTTGTTATCTTTGGTTTTCGTATACTTTTATGGCCACCGTTTCTGTTAAATAGGACAGCGGTGGCGAACCTTTTTATGTGCGCGTGCCAGAAAATTAAAAATATTACTTATCGCGTTGCTGGCGTGCCGGCCACTTTTTAATTAGGAACAAGTGAAAAAGCTAGAATTGCTCTAAGACCAATTCTTATGATACCCTTGATGAATGCACGTATGAAATTTCGTATGGTCACCCATTTGAGCAATTTTTATTTTTTGCATTGGTTTCTCGCATATATTTCTAGAACGGCTCGTCGGACAGAAAAAATAATTATAACCAATTTTATAGGATTCTGACTTAGTCCATTTTTGATATTTTATTTGCTATTACTATGAAAACACAATGTACCAAATTTCAGCTTTCTATGTCGACGTGTTCTCAGGTAGTGTCCAAATATATCGTGGAAAACGAAATTTTTGTATGGCCACCCCACGAAGAAGCTGACCGACTTGTCTCATTTTTGAACTTAATTTTACTTTTTTTTTAATGTCCGTGTACAAAATTTCAGCTTTCTAAGTGAACACGTTCTCGCGTTATCGTGCGCATGAACGGACGGACGGACAGAGGGACATGCAAAAATCAAAATAACTTTTAATTTTATGCGGGGGTGTCCAATCCATTTTGCTCTACCATCATTATTTCTGTGCGTTACAAACGGAATGGCAAACTTAGTATACCCTATAGATTTCATCTAGGGTATAATAAAATAAGTAAAAAACGAGTTTTCAAACAAAATTGAGGCCAAGCCGCATGAAAAAGTAGAAAATAAACTTTTCTTCACACACAGAGGTGGACTCAGACTTTTGATTGGGACATTTCTCTTGAATATTCTTTCTCTTCATGAATCAAATCAGTTATTACCTCTGATTCATCATACTGAAATATATCGGTGATTGTCAGCGAATAAAATCTGATTCCACCTCTGTGTGTGCAGAAAAGTTTACTATCTACTTTTTCATGCTGCTTGGCCTCAGTTTTGTTTGAAAACTCGTTTTTTACTTATTTTATTTTCTGCCTTTTTCACGTTAACTAAATTGTTATTACGTGCTGCATGGAGATATTTTAAAACAATTTTATGACGGCTGAAAAGACACTGATTTACTGAATTTTCCCGATTTTCCATGCAAGTTTTCATGATTGTCGAAGAGAAAGTATTGATGACAGTAAGACGGAAAAAAAATTATTCCGCATAGCTTATAAAACTTTTTTGTCGGAAAATTTTCCGGAAAAGTCGGAAAATTCCGGAAATTCCAGAAAAATTGGAAAATTCTGCACTTTTCTTGAAACATATTTATCACTAATCATATCGATGAAAATTTTTCCGATGATTTTTCCGCTTTTGGAAAACTCATGGAATTTTCCACAAAAGCAACTTTATGCAACTCATTACGCTCTATAATTTTGTCTTAGGTTGCAAAACGCTCAAACGCTTCCTTGGTCGGAAAAACTCCGGAAAAGCGTTTTACATGAATTTTCCTCGATTTTTTCTCCAAGTTTTCACCATTGTCGGAGAGGAAGTAATGATGCCACTTAATAGGGAACTTGATCCTACATAATTTAGAAAACTTTTTTACCATAAAATTATCCGGAAAAGTCGGAAAATTCCGGAATTTTTTTTCGAAAAAATCGGAAAACTCATTTTTCCTGAAACGGATTTATCACTAATCAAATTTGTACCAAATTTTCAAATGATTTTTCCCGATTTTGCGGGTTTTCCATGGAAATTTCCGATTCAAATTTTGATAGATTCAATTGTCACCCGACATGAACTTGTGTGCCAAATTTCAGCTCGCTGTGATGACGAAAAGTGGGTCTACGAGAGTGTCGAAAATACTAAAAAAGAAATATACAGACAGGGACGGACTGTCCTCAAAAATGGATAAAAATATGAGTGTTACAGAATTTTATTTAGACAAGTTCAAAAATTAATATACAAAACATATATTATGCTTTTATACATAATCATTTCACCTGGAAACTACATAGTAACAATTCGTGGATGTACAAATAAATTTAAAATAAAAAAAATTACCAACTCTACATCAATTAAAAATATTTTTAATTTTCCAAAACATACAAGACAAGGGGACTATGCAAAAATAGGAAGATATTACCAGTATCATAATTGGCAGAACAATCATCATTCCTATTAATTTGCAGTAAAATCAAAAATTGAAATAAGGACAAACAAATGAAATAGAATACATAAAAAATAAAGGATTGACATTAAAAATAAAAACAAAATACTAATTGATGAATTCATTGGTAAATTATAACAATCAATGGGATTTTTCTTGTTGTTTATTGGTAGAGAAATATTTGATGTCAGGATCATATTTTGATACTTTAAATAAAATACATGCTGCACTGAATTCTGCAGTCATTTTATTTCTAAATATGTTTTTTATAAAATTCAATTCAGCAAAATCTGATTCACAAGCATAAGTATGTGGAAGAAAAAATTGATAGAATAGCTATCGCCAGTTTTTTAAAGAACTAAATGTTGCAGGAATGGTATTCCATGACATTCAATAATCGATTATTTTCAATGGTTTCCAGTTCATTTCTTAAATCGACAAACCTTTGTGTCCATGTGGAACTGGATTGAAAATCAATCAATTCCATCTCAACATCTTCTAAATTCAAAAGTCACTCAAAAATCTATAAGTTAAGTTTATTTGCCGATATCGTGTCTGGGAACATAAGGAATTTTTATGTTTCAGCAAATATTTTGAATTCTTCAAATCTTAAAGTAAATTCGTTCATTAGAGACTGAATAATTTCGGAAAAATCTTCTGTTAATTTAGTTTTGTAATTTTTTTCATGGAAATCTAAATTTGCAAAAAATTTATTTATGTTTGGAAAATATTTATACAGGTTGTTTCCCCTTAGGAGGTCAATAGAGCAACAGGATCTAGTACTCACCTAAGCAAACAAAAAATTAAATGGTAGTCGGGAAGGGGGGGGGGGTGTTATATCAACTATTTAGGAGTTACAGGTTTATTAAAAAAGGTAGTTTTCCACAAAACAACCTCTGTATCTCAAAAAGTGCAGGGCGTACGGGCTCATTGTATGCAGAACTTCATGGCCTTTCCAACAACTGCTCAACCAGCCCAGTATCTTTCTCCTATCAAGAGTTATGCTTGTCTAAACTAAAAGTTTCTGATTTTCTTACCATTTTTTTACTTTGACCTAATTTTTTTTTTGCAGGATCTGGTTAACATAACTTTTTTTTTATAAAAACTATAAACTGCAACCCTCCTCTTTAATTTAACCTAGTATACCTTGTGTGCTACCTGCAGCCGTTAACGAGTTATTATCTCAAAACTTATTCTGAAATCTATTCTAAAACCTAAATTTGTTCCCTTACTGACTGAAAATACGTCATTTTAAAAAAATATTGGCTAATTTCAGTATAACATAAATAGATTAAGAGCTAATAACTCTTTAACAGCTGCAGATAGCACATAAAATATACTAGGTTAAATTAAAACGGAGTGTCCACAGTTTACAGTTTTTGTAAAAAAAGGTTATGTTAACGACCGTTTTGTAAAAGAAATAGATGTCAAAGTAAAAAGAAAAGTAAAAAAAACCGAAATATTTTGTTTAGACCCCCGTAGCTCCTGAAGGAGTATGGGGCTGGTTGGAAGTTGTTGGAAAGGCCATGAACCCATGAACCCATGTGGCCTTGTACAGGGTGTTTTGTAAACACGAGCTTTTTTCTTAAACACCCTGTAACTCCTAAACGGTTGATATTCCCCCCCCCCCTCCTCTGCCATACAATTTTTTGTTTGTCTAGGTTAGTGCTATCACTTCCTGCTCTATTGACCTCCTGTGTTAAACACCCCGTATATGTTCGAAATAATGTCCCGATTAAAAATTTCACATTTAGTTTCGAAAACTCTAATTATATCAAACATTATAATAATTATCTTCTTACCACCTTACAGTTTCACATTTAATTCATTTAAGCGAGAACACAAGTCAGTAAAAACATGAGTTTGGAAATCCATTCAGTGTCGATTAATTGGTTATATTTTTCAACTAATTACTCGTTATTTAACAAAAGTCAAATTTCATTTAAACAATCAACGAATCTTTGGAGAGCTCTTCCACGACTTAACCATCGGACCCCAGTTACCTCAGTTAATAGTTGAGAAAATTTTCGTTTATTTAAAGGGCGTGCTGATATAAAATTGAGTAATTGTGTAAGAAGAATGATAATAGCGTCCAGTGACTTTAAACCGGCCTTTGCAAACAGTGTCGATTAATTGGTTATATTTTTCAACTAATTACTCGTTATTTAACAAAAGTCAAATTTCATTTAAACAATCAACGAATCTTTGGAGAGCTCTTCCACGACTTAACCATCGGACCCCAGTTACCTCAGTTAATAGTTGAGAAAATTTTCGTTTATTTAAAGGGCGTGCTGATATAAAATTGAGTAATTGTGTAAGAAGAATGATAATAGCGTCCAGTGACTTTAAACCGGCCTTTGCAAACAGTCTGCTGATGTATGATACAAAGGAAATCAAGAATTGAATATCCAACGAGCTGAGTAAACAAGCTCACAAACCCATTCACCTCTCCAGTCATATTGCGAGCACCATCAGCCGTTACAGAAACAATTTTGAAAGGATTTATGAATTTTTTCCCTTAGTTGTTGTTGCTAATGATGTTAAACTTACGTTTCTTCAACAGCGCAACGAATAATCCAGTTATGTCAGTGCTCTTATCAAGACAGAGAGAAAACAAACCAGAAGAATTTATGCCTATTTTTTTCTGGTGATTTATATTTGTAGCCATTTCCAAGATCTGTCTTTCACAGTGTTTCTAGCCAAAGGCATATTACTTTATTCGTTGGAAGATTATCTGTTGTTTTCAAAATCTTCAAACAAAATTGGTGCAGATTTAAACCATGCTTCTTTCATATATTCGCCAATGGTTTTCCGTGCTTCGCAATTACATTTGAGACAACAAAACATGCAGCAATTATATTTCAATGCTATCCATAAATTTCTATAGAGATGTTGGCTGAGTATTTCTAAGTTTAATTTCTCGAGCAATAAATTCTTTTCGTTTTGATCTGAAGAGATTAAGTGGGTGTAACTCATGCTGGATTCTCTGATATTTTTGGGAAAAATGAAAATTTTATTTAGCAGAAATTTCACATCTCCTTTTAGGACGTTGTTCGATGCGAAATTTATCTTTTTCTCAAAGAGTTAATGGTAGTGTGATTCGATGTATATTATTATGAATAGTTTGAAAGGATTTTGAAGGTATTCAAGAAGATTTTATCATTCGGGTAATCCTACGTTCTCTCAATTTTTGTTTATAACTCGGTGTCTCAGTTGCACTAAAATAACGTATAGCAAAGTTCTTTTCCCCCATTCATGCAAAAGACGAAAGTATCTGTTTCTAGAAAACGAAGCAAATTTCCAATTTGGTTCGGCTGTGTCTTATGTATCTTTTTATTAGATTATCTTTGACCTGGACTATATGTAAGTACATGAATGTACACTTTCAATGACAAGACGGGCTCATTTTACAAAAGAACATGCAACTTCGTCCAAAACATGGTTTAATTTTAAAATTAATGTATATTAAATCCAAGTTAATAATAAATCGTTCACGTGTCAGCGAATTTTTTGTACGTGCCATTTCTGGCACGCGTACAATAGGTTCGCCACGACCGACATGACATAGGACATAACCAACCATGGACGAAGAAAAGTTTTCTTCTCTAATAAATGAGGGCTGCATATTTTGTAATAAGTGAAAGCCCTGTTTCACACGTAATACAGAAAGTAGCCATTATGACTACTGGCCTATGACATCGTAATGTAAATGTAAGTAATGATAAAATAAAATGTAGATACTGTTTCATTGCTGGGATATATCAATACAATGGGTATGCAAAATACATCTGTTTAAGCTCGCAGAGCAAATGTTATAAAAATTACATTTTCTTTTAACTAAGTCGGCTGTTAATAAGAAACAAAAAGTAGTTCGGTCGTTGGTGGCCGTAAAAAACAATTTTGTCAAAATAATAAAATTCAATTCGAATTACTTGTCACTAGAATAGTGTTTTTCAATTAGTTATTCCGTGTTGCAAATAAAAACGCTTCCTTCGTTAGGACGGATATTAAGAATTAATTTTTCGTCGTGAGATTCGGTTAAAATAAAAAGGAAATACATTGTTATTCGCATTTGTAAGTTGTTTGATAAGTTTTGTTTAGAAGAACACAGATTGGATTGAATCATCATTTGTCCTCGACATTTGGTACACATATGCACGTGTTGCAGGTGGTCGCTCGAGTTCAATTCAAAGAACGTCTTTCCATCTTTAAAAATTTCAGAAGACTCGCGGGTCGAATTTCCCAAAAGAAGTCGACAAATAAGCTCGAAAACTGTATTGCTGCATAAGATCGAAATTGTTGTCACATATCGCTCAACTAAAATCGCATTCTTCTATTCCATCCAGTTCCCCAGCTACTACTCTGGGTGCTCAGACTTCACTTAGTTCCCGTGGTCGTACGTTCCGATATTCACGATTACCAATGTTGAAGCTGCCTCACTTTTCTGGAAAGTACACAGATTGGATCAATTTCATCGGCACGTTCAATACTCTGCTTCATAATGATACCGACTGACAAATATCGAAAAGTTTCAACATTTGCTGAGCTTTTCAGGAGAAAAGCCTCTTCAAACCATTAAAGACTTGGAATGTACTGTTAAGGGGGAGATATGAGAATGAGTGCATAATTTTCCAGGCTCATATAAAGGAACTATTAGATGTTCCGCGTGCTAGTAAAGATGTCTCGTCTCAGCTTAGGGATATTGTTGATTTGTCTAATGGTGCTCTGAAGGCCCTTGGAAGTAGCGAAGATACCATTTCAAAATTGGATGACGAAAAATCATTGGAAGATCTTTCATTATCGTATAAGTTTTCAACATTTATTTCGAAACGTTGTACCAGTTTGGAATGTCGTAATGTCAACTTTTGAAATTTTTCGAAATATAAGCCCCAACAACCATCTAATATGTCATCAACCATGCTGCTCTATAGTTCTTCGCCAAATCCTCGTTGCGTCACCTGTAAAGCGAATCGTAATAGCTTAGTTCATTGTCCAAAGTTTAAGTCAATGACACCGCTTCAAAGATTTTATGAAGAAAAACGTTTTTGGTTTCGCCTAAACTGCCACTGCCTAAAGAAGGAATATTCGGCTACAACTTGCACTAGCAAAAGCTGTGAACAATGTCAGAGGCCACATCATTCATTGCTTCATCGTCAATCGTCATCAACTGTTCCTGGTTCAAAATGGAAGGAAGAACCTAAATCGCAGGGTATGTCAAATTATGTCGTCAATGTGCCTAAATCAGTCGAAGGCTTGACTGATGCAGAGTTATTTGTCAATACGTCATTGAAGATAGATGCTCCATCGCCCCCAACAGCTCAGCTCACTTGGAAAGATGAATACATCATTCTGGCCATTCGTTCGAGATAGCACAGGCTCTTTCATTCCTTGCAGAGCGCTTTTGGATTCGGTTTCACAAAGGAATTTCGTAAAAGAAACTTTGGCACAAAGGTTGCGGTTGAGAAAAGAACAAATTAGTGGTGGAGTTGAAGGCATATTTGCGATATCAACAGTAATTATGTCAAGAATTCAACTATATGTGAAGTCTAGACTAAGCGAAGATATCTTTAGTTTGAGCTGTTGCGTCTTACCAGTTATCACCAATACATATTCTAGTTATAAAGTAAATTTATTTACTTATGTATATGAATATGTAATTTATTTACTTTATAACTAGAATATGTATTGGAGATATATATATATATTGGATTAGTTGACCCTAGTTTCTATGAACCATAAAAGATTGACCTCTAAATTGGAGGGGGAATATCCTTTGAGGTACATGCTGTGGAACAGAGAAGAATTGGAGCAAACTAACCAATCTTACACAAATCTTCCGTAGGATGGGTCAATACTGGGCGGATTCGAGCTCTCGGTTCGTGTTCAACATTGTCGGCAATTCACTGTTATTTTTTCTCTCACGGGTAAAGTGATAGAACAAAAAGACGATCCACTGAAAAAAATGTTGGAAAGGTTCTGGACCATCGAAATCATCTCCCAATATCGGAGCTTTTTTTCACTCGAAAATGAGGAATGCGAGTCGTTCTTTGTGAACAGTGTTCGAAGATCCTCATCTGGGCGCTTCATCGTGTCGTTCCCCTTTCGAGAAGATCCCATTTCGTTACGGCATTTTTACGATGGTGCATTCAGAAGATTTTTGAGTCTTGTAAGAACACTGAATAGGAACTTGGAGCCTAAGATAGTAGACAAAACTGCGTTGGCTACTCGACAATATTATGCGCCACACCACTGCATCATTCGTTCGGGCAGTCCGACTACAAAATTACGCTTGGTGTTTGAGGCGTCTGCTCGTACCAGTTTCAACAAATGCCTAATGATGGTGAGCCCACCCACTCAATCAGAATTATTTGACATTGTCATTCGATGTCGTTCCTATCAGTACCTATGAAGTAACGGCTGACATCGTAAAGATGTACAGGCAGATATGGGTCGATCCAGATGATTGCGACTTGCAGTGTATTCTTTGGAGACATCATCCTAGTGAGGGGATAAGAATCTATCGATTGCTCACAATCACTTACATAACAACAGCTGCACCGTTCTTGGCTACTCGATGTTCGCAGGTATTAGCTGACGAGAAATACACAACTTTTCCTGTTGGTAATGCAGGGATTCAACGGGACTTTATATGGACGATTTATTGACGGGTGGCGCATCCTTGGAGGAAACGATTAAAATAAGACAACAGATAGTAGACATTTTGAGAGGTGGACAACTTGACTTTAGGAAATGGTGTTCGAATGACAGTCGCATTCTTGCTGATCTATCTCAATATAGTGAAATTAATTCAGCTGCAACCAAAGGACCCTGGGAATAGTCTGGCTACCTGTAACAGACAAATTTTGTTTCTATGGCTACAAATTGTCTTCGCACTCCACCTCGATAACAAAAAGAGCCTTTCTTTCCGATTTGGCCCAAACTTACGACTTTATTGGCATTATAAATCCTATGTACGTGCTAAGAAAAATCTTTCTTCAAGAACTTTGAATTCGAAAAGTTAATTGGGATGAATCACTGCCTCAGAATTTGCATACTCAATGGCAACGGTTTCGTAATGACCTCGGCTCGCTTGAACAAATTCAGGTTCCTTGATTTGTGTTAACTGACGCAACAATTGCTGTAATTGAAATTCATAGATTTGCTGATGCTTCGCAGCGAGCTTACGGAGCCTGCATCTATATTCGATCGATGGATATCAAAGGAAAGTCGGACATAAGACTACTGGGCGCAAAATCTCGAATCGCGCCAGTAAAAGCTATCTCTCTTCCTAAGTTGGGATTATGCGCTGCTCTACTGTTAGCTGACCTCGATCGCCTTCGCTCAACGATTTGCATCACATTGCATACAATTTGTTGCTAGACGGACTCAAGGATTGTCCTTGATTGGCTGTCGTCCCATGCTTTCAGCCGGAACTCATTTGTTTCAAAATTCAAGAGATATCTGCTTAGATATCCTGGAATCACATGGAAAGTAAAAACAATCCTGTAGATATTGTATCACGTGGTACCTTTCTCTGAATTGTGGTTTCAAGGACCATAATTTTTAAGGAAGCCGGAAGAAATGTGGTCCAAGTCCAAAATTCTCGATATTTGGGTTGCGGGTATTCCCGAAATGAAAAGAAGTATGTTAACATTTGTGCCCACCACGCTAGAAAAACCAGGCTCGAATAGCCTGGAATACACGTCTTAAGAGTTGGAGAGCGTCTTCAGAATGCAGACATTACAGGATGTTTAAGGTCGCAGAGCAAATGTTATAAAAATTATTTTATTATGTTATAAGACTACTTAATACTACATACTTAAGACTACTGTTAATAAAAAACAAAAAGTACTTCGGTCATAGTTGGCCGTAAAAAACAATTTAGATTTAATTAAAATAATAAAATTCAATTCGAATTAGTTGTCACTAGAAAACATTTTTGTTTTCAATTAGTTGTTCCGTGTTGCAAATAAAAAGATTATTTGCAAACAACATCTCTGTAAGGATTAATTTTTATTGTTTGATCGAAAAATATTTTTAAAGTGGCATTCGTTTTAGCAATACTTGTGGAAATTTGTTTTCAAACACCTTTTGTTGTTACCATTTTAATAGAAAGCAAAGAAAAACGTTAGAATTGGTATAAGACCAATTGAGGACCGTTTTTTCAGAAGTCGATATAGAAAAATAACAAATTTTCCAGGAGAAAGTACTTTACCAAAATATAAGCGATATAATGAAAAACGTACTAATTTTTAATAATTAGTTAAACATTAACGCATGGATACATTAACTTTATAAGAAATTTTTAAGAAAAAATAAAAAATAAAAATAAACAATTTGTCGCGTTTTGTTGTTTGCGCAGAGCTGTTCAAATTTGTGTTTCACGAGAGTCTAAATGACAATCCCAACCTCTTCACGCCCTTGGCCACATATGTACATGTTTAGTTTTTTATAATTATAATTTCTATTATTAATAAAAACAATCAAATTTTGATAAATTATTCACTAAAATATCTCTCAACAAGAAAAATTGATATCTTATGGCCTGGCAGCACTGATAATGTTATCTGCGATGTACTATTAGGGATATGTAAATATTCTAAAGTAGTTTTTTCGGCGGTCAATATTGTTAGATTATTTGAATAAATCGTCAGTATTTGATAAAGATAATATCAGATATATTAAATATATTAGGTTTTAATAATTTCGAGATATTTAAAAAGGAAATTTTCTGTTAGTTTTTTATTTTATAAGAAGTGTACAAACGTACAAATATGTGTACAGCTATCGTCCGAGGTGGTGTTTTTACTGAAATATAACAGTAAGTATAATTGGACATTTCGTATAAGCGTATGATGTTATGTGCTCAGGTTGCGACGAAATGGAAAGAAGAAGTTCATTTGAGATCCAAATTATTACAGAAAGGTAAAATAACCCTAGCTCAGACATTGAAGATTTGGAAATCTTATCTGATACGGATTGTAAAAGTGGCCTATCCAGGCCGTTTAAAATTGCGGAGAAATGTTAAGATAGTGATGAAACCGTTCAATATTGTCGTTCGAAAAAACGGAGACGTGTTTTGGAAAGTCACGGTTAAGGCCCAGTTGATATAGATATCAGGCAGCATCAACGACCTGCAATTTGATACGTTGAAGAGGATAGCGCATTTGCCGAAAATCCGCCACCTTATGCACATCCCCGTGAAGTCAAAATAACTGGTGCAACACTATACTCATATTTCTTCCAAATATTTACCGACGACATTTTAAAACATATGTAGGTGTAATGCAAGAAACAATTCAACACGCCATTTATCGCGGAAATGACTCATTCAACATAAATGATACCGAAATGAAAAAAATTCTATGCGATTAATATTATAATGACAAATATAAAATAACCCGAGTTATCGATTATATTGGTCATCAGATTCTTCACTTCGATTTCTAATTATTGCTGAAACAATGTCTCTGAAGCATTTTCAAGAAATAAAGAAATACCTGCTCAATAAAAATAACAATGACATACCAAATGGATATGAAGAAAAGTACGTCCACTATTGGATATGTTATCATAAACTTTTGGAAATGCCATTACACAGAATTTGACGCATCTGATGAAATGATCATACTTTTAAAGGCACACATAGACGGAAACAATAAACAAATCCAAACCCAAGAAGTAGGGTTTCAAAGCTTGGGCTAGAGCCTCCCAAGATCGAAACGTTTCGAAATTTGAGATGTATCAAAAATATTCAAATATTAGCACACAATATGGTGTCATTGAGGGGGATACAGTGCTGCTCAAAAAAATACAGCAATAATTACACAATGCATGAGAAGTGAAATTTTACTGAGTTCGACCTCAAATGAAAAGAGGCTAGTTTTAGAAAAAAGGTAGAAATTAAACACAGGATGGTTGATATTATTAGAAAGGGCACAAGTTGAGGTAGTTATTAGAGGTACCTGACAAACAATTTTATGACAAAATTCCATGTAATTCACCTTTGAAGTAATTCAAAGATCGTGTAACACTATCATATGCTTCAATTTAAACTCGAATTACTTTGAAAATAATAGCTTCTGGGAATTTTTTTATTTATTATTAGAATGCGCCAAGTGTCCACTTCTGAAAAAGTGATTAGTTATAAAATTCAAATAAATAAAAAATAAAAAAAAAATAAAAAAAAATGATCAAAAAATCACGTTTTTTGCGAAAAGTAAGAAAAATGAGAAAATCTTGAAAGCAAAGCATCAAATGGAGAAATGTGTAATGAAATTTTCGATCCCAAATACGCTGTACTTTCATCTACTTTAGTTTGTCCCATAGTTCCCTTAACACCTTGTTTGCATGGGGGTTTGTATATGTCTGATAGTATGAGAGCACACTATCGTCACTCTTTAAAAAATTCAAAGCTTCACCTCAGAATTGGTTTACACTATATCCGTATCCTGCTTTTGAATGTATCCGCAGTTAATTCATTGAATCGTTTCAATCAACAAAACATTAAAACATCTCTTCGCGTCAATGGCTACCACAATGATAAAAATGAGCGAACAAACCAAAAAGAGAGGTAGACACTTCAAGTTCTGTATGTGAACAACCACCTAAAAATTTCAAAAGCTAGACTAAAGTTGTTGTTGAAATCAGACTAGACGGTATATATCATTATCCTAAAAAAAAAAAGAAGTGAAAAATCTGATGTCACGACAATAATTGTGTAAGACGAACTCGTTACATTAGTGAGAAATGTGAAGAACCGGTATGCCCGGAATGTGTGAAATCATTTCTCTTATAAATTACTATTAACACTCAGTGGCCACTACTAATGTGAAATTTTTACTGTTTTCCATTTTTTTTTGCTTTTTGAATCCCTATTAATATAAAATGAATAAAACCTAAAATGAAGTCATTTCTTTTCTTACTATAAAAAATCCTCCCTGAAGAATCATAAATACAAGCGTATTACTCTCAATAAAAAGCTTCGAATTATCAGACGATTTTATAGATTCAGAAATGAATCTTTGTAGAAAAGCAGAATTTTCTTCACACTCTTTTACAAATAAACGATGTAGTTTAAACTGACTTTTAACTTCGATTTGGTAAAATCTTTCTTTTGAATTCACTCAACTTCGATTTGGTAAAATTTTTCTTTTGAATTCACTCAACTGTCCGTCCGATTACGATTACAATTGAAATCAATAATAATATCAACGAGTTTATATGTACACAAAACAGCAAGCATCTGTCATCTTAAAAAGTGATTGCACCTACATACTCGTATCTTGTAGTTTAATCTCAGAATTAAATCAAAATGTGGTGAAACTAAGTACTCTAAACGCTAGATAGATCCAATCTCCAACCGACTGTTCACATAAAATATTATCAAAGTTGAGTGAATGTCTTCATTTGAATTACTTTAATCAATCTCCACTTCATTATTTTAATTTTAAAAGTGAAACAGCTTTACACTAAATAACTGTACATAAAAGTCGAGAAAGTGTACCAAGCATTGGTATAGTAAAACAATTATGCACTTTAAAGCCTTTGATGTATTCGATATAAATATACGCTTGTGTCCCAATTAAGAAAAATTTGATTAAGTTTACTTGTGATTGTAATTAAATCTTGCTCAAGGTAAAGGGAATTCTTATGCTTCATGAAGTTGACTTGAGTACTTACGGAGGGACTTTCATTTTTGCATCATCATCGTTTACTCACCTGCAAAATAAAAGAAAATTTATATGAAAATTTGGTTTTATTTTAAGGGAATTATTTATTTTTATAATATTTTATATAATTGAACGTCAGGATTAGGGAGGGGCCCAACTTTGGTTTAAAAACGGTATAAGGTGGAAATAGATCAAAAGACACTCACCACCACTCGCAAATCACAAATACATAAAATTTATCATTAAGATACGTGTCGATCAGATAAGTGAGTAGCTACCACTTGCAACGAAGAAAGTTGCTCAACGGTCAACTGTTGCCACTCGCGAAAGTCAAACGAGGCCTTAAATTATTTATTTTGTGTTGGTTTGTAATTGGTGGAAGTGTAAATCTTCCAAATCTCCCATTGTAGCTGGTAAAAATAGGGAAATACATTCTGTTCAAGTTGACGAATTAATCATAAATTGTAGCTTTGCAAAATACAGGAATTAAAGGAATACTTACTTCCCTCTACTAAATTCAAGAAAATTTGATTTTTTTGTCATATATTATTAAGGCAAGTTAAGGGGATACCTTATGATGCAAAGCACAGCATGGCAGGATTGTGATAGGGAAACGAATTAGGGAACGTGAGGAGAGCGCCATAGCATATATAGCGATAAGGGAATGAAGGGCATCCATTATTGCGGCGTTGTTCGAGTGAGTCGAAATTACAAATTATTGCCACATCACCAGTGAGCTTGAAGGCTCTCTTTTGGGCAATATCCAATGAAGGTAAGACTGTGCGACCAGCGTCGGGCCCTGATATGGAAATTGTATTATATTCTAGGTCTGGTGTAGGATTTGTAGAGGAGCTCTACATTCGATGGGTTAAAATATTTCTACACAGGAAAGGACAAAATTCACAGGAAATCCAGAATTAAGGTCTTCATGAGCTCGGAAATTTGAATTGGGTGCGGAATCCAGAAAGACAAAATACGAAGTGATGAAATACAGAAAGACAAAATCTGAAGTGACGCAAACCAGAAAGAAGAAATCAAAAGTGCCGAAATTGAGAAAGACAAAATCCAGAAGAGACAATATCAAGAAAATTCAAAATCCAGAAGTGACAAAATCCGGAAGAGACAAAATACAGACGTGACAAAATTCAGAGGAAATCCAGAGGAAAGTCCATAAAATATATTCGCGGGCGCGATTATGTTTTCTGCATTTTTTCTGGATATCCTCTTAGTGTGCATTCTTCATAATGGTTGATATATTGGGACTTGGTGATGGTAGACTTACATCTGATGGAAATCTGTGTCATCCAGGATGAAGTTCTGATGCAACACAACTGTGGTCTTTTTATATATGCATATGAAGAAAGTTGTGGCATAACAATTATTTTTGACATCTTACCAATCGTTAGTCACGGACACATTTAAGGAAGTCCTTGAGCCACATCTTTCTTCATATGCAAATAAAGTGGGCACAGCTATGTTACACCAGAACCACATCTTGGATGACACAGATTTCCATTACATGAAAATCTACCAACACCAAATCTCAATGTACCCACCAGTACATATTTAACAAAGTCGTCTGACTCAAGTGAATTTTAAGTAATTTATATATTTGTAAAATATAATTATAACAATTTTTACAATTGCCGGATTTTGACATTTCTGAATTGTGTCATTTCTCGATTTTGTCACATCTGAATTTTCTCATTTCCAGATTTTTTCAATTTTTCTGAATGTTGTTCCTTCTGGATTTTTTCATGTTCCCCGGAAATTTTTGGTTTACGTTAAACAAAAATAATCTATATATGTTTCTCATTTATTTAACGAAATAAATACAAACAATAATTCAGAAAAGAGACGAAATAAAAAAATTTATAAATTCACTTCGCCCAAAACATTAAACAGAACAATTTTTAAAATCGCTTAAAATGCATAAATAAAAGTCATAAATAAATTAATATAGTATAAGATTTGTTACCAAATTTCCTAACAAGTCACTTTCATCATAACTCTCACAAACTTCCGGTATGTTTTTAATCCTCTCTTCCTTCTTCATAAAATTTGTTTGCATCTTCCTTTCTTCTCCATTAAAAACTATTTGGATTTCACTAGAAACAACTATTTGTTCTTTTCTTAATTCACTTAATATATGATACACACCGGTATTTAGCTTCCTAATCTTCTATGCAAAGCTTCCACCAGGTTCTGACTACTAGGCAAATATAATTCAACGTACTCATAAATTGATCAGAAGAATGGATGAAAAAGGTGTGGTTTCAGTCGTCCGTTTTTAGCGATTTTCCCACAAATGTATTCGTTTTCTAAAAATTTGCCAATTTTTAGGATATCAGGTTCTGTATAGTCTTCATTGCCTCGTAATACTTGGATATTTCATGCCATCTATTCTTTCATGTATATGCAGAATTTAGTAATGCCAAGCATATAATATATTTAAAAAAATTGTCTCACTCATATGAATCTATATCACTTGAGAACGCGTTCGACAGCTTTGGCTCATTTGTTGTTGTTGTGTTTGTAATTGTCAGGACAAGGTTCTTACGGAAAGAAAAATTGCAATCGGTAACTACTTCTTGGTGTTGTCATACAAAACTTTAGTTTTTCACTATATATTTGGAAACTGCCTGAGAACACGTCGCCTTAGAGAGCTGAAATTTTGTACGCGGTTGTTTTAAAAAAATGTAAATTTAGATTCAAAACTGGGATCAATCGGGTAACTCCTTCGTAGGATTACCTTACAAAAATTCGCTTTTAACTATGCGTCGACATAGAGGGTTTTTATTTTATACACGGTCCATTTTTATAAAAAAAGGAAATTTAAATTCGAAAATGAAAACAATTACACTGAATTACACTGAAATTCTGTCAAAATTTAGCTATGTAAAATGTTTCGAGTCAATATTAGTTTTTTACTAGTATTCATCTTAATCTTAACTCAATCTCGAGCAATTCACCCACTGCATTGCTGAATTATAAATAGTATTATAGCTTTATTTAAAATCGACTTCTCAACTCTTCATACTCCAGTGGAATATAACCCGCTTTACGTATAAGTATATATCCTTCTAAAGGGAATCCATTTACGCCAATGCTGTTGCTACAATATAACTATGGCCTAATTGCTTTTTGTAATTATTACAAGTATGAAATTTCAAGCTCAAAAATTCGTTTGCGGCCCCATTAACATTGCCACAAAACCCTTTCAAAAAGCCCTTTAATCATAAGAAATGAATATTACTGCTAAGCCAAATATATATGAGAAACCCCTCAAGATAAAAACCGCTTGACACCTTGTTTCCTTTGTAATCCTTAAAGTTTTCTACCTCATGTTGGCGTTGACATATGCGTAGATCTTAGACAATACCTACTATTCCAATGGAAAGGCAGGAAAACACTCCTTTGCTAATTGGAGGTGACTTAGCTTTAGCTCCACGTATAAACATCTAACTGTAGGTACTCTATGTTCTTCAGCATCCATCCTCGCCACTTCCGAGATTTCGTTCTGCTCTTATGTTGGCCGCAGGCTCTAAATTAAGGAAAGTGTACAAACTTTTTCGGGTTGTCTTTTCATATGTTTACAGCTTTACAAGGCTAAGAATTATACTGTCGTTTTAAGTCAGGCCACAATTCTTGGATCTTGCAAGCACATATGTAGGTGGAGAGTGCTGTATAAGCCTCCTTCAGATAAGTGGTAAGCCGTAATAGTCAAAATAAAACTATGAAAGCCCTTGTAAACAAGGCTGATATACATGTATACTTTAACACGTGTACACGCGGGATTTTTCTATGCTGCGGAAAGCACTTTGTTTCCTGAAAACTGGGTTAGTTTCAGTCTGTAGTGGGAAAACCATACAATAAGAATTTTCAGAATGCAGAAAACCGCATGTTTACCTCCAAAATTTTACCTGAAGAAAATATTCTACATGAGATAGGAATATAGGAGTGCCGTCACACACGTTTGACTTTAATTTGAATTTAAATTCAGAACATAACGTATGCTGTATACTTCAGCCGGGATTAAACTGAAATTGAATGCAGAATCTCCTGTTCGCGCAATAGCAATCTGATTTCTATACAGAAAAATAACATCAGACCACTAGCTCTATATGCAGGATGTTATATCATCTCATGATTGGAAACAAGAGGATGGAGGAAAATTCAATTCGACCTTGTTTCCGGGCAAACAGAATGGGGCAATAAATTGTGCCCTAACAGAAGTGGAAACGCCAAGCTTTTACTGTCAATGGGGTACCACGTTGGTATTGTCGTTTACCGAAAGATGAATGCTATTAGGGAAGTCTCTAGGTATGCCAACCGTAACGGGATGTTTCGCTATTGTCTTGCTATATGAAAATATCTGTCCATTTACAGAACATACCACAGTGACTTAGAAGATTTAAAAGCATCATATATATGGCAATAACATCCGGACAATTAATGTTTGCACCCACAGCCACCCTTACCTATATATTGTTATCCCCGGTGGACGAATAATTATTTTTCTCCCCTAACTTTGTCCTAATGAAAGATCATAAATTATGAACAGATGAGACCAGATATGCAGCCTGGGTAGAAATTATTAAAATTTGTAGAAATGTCTCTAGGAATCCAATTTCTATGGAGAATATAGAATTATTGAAAATGAAGGAATTCTACATTAATACACAGCTGCAGTATGGTCCTATAAAATTAGATTTTCTCACAAGGGATTATGACTTTTTCTTAAATCTGCTAACTTTTTTGTGAATATGATTTAAACATTTTCAGTTTTGAGAATGCCGCAGATACTAGAACCCCTATGTATATACCTATATGTATACATAAAAATTAGATTTATGAAATTTACTTTATAGGGCGGATTGAGTGAATTATTACTTCAATAACTGAATATTGATTGACGTACGTCCTCTGTTTAAGTAAAATAGAAATGAAAAAATTTCAGTTCGCTCAAAGATATCATACCAAAAATCAAATAGTTGCGACTGCTTTTACGTTTCTTCTACACACTGTAAAAAATGTGCACAATTGTTGCCACAAAGCTTAGGTATTTTTCCGTTAAATGTAGGGAATATTCCCTACATTATTGGGAATATTCATCACATTTTAAGGAATATTTCCTACATTTTAGGGAAAAATATCTAGGCTTTGTGGCAAGAAATGTGCGCATATTTTACAGTGCATGTGTTCTCCCGATGTGTCGGCTTTCCAGATAACTCTAATCGAAGAATCGCTTTGCAAAGAGTGTGGTGTCCTTCATGTATTGTTCAAAGCTAGTCTGACCCAAGAGTTGAATGACTGTTGCAGCGCACATCACATCCAGCAAAGATGAGCACCAAATCTGAAAGAAAATCTCTACATCGCGACGAACAAAATCTTTATTGGTTGAAAATCAGACTTATAAAAAAAACTTTGAAAAATAAAACAAAATAGAAATCATAGAAATCGGTCAAAATTTTCGGGAAGAAAAGCAATCAATAAATAAAACCAATCTTTTTTCTGACGGATGCAAGGCCCCCTTTTGTTTAGAGGCAATTAGGATTAGTAAAAATTCCGTATTCTTTGTTTTTAACTTTGATCTTGTAATCTCAACTGGAATTCAAGGTCATCGAATTCTGGTTCAATATCAATTACAATTTACAACGTTAAAGGAAGGTGGTTTGACGTGTTACATAAAGCGACAAGAAATAAGATTGGTGCAGTGGAAACAAGCTCGGACCGTCTATCGCAAATCGTTGGGTCGAAACTGGCGAATATTTAGTGGCGAATCCCGATTTTTATTTGTTTGCAATGCGCTTTTATTACTCATTGTGAAAAAAGGTGATTTTCTCTGAAATCCTTATATACGAAAAACCACAATAAAATGATCCTTTGAGTCGGATATTAGTAATTAGTTAGAAAAATTGTGCTTAAAAAGAAAAACTTAGAAATCTTAATTACGAGCTGTAAGCTTTGAGTGAATTTTGAACGTGGACACAGTGTCTGTGAATTCGAATAATTTGCGAACATTGAACTATACGAAATAAGTCATAGTAGAAACCTTCAATTAATAATAGAATTCAAGGAAAGCATAATCCATCTGGGAAATTCTGTCATTTAGAATAATGGAACAACTGATTAAGTTGCAAAGTCGCACTAAACAGGCAATAGATGATTTTTTTTGTAATTATAAAAAACAAAAAGATATTACGAGACGAGAGTTACTAATTTCGAGAAACATTGGGAGGATTTTAAAAATCGCGATATAGAAATAACTTTAACAGCAAGCGAAGAAGATATGAAAATATAGCCATATTTTATTCAAGAAGCATATTCCGAGATTGAGAAATCTTACGTCGACGCATCTGCAAGAATCGAGTTGGATTTCCAAAGGGATTACCCACCAGCTATAGTGAGAACCACTACAGGAAATGGCACTGAAGTAAAATACATACATTTAAACTAAAAAAAAACCATGAGCTAAATTTACCGATAATTATATTACCGACATTTTCCATTACCTCACATGAAGCGCATTCCATGATATACTGAAAGAGTTGGTGTATGATAATGAGCGCCTGTCAGATGTGTAAAAATTACAATATTTAAGGGCATATCTTGAAGGTGAAGCCAGAAGTCTTCTTAGTAATACCACACTTACAATTGAAAATTTTAAGCCAGCATGGACAACTTTAGTAGACAGATATGACAGCAAACAAGTCCAAGTAAAGGTCAATTAGACGGTTTTGTTTAATCTGCAAGCCCTTAACCAAGAATCTGCTAAGGGCGTTAAATCTCTTCTCGATAAAACTTTTGAGAGTCTAGCTGCTCTAGAGAATCTTGACATCAGTACCGAAAACTGGAATCTAATTTAGTTTATTTGATTGCACAGAGGTTGTCTTATGAGACTCTGGAATTATGGGCACAATCGCGAAGGTGCCCAAACTGTGAAGATCATCTGAACACGACGGTCGATATGTGATAGCTGGTTAGGACTGTGATGTAAAAATATTAGTGCCACATCAGCAACTTCGTAACCAGAAGGGTAACTGTACACTATTCTGCGAGTTATCCCTCCCATCACGGCCATATTCACACCGAGGTTTGTTCGCAATCTATGTTGTATCTTGTATACTCCGGAGGTCTTATAGAATAAGCACGTCATGTAGCATACGAGTTGTAAGTGTGCTGAAAGGTGTGTGAGGTGGTCCGTTCAGAACGAAAGCATCTTCCAGCTCAGTGCCAGGGTCAGTGGTCCCAAGTTGAGAAATATTTTCCGCGCAGAAGCAGCCAGGTCGTGTAGCTGAGAAATGTTCGTGTGTATTTGACAGTGTCCAAGAATATCTATAATATCTCCGAGACCGGAATCGACGCGAGTTGCGTGTACTGTAGAGTATTCCACTTAAGATGAAATGCTGGCCTGATTCTGCCTCAGGTTTGATTCGTTGAGATTAGATCCTATGGCCAGTCATGAGGAGAACAGAGAGCCGATCTCTCCCAGTACATTCACCCACTGTTGTGAAATCAAGGTGTCTCTCTGGAATACGCGCACTTGGAGACAGATTGATTTCACAGCCGAGTTAGTGATACCTAATCCACCTATCATGACTGGAGGAGAGAGCGTGTTTTCCCCAACCCGTCATGGACGAGGTAATCAAGTAATTTATCACGACAGACCTTCCCATTAAGGATAATGGAAATAGCCGACTACAGCATGAGGTTACAGCTCTAGAGAGTTTCTCCAGCCAATGCGACTACTATTTGACTTACTCTCGTGTCCGATATACACACCTAAATACTTCAGGCAATAATTAGTCCATTGGATGTTTAATGGATTATTTGTACGATCTCTACACTTTCCACACCACAAGCCTTGTCTCTTATTCAAAGTTTCGTGAAATTCCGTTGTAGAGTAGCCTTTAAAGATATATGTACAACTCTGGAAGTAGATAACTGGGCGAATTTAATGGTTTTTGTATCATTTTAGAGAAATTGAATTGAAATTTCCTAGAATCGAAGAAAACGAATTACACCCAACAAAAATTTTCATGAACACGAGTTGAGTTCTCTGTATCCTTGAATAGACTGCAAGACGCATTTTCGATTTTTTAAATTTTTTTTTATATAATTCCCCTCATTTATGAACTTATGGTTATGTGAGTATGTAGGTACGTATATATACAACCATTTTACAGGAAAACGATTCCTGTGGACTGATTTTGGACTAGACTATATCCAATTTGGATAAAACTTTGCTTGTATGGAATACAAATATACCTCATTCACATGTTTTTCTTTCTCCCACCACTCCATAATGAGTACACAAATAAAAAAAAAATGAAGATATCCAGGATATTTAAGGATAGGTAAAGGAATCAGTTCTTATTCCTGAAAAAATCGTTTCGTTAAAAGTTTTTTTTTCGATTCTGGGAATTTTTATTTCAACCGCTTTAAAATTATATCAAAATCATTAAATTCCGTTAGTTACTTCCGGAGTTACAGACTTTAAGAGGTGACTTTACAGCTACATTTAACGAAAATTTGATTTTGCCTATATCGCAAAGTGCAGCTTAGAGGACACTGAAATGCAGGATATCACATACACTCTGTAAGACCTTCAAGCAAGGCATTATTTCCATACATTAGAATAGATCACAAAGTTTCTACGGAAATTTGTCGTAGTATAAAAAGCAGAAGACGTAATCTTAATATGCATGCCAAATTTTTTGCAAGCTTGTCCTTGAATATAGGAAAAATATCAGCAAATAATATCTCTTGTGTAATAAAACAACTCAATTTAAATAAAAAATAGAAGTATAGAATAAAGCTTCAATTTGGATAAAATCAGTAAAGCAGCGAATTTTCCTTACTTTAGTAGCTCAGTTTTCGCTGCACACACTATAATACTTTGTGGCTTTCAATAAAACTTAGCTGAGCGGTCAAAGTTGAACACATGTAGGTAGGTACTACAATTTTGTTTATTCAACTAAAATGTTCCATTAATATTAATTATTTTTGATGGGGAATACAATTATGTACTTACCTTCTGTGGTTATAGCATCTCATATCAACATCAACCAATCACATACATATACCGCACCATGTTTCAAATGTTTGATAAGTGCTATGTAATTCCCCATAAGTAAATTACCTCCCTCAATCTATTACAGCTGGTAATACTTTAAAATTATTTGTGAATTGTAACGGTGTGTGTACATGGCAAATTCCTCAAGGCAAAGAACAGCAGACGTCGAATGGTTGTACGCATCGAACTCAAACTAAGTCTCCTAACCGAAAGGATTGTTCTTTTAGGGTAACAATGTCCAACACTCCCAACGAGTAAACTTTCCCCCAGGAGATATTTTAAAATTTTTGAAGGGTTGTACGGTATACGGTGCGCGGTAGTATAACAGCACATGTGTTGCCAAATATTTCGGTAACAATTGCCGCAGATGTTTGCATGTATTGCGGTAATAGCCCAGGGCGACAAAATATCGCCCTCCACGGATGAGTACCTTACAATTAATTTAAAACAATTATTCGCCCTTTTCGAACTTTTTTTTGTGCAATCAATATCAACAAAAAAGGTATGGCAAAAGGTTAAAGTTTGGAGTCTCAAAATCGGGTTAAGTTAATTTACTACCAAGATCTGCTCTTAATAGAAAAGCTTTAGTTATGGATTTTTACACGAGAAATATTTTCTAAAATATTTCTCAGCTACTAAAGGTTTTTTTAATTAGCAATAAAAATGGGTTTGTTATTTAATAGGGAGTAGCTTGACCTTGAGGTAAATAAATCAATTACATATAAATAAACATGTAAAAAAGCTAGAATTGATCTAAGACCAATTCTTATGATATCCTAGCTGTCTGCTCGTATAAAATTTCGTATGGTCACCGATTAATGCAAGTTTGATTTTTGAATTGGTTTTTCGCATATATTTCTAGAACGGTTCGTCGGACAGAAAAAATGATTATTACCACTTGTATAGGATTTCGTATTCTGAAGAAGTTTTTATTACAATAAAAATTACGAGGACTGATCGTTTTCACACTATATGTAAAAAAAAAACCTAAATTTTTATATGGCAACACCAAGAAGGGGTTGCCAGATTTATGAAATTTTTGAAATTTTATTTGATGTTACTATAAAAACATCATGTACTAAATTTCAGGACTTTTTTGTCGACGCGTTCTCAGGCAGCGTGCAAATATATAGTGGAAACCGAAAATTTTGTATTGCAACCCCACGAAGGAGTAGCCCGATTTGTTTCATTTTCGAACTTAATTTTACTTTTTTTTACTTAAGTCTGTGTGCAAAATTTCAACTTTCTAAGTGAACGCGTTCTCCAGTTATCGTCCGCACGGACAGACGGATGGACATGCATAAATCAAAATAACTGTTTATATTATGCGTGGGTGTCCAATCCATTTTGCTATACCATCATTATTTCTGTGCGTTACAAGCGGAAGGACAAACTTAATATACCCTATTGAATTCATCTAGGGTATAATAACAGAGAATCGTCCAACACCTCATAGTCAAGTAAATGTAAGTTTTACCACAAGTCAAGTCAAGTCAAGTGTTCTTCACACGCGATTAACGAAATAAAACGAATTATGGCGAATTTATTACCGATCCGATATCCCGGGATATTTGAAAATGTTTACGTACAGGCTTTAATTTTGGCCTAGAATTCACTTTTGTCTTTGATTGACTTTACACTTTATTTGTTCGAATTTATATTAACTTAACTTTTACCACAGGAGTATGAAAAAAGGCGAAAGTGAATTACAATAAAATTATTTGCGTGGTTTAAATGAATACCCGTATATATTTCGCGATATTGTAGCTGTAGCGAAAACAGTAGAGGCAGCGGCACATACATTTTGTTTTTGTAACAACCCAGCTAGAAATGAAAGCGCTCAAAGACGAATGTACGAGCGGTTCTTTGCAAGCTCGTAGCGCTTCCCCACCGTATACTTATTCATATCATTTTAACGTGAGTATATCCGCAAAGGGAAGCGCACAGTTGCACGTTCTTAGGAAGCGCACTTGGAGCGTTTGTATTGTATCACTCTTGGACCGATTATAGGGAATACAGTTTTATTGTGAATGCATTCCATTCTATTTTAAATTTATATTGTAAAAAAAGTAGGACAATTCCCTGAAATTTAGGGATAAAAATCCTACATTTTAGGAAATATTCCCCAATCTTCTCGAAAAATACCTGAGCTTTGAGGCACAAATTGTTGCAAAGTTTTTACTCTGTATACTAATTACAAGGGCATGTTTTTTCTAAAGAAAAAAGTATATTATTACTATATTGTTATGAAATTTGCATAACCACACACTTCACTTGACTACTAAAATTTAAATTAACCACATACTTCAACTGACTACTAAAGATTGAAAAATCTGTTGTGCTTTCAGATACATTTGAGCATAGATGGCACAAGTACTAGATGTCGCAAGGCATACTAGAGCAGAATATACAGATTGTGAAATGAATAGTGCATTCTGGAATGGACCGTAACATGTTTCAGAGCGTACCGCAAGCAAACGTTTTTATAATAGCAGTTTAGTATATACATTTGATCGACACTCAACACTTTAGATACGAAAAAATATAAATCGCTCGACGTAGGCATCATTTCAAATGGTGTCTTCTATTCCGGAGTGGACCACCCAGCCATATAAATTTTGTTTAATGTTTTGGTACTGCATGTGCGACATCTAGTTCTTGTGCCAACAAAAAACAGATAGGTTTACCCTACATAATAAAATAATAAAAAAAAATTGATTGAAAATGAACCCTCCATTCTACGCCCAATAACAATATTAGTGTATATTTATGACCATAGTCCTAATCTGCAGCCAGATTTATTCAAATTTATCCCCCAGTACACCCGATTTTATGATTTCATTGATTAGTTCATCATGAGCTCTTAGATGAAGGTAATGATGAAATTTGATTTGGACCCGGGACAAAACTCATCATATATTTTTTCAACATAATGAGATCTTCCATGATCACTCAATGAGCAGTTCGATGACTTGTTACATTATTCTGTTGTTAAGATAATGACAATATTCACTGAGACATTCGTCCGATGAAATAATGGAAACGCTCGATACTATTATCAATAAATTCATAATGAGACATTGATGACAATCATCGTTCAATTGATAGAAGAGGCTTTTTCAAAATTTTAAAAGATCCTCAGGGAACCTGTCGTAGAAGCAGACCATGAAGAACTAGAATGGAAACCGTTTTGACAGAAAGCGCATCAACTGAGTCCTGGAGTGCACTGAAGGCTATCGTTCTTTTGTGCGAATGTACTAAAAAGAGCACGTATTTCTACTATTGTTTCAGAAGGGATTAGAGGAGCTAGATGATAGCAATGCACTTCTCCCCACTTTAAACAGCTTTCTATGAGTGTGAACTGCCCGTCATAATTAAAAACTTTAGTATTTATTTAAACAATACAATAAACCATTTGGTTCATGTTAAGACATGCAGTGAAACTTCAAGGAAATGCCAATGAATTCTGAGTATGAAAACGCTCATTGAATGGTCATCGAAAAACTCATCTAAAGGCTCATCAGAACTTATTAGAAAACTGAACCTGCATTCAAAGCAGAGAAACGTATATATGTACATTACTTGCAATTTCCCGATGCAATATTACTAGTTTACATAAAAGTCTCCCCGAGTGTGGAAGAGGGTTTTCAAAACCGATGAGCATTTTCTATTACGGTCTTCAGACCATGGCACATTCACATATGCACTTATTACTCAGCTGAGGGCTTTTGTTTGGGGAATCGTAGTCAGTCGCTTAATAAAATTTTGTAAATAATTTTTTTAAGAGAAGTAAAAGTTCGATTAGGTTCGGAAAGATAAGAAAGCAAGCTTAAGATTATCAGCAGATCATATTTCTGTATTAATAGAAGTTTATAGGGCGCAGGAACTATTCAAACTTTTGTTCCATAAAAACACTGCAAATATTTAAGAATGTTGGGACTAAGTTGGGGCTCTCATATATGCAGTAGTGAGGTAGCCTGATTCATAGCGTGGGAAGAATTTCGCGAGGGTTGAGCTGAAGCCCATCGAACGTACCTCTGTCATTTTCGTTATATTTGTGTATATTTGCATTATACGTACATACACATACTGGAAATCAAATATGCTGTTGTTTCAATTAAATTCGTTTTCATCATCCTATTCGTTTTTAGATGATGACTAAAATAATGGAAGTGCTCGACCGACAGCAACGAAATCAATATTCTTTATTGCTATGAAGAAGAACAAAATCTTTTAATAAAGTATAGAATATAGCATATTTTATAAAAATTACCCAAATACAGTGTACTAGTTAATATAACTCAAAAGTTTCACGAATAATCCTTTTTTTATGATGAGATGACAGCCCACTTTGACAGAACAGATGACATTCGAACTTCAATGTCTATACACCAGGACACAATACAGTGTAAAGTAATATCGTTTTCGTTCGAACCTTAGTTCCAACAATTCGGATTCGCCCCAAAAGTGCTGTGTTCGTTTGAACCAAAAATGACTTCACATTTGGCTGGACCTGGAACTGAATATTTTCACGTGTTCAATTTAGATTCGCCTAAACACATAAACGCTATTATATTTTAAAATATATTATTACAAACTTGGTAAAGCATTCATAATAAACTTAAACTTGGTATAAATAATTTTATAAATTTAAGTTTTATATCATGGACAGTCATCTACTGTTGCACTTCAAAATTATTAATTTATTCTAACGTTTCTTCACAAACACAAATAAAGAAATCGCATTAACCCTACAAGCGTTTGTTTGCACGTTGTTGAATCAAGTTCCAACCTAAAGTTCAAATGAAATAAGGCATATGTTGAAGTTATTAAAGTTATTACTATGCTGCCATCTGTTGAGATAATTGTTTAGATTAAGCTGTAAATTTTGAATTATTAAATTGTCAATTTTGTGTCTATAATTTCGTGAACTTGTCACTCTTTTTTTTTATCTCATAACCTGCCAATAATACCTATCATTTTTATCCGTCACCATCCTTCTCCTCAAGGAAAAGTTGCACTTCTGCTATCTGCACTTCTGCTCCCATAGAATATTTTCAGTGCAGCACTGCTAGAAAATACATCACTGGTGTTGCACTGAAATTCCGTTGAATTCGACATACACATCTTATTGTTCAAATGGGAAATTGTTAGTAATTTTTTGAAGAGCATATGATGAAAAAAAGAACATAAAATGTTGACCTATTACCTAATAATAATTTTTAATAGGGTTATTTATTCCTGTTTCCGAAAATAATTGAGATTTAAGAGTTCTCACAATTCTATTATACATATAGTACATCCTCATTCACAGGAATAATTCAAATGTCATACTAACTTTCGCAGGATTCTATGAAATGACAATTGTCCAAATTTTAATTTTATTCACTTATTCATTTTGTTAATCGAGTGCTATTTTATTTTCGTCGACGTAATGTACTTATTTTGAATTCACTGTGAGAAATGCCTCCAGCTAAAGGCATGCCACAGAGGAAACGTTTAGCCTTAGGGTACATAAGGTCCCTGATAATTATTTTTCAGTGATTATTCCACTCTACTTCAAATGAAAATAGAAGAAAATGGAGTGAAGTCCTGTTTGATGGTAATTAGGCACAAAATGCATTAAGCAAAAGGCACGTGGCTTTTGAGCCATACACAACGACACTTTTGACGATAGTGGAAACTGCAGGAATATTATGCCGAATTTAAGCATAAGACAACTGCCGCAAATGCCATGCCTGATGCCGCCCCCATTTATGCGGTGAAGAATACTGACGATAGTCTCGTACAGTCAACCCCAATGTAGCTTAATGATTATGAATGGTAATTAAGATGAGTATGTGCTTTAAGAAACGTTTAACTCCCACTCCCACTACGACCTCTCCAACATGAGGGTAATATGTTTCAGATTCTGGCATTCGCCCTCGTGTTAGGCATGTGAATCAGAGGAATATAATATCCACAAAAGAATTTTTAAGGAAGACTGCCATAACTTTGGATTAGAGAGGAATAAAAGGAATTATGACCGCCTCGACATCAAGTTATCCATATTTAAGCGGAGTACATTTCCAGACGAGACTCTAATAGGCTTCGCCTAGATCAACGAGCATTCGCTTTTGTTTATTTGTGCTTTTGCTCTTCTGTAAATTACTTTTCACTCACTTCAAATGATGAATTTCAGCTCGGTAAGGGAATCCTCTTTGTATTCCCGGGCACATTATGTATTAGGTACGAGAGGATGCAATTATCAAACTGCTCCTGCATGCAATTTCGCTGAGTGAGCGAGCGATTAAAGCCGCGAAAGTAAAACTCTATAAAGCCCCCCTTTTTGAGAAAGTTGAATATAACCCACAAATTAAAACGTTGTTAACAGGAGTTTCGTGTGTGTAGTGTGTAATTAGAATTGTGGCGAAAATGGGATTATGTCGGATTTTGTTAAGGTTTTACTTATTTTTTCGTTGTGGTACGGTAACCAGCATTTATGCGAGAGAGAGAGAGAGAGAGTTAACAGTTCCCTTAAACTTACAATTTATCTTATTAAAATTATGATGTAAAACTAATAATTAATAATGTTTGTTTTTGTATAACGTAGCCAAAGCATGAGAAAGAAAAAAGAGCAATTAAGAGCTGGCGAGACTCAGGATCTCCACAGTTTTGGACTTACAGAGTCCTTAAGAAAATATGCTAGTTTTTGACAAACTACCCTGTATCAGGCCCATGCGAACGGGTGGGGTTTTGGGGGTTGAAACCCTTCCCATGGATCGAAAGTACAAAATTCTTTGTGCAACATAAATTCAACAGCAATGAATTTGTGCGAATTGAATCGCAGCGAGATTCACGGCCACATATTACTTCTGAACTAATGACGCAGCAGCTTTCGCAAATTATTTCCATGTAAATGTACTTTAATTTTGTTAACCTAGAGACTGCTAGTTGATGACAATTTCGAAGTGTTAAAAATGGATATCCGTCGATTTTATGTAAAAGACCACTATTGAAAAAAAAACGTTAATATTTAGACTTGGTTTTTTTAACACCTTATTTTGAAGTAGTTGAAATAAATTCGTAAATAATGTTGAAATTCGATCCGATATTTCTTCGTAAAGGTGCTCACAATAGAGCGTTATATAGTGCACTAATCGTAAACCGAAATTTAAATTTTTATGAAGACGAAACAAAGTTAAAGTGTTTGTTCCATGAGGAGAATAGCATGAGTCCGAAGCAACTTACGTTGATTTATACCCCGCGGTCATTGATGCTCTGGAAATTATTTTGACATGAATAGATGCCAACTTGTGCTTTTCAACACTTTTCGGCCATCTTCATTCAGTACACTCTTTGGCTTTATCGTTGTGTTGAGGTTTGCAAATAAAAAAACAAGAGTCGACAGAAGGTACCGCACTGGTAGATGCTACAAAGGACGAACTTGAGTATAGGGGAAAGAAAGCGACAGGCAATTTTAGGACGAGTTTTCAAAAAATTAAAGCTATTTGCCAAGCCAAGGCTTGAATCTCATCAAACCAAACGGTGCAATGTATAATAATGACTAGCACAATTGAACAAAATTATCGTGACGTATGTTGATCTAAATGGTGCCAAGATGGTTTTTCAAGGAAATCACTTTATAAACTCTATCTCCATCCGGGACTGCAAACATATTTTTAGTAATTTAATTTTTATTTGAATAGAACTTGTATTTTTTTATTTTTACAGAACTGTTTTATATTTCAATATTAATACTTTTAAAATTAGGCTTTTAAAATTAACAGTTAGATTCCTGCTTTACGCCTGTTACTCCCAATTCAAAATCTAGACTGACATATCAAAAATACTTTCAAAAACAATATGAAAGCCTACTATGACAACTATTCTGAATATCTAACACAGTGCTAACGAAGGAACTTTAATGAAATAATATATGTTATGGAATAGTGCCAGAAGAATCCGACTAACGAGCGTATCAAAAATAATTAAAGCAAACGAATTACAGCGTAAAATCTAAGCTGCCACAGATCTATAAACCATACCTTGATCTGTTCATTACACATCTGGAGGACCGTTTTTTAAAACATCGCAGCATTTTGTCAAACTTGTGGTGTTTCTTTTCGAAGCAAATGGAAGCTTTAGATCACGCAGTATGTGTACGATTCTTTGAAACTTACACTTTTAAACGGAAATTCATCTGTAGTAGGCATCAAAGGGGTCAAGATTGGTAGGCGGCCAAATTGCAAATAAAACAATTAACAATTCTATTAAGGCTCATGATATCAGTAGCAAAGATGCATTTCTAAATGTGCACAAACTTTTGAATATTATGCTAGCTGTGACCACAACTCCGTACGGGCGTTCAATTGCCACTTTACGTCATCTCAAAACCTATTTAAGGTCCACAATGGGTAGAAGTCGATGCAATTCTTAATGACTTTTTCTGTATACCTTGGCGTGTTAATTTATTCATGAATTTGTATATGTATTGAACATACTTTTCGCTCAAATTTCGAAATTTCTTACCTTTTTTTTAATTTGATCTCTTTTTTTTTTACGACACGTCGATTCCTGATTTGTTTTGGAACAAAATTGACATTTTCTACCGTGCGTAGACGGTCCATGGAACCGCCCCAATAATATCAGGACACAAACACATGCGAGGAGAGTTGGCGATCGACTGGCGTGTATGTCTACGGCGTACCCGGGGAATACACAGCTGCTCACAGAGCAAGATTAGTTTACAACAAAAATAAAAGGGAAATAATATTGTGTCAGTCAGGCTCTGGAATACTAATTGCATCTTTTCTCAAAGATGCTATACTTGATTTGAGCCAACACACTTGATTATTTGCTTCCTAACCATTGTGATGTGAATTTGCACATATAAAAAAACCAAAAAATTATAAACCAATTGAAAATGCATTATTGCAATATTCAATAGACCCGAAATCGATTGCTCAGTTAATCGATCATAATAAATGCGATCGAAGAAGTAACTACAATTGTTTACACGCGTTTGTTTACATGTTTTGCAACCAGGCGTAATACGGATCAAGCTAGTTACGTCACATCTTTCTGCCGAAGTTAAGCACATAAGTGCAAATTAGCAATTTGGTTTAACGTGCCCCAAATCACGGACATGCATGGATCTATCAAAAGGCAATGTACTAACCATAATTATAAATAGACAATTATTATAAATAAGCTAGAATAGTTCAATAAAGAGAAGTTGTTAGTTAGTCTTATCACAGAAAAGACCTTTTATTTCGAGTGTTTGCTAGCCTTAGCTGCACTCGTCCTTTCTTAGGCATCTGCTAGTATAACTGCGCCTATAAAAAAGATCTGCTCACTGAGCTTCTCTTAGGAGATCTGCTTTATTAAGCTTCTCCATAGGAGATCTGCCTATGGCTGCCTCCATTTATCGTTGGAACTGATAAAACGAATATCGCTACTCAAGTAACATTATTAACAAGGCGACAGAGCAAGATTAGAATAAATAAGTAACGAATTTACTACATGGCGCCCGTTTGTTAATTTACTACATGGCGACATAGATAATTTACAACATGACGACACAGATAATTTACTACACCATGCATAATATACGCATATTCTACTACGTTTGTATTCACCCATTTTTTAACAAATGAGGATGCTAATGACATGCTTTACTATTTTAAGATGGAAATAAAATATTGGAGTTAGTAATATTGAGATAGCCTTACCATCTCTCTGTTTGACAATCAATTCAATTCTTCCAACTGTCAAATCTATTTTACTTACTTAAGGCGAAATTTCATAATTTAGCGCGAAATACTATATTTTAAGTCGAAATTTCTTTATAGGAAAATCATTGCCTTTGAACACAAAATTACCTTAACAGGGATTTTTGCAAATTCAAAATCGCAAATTTTGGTTATTTCGCCTTGACATCTAGGAAAGTATAAGGAAAAATCTTAAATCAAAATAACTTTTAGGTCGTGAGATGTAAGATGCGCCATATATATTTTAGAAAACAAGGCTGCCATACATTAAAGGAATGAATAGAAAAATTGCATGCGACCTTAATTTAATTTTTTCCATAGCTACTGCAAAAAACCACATAAATAAATGATTTGTTCTTAATTTCAAAACGAATTAAGAATATTTAAAATAATTTCAAGCTTCTAAATGGCACACGAAAGAATAATTTAAAAAACTAAAAACGCGTTGGTTTCTTTCAAAAATTTTTTGTCGTTTTAAATTGAGCGCTTAGTAGCTGAGAGAAATAATTTTTTCTCTCTCATTCACATCTCAAAGTCGAAAGACGTTCACCGTCCGTTTCCCCTATATTTATTATAGAAGCCAAAAAAATATTTAACAGGGCTTGAGCCTACATAAATTTGATTAATTGATTTCGAAATTACAATCAGAAGTTTCCACTGCTACTGAAATGATTTCGTTTGACATGTGTTAAACCTCAACGTATTTTATTTATTTTTATCTTGTCCTAGATGGAATAGAAGAGAATTATTTTATATATATACTGGTTGGCGCAAAAGTAATGACCCTATTTGGTTCAGCTACGTCTTCTTTTCTAAATTAGAAAACTAGAATTAGTTTTTTATATACGTATATTTGTGTCATGAAATTTCATCGCATTAGGATTAGAAGATGATGTCTCTTAAATGGTGGCCTCAAGAGTTGGTGCACATTTCAGCCCTATTTTTAAGACATTTTCCATAACTTGCTTTCTTTTAGAGCTGCGAGAGTTTGTAGCTTGTTCACATACACCAGTGATTTCAAATAACCCCAAAGAAAGAAGTCTGGACAGGTCAGATCGGGTGATCTTCCAGGCCAACGCAAATCGCCAAAACGAGAGATAAAACGGCCTGCAAAAACGTCCCTCACTAAATCCATAGTGTCGCGCGCTGTGTGTGCCGTGGCGCCGACTTTTTAGAACCAGATGTGCTCCAACCCCAATTCATCCAAACTGGGTATCAAGAACTCACGAAACATGGCTCTGTAGTGCACGCCAGTGAAGTTACTGCATTGCCTGCAGCGTCTTCGAAAAAATAGGGTCCTATCATTCTTTAATTAATTTTGAAAAAAATCATCCTCTTCAAGGTTGAAGTTTATGATGCGCTGGCTGTACTCTAGGCGAGAAAATATGCTGTATTTAGTTGTGTTTATGTCTGTTGAAAATTATTTAATCTATAATATTAGCCCGATTACAATGTCTATCTATAATAAAATCGCTAACTAACCGGCAATTGGATCTTTGATAACAGCTACAACTAAGGGAAGAATTTATAGAACTGCATAATAAGTAACTTTGGAGTTTCACATGACTGTCAATTGAGTCTGTGTATGCTATGGTTGAAGTTCAACTATACTTCCGATTTTCACTAAAAATTTTCATGCTAATTTAGCTTACATGTTAAATTGCCCAACTAGCATGAGTGCATATCGCCTGATTTTATAGCAAGAATAGTGTCAAAATTAATAAGCCACACAAATCGCCGCCCTCGTCTGCTAACAAAAATTAAATTAAACAACAATCATCCACCCACATTTTGCAGGGCAGAGAATTTTCCATTATTTTTTAAATTTTCTGCTGTCGTTCAGTTTGCGAATTCCCAGTCGCGACAGTTTATATCTACATTTCACTTAAAGTGTAGGCACCCCTGTGAGCATGCAGAACATAAAACTTTCGAAATCCAATAAAAAACTTAAAACTTAATAAAACAAAAGCCACGACGCAATTTGCTTTCTTTCGTTTTATATTGAACCCCATAAAAATTAATAAAGCGACATAATGACTTTAGCGGGTACTGATTCGACGTTACATCTGCAGCAAATATCGTGTTGTTGCAGCGAAAAGTGATGAGAAAATATAAAATTTATTCGAAAACTCATTTTTGACATTAAACTCAATATTGTATCCAATTTTCTCTAGTTCCAACCCACGACAAAATGGAACGTGAATTTCCAGGGCCCGGGACTGTAAATAGTTGTTGTAAAACATCTGCATATCGCTCAGACTCCGTTTCCATACAATGCAGCGGGAGTAACGTAGGCGCCTGGCGAACATGGAAACGACAAGATATTATGATTCCACAAGAAAAATCGGAACAAAAGTCAAAAGTAACTTTTCACCGGTACCTCGTTTCGCTTTACTGTGCTGTGCTTCCCGCTCCTTTCGTAACTACATACACATTTTCGTATTATTGAAGATGGGGGAATTATATTCTTAGGATATCAAAATGATGGCAAATTCCTGATTCTTTGCTAAAGATGGATCTCATCACAAAGTTCAAAAGGAAAGACTGGAACTTCTTAGCAAAGTTGACACAAATTATGCAGACGGAGTGATGTAACCAACCGTAAATATTTAATTGCTTTCCGATTTATCCTAGTTATCCTGCTTGTATTAAATACAGTATGTCTGTGTGTATGAATTCTGCTCACATTTTACCTCCAGAGCATGTTCGTCAAGTTAAAGTAACCTGCCAGAAAATGGAAGCGAAGTACAGCTCCCTTATCTTTACAATGTTTTCTTTTCTTTTTTCACCCCGCAGCACAGTAATGAAACAAGCCAACAACACGTTCATAATTTTGCTGTCATTATCATGACAACATCACTCCCTCCATTCTGTTTCCCCACCCTTACGTGAACAATGTGACTCATCACTTGGAATTTCTGATCTTCTTATCATTTCCAATTTAAAATCTGCGCCAAGCGAACAAAGGCGAAAGTGATGAGAGATGATATCTTCACAGCAAAGGGCGGAATCTCAGCAATTCAATTTCCTTGAATTCGTTATCGGGCATTAAGCATTTATGATTCCCCCTTCCTCTGTCTTCTTACCCGGCAAACGTCAATGAATTAGAATAGAACCGCGATATTTGTTGCTTTAAAATTACAAATTTATGAACAATTCTGTGTGTGCGGGGGGAAAAGGGTGAAGTGTATTAATAGGAAGGATATATCTGGCTCACAAAGCTGAAATGATTGCGCCAAGAATAAAAGATATTTTATGACTATTCGGCAGACTACCAAATCAGTCAAATTAGATTATTTTCGAAAATATGTTTCGTATATTGCGTCTTTTCGAAATTAACACGAAACTAAGCAAAGTGAACAAACTGCGTTCTTTGTGATTTTGCTTGCACCAAGTATCTTTGGCAAGCTGTCTCGGAAGGCAACTGTAACTGAACGAAGTCCAAATAGAGTGGCTAAAATGTAGCTAGAGTTCAAGATTTTCTTGACTAGTCTTTCCCATGCTCGTAGGAGTGAAAGACCGTGTGTAAGTCAAGCAGCGAATATAAGATAAACAATTGCGGATATTTTGTTTCGATGGCGATGGCGTATTTTGCTTCGGTTGAGCGAACATAGAAAGTTCCATTATGAATATTCCTGGTAGTGTAGATTTAACGTTGTATGTGTTGTTTTGATATTGTTACGTGCCGTAGAAAACGAAAAGCCACATCTGTTGGAAATGGATAATTCACTTGAAATGACTAATTAAGTACGGACATAAACAACTTTAGGTTCGGAGAATCGAAGATTCTAGAATGGAATCTTCGGGAAGGTTCCCAGATAACATTTTGGATCGATACTCAGGCATCAATAAGCCTTCATTAATTCTTTCACTTCGCTAATGATGATTTAATGAAGATCTTTTGAATCATACCATCAATACGAATTGATTGTTGTGGTGGCGACGGAAATTGGGGTAAAAAGGTGAAAATGATGAGTGTTATCGATGTATGATCAGTGCCTGTTCAGTTCCTGTAGTCAATACTATGATTCTTTTATTATACCTAGCATTATAATATTATGGGGAAAATCGGAGAATTTAACAATGTCATAGTACTGATGTTGTATTGTTGTCTTTCTGATCCTTGGTATACTTTTTGCATTAACAAATGATTTCGTAATTTTCATAGTCATTTCTGTGGAAGTTATTCAAGTTGTTGGAAGGCATTTTTGGTTTTTGTGTTGTCGGAATAATAAACATAATATGTTCTTTTGTGGAAATCAATGGTAATTGAAAATAATTAAAAGAAATTCCAGAAGTGAAAAAAGAATTGCTGGTGTTTCGGCAAGACATCTCCGAAGATTAGAAGAATATGTAGGAACTGTGAGTAATCTGAATTAAATTTCCGAAGAGACTACTTTTAATGAAAATAATTACCTATATATTTTTCAGGTAACGTGTTACTTAAAAATTTACAACAGCAGGATAGAAAGCTGAAACTACTGCAAGATTTGGTGAACAGACAAGGCGCTCTATTGCAACAACAGAAGGATGAAATCGCAATATGCTGAAAAGATTGTGAGTTCTTGCTACCATCAGAAGAAAGTACCCCGTGCGATTTTCTTTTCAAGTTTCCTATCAAAGAAAATAAAGAAATTATCCAGTTGGAGGATAAATTTGTAAGTTGAAATTAAAGTTTTCATATATGACTTCAATTTAAACTGCTTTCACCATTTCAGATATAGTGGATTTTGGAATAATGGAATTTCATAAAGAAGTAGACGAAGCCCTTCCCGCTGCTTAAGTTAACGTCAACAAGGCTGCGGCAAAAAAAGAAAAATAACTTATCACTGTTGTCAATGAATTATAATACAGTTTTAGAAACGTGTTTCATATTTTTAATTTCATTATTGTAATCAAAGAAGGAATTAATCTTGATTTTTTATTAATAAGAGATTTAAAAGTTCAAAAATCTACATTTTTTCATATGGAATTGTGGCAAACCATAATTACATACATTCATATAATCTTTATTACATATGAAAAATGTAGATTTTTAAACTTATAATTATCTTATTAATAAAAAATCAAGATTTATTCCTTTTTTGATAAAAACCCTTCATTACGGTATCAATACAAGTCACCAGAACGAGATCGATACAAATTTTCGATATGGGGTCAGAGATATATCGATGCAATTCCTTTTTTCTACTTTGGATCCAAATCAGTACTTCTCCAATATATCATTGATGCAAGGAATCAAAAATAAATTTCCCTTCTCAAGAATTCGTCCAATCAAATTGCTTAAAAAGCGGACATCGTCCATATTAAAACGTCAATATTAGTACACTGAAAGGTATCGATACTTTGATACTCGAGTATCAGAATTGTAACAGTATTTCATCACTACGGTGCTATCTGGGTTCCGGACAATTTGTAGAGAATAAATACAGCACTTGTCACCGCCAGGAGCGAGAAAGAATCAAATTTTTACAATATTTGAATTTAAGTAAACAAATGATATAATTAAATTAAATCACTATATACATTCGCCGAATTACTAACAAAAGGGCAACTTTCCATGCATGAAAAGTTTATTGTTAATTGGACTTAAGCGTGAACGGTACGCGTCGCGGTCTTTCTAAATAAGCTAAGAACCCACAATTAGCTTTTGTGGAAGAAAATAGAAAAGGAACAAAGGAAAAAGAAACGAGCAACTCAAATAAAACTTTTTCTGGACTAGAATGGAATTTTCTGGAGTTCTTCAAGTAGAGAGCGTTCATTATTCACTTCAAAATCATCAATCACAGAGTCTAACGAGCAAATCATAATGACAGGACTCAAGGTATATAGAAGGCAAGGTATTGCCATTAAAATTTTGACACATTGCAGCTGATAGCCTGTGACGTAATTCTGTGACTAATGTATATACATTTTTATAGGAAAAACGGAGAGTGGAGAGAGAAAATTGTGTTCTCTGAACCGTACTTTCCTATACATTTCACGATGTCTCGTTGCTAATGGCGGAACGTGGTTCGTAATGGGAATAACTTGTATTCTATATATCTTGCACATGACTTACCGTGCAGAGAATACAAGTTATTTTGAAGTCACTTCGACTAATAATATATAGTAAAGTACGAAAATCTCTTTCTCGTCTCTCTGTCAAATTTATTAATATGTCAGAGATTTTTAAGTTTTCTATATAGTATACAACGAAGTCACGTTAGCTGCAATGTGTCAAAATGTAATGAGAATATCTTGAATTCTCTGTACAGTGACATGATATAGATAGGTGTAGTAGGATAAAATAGATCGGATTAGTGCGCTGCAAAAGATCAGAAAATATGGACGCGTTAGCTCTTAGCGGCTGTTTGTATATTTCACCAAGTTCAACGTAGTACCAAACCATCCTTTTCAATCTGACTCGTTAAGAGATTATATTACTAAAATATACTGCATGTATAGTTTTAAGTTAAGTTTCAAACCTACCTAGGTAAATAAAAACTTGGAATTTTTGCTAACAACAAAATTTAATTTAATGAAAAGCGGAGTATTTTTATAAAAGGAGTAGTACCGGAGTACGCTATTAGTTTTCGGAATACAAGTACTCCGATCGGAGTACAAACGACAGCACTGATTACAGGAGCAAACATTGGGATAATTTTCTTAATATTGCAGAGAAACGTGTTTTCACAAAAACGCGAGAACATTTGATGAGAGTAAACCCTAGAAACTCCGCCTCTTCTTATTTATTTACGAAAATGAATCATTTGCTTTCACGTTTGTGTTTTTTATTCCTAAAAGTTTTAACGAAAGTTTGATTTTGTTGTTTTTTTCATCTTCTTCTTTCTTTTCTTTTCTAGCCGCGTACATTTTAAATGAAAACAGTCGAAAAAAAATGAACTTTACAAACACTTTGATGGAGGCCAGGGAGGCCCATTGTGCTTATCTGTTGGAAACCCTTTCACTAAAACCTTCCAGTCCTCTTAATGAAGCGCAGCAGATCTCTGTAAGGTAAGCTTTCCAGCTCATCCTTAGATAGGTGGGCATACTGTCAACTACTCCAATCGTTGTTAGATGAGCGTAAAGCGAGCTGTGGCTGCCGATGATGCCAACCACAGTTCTACAGTGTTTCCTTCCGAGTCTCAAGAGAAAATCAGAGAAATTCCTATTGGGCCTTTTAAAAAAAATGTTTTGTGTATCTGCAAGTGCTCAGGTTCGCCCAGCTCTGCTGATATTTCATACGAATATTCGATTTTATGGGAGACCCCTACAGCGGGTTCCGGTCCAAGGAACGGAGAACCAGAGCCACACCTGGATATTGTCTATTACTCTAACTTGTTAATTATTTAAGGGGTCTTTTTGTTGTAAGACATCTGCATAATTGTGATCTATTCGAGTTTATAATAATATTTAATTTCCTTTTTACCTGGTTTATTCGACTTGCATTTTAACTTATCTTTTAGGAATCCTTTTTCTATTTTATTTGTGGAACCTGGGACAGCATTTATAACTAACTGGATGGCCAGTGGGTTGGATTTGAGAGTAGGTCAATTATCATTTTCCATGGTGAAATATTTTCAGGAGTTGTGATTTTCATAGTAGTCTCCAGTCCAGACTTTTATCATCTGAAACATTTGGTTACGTTCTGAGTTTGGTTCTTTTCTCAACGTATTATTTGATGTAATACATATCTTTATTGCATTAATTTTACTAATTCTAGTGGTAGTAATATTTTAGTATGATTCGTCTTATAATGTTGATTAGTGTTGTTTCTATACACTTCCATGTCGCCCTAAAGATTTTCCAGAGAGATGAACTTGCTTTTGTTTTGCTTCCTTTGCGCTCATAACACGAAGAGGAATAAGGTGAGCTGGTTTTCATAATTTTTTTTTTAATTAATTGGGAAGTTTTTAATGAGTAATCGGAGCTACTCCTAGCTGGCAGTCACGATGATTTCATTTACCACAGTTAAGGGGATATATAACTTAAGAAAGCCTAAGCAGTACCCGGAAGTTTTGATTTCATGCTAACTATGCATATTTCTACAACAACATCATGACATGAAGTACCTAGTTAGGGACAGTAGGGATTCCGATATGGACGACAATAATGGGGTTCGCCCCAATATTCGAAATGTTGAGCCCGACTCCCATAAAAAATAAATTTCTTGTCCCATTATTAAGCAGGCCTGAATTAATCAGAAATTTTCTCATTATTCACGCTCACCATTTCCACGTAACTCTGAATGTCAATATCAAAAATTGAAGTTTGTAGTAAACACGATTATGAATCTAGTTGCACTAATTACAATAAATATTTTGGAAATTATAGAATTACAAATGTTCTATAGGAAAATGGAAAAAGCAGAGCAAAGTTTACAAAACTCTGATGCCTGAATGAATCTCGTAAGTTTTACCTTAATGCAACAACGATATGGGCAAACAGTTAAACGAGACAACCCTAAAAAGTTGAAGTATCATGAAGTATGAGCAAAATTGTAACAGCACCAAAAGCGTATTAAATTTAAATGTGCAGTTAATAAATAAATCAGCATTCTTTTAGTGGTGTTCTTACTTAAACGACTGATATATTAATCTTCTTATCCGACAATCACCTGCCGAAATGTCGGGTAATCGGGATTAAAAATATTCCATTCTGAAGATATATTTAGGACGTCTGATTACTCCAGGTTATTTACTCACCTATTTCTACGAGTGGTGGGCTCACTGTGACTTGAATGGCTAGCTCTTTAAAGACCAGGTATACTAGCAAATAAGCAGGGTATTCTGGATATTTTGTAGGAAACATACCATAGTACAGACAAAGACAGAGATTTACCAAGTTTCTCCTTCCACTTAAAGACAGGATGCAGATATAGTTTAGTTGAGGGATCAGGAGAGACAACTGACTCAACTATAATGGAGAAATCCAGAAATCCACAGCATACTATATCGCTAGGAAAACAGTTAAAAGGCAGTACACTTGTGGCTACACTTTCATACCTGACTGTATGTATATCCGATAGATTCCAACAGGAAAACCACTGTAAACGCTATTCCTAAATACTATTTAAATGGCTCGAAATACCTTGTTAGTTACAAAATGGAATTAGCTAGAATTTTTGTAAATCATGCTGTTTGGCTAAACTCCAAGGCGAAATGCAGTATAGAAAAATTTGCAATGCTAACCTCTTTTACAGTTGACATTCGTTTACGTAAACATAACACCTTAATACCAAGTTTTTGTTTTATCTATAATTTTTATTAAAAAAAAAATGGATCCGGAGGAATTATGGGAGATATATTGTTTGCTATGTTGTGTTGTGCATGTATTTATTTTTTGCTCCATTACGTTGGCAGCAGAGGTGTTGCAGTAAGCATCAAAATTTGATTTTTCCGAAACCGAGTAGCAAGCATCTTCGCATCATGAGACTTCTAAATTCCTTCTATCATATGCTCGCCATAATATAAATCAAACATCACAGCTGATGCTGGCTGCGAAGATGCTGACTTGACGTTTTGAAGAATACAGATGTCAGGAAAGTATACTAAAATATAGCGTACTGAAATTAAAATAAAATATCTAGATATTATGTATTTTCTGTATGTTTTAAAAAATGCAAAATTTATTTGTCTAAACTAACCTGGTTTCTTTTTTATGTGTGTGTTAAGGAATGGCTGCTGTGGGAACTGGTAACTTAATTGTAGGATGTGTACTCTGAGTAATTACGTTGCATCAATTGACCAGTACCATAGATGGAACATGAACTGGATGTCGCCGTAAGCAAATGTTTTTATAATAGCAGTTTGCATGCATTTGATCGACTTCCTCAACACTTCAGATGAGAAAACATATGAATCACTCTACGTATACATCATTTCAAATGTTGTGGTCCATTCCGGAATGGACCACCCAGCCATATAAATTTTGTCTACTTTTTTGATACTGCATGCGACATCTAGTTCTTGTGCCATCTATGCCAGTACCCATCACTATAATCACCGTAACTTCATCAAGTGTTACTAATCATTTATTGTTGGTATGGATTGAAAATCCTTGGTGTAGCAACAAACTACCTGAAAATTCTGACTTCTGCTAAAGTCACAGGAAAAACATATAAAATTATATTATTTATAACAAAATTGTACAAAAATATTATCAACTTACCTCAAAAGACACGTTCCTCAAGTAGATATATTCACAAATTTCATGTCAAATTGTCATTACGACAAATCAGATGTTCGCCGCAATCAGTTCAAGCAAATGCAACAATCGTTGCTAGGGCAACATCGAGAGGCGAGAACTCATAACTGAATACGGCGGATATATAAAGCCGACGAGCCGCAACAGAACACCATTCTTGGCTCAAAAGTCAGAATTCATTTGATTCGGAAACTAATCCGAGTAACAAGAATAATGCGTCCAACCTCCATTATAGAAGATTAATTCTAAATTTCGGAGATTTCAAATCACTTCAAATTCCTATCATTTCCAATACTCCTGCCCACACCTAAGCAGGAGAATAATTCTGCGCAGAGATTAATCTGCAATACTCCTGCCCCATATAAGCAGAAGAATAATTCTGCCGCAGAGATTAATCTGCGACATTTTCATCATTTACATCATTTTAGTATACTTGTGCTCTCATGCACTCTCAACGAGTATTTTGCTACCCTTTTGCTGTCACGCACTAGCACCGAGCAACTTGCTACCCGTGTGCTGTCAAGAACTAGCATTGGGCATTTTGCTACCCTTGTGCTGTAACGCAATAGCGCCGAACATTTTGCTACCCTGATGACAGATAATCAATTCTGGTCTTCTCTTTCTTTTTGCAGAACTGACGGAATGACAGAGGCACCAGATTCAAACGGCATTAAGTTTTAATTTGAATTTTTAATTTGCTTGTTTTTATTTTTCGTTTGTTGTTTGAATTTTATATTAAATTTTATAGTCATAGTCTTAAGTTTTAAATGAATTTTGTGATATTAGATTAGGCATATTGGATTATATTGAAGTATTATTAAATTAACGACTGAGTTGTCCTTTATACCGGTAATCCTCCCTCCTACGTTCGAGACTAGATCTCACAAAATGAATTGCCTTTTATTTAAGTGACTGGAAAATTGTAAAAATGGCCGCTTTATGGATGAACATTGGATATAACTTAAAAACTTTATAAAGACTTATTTCATATTAATTCTTGCATGTAAATGAAATTAAACTGTATGGTCTCAGAAATTTGGTCGCATGCGGAAATTAAAATTAAAACTAAAAAAAACATTTTTTTCTGTCCATCAGAAACCACCCATTAAATAGGTTTTGATAAGAAAAACTGCGCTTAACAAAGTGCAATTCGAGAGAGATTTTTGATCACTCAACAAAAGGTGTTGGTCGATAAAGTGCAATGCACTTGAGAGCTTTTTCCTCGTATCGCTTCTTTGGGGAGGAATTAAAGCATTGTGTCGATCGGGGCGGACAGGTTGTTGCCTGATCCTTGAACGCTAATCGGAAACTGTGTTTATCTTGTTCAAACATTCATATTTACATTATTAATCATTTAAAATTTAGTGATCACAACTAGTTTATATATATATATATATTAATATATTAAAAAAAAAGAACTAAAGTGCTTTGCTGAAAGTTCCTTCTCTTATGGGTGCACCCTGAGTCAACAATTCACTAGGGTCACCAAGTAGTAGTTCGAGCGTGTTTCCGTTTGTTTTTGTACGAGGTGAGCAGAGATTACTCTCAGATAGTAAAGAGTGATTCTATAATATTTGTCTACTTATCTTGAGTCTGGACCCGCACTGTGTGTAATCATGCGCAAAGGAAAAGTTCAAAAAATGGAAAGGAAAAAGCCGGCAGCGGGCGGTCGCTTAATGGATAGGGAGTGCTTGTTGGCTCTAAGTTAACATGAAGACGTCATTTGAAATACACTGCCTTAAAGATACAGAAAAAAAACACAATTAAAAATATAGATCAAGGGTGATAATTGAAAAAAAAAACAAGTGGAGGAACACAATTTTTTTTCGCTCGTTTCTTTTCTTTACAGATTAATCACCGGGTCGCTGAAGGAAGCACTTCAACGCTGGAATTAATGTAAGTACATTTGCTTTCCTTTTATTTTTTAATTTTTTTTCTCTTTTGGTTTTCTCTCACGTTCTGGTGACTGGGCGATAGTTGTGACAGATTTCGATCTTCCTTCTTTTGCATTTTGTTTTTATTTTTGCTCACAGCTAGATACATATGTACTTAAAGTTTGCACCAGAGATAAACATATATACATAGTTTTCCTTTCTTATTAGCATGTACGTAATTAATCAAATAATAATCTAGTTATGGCCTTTATTTTTGTCTCTCTTCGCGGAATGATCTTACGTGTAGATATATATATATATTTTATCATCATATTTCCATTACCTTTTTTTTGTTTTTTAGTTATATACATATATTCATAATTTTGCTCGTAGCTAGTTAAATATGTACTTAATAATTGTATTAATTAGCGATAAACATATATACATAAATTTGTTTTCTTATTAACCATGTATGTATATACCTATATTTTATTAAAGGGGCAAAAAGTGGCCATAGCTAGTCATCGGTCTCACTCACATGACTGGCTAGCGGGTTAAGAGGCTGCCAGAAATAATATAAATATGAAAAAGGAATCTCACATTAATTTCATTCTACTATATCTAAAATTTATATTTATAAAAACAAGTTCAAGTTTGTTCACATATACTTATAATCTAAGACTGGCTAAGTTAATACATATAACAAGTAAAAGAGCTAGAATTGGTCTTACAATAAGACCAATTCTTATGATACCCTAGATGAATGCCCGTATGTAATTTCGTATGGTCATCTTCTATCTGTGCAAGTTTGGCTTTTGAAGTGGTTATTTGCATATATTTCTAGAACGGTTCGTCGGCTAAAATGATTATAAGAAATTTCATGTGGGAAAATATTTTTGCATCGCAAGCTTTAGTTTGTCATGGGGAATGATCGCGATGAGTGAAAAGGTGCTATGACCGCAAAATAATATTAAATTAAATTTGATCAACTTTTCTCGAAATACATCGGAATTTTTCCTAAATCTAAACACTAGTAATCAGAATATAAAACTACCTGATATACCTAGCATTTGAAATTCCGAAAATCAAAGTATTTCTAGATAATCCGTATCAGAGTGTTTGAAATTTTTAATAATTAAGTCTGGGGAGAAGATTTTACACTCTTTAACGAATTTGCGCTAAGCAAGAAAACAAGAAACATCCTTAGATTATTATATAGCAAAAACGGTAGCCTATAAAGAAAAGCACTTAAGCATTTCTCTTTATGTAGTACAACAAAGCCGATGTGTTCCTTTTGGTCATAGAAGTAGTAAAACTATGATATTTTCAGATGGAGCGATGTAATTTAGTGATTGAAATTGATTAATATTGCTTTGCTTTTCTTTTGTATGTCTGACATAATTTAAGGGTGAGTAAACAAACAATGACAACTTAATTGTACCTAACAAACCGGCATTGGAAAATATGATTTTTGATTTCCTACCACAGCAACGCGGGTTGTTTTTGCAACATAGTACCGAGCACTTCATTACTAGAATTCAAGTCTCGATTATATAAAATCTCTTCCGAAAGTCAAAATTTCACTTACTACTAATTGTAAATCACTTTTAATTACTTTTTTTATACAAAAAACATTAAAAGAACACGACTTGTTTTCCTATAACTAGAAATGTCAAGCTGACACAAAATAAGTTTCCTTCCCGTCGATAAATATAAATGCTTATCACACCTACAAGAATTGTACACAATATAGCTCATCCTTATTTAAAGAATTCATCATCAGTGAGTGTCACCTTTTTAACGAAATTAACTCTCCTAAAGTACCGGCTTCCACAACAGCTTTCAAAATAAAATAAAGTAAGTAAGCGGTGAGTTAAGAGCTGTTGTTACCTCTAAAAGGCTTCTTGACACAAACTTCAAGAAAACTTTTGATATTCGCTTAACAGTATTTGTAATAAAAAAAAAATGTAAATTTCTGAGTATATGAAAAACGGCGAATTTCCTAAAGTTTCCGTAATAAATTTCTCTCTTGTTTGAAGTTGGGAATTTCTTGAATTTTTCCGTAATCATAAATTCGTTCTTCTTGCGTAATGCGTTCTTCTTAAACGTAATGACGTCCCTCTGTAATTTCATTAGTTGTAAGACGAAGCAATAAAATAGAATTTAATTATTTCTCTGAATTTGTAGCACCACCCTTTAAAAAAAAAAACAAAAAAAAAGTAACAAGAGAAAATGTGCTGCACCATTTCTAGGGAGACATTTTAATTCCTTTTAGTGTCTTCCGCAATTTATAGGGAGCGTTACCAGCTGAAATCCTTGCCTTTCCATTTGGTTCATGTTCCTCCTCCATTCAAACCGAAATGACTAAGTTCTTAGATATTTTAGATGTTAATTTCTTCTGGAATAGTTGCATCACCCTAGCAGGGGGTATAAATTTATATATCTTCCTTAGCCACACTTGAAAGTCATCAGTACGCACACCCTCTACATTTTATATGCTCGCCGCCACCCACAACAACCACCTCCTGTGGAGAGGTGTGCAGACAGGAAAAATCTCTTGCAGTAAAGGTTCCATTTCAACTCACCGTCTTTCAGGGTTGCACTTAAGTGGTTTTGAATTTTTATCATCTTCCATTGTTGCATCCCTTCTGCACATCCTTTGCCTACAGGATATGATCCGAACCATTTGGGATTACAGAAGAAGTCAGGAGCTTTAGGGATCATTCGACTGGGATGGCTCAAGTGTTTCAAAATCCACAAAATTTCCCCATTCAGCAGTCTTTGTAAGGGGTCCCTTCAATGCTTGCCCTGAGTTTATTTTTTATTATACATAACTCTTCTTAGATTTCGAATTGAAGGGGTTGCAGAGATGAAAACTAGAGGGGCAATCTTTATTATAGCTGTTCTAGTTATTACTCGTTTACATCTTCAAAGAATACAGAGAAAGTGCCTTTATTGGATGAATCGAGGCAATACGAGAAAACCTCTGTTTAATCATAGATTTAATTCCAAACAAATCCTGCCGTAGAAAAGACAATGTTTTATGGCTGAGATTTATGTCTAAAGTAAATAAAATCATACCTGCCGACCATTACTTTCATCCGACTCATTGGTTTTTGTTCAGCCATTCCTTCCCATGCCCTAATATATCGACTTGATTTGATCCCGGTCGAACTGTTATGACCAGTTTACATACTTAACGTCCATTTCTTGGCACCGTTTAGTTTTACTTGGACTTTTTATTAGGGATCGCTCCAAAAGTTTGTAAATATTTGAGTTGGATATTTTGCCATAACAATAATTTTTATCGTGTTGGGACTTACTATAATATTTATAGGTAATACACGCACATAGAGTGAATGTACACACCAATGGCTGTGCACAATTTCGGAAGACTACATAAAAGAAATAAGAAGCCATTCTGAAATATTTATAGACCTTAGTCTAGGCAAAAAAAGAAAGTTCTATAGGAATTGGATATTTTACTACAGTTTCGACGCATTTCTATCAAGATTTTAGCTATGGAATCAATTTACGCTATACATAAAAAGTTTTTTGGAAATGAGCGTAACATATTGAAGTGATCAGTACATTCCGCTAGCATATTTTAGAGAAATCTAAAGATTTAAGTAGTACACCTACATATAAGCCTTGAGAGAAGAAGAAGAACCTTTCAAGCCATACAAGTGTTGAGCTCCGCGAAATTTTTATAAATTATAAGATTTTATCGCATTTATTGCGTTAATAACCGGTATAAGTTGTTCACGGAATCGAAGTGTATGCGTGGCACATGAAGTTTTAATCCTGAATAAATTTTATGATGAACTTTTAAGTAAAATATGAAGACGCCGGTTTACCATACATAGCGCCATTTTTAATTGCAAAATGAAAGTGAAGAAAACACTCAAGCTCAACTCACAATCGGCTAAAAGAATAGCTACGTACTCATTGGGGGTTATGAAAATATCACTAAGCTATAAATATCGTTAAATTTTGCAATTGAGGTGTACTGGACTCCACCCCTAGGTCCCCTTAGGAACCTGAACTCAGCAAAACTGCAGCCTGCCTTTTGGAGCTCTGTAGTCAGTTCCGAAGATTGTGGAAGGCAGCATATTTACGGCTGACGTCTTTTTATAGCACCTGATTAACCTTCAGACTCTGGATTCCAAAGTTTCGGTCTTGAAGACTGCTCTACAAGAGGCCATCATATCTGTGGCACGTGGCTTTGGACAATAATATTATCGCACAATAAATGACTTCATTGAACACCCGCTAACATCGGGAGCTTATCTCACGGTTTGCTTCGAGTTGCAGCACCCGGATGTAATTTTAGCTCGCAGGTTAAGCTACTCCTAAACTGTTCATTTGACCAGGTCAAGTCACTAGCGCGCCTCCTGGCAAGTCTCTCGCACTATTTATTTTCTTGTCTATGGATTTGCAGAATAATTGGTAACCTTATGTATTTTTAATTTTGTTTATTAATATTTGTTTGATCATTACTTTCACATTATAAATAGCTCCGTTTTGAATTATTTATTCGCAATCGCAGTGGGAGCAATATTTTATCGATTTTAGATTTTATTGCATGTTTGGGCACCAGGTTCACGTTATCAGCGTTTCTGTGTTATTTGTATATACCTAAAATCCCTGCATCGTGTGCTTGCAGCATTGATTAATTTAATTTAATTTTGAGCTCTGTCTATGGATTGATTGGTGAATTGATTCGTTGTCATTTTGATATAATAGGGACATAAGTACTTATTTTCAATTACAGAATATAGATTATCCTTATACGAATAGAAATTATTAGGCGAATAGTATATATATAGTATATATATAGTATTTCACGTAAAAATTTCTATTCATATAATGTATTGTAATAATACTGTTACAGGTAGACAGGTAATGTGAATTCGATATTTGTAGTCCAAACAATAGTGTGCGTAACTAATGAATTAAATACTACGCTGTGCAGCACTCTCGAGTTTACAGATAACGACGATGATCAGTGGTAGTGATACTATGGAGAAGATGAAGAAGCTATAAAACCTGATCTCCTAAGATAAGTTCAGAGAGCAGGTCTCTTTGTGGGCGCAGCTAGAACTAGCGGATGCCTACGAAAAGGAGAATGCAGCTAAGGCTAGGAGACACTAGAATAAAAGTCTCGACTATCTAAAGACTAAATAACGACTTCTTTTTATTGAACTATTCCTTCCTTATTTACACACAATTGAATTTGCTAACCTTATCTTAATTATGATTTACATAATTAAAAAACTTGTCACCAAAAATAAAATGGATTGTGTGGATGAAATAACAAATAAAAAAAATGTTAGCTTTTGCTATATACCGGAGAATCCAAAAAAATGCCTTCTTGAACCAATATAAGTTTGCCCCGGTAAAAAATCATATCACTGACTTATAACAATGGACTGAGCGATTTGCTATTTCATGTGGCACAAAAAAATATTGTGTTTCTGTATATCACCGTTAGAGCACCCTTTAAAACATTTACATAAAAAACATGTAAAACTCAACCAATAAGATGAAATTTTACACCCGTAAATTAAACTTAATTAAAAAAATATATTTTCTTGTGCCCAAGTGATATTTTAATCGCTTATAAGGAATTAAACTCATTCCGACTTTAATTTTCAAAAGTTCTTTTTAACTGAATCCTGCTTATGGGCAAGAGAGACGGAGCATGGTCAACACTATCTTTACCTTATTCCTTCTGAGGTGATTGCATCTATAGCCAATATAAAAACATCAAATGGCATAAGCAAACGTTCCAGAATGCAATATTTTGTGTTGGTAGCTCCAAATCTGCCATAGGGCGAAAAAGAGAACTATGAAACTTGTGCCATGCTTTCCTATAGGAAAATTACAATACGCTCAGTCCATTGTTATAAGTCAGTGAATCATATAGAGTAATCTCTATTTTTATTTCTTCCTCCTTGGTGTAATATAGGAGTTTTTGCCTCATATAATTCATACCCAGAATTTATTCTGAGTTTATATGAGATGAGGTAAATTTGATTTGTTTCAAGCGTCTACAGCAGGCACAAAACCAAGCTCTACCGAAGAGTGTAAGGTTTTCTGCTAACACGAAACGCTTCTTTTTCTTCCTTTTTCTTTTTTCTTTTTTTATACCACTCCGGGCGTACACATGTTCGATTCGTTTCGAATGATTCAGGTTTTTTTAAATTTTTTTCTATTTTTCTAACTTTTTTGGTTTTTTTATCATTTCTTTTCTTTGTTCTACTTTGTCATTTGTTTTTCAAGTCACTCAATTTCGCTATTTGGGACCTCTTGTTGAGTCTAGACCAGGACTTGAAACTTGTCATCCAAAATAAAATGGGTTGTGTGATGAAATAACAAATAACAAAATTTGTTGCTTCTTCTATATACCGGAGAATCAATATACTGTGAAAACGATCAGTCCTAGACATCTTCTTCAGAATACGAAATCCTATAAAATTAGTTATAATCGATGGAGAATAGAAGAATTTTAAGAACTTTTATTTTTAACGATTCTAAATCAAATCATAAATACAAGAGGGAAAAAAATGGTTATAATCAATTTTTCTGTCCGACGAATTGTTCTAGAAATATATGGAAAAAACCACTTTAAAAATAAACTTGCATAGATCGGTGACCATACGCAATTTTATACGGGCATCCATCTAGGGTATCCATAAGTATTGGTCTTAGACCAATTCTAGCTTTTTTACTTGTTTTCTTCGAACAATTTTTTTTTATGTTTTTCAGAGTAATTCCGGGATCTCTTTCTACAAAGCCTTCAATTTACTGGAGTTTTTCTGGTATCAACTTTTTCCGACGATTACCACCGCGTTTCCCTTTTATTAAAGCGTTTTCACTCTTTTTATACCGCGATAATATAATTTTAGGAGAATTTATATTTATCGATGTAATTCGAGCAGCTTCAGAAATTGTTTTACGTTCTTCATACAATTTTACAAGAAGCAATTTTATGTCTTTTCACTGATTTTATGGATAACACTTGGTGGAATAAGTTTATTTTAATTGCCATCTTAAAGAAAGATAATAAAAAATACTACTTGTTTTTTTTTTCCACAACATATTTTAAATTTACATATAATGTAACAGACTGTTACATTATATGTAAATTTAAAATATACATGTACGTTGTGGAAAAAAAAAACAAGTAGTATTTTTTATTATCTTTCTTTAAGATGGCAATTTTTATGTCTTTTGTAATTTTCGATTACCGTTCTATTATTCTTCGTCCAGGAATCCTTCGGGTACCAACTCTTCATTGTTGACTGCGTAAACATGAAACTGTGGATACCAACTGTCGATGCCAAGTAATAAAAAGTTTAGATCTGAGGCATACAATAGGGGCAGTCGAATAGTTATACGAACGCAGTTGAAACTAGATCGTCCAGACACGTCAATAAGAGACGAAAAGAGTAGTGTGAGTAATCGAGGTGGTCCATAAAGGTGTTTTTGTTGCGAAGAATCGGAGCATTTAGCCAATAATTTCACAGTGAAATCAGGAATCGTATTTGCTACGTATGTCGGCGTGAAGGACATGTTACTATAGACTTTACTCGAATGAAAATATATTCTATTGAAATAGATGCTGCGGACAACTTAAAACTACCACAGGATTAATATCATCCAAGAGTAATGGTAGGTGGTTGTCAGATGATAGCTTACTGGGAATTTGGAAGTGATTGCACCACAATACAGAAAATTATTAAAGAAAATAACTGGGAATATGAAAGCTACGAAACTATGCTGAAGGCTTCGGAGGTAAACTGTGTCGGATAATAGGAAAAATTTCGAAGGAAAAAGAAGTTGGAGATGTTAAATTCGAAACCGACATTTTAATAGTTCCAGATAAAGCACAACATGTGATTATGATAATAGGAAAAGCCTCTTAGGAAGACCAGAGGTTCGAATAGACTATGTATTTAGGATTTGTCGGATTCTAGAGAAACATCGAAGGCAATCATCACCGAAGAGCATTGCTTTAAGCATTGAGGAAATGGGCAAGACAGAATTGGTAGAATTGAAAATAAGATTAAAATAGCAAAAAATAAGTCGATACCAATCATACAGAGTACCTTATGGCCTTAAGAATATCCTAAAGAATCAAGTTCAAGAACTGATAGAAATGGACGTCATTGAGGAGTCTACGTCGGAATATGCTAGCCCCGTCTAATTATTTGAAAAGATGAATGGCGGTCATAGAATGTGTGTAGACTATAGGCAGCTTAATTCAATAACAAGTCAAGAGAATTTTCCTGTGCCAAATATAGAAGAAGCTTTGAATTCATTGTCTGGTAAAAATGTCTTTACAATTCTGGATTATTTGTTAAATGGTTATTATTTGATACAGCCAGTCAGCACCCTACGCCTTCGTGACACCTGGGGCCACTATGAATTTAAAAAGATGCCATTTGGGCTAGCAAACACACCCACCGTCTTCAGCAATGACCAAAGTGGATATTACCTAATATTATCGTAGCAATTTGCTCGTATCAATTCTCTTTTACGACATTTGCTCGTATCAATTATCAAGACAGACCATTTTCTCGTATCAATTTTCTTGCAAACAATTTGTTGGTATACAATTATCTCGTATGGAACATCGTAAACGTTTTACTACCAGTATTTAATTGCAAACAACAAATACGAAAAGCAATTGGTAGTGTCTTATATTAACAGTTATTTGTTTGCGAAACTAAAATAAGTGATGTGAAGCAGTGCACTCTCATTTTATTAAAATTTTTAGTACTGATTTGAATTTCATGCTAACAAGTACGTAAAAGATTCATAGTGATAGGTTATGGAAACTATTAAAAGTTCTCGTGGTAATGAAAAGGTTGTGTTTCAAAGCTGCATTTTTATAAAGGACTATTCACATGCAGAAATAACTTATTATAAATATTGTTATTGTAAATTTACTAGATATTGCGGGTACAAAATGCAATGTTGATCACCTGGTGTATATACCAGACATTATAAAGCCGAGAGGGAGACTTTGCTTATTGCGATCAGCTTCCAGTGTATATACAAAATCAATTGACCTCAGCTTGAAAGTAGGTCAGTGGGTCAGAATGCAGGTTTCCCACGATCAGCTGGCCTTCTCAAGAGATGATTTGGGTGTCAGTGGCTGCTGTTTGTGGCTAACGATCTGAAGAGGAGCATTTTCAGCAACTTGCACTCACTTGAGTAAGAGCGTTGAGTGTTCGTTCTTTGGGTTGCAAGAGGGGCGCTCCGTTGTCAGCGGATAAATTAGTTTGGACTGAATGGGATCTCCGCAAACAATACTGTGCAGTTTGTATTGTGGTTGACTCATAAGTTTTAGTTGAGCGCGCAAAGAAAACGTCAAGGGTGGGTAGACGGATACAATAGTCACGCTTTTGTCTTGTGTTCTTCTGATTTCTTATTTTATTTTTATTGTTCCGCGAAATTGTGCAGTGTAGTGATATTCCTAAGTGCAGTGAAGTGGCTATTTAGCCAGAGTGGTCCTGCGACGATTGAAGACAATTAGTGAATGCGCCGTAAGACTACGGGGCACCGGCGCGGTTAAGCATAGTTAACGATAGTAAAGTTCTTGAATGTGCTCTTCTTCCACAACAGAGTATGCGAACAGGAGCATGTTGAAGAACTTTACTTTAGTTAACTATATTTGATCATGCTAATTCAGTATAATTAATTCTAGTTAGAATAAATTCTGTTATTGTTATTTCATTTTTAGCTTTGAATAACGCTTTCATGATTTTATTACTGTGTTTATTTGTTTCATTTTTGTTTCATTATCTTTGGCTATAGTGTGAATATGACGTATAAGCTCTCTATTGCTTGAAGTCATTAACAGAATGTGTTTTATTGAAATATTGAGTTTTTCCAAATCTGAAAGCATCGTAAATAAAACCTTAAAGGACTACATGTCCTTATTGGAATTATTTTGGATTGGTTCATTGGGTTGGCATCCCTACACCTTTAAGGAGCAGGAAAAAGTCAACTGGCCATCCTGTCCAGTTTTGGGTCGTCCTCTGTACGTTGACAGATAGTGTTTTATTGAGAATATTGAATTTTTCAAAATCTGAAACCATTGTAAATAAAACCTTAAGGGACTTCATGTCCTTATTGGAATTATTTTGGATTGGTTCATTGGGTTGGCATCCCTACACTATTAAGGAGTATGAAAAAAGTCAACTGGCCATCCTGTCCAGTTTTTGGTCGTACTCTGTACGTTACCAGACTGTGTTTTCATTGAAATATTTAATTTTTCCAAATCTGAAACCATCGTAAATAAAACCTTAAAGGACTTCGTTTCCTTATTGGAATTATTTTGGATTGGTTCATTGGGTTAGCATCCCTACACTATTAAGGAGTAGGAAAAAAGTCACTGAAAGAAATATTGTAGGTAATATTGAAAAATCATATTTGTTAATCTCTAACAAAAATTATTTGTTATATTAACAAAAGAATTTCAAGATTACTATGAATTTTTGTTTTACTAACTAATTTTGAAAATATATGATCAAATTTATAAAATTTTATAGCTTCATTTTGATGTAAAAATTGAAAAAATATATTATACTTTTTTGCTAAATCGAAAAATATTTTTATCACATCGAAAATAGTTTTATTGTACTGATAAAGTTCTCGTAAATTTTTTTTTTATAATATTGAAAGATTTTTGTCAAAATTTGGATAAACTATTTTCATATTGAAGAAAAAATTTATCCAATTGGTAATATTTTGTCAGTTCTACTGATTTTTTTTTTCAGTCTGATAATTGTTTATGTTTAATTACAACGGTTTGTCTCTACGTGAAATTAAATGTGTTACTTAGTTCTCGTCTTTTGTGTCAGTGGGATGATTTTAGAAGTACGACTGCAAAAGTAATTTGATATAATGTGCTGTGAACTTGAAACTTTAATTAAAGAATTGAATATAGATGTGGATCTGATAAAGAAGTGTAAATTAATGTATTATTTAAAGGGTAAGTTTTCTATTTATTCAGTGTAATATTTCTTATTTGAGTAACAACATTTTAATTGCCTCAATGAAAAAAAAATTAAATAAAGCAAGATAATGTGGTTCAGCTGCAGCAATGCACGGACGTTTTTTTTTTATTCATTCAAATATTAGGCGCTCTATTTTTTAAAGGAAAAAGGTAAAGCTCCAATGTGAGAAATTTACGGTAAATACCTTAATCAATTGCGAGCTTTAAAAAATAGTGGCTTGCTTAAGAAAAGGCCTTATTTAAAGGAGTAATAATTATTAAAGAGAGAAAACAAAGAAAACATAATATAAATAAAAGGCGACAAAGTAAAAAAAACAGACAGAAAGTTAAATTGGAGAAAAATATCACGAAATCATACGAATAAAATATATAAGGCAGATTAAATAGGTTAGAAGAATATTTAGGTTTTAAAGTGTAAATCTAAAAAATATGTAATAAATGTTTAGGGTTTAAAATTATAGAATAAGGGAAATAACCAAAAATTAAGAAAATAATTAGACATACTCGTATGGTACTAGTGTTTAAAAAAATATATATATATATATATAAGTATATAAATATATACATAAATAAGTACAAGATTGAGAAATTAAGTGCAAGTAATAATAATTTATTGCTAGTATTTGTACACAAGATTTACAATCTTTTTCTATGTACGAAATAATAAGTCGGTGTTAGATAAATTAGTGTTAAAAATAAGAACTGAGCTATAAATAAAATTAATCTGCATTGGGTTGATAGTTCAGAAAAAAAAATACATAAAAAAGCCTTTAGTTTAAATATAATATAAGAATATTCTAAATAGTTTAAATAGTTTAAATACTGCCTCTTAGCCTAGAAGAGAATAGGAACTATTATCCTATAAAGGGGTTATTTTAAGTGAGTTCGAACTTGCATTCTAAACGCATTGACGGTGTTTGCGGTTTGTACAGTAACGGGTAAATTATTCCATAGTCTGATAGACTGGACGAGATAAGAACTCTCCATAACTGACCTATAAAATCGTGGCATTATCAGGTTTCTGTTCCGCTGAGACGAAGTAAACTGGAAAAGTTCCCTGAGATATTCCGGTTTATTGGACGGTAGTATGCCGAACAGTAGAAAGAGCACTCGATGTTTTAAAAAGGATTCCAGAGAACACCCAAGTAATTGAAGCCTATATGGGGAAACATGATCAAATCGTCGCAATCTAAAAATAAATCGGATACAGTCGTTGAATGTGACCTCCATTTTACGAGCACATATACTATCAAGTTTGGGAAACACAACGCTACCAAACGAGAAATGAGGCAGAATCAACGTCTTTACTAGGACCAGACGAGTGTTACGAGGCAATATATCGGCCGAGAGCCAAAGTCTACGCAGCCCAGCATAAATTTTACCCAATCTCGCCTTAATATAATCACAGCACTTCATACTGCTACAAGTAGAGAATATCAGCGGAGTAAAACAACCTCAATGCGTAAGTAGAATTGGCAGTTACATCAGTTCTGGAAATGTCCCCGGATAGTCTAAATGGAGCAATCGTCGAATCAAGAGTGTAGGGGGAAAATAAGGAGCACTTGAGAAAAGTCAGCTTTTCAGCGTCGACACCAACCTTCTTAAATATGAGGTTAATTGTAAAGTTTGCAAAACGAAAGAAAGTCATGAGGAATAAGAGATTAAAACCTCACTGCGAGGAAGAATCTGAGATTTTCAAAGAAGTTTAAGTAACGAAGAACGTAGCAAATCAAATGAAAAGCATTTGAATTATCTACAAGGTCTGTTGAAACCAACATTAAAAAGCTAAAAAGCCACCTGAAAATTAAATCATTCAAAAGATTTTAATTCCAAGTATTTCTTATTATTGAAACTAGGTTGGGAACGAAACTACATATACCTACCTACAAGCTCGTCGATAAAGCAGTTTTTTAGTGGAGACAACAATCGACACACGATCGACAGAATTCATCAGGCTTTTAATTGAAATTAAAATATATATTATTAGCAAATTATTACTTAGCTTAAAAAGCAAAAAACATTTTAGTATTAACTAAAAATAATTTGGAAATGGCCATATTATATATGTATAGGTATATTCTATTATTTCAGTTAATACGTTGTACGTACTAGGCACAGCTGCTAAGGTCAATGCACTCGTCTGACCTACGCAAAGCTGTTTAGGTCAACGGACTTTTCTGTTGCTACCGACGCACAGCTGCTAAGGTCAATGTACTTTGGTTGCTATGCACAAGGTAAAATAATTTGTTGATGCCGTGCGCAATTCAGAGGCAATATAAGTCGCAAGTTAACTTAAATCTTTCTCTTTTAGTATCCAGCTATCATAGATTGTGCATCGTTTTGGAATTCGACTTGGCGAGTGTAATAAAATAAAATTATTAACAAATTAACTTTATCTTGGGTACCGACTGAGATAAAGATATTTATTCTGGGTCTCGACTGGAATAAAATTTACTAACCTAATAACTTTATCTTGGGTAGCGACTGAGATAAAGATATCTATTCTGGGTCTCGACTGGAATAACTCTTACTAATAACAACTTTATCTTGGGTACCGACTGAGATAAAGATATTTATTCTGGGTACCGACTAGAATAAACACTACTAATACAACTTTGCTTTGGGTCTCGACTGAAGTAAAGTATCTTGTTCCGGGGAACGACTAGAACAAGAATTCTACTAACAAATTACATCTTTGCTTTGGGTCTCGACTGAAGTAAAGTATCTTGTTCCGCGGAACGACTAGAACAAGATAATCACTAATTATTTAATTACCAACGCCATAAATTCGATTCTATAGTTTTACTGGTGAGTACTTTTTTTGATTCATATTGAGTAATATATTTATACATATATACATATATAATACCAAAAAGTTGTCGCAACTTTGACAGTATTGTACTGAGATTAAAATAAGTATTGTGTAGTGAATAAGCGACTTTTTTAAATCTACTGAAATTTAGTTCTTTAGAGTCGTGAAATTGAATTCTGTTAATTTTAGTTCTAGTTATAATTTTTTACTTAAGTTTTACGTGCCTTCAATAAACCACTGACTATAATATTCTCCGGCGTTATTATTTACAGTCCACATCATTATGGATATTTTCTTTTGAGTGTTCTCATTGGGCAGAACAAAGTCTCACTGAGTGTCACAGGTGAGGTCGAATACAAAAGTGAAAGTTATATAACGGCAAATTTAAGACAGATAGCCGAATAAGTTAAAGGAACTAACATGCCGAATGCTATGCAGTCTTAGAAAGTACGATACAGGACTTTCAATAGAGTAAGTGTATCTTTTTTATGTATGCGTGGACTCCCAATATATGTAATTGGGAGAGCTCCATCATGCATATTGAAATGGTACAAATACAAAAGTCAAACATCAGTTAGACTGAACAAAGGCATGTAGCATGGTTGAAGTAAACAATGAGCATTATAAGCAAAAAGCTCAACAGTAAATGGACCGTTCGCTTTATGCGCTATTGGAAACACATTCCATAACTTCCGCAGTGTACAGCTCCTCAAGTTCATAGATGACATAGTCTATCCCGCTGATATCGTCCAACGTTTAGTTACCTCACGTCAGAACCACATTGCCCGCAGTCATCAAGAAGCAGCCTGAACGTATATGTTTTACTTATCATTGTAAAAAGACAATATCCTAACACGATACTAGATCTTACAAAATAATAAGAAATATATGGCGTTATTTCTTAAGCAAAAAAAATGAGATGAGCGGAAATACAAGGTTAATATTAACAAATAACCAATAAGAATGATGTGAAAATTGGAATACGAACTGAAATTAAATATACGTAAAGCAAATAAGTATTATTGAAAGTTTAAAAAAAGTTTTTTTAGCTGTTCCTGTGTCAGCCATTAGATACGAAGTATAAGTACTTAGGTAAATTAAACAAAAGATCGAAAAGTGGTATTTGTAGAGAAATGAAAATTTCTTGGAAGAAATAAGTATTAAGGTTCTTGGATAAGTCAGGTATATTAATATTTGCCAAAGGTTGAGAATTAAAAACCTACACGAAAGGAACATAAGAAACACTCCTGTAGTACACTAAGTGTTTGAATAAACAAATTAAAAACGAGCGAAAAATTAGCAGAAAAGGAATTTATTAGAAAATAGTCAGATATGTTATAAACAAAAAACAATGTTAAGACAAAGGAATCAGCATAGATAATGTTAAAAGAAGTGTTTAAAGAAAGGTATACAGGATAGAAGAAAAGATGATAAAGAAAATAACGAAAGAAAATATATGGTAAAAAAGAAAAAGGGGAAAAACACTTATAATGTGAAAGAAGCACAAATTTATTAATTTAAAATGACCAGTAAAAATAAAATATATATATATATATACAATGTATTATGTAATTATTTATGCAGTTTTTTAGGTAAATTTCATGCATGTTTCCCCTTATATACGATAATATGATCATGTGTAAAAGAAAACAAATATGTAAGGTATAACAATATAAAGTAAACGTTGATGTAATCAAAGACGTAAAATAGTTTATTTTTGTAAATGAGTTAAGTTGGGTATTGAGACCTAACTGAGCACCCCGATCTGATTCCTCTTGAGGATCAGTTTTTCTCAGGGGGAGGAATATCGTGGCCCAATATCCAATTGGCGGAATTGTGACATCACGACTCAGGCTAGCAGCAAGTGTACGGGTAATTAAGCGATTTGCAATAACTAAGCATTTTACTTCGCACAGTGGAATGCTTGGCGACTGCGAATTGTTTACTTAAAAACTGTCGCATCCACTGCTATTTGTAATTAGGTATTGAGTCATGGTTAAGTAATCCACTTTGCATAGTGGAATACTCATCTGAGCTTACTGTTGTTTACATACAGAATTGGGGCTTCCAGCTGACGGCAGTGATTGACGTAATACTTTGTGAATATTATTGCAAGGTATTGCGCTGGTCACTGGGTCAAAGTCGCTTCCGCCTAGTGGTATGGTGAAGAGCACGGCTGATTCGTTGGATCAGGTGCTCAGTTTTGCGGATTTGAATTGCTACACTGTGTCCGATTAGTTCTTGTGTTCTTGTTAAAATTAGTCTTATTAATAATTAATAAAAGTTTTTATATGTGGATAGCATGTGGGTTTTTACTTGGGACACGCCAAGCTATGGCACCAAGGGCCTGGAAAAAATGCCGAATTACACCACAGAATTATCACAGGAAAGAGGGTAGAGCGAAAATTTGAGTGATGTGAAGCAGAATCAACCCCAAAAGCATTTCCAAGCTGTACGGAGACCAGCAATGAACTGGGAAACTTCCATTAGAGGAACGCAGCAGCCTAGAGCGGTCAAATGCTTCAATTGCGGATAGCCTGGACACCTTGCTAAAGAAAGCCAGGGGAGAAAGCAGCCTCCTTACTGCACTAAATGCCGGAACTATGGGCATAAGGTGTCAGGCTGCAGGAATCAGCAAGTCAGATTCGCAGATACAGCTGTGGATAATTTTATGGAATACACTCAGAAAAGAGAGGTTCTCTATTGCCAGTTCTGTAAGACCAGTTTCCATTACACGGATATATGTGTAAAAAAGTACTTGGCAGAACATAGAAGCCACCCGCAAGAGGGAAACGAGAGGCGGTAGCTGGGGACTGTTTCCGCAGCTGCCTTCTATTATGAGAATCGGAGTGCTATGGCCCAATATAAGGAAGATTCTTCCAGCAGCCAAGGGCGCATTCTAGCGAAATAATTAGCAATTGCTAAACGGTAAGCTCGCATGGTATTGTTCTGCAACTGTCGGTTATTTCTCTGATTAGCTCAACAGGTTATTTCGCTGATTAGTTCAACAGCTGTCTGCGATGAGCGCGTAGTGGATCAATCGACGATTACGATAATAATTTACCTCGCATGGTAATTATTATGTAAGGCGATTGTTTATTACTAAGCAACTCAGGTGGTGCAACCGGTAAAAGACCAACGACTGGTCTGGCGAGTGCCGTTAAGTGATCAGTCAGAGTGGAGTCAAGTTTCGGTTCCGATTAGATTGTTCAAGTTGTTAAGATAGGTCAGTTTCGTTGTTAAAGAATTAATGTGTAAAGAAGTTGATAGTTTTATTCAGTTCGATTCATAATTGATATTTTCTATAGTTACTTATTAGATTGCTTTTGATACACGACAATTGGCGCAGTCGGTAAAAGTTTAAGTGAGGTAGGTGATTTTTGTTTTTGGTGTTTTTTAATATAATTATCTTTTTGGATAATTAATTTTTTTAACGGTTTTTAGGTATTGTGATTTTTCAAATAAATTTTTGTTATTGTGGGAGTTAAAGCTTTTCAGCTGCTCCGTTATAAATTTTCTTTCTTTTCAGGTTAAAGTAAGTCTTGTTTTTGTGGTTTTTATGTTTTTTTTTTGTGAAATTAAACTAGAAATTACAATTACATCATTTGAGGATTTGATTTTTATCAGCTACTCAACACAAGCATACACTGGAAGCAAAGCTAATTTAGCTACTCTCAATAAACACACTGGGAGCAAAGCTATATTAGCCACTCCAGCACACACTAGGAGTAAAGCTATATTAGCTACTCCAATCATCGGTTATATATACACGTACATACAACAAACGTGCCGTGCCCTGAACTATCTTCAAGTAAGGTGCTCATAGGAGAGTACTCGTTACACGGTAAAATTACAAAAATTCAAATGTTTTGCGGATCGAGTTTAAAGTAATTGGGTTGGTCTGCGAGAAGTGACATTGAAGTGTAAAGTGACAGTATATTAGGAAATCTTGTGATTCATTAGTGTAGATGTCAGTAGGGAGAAGCAACGTCCTGACAAAAGAGGAACTGTTGCGATTTCGAGAGCAGGAGGCACGACAAGTCTACCAGCGATAAAAATAGTGCAGTAGAATTAGGCTTATTAAACAATTGCATAATCACAGTCGGCGCAGACATAGGGCCAGAAGGTAAGTTAATATTATTAGTAGATACGGGATCTTCGTGTAATATAATTAAAGTAAATAAAATATGAGGAAGTACGCTCATACAAACCCAAGAAACAATTACTATAGAAGGATTGTTTGGTATACAGAAAAAATCGGTAGGAACCTGTCAAGCTTTACTAGGCTTTGGTACTAGTCAACACACTTGTGTATTTCATGCTATACATGATACTGAATCAATACCAGTAGATGGAGTATTAAACATGGAGTTCCTTAGAAACAGGGCTGTGATTGACTGTGTTAGTCATACAGTGTCTATGCAAAGCATAGAAAGAAACAAGGGAGTAAGGCCACTCTTTGAAAACGTAACAGGGAAAGAAAATGTTAATATTCTTACGTTAGATACATATACCTCTAGTCAATCTAGTACAGAGGCTGTAAGGCGACGTATTCACGAAAAACTCTCAGGGCTAAAAGATATTGTGCGCAAATCAAGTGACGCTTCAGATAGAATAGAGAAATATTTGAAACAGGTAAGCAGCAGCGATGAAACAGCGAATTTACAACTGGAAAGTAAACGAACAGCACAGAAGGAGCGGAAAATAGCTCCAGAAACGGAAGAGATGGATCTTAGGCATATACCCTAGGTTATGTTAAAAAGTCTATAGCGTGGCCTAAAGAAATGTGGGGTGAAGAGCTGGTAAGGCTAGCGGTTGAAAGGAAGAACGGACTAGGACATCCTCGCAAGGAAGTTCATCTAAACAGCCTCGAAACTGAACTCCCTGCCTCTTTTCTCAGACTTCAGGACACGAAAAGACCAATACGCTTGGAGCCAAGAAGCGAGCAGCTGATAAAAATTCAACTCTCGAGTGATTCTGAACTGGTACGTATGGCAGAAGGGATCTGCTCCGGTGTGTATTGTGGGAATACCCTGATTAAACCCAGTAACGGACAAGCCTTTGTAGGAATTGTCAATTCTAGGACTGAGGCAATCGAAATAAAAAATGTTAAGCCCAACTTGGTGAGCTTAAATAAGTATTTGGTAAGACCATCACGAAATCCTTATGATAGAATGAAAATCACTCAGCAACGACTTCAAGTAATGAAGAATCTCTGGAGTTGGGGGATGAGCTGAATTCAGAAGAGAGGGAAGCAGTAATGCAAATCTGTTACGAATACAGCGATATCTTTCATTTACCTGAGGACAAGCTAACGTACACTCCGACGAATATGTTCAAACTCCCGTTGATGGCTGACACTGGGCCCATAAATAAAAAGCAATATAGGATGCATGAAGTCCACATAGAGGAATGTCAGGAGCAGCTTAAGAAGTTGTTGGATGATGACATAATCGAACATAGTAACAGCCCGTTCAATTATCCAGTCTTATTAATCCCGAAAAGGGGAACTGATGATGCGGGTAAGCGAAAGTATAGATTGTGTGTGGACTTTCGCGAACTCATCAAAGTCTGTATTCCTTTTTCTTATCCCCTACCACGGACTGAGGATATTCTGGATAGATTAGGTCATTCTAGGTGTTTTAGTACTTTAGATCTTGCAAATGGTTATCACCACATATTGTTGGATCCAGCAGATCGTGAATGACAGCTTTTAACACAAACTTCAGTCACTTCCCCTACAAGAGATTACCATTCGGATTAAAAACCGCACCTTCATTCTTCCAAGCTTTGTTAAATGGGATTTTAACAGGTCTCCAGGGGATTAAGTGCTTTATCTACCTTGATGACGTAGTGATTTTTTTGCAAAGAATCGTGATGAACATAATGGGAAGTTACGAGAGGTATTTCAGAGATTTAGGGAATACTACAACCTACGAAATGTCAATTCTTGAAAAAGGAGGTAGTATACCTTGGGCATTCTTGTTCGGACAAGCGGTTAGTAGAAGTGGTACAAAACTTCCCACGACCAAAAACAGTGGAACAAGTTCAGTCTTTCTTGGGGTCGGCAAACTACTACCGTACATTTGTTCCCAATTTTTCAAAAACTCTGGCTCCAATTAATAATCTTTTGAGGAAAAAGTGAAGTTCAGTTGGGGGTCAGAATGCGAGAACTCCTATAAGGTCATTAAAGAAGCTCTCACTTCGCCGCCAGTATTAATTTATCCAGATTTTAATAAGGAGCTCACTCTCATCACGGATGCGAGCGGGGAATCTCTAGGAGCAGTCCTAGAATAAGAAGGTAGGCCAGTTAGTTATGCCAGCTGCACTTTGAACTAAGCTGAGAAAATTACTCTACCACGGAACGGGAATTGTTAGCCATTGTATTTGCAGTACGCAATTATAAATGCTACTTACTGGGATGATATTTTAAAATCATAACTGACTATCAGCTGCTCCGAGGGGTTTTTAAGGTTAAGAACACTACATCTCGCATAGTGAGGTTCCACCAAAAACTTTCGGAGTTTGATTTTGAGATTTTTTACAAGAAAGGTAAGGAAAATGGCAATGTAGATGCTCTTAGTAGAATTCCCAGAGATATAAAGCAAGCCGAAGAAAAGTGTGGTAAGGAGTATCCAGGCTGTGCAGTTACTCGAGCCCAGGCCAAGAAAGATACAAATGACGGAAAGAGAAAACAAGACTCTTCTCCGGAATACGAAGATGAATGGGAAACAATAGAATAGGTATGAAGAAGGACATCGCCAAACATGTTCGGTGTTGCACGAAATGCCAGAAAAACCAATCGACAAGGTATACGTTGCCATTGCCTACTAGTCATAATGGTAACAAGTATATTCTGTCCATGATGGATGATCTGACTAGATTTGTTGATTTTGTGGCAATACCAGACCAAGAAGCAAACACAGTAGCGCAGGTCTTATTTGAGCAAATTCTTAGCCGTTTTTCATTACCGATGCAGTTGGTGACTGAACAGTGAGCCAATTTTACAAGCGAAGTTTTTAAGGCTTTGTGCACACAGTAAAATGCGGTAGAGCGACAGCAGTCTACGTTAGCTAACTATTTGAGAAGTTTTGTAGACCGGGAACCCCAGAGCTGGGATAACTTTTTGAGGACAGCGGCTCATGCTTACAATAACACGGTACATGCTGGTACAAAGCTAACACACATGGAAACTCTTTTCAGATTTGTATCAGAAATCCCTAGTAGCCTACAGCACCAACTGGAATCGGTGTACAACTCGGATAAGTATCATTTGGTGTTGCGATTCAAGTTACAAAAGGCGTTTGAACTGGCAAGGGAAAACTTACTCAAAAGCAAGTTATCTGCGAAAAAGTATTCTGACCAGACAGCCAGGGTGGTAGAAATGCATGTGGGGGATGAAATCTTGGTTAAGGACTTAGCTCAAGTAGGGAAGTGGGCTTCAATTTTCAAATGCCCCTACGAAGTGATTTACGTTCACAGTCCTGAGAACGTTACTATCCTCCAAGGGAAAAAGCTCAAGCGGATTCATACGAGTCGGTTGAGGAAATATGATGAATAACGTCAGGATAGTATCATTTTTTTCTACTCTCATTACAGACAGACGACACATTACTTGGATTTAAGTACAAGGGAATAATTGTAGAATTTTAATTAATTTGTTTATTTTTTTCCCATTCCGTTAGTTTCTTTCCTTTTGTTCTTGCACGCACAGACGAAACTAGAGGTAAATCATAAGGAAGATTATCTTAAGAAGGATTTTAAAGGAAATTATTGAATAAAAAAAAAACTGAGATTTTAAAGGAAATAATTGAATAAAAAAAAACAATAAAATAAGAGATTTTAAAGATGGAAATTACAGAAAGAAAGTGTGTAAAGAGATTTTAAATAAAGAAAGAAGAGACACACAAGATAGAAGTAAAAAGAAAGTCATAAAACATTATAGTATAGAATAATAGACTAGTTGGTAAAAATCAAATATAAATAAATAATATTGTGCACATATAAATAGAACAGTCTTTTTATACGCCTTGCAAATAAATAATGAAGTAAAGAGGTTGCCAGTAGTATACATATATTAGGGATAAGTATTAGAAATGGCCGGAAACTCCAACAGCATGAAAACGACTTTGGGGGTAATCTTGGCTTGTATAGCAGTCACAGACCCAGAAAATGTGGGATACACCACACAACCGATAGCGGAGACAGGAGTACTGTTTGAGCACGTAGGACGGGTCAACTTTTATAGCAAGCCTTGGACCATCTTATCAAAACTAGAGGTACCTGATTTATCAGAGGAGCTGCTATTTGCCGACAACTGTAGCAGTCTCATCATGCGGCTATGTGCCGAGATCAGCTATTTCGGAATAGTCAAATGCGAAGTAGCAGCCAAGGAGGTAAGGAGTTGTGTAGCGAAGATCAAACGACAACAGGAAGAACTAGCCCATCATATACACGAAGAATAGGCAGTTCGTCGTAAAAAACTTTCCTTTTTTGATTGAATAGGTTCAAAATTCAAGACCCTATTTGGAACAATGGATCCCGCTAACTCAGAGGAAATACGTGCATCTCTAGACGAAATAAACGGAAAAGAGAACCGGACGTTTAACCTTCTCAAAGAACAGACTACAGTAGTAAAATCAAGCCTGGACCTGTTTAACATATCGCGGGTTCAAACTACAATAGAACGGGAAGAGCTGAATAATAAGATTTCAACTAAAATTAGAGTACAGAGAAATGAAAGCGAAGAACTAACCACATTACAGCTTAGACTAGAGCTCAACGAAGTAATTACGATGATGATTGTCCAACTAAGCGAAATCAGTGACAACTTAGATACTGCATCAGGTATGCTGGTCTCACTAAACATGGAAAAGCTACATCCACTAATAATGCATGCGAAGGAGATAACAGATATCATGAGTAATGCCACCTGACAGTTAGACCTGGACGAGTTATTCCAAAACTTTCAGATCCTAAACCAGATTGCGAAGGTGCAAGCCCTGCAAGTAAACCAACAGATACTGGTTAAAATCGTAATTCCTCAAGCAAAACGGACATCATTTCATCTTCACAAAGTTTATACGCTACCTGCATCATATAACTTAGACGCTGAATTTGTGGCAGCAAACAACCACGACCGACAATATGTGCTGCTGAGTCAACCGAATCATAACAAATGTCAGCAAATCTTGACCAGTGCAGATAATCCACAGCTACTGTGTCCACAACTGGGTCCAATAATCACGGCCGTCGGTGACAACTGCGTACTAAACCTTTTTCGGAGCTTTAAAGTAAATACTAGAGCATGCGAAGAAAGAATAGTTCCAAAATGGAATAGCCTGGTTAGGATGGTGACTAGAAACCACTGGCTCTTTGTGATGTCTGATGAGATTAAACTGGAGGTGAACTGTAAGAATATGCCAACGGCGATCGGAAAGCTGTCATCCACAGGGGTGCTAATCGTAGAAGAGCAATGTCACCTGCAGATAGGAGATTGGTTGATAGACTCGGAAGACAGCACTAAGCGCAACATAATACTTTGGCTGACAACTCGTTCGGAATTGCCAGCCTGGGACGTCATTACAAAGAATTCAAACTCACGCAAACCAGAAGTTTTAGAAGATGGGAAAAACGAGGTGAAGCTGCTAGCAACCGACAATTTCAATCAGGCTTGGAGGGATCAGGAAGCTGAGATAAAAAGGGTTCAGGAAGCTATCCAGAAAGAGGAGACTATCAGACAAATTATTTTTCATCATGTCCACTTGGCCGCTACATCAATTATTGGGTGTTTATGCATCGTTGCCTTTGCAATATTAGCAGGAATTCTGATTCATCTAATACGTTGGAAGAAGAAGCAGACATTGAAGGACATCAGTCGACGTTCAAAATTGCCAACCATCCAGATGTCACAACCAATTCGACCTACACAAAAGGAGCCGCGGATCGAGGAACAAGACGCCAACATTAGCATCGAAATCATCCCCACAACTTCCAATAAACCTGCCAAAGCCCTGCCAAACGTCGCTAAAAAGCGACTGGTACAGTTGGAGTGGCCACCTCAGGTTTATAAAAAAATCTAAAATATAAGGGTAGGGGATAGATGTGTAAAGTTCAGGGGCAATCCTGGTAATTTAGAAAGCAAGGTATAATTATACAGTAGATGAAGAAATTGGTAAATATGTAATATAAAAAGTAAGGAAAGAAAATAGTTATTGGAAAAATGTTCAATGTTAAGTATATTAGGAAGTAGCTATATTGCAAAGAGGGAATTTTGTATTTAAAACACGCGAATATATAATTATATAAAATGTTATGTTAAATAGTTAAAGTTAAGTAAATCAGAACAGATAAAGTTTGTTTTGTTTGACAAAGAAATATATAGAACAATGAAAAAAAACAAGTACGTACGCAGCTATTGTCGTTACTGTTGTTAATTAGTTAAGGATAAAGAAAATAGAACCAATACAGATATGTTGTAAGAACAGAATAAAAAAGAAATGAGAAGAAAATAAGAAAGAAATTAAATGTGAAAAGAAAATAATAAGAGAAATTAAATCAGAATTGGCGAAAAATGAAACAATGAAAGAAAAGATGTAAAATGAAAAGAATAAGACAAATTTGAGTAAGTAACGAAAAATGTAAAATAAAATCTGAACCAAACAGAGAAACTAACTAACTACGGAAACTAGTTTTTCCAAGGGGCGAGGAATGTGATGGCCCTACATACGGAAGATTCTTCCAACAGCCAAAGAAGTTACACCGAAAGAATTAGCAATTGCTAAACAATAACCTCGCATGGTATTGTTCTGCATCTGTCGGTTGTTTTGCTGATTAGCCCAACAGCTGGCTGCGATGAGTGCTTAGTGGAGCAATCGACGATTACGATAATCATTTACCTCGCATGGTAATTATTATGTAAGGCGATTGTTTACAACTAAGCAACTCAGGTACTGCAACCGGTAGAACAAACGACCAGGTTGTTGTCGTTTGTTTACATCCGGTTTACATCCGCGTTGCGAGTAAAAGTTTACTTCCGAATATTGGGGCATAAAAACCAATGACTGGTCTGGCGAGTGCCGCGTCGTAACTTTTGTTTTAAGGTGTCAAGTTACCGTTCCGTTCGGGTTAGATTATTTTAAATTATTAAGATAGGTCAGTTTGTTTGCGTGAAATAAAGATTTATGTATTATAAATTCTAGCGTTGTTTTATTGAAGATAATTATTCGATTTTTCGTTATTTGATTGCTTTGGGATACGACATATGTACCACTTTTGCAGTATTTAACACTAGTATAAATAATGAAATATATAATTCCTTTCTTTGCCGTTTTTATGAAAACGCCGTGTGCAAAATTTCATTGCTGGACGTCGACCCGTTCTTAGGCAGTTTTCAAATACATGTGAAAACCCAAAATCTTGTATGGCAGCACCAAGAAGAAATTTCTCGATTTAGCCTATTTTTGAATACGCATTTACTATTACTATGAAAACACCACGTACTAAATTTCAGCTCCCTGCGTTAATGCGTTCTCTTCTGCCACACCAAAAATCAACCTTTATGAAATAACGTAAGTTAACCGGGTTTCTTAGGCCTTCGCGTCCATCCTGCAGAGCCACTGGAAACCAGGCAGACTTCCGAATAAATTATCAACGATGTTAAGAGAGTATGACAAGAAGGAAAATTTTGTTTTTGAAATAATGTAAGTATTTTGGTCGTCAGCTCTTAGTCTATACTAATGATCGCAAAAATTAGGACATTTTTAATATCAAAGATTTGCGAATAGTTTATGGTGACAATATTGGGAATATTAAAGATTATCTTTCGACAGTCTCAACTTCACAAACAAGAAAAGCAATGCCGGTCTTTAATAATATCTTCATCTAACTTTAGAAGGATACCGAAAAAAAAGTAGAAAATAAGGACACAATAAAAAGAAAATGAAACACCCACAGGCTAACAATTAAATATTAAGTGTGAAACACAATGTTCAGCTGCGTGGCGCTGCAGCTCAGTTTTTTTAAATCTAACATTTTTTTAAGCGCTAACAATTTTGTTGGGCGCCTTTGACATTTCTGCTGCGTTCCTTTTCTCATTCTGAATAAATCTGTGAGAATCTACAGAATGATATCATAATTTAATCTTGTGCACATAGAAAGAGAAAGAAACAGAACCATTTCTAGTGTTTGACATTTCTTTCATTATTTTTCGGTTCCATCCAACGTGCCTTTCATCGCGGTAGGACAAGCTATCTAATCCACTCGCATCGACTTTTGGACCAGAGCATACTACTACTGCTGCTTTTCTATGTATCATTAGACTTGCAGTCTCTAAGATATATTTCAGTGTTCGGTGTTGTTTATCTAAAGCTGACTCGAGCTAAAATAAAGGTTACTTATAAACCTAACAGTGAATCGAGCGTGGCATCGGTTAACGGTAGTTTCATTACCGTCGTATCCAACAAAATCAAATACAAAACAACTATTGCATTAAAAACGAACTATTTACATCTACATCGTAAAAATCAAATTCTGCGCTTCACCCGCATCTGTTTGTCTTCGTGAGAAAGCTAGTTTATAAAAGTGGCCGGCAATACAGTTAATGCTGGCCAAGTGGCGTCTATTCATGTTATATGTTGACGAATAGTTGTACTATTCGCCTTTTGGAAAAGAAGAAGAAGAAAAGAAGATTTTTTCATTTGAGAAAAGCAATTAATAAATTCAAAAAATAAGTTAAACTCAATTATTAACACCTCGGCCAAATTGTAAACAACAAATTCCCGAATATAAATCACAATCGTTTTGCTAAAGGCTTAAACCAAAGAACATATAACTTAACTGTTAGATGATCTTTGCTTAAACACAATTGCGACTAATGCAGTAATAGGTACAATTATCTTCAGGAACGTTTTATGGGGCATGTATTACATAGGAATCTACAGTTTTCATTATGTCGTCGACCACTTTTCAGAATTAATTCAATTACGATGACAAGACAGGCCGACGGGCGACGACTATTGCAGTCATAGGAAATATTTTCTTTAGGAACATTTTATGGAGCGTATATTGCACAGGAATTCGTCGATCGCTTTATCGTCGCAATTGTGTTTAACCCTTAAATCGTTCGACTCGAGACGACATGGATTGAAACAGATTTATCCTGAAGAAGGAAAGGAACGTAGCATTCTATGTTATCGGCTAAACAGCGCGAAGTGACAAATTAATAGAAAGTGTGAGGGAAATGAAATTTTCTATAACTAGATCCATGCGGATTACCAAAAGGTAAAATATATAGCGGAACTTTGGAAGAATATTTCAAAGGAACGTAGAATAAGTGGTAAGGGTAACATTTTAAGATTAAGAACTAAGCCACCATCTCGTATTTTTCGATTTTACATACTTATAGCTAAAGTAGCACACATTAAATACGCCATAAAAAAGTGCTTCTTCCGCCTTGTCCATTTTAACTGTTTTAAATGTTTAAAATTCTCCAAAAACATAAAACAGTCGAATAGTTCCTTATGTGACATGTGTTATCACTCGAAATCTTTCTAGTGTAGCTTTTTAGAGTAGCCCGAAAGTGGATTGAAAAAAATTGAAAAAAATTATAGAAAACTTAAAATCTTATATAAATATCTCTATAGAGCAATTAACCGCAAATTTTCTTTAAAAAATTATTTTTCATAATTTAACTGTAAAAAAATGTTTACGAATATTTCAGTGGGGTCGAAATTTGCAAAGTTAGTTTTTTTCCTTCATATGCTGTTTAAGTAGAATAGAAATATTAATCACATCATAACGTAATCGGTTCCTGTTTTTCAATTATTTTAAAAGCGATAAAAATCTTTCAAGACTTGAGCTGTAATGGGACAGTGCTAACAAATTTAAAGCCAAATTATTGACTAACACAAAGCGACATTACCCTAACATATAATCAGCCCCCCCCACCCCTTCAATTTAATCACCTAATTAATTTTCAGTGAATTTAAAAGAATATTAGGTCTTTAAAAATACTCTTTCAACATGAAAATTTGGATGCTGATTACTGGAACACCAGAATGCTCGTAACTGGTTACGGAGCATGCTTTGGTGGTACATATATGCTTTTCTTTTGCCCTTTAATAAAATACAAATATGAATAAAATTTTTGATTTCAAATTGTAGATCGTAACCCCACCGAAAGTATAACAGATAATGTGCTAACAATTATACAGTTATTTGGTGCGAATATACACCGTAAATCTATCTTACTCTTCTTGTTACCCTACAAATTTCTCGTCCTCTTTTGTAAACCAATTCTTACCTTGGACTGCCTGTTTATCTTATAACATCATCAAAGCGGTATGTACTCTCCACTCGTTGCAAAAAAAAAAAGTAAAAATGAATTTATAAAAACTAACTTAATCCTAGGTGTATGTTCTACATATACTTCATCTAAACTGGAATTCTATCTCTGCATTACAACAACCCCATTTGTATTGTCCAGAGACAAAAATGCAGAAGGTACCAGGTAAAATGTGTACATGCCTGATTTCAGGTGATTAAATGCTTTCAGTTTTTATTTCAGGATGATATGTATGCAGGTTATTTTCCTACTTTCTTTTCGAGATGGTGGTTCGCCATCAGGTTTTTCCAGAAATATTGCATTTGTCGGTTTCGTATTTTTCGCTTAATTTGATCTCTGAAATATAATATATATCTTCAGCAGCAAAAATCTGTTGGAAAATATAGACGACATTTCAGACAATAATTCCTCTGCTTTAAATAAAGTGAAAACAGAGAGTTTTGTATGGCAACATCAAGACAGGGTCGCCCGATTAAGCTCATTTTTAAACATGCATTTTGCAATTTTAATGAGAACGCCGTGTTCAAAATTTGAGCTCTACACGTCGACAAGTTCTCTGGTAGTTTCAAAATATATAGTGGCAAACGAAATTTTTGTATGGCAACCCTACGAAGGAATTACCCGATTGATCCCATTTTCGAACTTAACTTAATTTAACTTTTTCTTAATGAGATAAAATGATTAAAATTTTTGTTTTCAGGGTCATATCTCCGATTCATCAATAGAAGAATATATTGATATGTTATGAGTAACAGCAGTTATACCCTAGATGAAAGTGCACCGTATACTAAATTTGTCATTCCATTTGTAAAGCATAGAAATAATTATGGGTTTGACACTCAAGCATTATATTAAGAGGTAGATTGATTTTTGCATGTTCGTCTGTCCGTCCGTCTGTCTGCCTGTCTGTCTGTCAGGCCTCACAATAACTCGAGAACGCGTTCACTTAAAGTGCTGAAATTTTGCACACGGGCTTTTCATAACAAAAGTAGCTAATTTAAAGAAAATACTTACACCTTTTTTCTCTTAGTCAATCACGCATACCGAGGAATAAACACGAAATTCTAAAATTATACTTTTTATAGGAGAAACATAGAGAATACATAGCAGAAATGAATGTGTAAAATAGAGATGCATCTTTCCTACAATAATTTCACTACATCCGTTGATATTAAATATGATAACAAAGTTAGGAAGGTCAAATTGTGGCAAATAAACCTGATGAATGTTTGGTGTTTAAATTTTGTAAGTTAGAAATGATTTGACAGTAATTGTTCCCTATTAGGTGCCTGTAAGGCGATAATACCCTTTTTCCAAAAGTTGCCAATGCGTTCATGACAACAGTGCTAGTGTGGACATGAATTCAAATTTGTATAGCAGTTTCATATAGTTGAATGGACGCGATGTCCCGCTAAACGGATGAGAATAAGAAGAGGCTCACTGATGTTCAACTGGAATGTGGAATACTATGCCCAATGCTGTCGAGCTGAAACGTAGGGATCTCATTCACCCCGATCAGGTTGTAAAATAAGTGAAAATAAGGAAAATATTCTAATACAAATTTATTAAAAGAATTAGCAGCAGAGGGTTTTAGAACGGATCCTAACCTTTCTGTAAATCTTCATCTCTTTTCAGATATAAGATCTAAAAATACGGACATGATTTGCTCGATTAAAATATTTGTCCCAGAGTTTGATGGCAAGATTTATGTAGTACAAAACCGCTTGCTTCAATGGCATTCAAAATTTATAGTATGCTCATAAGCTGCTATGGAGAGGAACTGATCTGTGTATGGAGGTATACATACATATGAATATGAAACTGAATCTTGTAACATTTACCATTTTACTGACGATGTAGGCAACGCTACTTGCCTTAACAATTTTGATATTTTACATAAATATATGAATATTATATTTCTGTGGTGGACAGCTTATAAATGTTTTGAATTATATCTTAATTTTCCTAATTGCAAGTTTTGTAATCGTTAAGGTTCGTTTCTCACGGTTAGAAGATAAAAACTACAAAGACTGACAAAGTATTCAAAACAACGAATATGCATAATAACTCCCGAAAAATTTGAAAAATATTACGAATCGCGAGAAAAAGCCTGAATTGAATAAGTCAGTATATATTTGCTTTTAGGTTAGGTTAGTAGTCCCGCCAATGAAAGCTTAGGGTACATCACTTAGACATTTTAGGAGTAATCCTAGATTATCCCCGATTCGCAGCTAATCTAAGCTCTTTACCGCACAGCTCATTCAGCTCCCATAGTAAGTCGCTATCAAGCAGATCTGTAAGATTCCAAGTACAGGTACCATTAGCAGGATCTGGTTTTAAAATCTTTTAAGCACAAGTACAACTCCCGCATTCAGAAGAATTCATATATAATAAAAACAAAGAAAATTTATAATTAATTTGATGAAATGTAGTTCTTCCAATTATTAATTATAATTTCCTTTAAGTGGAAAATTTTTACAAAGCTCAAAGGAAAATGAGCTCATTCTGAATCATAGACCATTCTGCAATACCAAGGGATGGTTTTGAAAATAAGACGAAAAGAAATTAATAGACTTAAAATATTATAATCGTTTATAGTAACAAGATATATTTTCTTAAGAGGAAATAAATGATGGTTTTTATTAAGACCATTTTGTTTCAAACTATTGCTTTCATTTGTCTTGCATTAAAGGCAAAACCTTCAGAAGCAAGTTATTCGTTCCTTTGGAAATAAAGCCAACAATTTGCAATTAAGGATAGAATTTTGTTACAGCAAATCTTATGCTGTCGATATTTCAAAGAAATCTTCCTTTGGTTTTTAAACCATACGAGAGTAGCAAACTCGGATACTAGATTAATGATCATGGTAAAATGGTAAGAAACGGCTTACATCAAAACAAAGAAATCGGTCTTTATTTTGACAAACTTTTTCCTTAAAACATAGAAGCCGGTCTTTTATCTAATAAAGCCCCCCAATTTATGATTAGTCAGTTCAGTGAAGCCGAAACGTTTTAGTACTATATTCATTGTAATTCAGCTCATCATTGAGTTCAGATAACAGTGAACATTTATATGCAAATGTTAGTGGAATTAGTTAGCTTAATTTATATCTACTAAATGACGTATTAAATGTACATAAATCGAAAGATACCTTATCTAATATAATAGCCTAGAATCCTGACTGTATACCATGCGTTTTAAACACATGTGCATTCATCATTTAGGATATTAGTTCATCAATTGAAGGTAACTGAAAACGAGATCGGTCATGTTTTGTGCTGGAAAGACACAACCTTAGTTTACCATTAGGTTTCTTCACTAAAATTATTGAATTAACACAGTCAACCGGATCGGTGAGAGGTTCGATAATCTTCAATTTTTGCAACTTATTCAATTCATCTGTTTTAATAAAGCGACAGTTCCCTAATGCAAACTGATTTGGACTGCTCCTATGTCTGATTAACCTTATTTAATCTTCTCATCTAAGCCTACACTAAGTTGGTGTTTATTAATAAGAGTGTATGTGTATCACAACAATATGTATAAATAGTAATGACATTAATAAATTAGTTTTTATTAGAAGATAATGTTTCAAATAATATTTATAAAAAACTTTTGTGTTTTATTTATTTCGAAACCTTTATTTTCAATATAGACAAAAATCCAGAAATTGGGCCTTATTTGCAGGAAAAATAACGTCTTAAAATTAAAGAAAAGCAATAGCGATGTATCGCATGAAATTCATGTAAAGTTTAACACTACTAAAAGAAATAAAATCATTACATCAATTAAGTGCATATCTTCAAATTAATGACATATCGCCTCTAAACTTCGATAAATTTATTAGAAATTTCCTTATTCGCATGAATATATGTTTTTAAATTTAAGAACTTCGTTTATAAGTCAATTGAAATAAGTGTTTATTTTAAAGAAAGTTTTCCCAAAACCGAAGAAGAGTAACGTTGATAAAATTAACAAATGGTTTCAATATAAAAACTTGTGGTTGAAAAGTTAAACACGTTCCTAAAATTTTTTGTGCAAATACGTTTGGGTTACATTGATAGAAAATAGAAAACTATGAATACTTTGGAATGTTCTCGCTATTTCTTTCCTTTTTTAAAATAAATAACATATTTACTTCAAATCATTTTATCTCTTTCAGTATTTCTAGTTTTTTGTTTTTCTACTTTTTAAAACCTTAAAGTAAAAATGAATCATTAAATACCAGATTTCAGATTCTAAAAGAATTTCATGACAAAAGTAATCCAGTACTATCTTCTAGAATTAATCTGAAAAAGCAAAAAATAAATAATCCAGTAATGCTTCGTTAATTACTTCTAGGATATATTCTGGTAATACAAGCAGGGAAGAACTTGGTCCGCCCAATGACAATACCGTGTAAAAGTAATGAGTGATTTACATGAAGTGGAGCCATACTTGAAACTAGTTGTGACTTCTGGTAAGTACTTCTAGGACTTGGTCACTAATGACTTCGACCGCTATTGGGTAGGTACCTTACAAGTACGCACGCACATAATACCACCATACCGCCAAGCCTAGTACATACTTATGTTCTTGTTAATTATTGAATGAAGTACGCCTTCTAATAATAAAGGTTTAAGAGCTCTCGAAAACTCAAATGAGAAATTTTGAAAAATCTATAGCCAGCTAAATGAATTTCACTTTTTTTCTCCTGATAAATTCAGATCGTTATATAAATCAAGGGATTTACAGAAAAAGAGAGTTAGATTAAATATGTATCCCGCTAACTTTTCCACAGGTATTTGATTATCCTAATTTTTATTTTATTTAGTAAATAACTAAAATTAATTTTTTCCGATATAAAAGTATTCGTGCAATTTTGCTTCATCATTCCCCAGTTCTTTTTATAAAGTGTAAAATTCTTCTTCGTCTTAAAATGCCGGTATTATGCCTAGAAATTCAACAGAGGTTTTTGTTTTTCGATGTATGTAATTTTTTAAATAATTTGATTTGAATATTTCCACATACCGATTTCAAACAAAATGTTACGTGCGTGCGCTTTGCATGGGAAATGCCGTGTTAATGCAATAAAAATTTACCGCCTCGTGTCGTAAGTATCACAATTGAGAGGGTGATACAATACACAACGTGGATTGTTTCTTAATTTAGTACTTACCTATTAATGTGCGGAATAATAATGCAATCCGCAATTTTTCTTAAAAGTACCAATATTTTCACCTTATTATTCTAATCAGGAATTTCTATAGCCTCTGTTTCTTCTAACATAGCAAGAGCAGACCTTATAAAGTTTTATGTATTATTATGTGAGTAGCGGTACTTTTGAACCTAATTAAAATCTAAATCGGAAATAAATTATTTCTCCACGTAGCACCTTCAATATCCTTATGGGTTTATGTTTAACACGGCCGTCACTATCACCCCAACTCCCTAAGCAAAGAGATTCGATGGCATGCAGAGGCAAATCGAAGATGGAATGTTTGCGCAAATTTGCATTTAAATGAATTCTTGAAGGAGCTTCCTTAAAGAGGAACCACTGCCTGGTGAAATTCATCTCATCTCAAGATATCATTCCCCTCGAATTTATGGTGTCAATTTAAAATAAAGAATCGTGCGTGGCTGTAATTTCAGTTTATGAATAACTATAAATCTCGTTTTATTGATGTCAACCATGGTGGGGTTGTCGTATATACGTGCGTTTTCTCGTGGGACAAATCTCAGATTTGCTTTCTTATCGCATCTTGAATTCGCGTCAATACATCAACAGCCGACCTCGAGGGTTGAAAAATTCAACTCATACGGTAGCATCATAAATTTTCGCTTTCAATTGATTCAATTTTCTCCAGTTAAAGTTGGTGTGCTTCAGTAAGTCTTACTTTGGCATGATGTTGAAGAGTGATTATGAGTGAATTTTCGAGCTACATCTATTTGTTGGGGCTAAGCCCTTAATATCTGCCTACATAATAACGAGAATTAGGAAGGCAATATTGTCCTTAGTCATAAATATTTTTCTTTTGATATGAATGAAGAGGATTTTATGTATTCATACAAAATGAGATATGTACTTAATAAAATGGAAACCTTCGATAATTTCCGCAAGCATTTAAGCTTCTTCACTACACTACACAACCATGAAAAAATCTTATTTTCCGAGTATATTTCCCTTGCGACAAGAGGCACATAATAATTTCTCTCAACAAATTTGATAGCTTCCCCAAATACGAATTTCTTGGGCAGTCCCAATGTAATACTATGGATTTCTTATTACGGCGTCTTAGATGCCCAATACAGTTCACATTCATCAAAATCATGAACTATCCATAAATCCTTCAGCTTTACTCGTGCAGGTATTTGATTCAATTACTGACCTCTATACGCATTCACACACACTTAGAAAATAAATAAATGGTATACAGTGATAGTATGTATGGCGACTCTATCTTATAGCTTTGAGCACATAAGACAATTATCGACCTCCTTTGAATAACCTTAGGCTTATACAATCGTTCTAAGTTATCTATGGTGAATGTATGAGAATTTGTGTATGGCTGCTTTTAGATTCATACTTATATATCGCTAAAATCGATTGATTTGGGCAATAGGCTTTATTGATCATTTTAATCTAACTAACATCAACATAACTGGAAGATGTTAAATTTCAAACATCATATTTTAAGAGCTTAGCTATGCAGTATATGGAGTGATTTAAGCTTGCTGTAACTTTAAGCCAAATAAGTTTGCTGGCGAAATAATTTTACTATCTCTTTTTAGTTTTGTAATTGTATTTTGATATTTTTTTTCAATATATTGAGTATACTGTTATATATGTATCTTCTCATTTTACTTCTAGTGATGTGGAAGGGTAGAGTACACCAAAATAGTTGCTCTTGCATCCACTTTGTGGTTGATTCTGCTCGGGTTGAATTTTCTGGAAAATGTCTTTATGTATTTATTTATTTATAAAAAAACATTAATTACATTATCTTATTACTAAGCCTAGTGAAACTAATGTGCGTGGCCCTCGGAAGGTAGGTCATCCGGGAACTTCAGTTTTTTTTAACATACTATTAAATTAACTAACTTAAACCTAGTGTGCACAAAGAGCACGTACTAATTAATTTTTAAATTTCTTGTCTATTAGGTGACAATAAATAACTTATTATTTAACTAATGGGCAGACTCCTATTTCATATACATATATCTAATAACTATTTAGTAAAAATTATTCGTTATAATCTTACATTTCATTTTATTGTATGTCCGATAAAGTCCTGTCTCACTATCACTCTTATGTTTAGAGTCTAGTATGCAAGTGATAGTTTTGTAAGTATGTTTCCAGTGCAGCGAGGAGTAAGCCTGTGTTATCCTTATTGTAGGTAAGGAGTTCTATCTGTGTCTTTCTAGTACCTAGTTCGAAGGAAAGTCTCTGTATTTCATTGCACTTTGTGAATATGTGGGAAGAGGTAAGCTGGGCATTGTTGCAAAAAATACAAGAGGGACACTGCATTTTTACAAGTAGGAATTTCCCTACTCTTAGTCTTGCCACTGAGATCATACTTTGCCTGGGCGTGTCCACCATGCTTGGCCTGTCGACGATTGGTGGCTGACCGAGAAGGAATTGGATGTGCACCAGTTCGCTTGCCTAGTCGTCTGCTCATATTTTCGCTTGTGCTTTTACGCCTTTGTAGCACGGAGAAGTTTTGGTCTTACCATCTTTATACAGCAGGCTCTTAGCGATCATATCAGCCTTCTTTATCCGCTGTGAATCATGCTAGGGTGATTGTACCTGCGGGGAGGGTATTTCTGATATTTCGAGCAAGCGGGTTTTTACACCTCCAAAAGCAGGAGTCTAGGAATTTGGGGTTGTTCTTAACGTACCGAGAGATAGTCTTCCTGCCGCAGGCATTTAGCGCTGTTTGGATTTTGCGGATGTTACTTTTGATAGTATAGCCGTGTAATTCTGGTGGCAGTCTCAAGTGGTGGAACCTCATTACTCCTGCCAATTACTTTTGGGAGGTTATTTCTATCCTTGACTACGCCTGCCGCCTGACTGTTCGAGTTCAGATTATGTGAGAAGACTAGTCCCAGGATTTTGAGGTTTCTTTAGATAGAAACGACAGACATGGAGTGCTACAAGCTTTCTGAGGACAATATTGGCCTTATTCGTATCGGCTCAAACTGAGATAGGTATGACTGCTCTGTTGAGCAGTTGATTTATGAGTTGAACTTCACCCAAAGCGTAGGTGGTTGGAGATTTGGGTCCTTATCAAGGTTCTCCAATAGGGAGTGGAAGCCATGAGTTGTGGGGTTAATGTCCTCCAAATCTGAATCTGATCTGCCTGTTTGCCAAAATGGAATCTATCATTTCCTCAAAATTTTGCCCGAAATTTGCTATGTTTAGCCGTCGAAAAATGGCATGCTTGGGAATTCAGTTCAACGCCTTTTCTAAGCCAATGGGCAGCACAATAGAATGCTTTTTCTTAGAGACTGCACATACTCCAGCGTATGTAAAAGGTTTGTGTTCATTTTCCGGGTCTGCAGCCTGTAACTGTAAGTAGCAATTTCTTCTCTTATGTCCAAGATAGTCTGATGATAATCAGATTCCCAAGGACTTTGGAGATGGTTGGAAGGAAGACGGCCTGGTTTCGGATGGGCAGGAAACTTTGTTTTCGCTCTTTGGTATTGGTCTAATATCGTGGAAACTTACCTATATTGCGGACTGTTCTGCTATTTGATTGGACAAGAAAGGATCACGGTCCCTACGATCAGCCTTTCCACACAAAACTTTTATAGTTTTATTTGTTTGAGATTAATTGTCACTGCTTGCGTAAACCGCTATATGAGAGGCATTTTACTAGGTCCTGGACTACTTGATTCCCATTTATAAGGCCTGTAATACCTGCCTTAGAGGGATGCCTGAAAATGGGCTGAACCTTCCGCTAATTTTCTCCCATAGGTGTGTCTGCCCATATACTGCTTGCAAAATCCTGCCAAGTTTCTTCTTTCCATAGTTTTATCTTCTCAAAAAGTGAGCCTTCTGGAAGCTGTAGGACATATTTGTGTACTCCACATTAAACTTTTTCCCACTCAGCGCGACATGCCACATATCTAGATATATGTGCCTTACGTGGAAGACCCGTGGATAAAAGGATGGTGATAGGAAAGTGGACGGTGCCCTTGGGGTTCTCAAGGACGTACCACTCTGTCAGATTAGCTAGCGATAGAGATAGGTAGGAACAGTCCAGCCAGTTCGTCATCTTATTTCCCTTTGGCCACTTCCCCATGCAGATTATGGACAATGAAGTAACCCAGTAGAATAGTTGAACCAGTCATCTGCTCCACAAGGCAGCTTAGGATCCTGCTGTCTACTACATGATCCCACATAGATAGAAGCCAAGATAAGAAAATCTAGAAGTTTCACTTTAGACCATCATACCTCCGTAGGGGAGAGGAATTGTTTTTGGGAAGTTAATCTCCGCTTGTTTCTATTCGGAGAAAGAGGTTATTGTGTATTTAATTATGGTGCAGTGAGAGAATGTAATGCATATGCATCCTGTGAAATTTTTGCCCCAAAAATGAAAGGGAGTTAATGGGCTGTTTGTTTTGTGGTGTTGGTTAGCGTGGCGTTGTTTGTCGTTGGTGTTTTTAGTAGTCTGTTGGTGTTATTCCTTACATTGCTTGTTTGTGCAGAGACGGCTGAGTTTTTGTTTATTTGCGCTGCATCTGTGAGAGTAGTTGCAGTAGTGGCTTTATTATTAATTACCCTCCCTTAGTTGCAGGGAAAAATATGTATTTTCAGCAGATCGAGCAACCGGTTAAATATCTTTAAAACGTGATTTCAAAAAACCAAAGCTCAATAAAGGAAAGTGCAAGGCCAATATGAATTATCTAAACTCATGTTTGCAGCGGCACTCAAAAGTATCAGTTGTCGTGCTACTCGAATTAACCAGGAGGCTATCAAATGCTACTTTGAAAATAAGATATTGAACTTCACAAAAAATCTCCTGTTCTTTTAACATGCATGAGAGTAGTTAATCAACCCAAGTACCTACTGACTACGTAAGCTTCCAAAAAGATTTAATCACTGACATCCGGTAGAAAAGGATAAATAAATTCAGTCGTTATCTATGCTGTAATGCAGAAGGGATTGATTTTTCTATCCAACTCAATATTTAAAGAGAGACAAATAAAGAAGAGATTTGTAGACGGATAAACACCCTAATATGGATTGGTTGAAGTTACGGAAATTTTTTGACTACTGACGCAGGCACATGATATACTTGATCGGTTGTTCTAAAAACTAACTAAAGTAAGAAAAATTATGTGGCAAATCCACATCAGTTTAGATTAAATGATTAAAATACAGCCGTCAGTTTGACGTTGGATGCTCCAAATACATTTCATTTTTTATATTTTCCATCAATCCTGTAGTTTTTATCTTGTATATTTTTTATACTTTATACAGTAGCGGACTGATGTAATTTGTGGTTTTGGAGTTAAGAGTGGCTGAAAGATTTTCTTCACATTTTATGAATGACCCTATAATTCTTGTATTATACACCCTACATAATGCCTTAATGACACATCCTATGATAATGATACTAAACTTGATAGATAAATTATTTTTAAAACTTTCTAATGGTTTATAACTGGATTTTTAGTACTGAAAGTGATAGGTCATTTGATTATAAGCCAAAGGTTTTATGTTTATTAAGTAAAATATGAAAGACTAATACTGATCACCTACGTATTATAGAACTGAAAGTAATATAAATAAAAAAAAACTGAATTAGAAAACAGCAATATCGATTTTGTTGCGTCATAACTTCGAAACCAAATAACAAATTTTAAACCTGCAATATTTTAGAGCAAAAAGTGAACATTTTCTGTGCACGCTCACAATACGATCGGTATAAAATCTCAAGCTTGACTGGCATTTTGTAATATAATCCAGAGTACATTGTTTCAAATTTTCTCGCTATTGCAATTGGAAAAATGCAATGTTGATCGCCGAGAGGGAGACTTTGTTTAAAGCGATCAGCTTCCAGTGGGGCATGCGTTTACAAGAGTAACCAAAATCAATTGACCATAGCTCGAAAGTAGGTCAGTGGGGCAGAATGCAACATCACCACGATCGGCTGGCCTTCTCAGTAGATGAATTGTGAGTGTGGTCCTGCGACGATTGGAGAAATTTATTGAATGCGCCGTAAGACTATGGGGTACCGGGCCTGGAGGGGTTGGTTATTTTTTGTTACTTCTCGGTCGGTGCTTTGTGGACAAACGGACACTTAGCATAATTAAATTTCCCAGCAGCGATCGACGGAGCCATACAAGATGGCTGATCTATTTTAATGGTAAGTCAAATAAAAAACTTTTTGTTTTATAGCTTTATTAGCCTGCGTGCTTGTCGTTTAAATATTTGTTGTCCAAAAAGTTTTCGTGTTCATGAGGGGGGATCCAACTTCACCTTGATGAGAGCTTTGGGACTGGCGGTGTAAAAAAACCAAAGGATATGATACGAAAATTTCTATATAAAAATAAATTAATAAACAAGAGCCCAAGAAATATTTGTTGGGTATATTTCTATTTTACTTTGGAATTCGATTCCCTTCATTTTTCTTTATTTCTCTGCATTTTTCCCACCAATTGTAAAGCGAAGGCACTTTCAGTAGGGCTTATGAGTTTTGTAAAAAAAACTTACAGACTTAAAAATTGCTCCACTTAAATAGAGATCACTATAGGTATCTATTAATCTACGCACTGACTGCCCTTTCAAATAAAAAAACTCCAAAATTATCAACCCTTCCACTTTATTATCCTAGAAGAAAATTGCTTATAACTAACAAAACGAATCGCATGGCTTTTAATTAATTAAAGCAGATCACTTCAAATAATTTTACTACTACTTATTTTATCAAAATTAAATTCGCTTGAAACAAAATTCTTTCACGTCTATACTCGGATACTTTAATGAAAAACTAGACCAAAATGTGTATTAGCAGAAACTTTTTTTAGAAGACCGTTTCTTGGGAGATACCGGAAATTGCATTTTTTCAATGGGCTCGGTCGTTGTTTCTTATAATTCTTTAATTCTGTTAGGTTCACATTACCATTTCAAATAAATTTTATATAAATTTAAAGCTTAACATTTTAATTAACATAAAAATATTATTCTATTCTTCTGATTTTTAATTTAATATTTAGGTCCAATCCATTTGCCATTGCAGCTAGATACTGCACAGTTGTTTCGCTACTGGATGGGAGGTGTTTTCCTGCATAATTGCAAATATGTTAGCAGGTGAGTTGCATTCCAATATGCTCATTCTTTTATCTATCCTCTAATAAACGCCATCTTTAACCGTTTTAGGGATTTGGTAACAATATATATGCTAGCTTTAGTAATATATATCTAGGTTTTCTTCCAGCGTTCTACAAGTCCTGGCTTTGAGTTACCATTATAGTATAGTACTTCTAATTGATTTTGACGTGGAAGTTAAAATTGAGTGTTTAAAAAAAATGCACCGAACTCAAACAAAGAGAACCAATCTACCAGTTTTTAAAATACGATAATATTAAAAAACCAAATTAAGTTAAAAATATATACGTATGAAAAACCCAACTTAAATTTTGAATTTGTGAATGCTTTTGGGCATTTCATATTCATATAAAAAATCTAAAAGGAAGGTTGAAGCTTTATTTCAAATTATCTAAGGACGATAGTGCGCCTTAATACAGATGAAAACTTTCTCTATGTTCATAGCTCACTGAATTTCCATATGCTCTATTCATTATAAAGAGAACGCGTGAAAGTCAACGAAATTTGTAGAACATATTAAGAAATCATTGTCTCTCGAAGAGTATTCAAACATAATGACATTCTTGTGATATCGCAAAAAAGGAATTGTTTTAAACAAAGATTTCCTCATATGCCAGTACCACCTGACTTTTCACTAAATGTAGAAGAGATAACCCTGGGATGCATTTTATTTAAAATCACTGAATCATGCAGAAATCTGTCAAAGATAAACAAAGGGCATTGAGGGAACGTGACATTTCTTTATGTTTGCGATTTCAATATTAAAAAGCTGAAAAGGGTGCATCGCTTTTACAATCCTCCCCCCGCATCTTAACGGTTGACGATATTTATTCTGTCAACGAGAGTCCTTTATCCCTTTCCATTGAATGTCAGATTAGAATGGAGGTCCCTGCAGTGAAAAGAACATCAGTATACCTATAAATTGTCCTCAGCCCTTGAAGTTCGAGTGGTTTTGAGACGGAGGAATTTCTTTGATTTTTTGCGTCCCTTAATTTCCCGGGTTTTTTTGTTGGAACAGGCGCATACTCATTTTCGTAAGAAGATGCAAAAATGTGATTATTATAGGGTGACTTTCAGGCTTCTGTTGATAATGTGGAAAGAATCAGTAAATTGATAACTCCTGCTAGTATAGGGCTGCATGTAAAAGGGCAGTGTGCATACGAAAAAATATGGTATATTTATGTATATCACTTATGCTCTATGTGTATCAGCTATGTGCCTTTCAAGATACATCTTTTTTTTACAATTAAGATAAGAAAGAGGAATAGGCCAGTGGAAAGTATATCGTGTCATGTAAGTGGTACTATAATATAGGTACATGTGTACGCCCGTATTTATTTGCTATGATCTTGTTAGCTAAACCTGTTTGAAAACTGTATCGATTATATGTAATTTTAAGAATAAATAATTTCCGCAGGAATAAAGGCAAACGGGTTTGAATTCCTTACACTTTTTATCGATCTGGTGCTTTTACTTGGCCTAAAACGCTGGATAGACTAACCGTCCAAGACACAACATCAGAATTATACCAATGGTACCTTTTTATGCAGTAAAGATGAAACTAAAGAAAAATTTTTAGGCAGGCCATTTTTCAGAAAATAAACAAAAACTTAACATTAAACATTATTTTTTTCGGCGAACATATTTATTATATCATCCATAGCTCACGAAGATTTATTTAGTCTCTGAATTTTTTTTTTTTTTTTTTTATGGACAGTATTGAAAAGTCCGATAGCCATTCTTGGCTCATCGAGTTTTAATTTAGAAAAAGTTCTTTTGCTTATTGTGGTTGTAACCGGAAGGATAAAAAGTAGTAAACATTCTATGATAACCTCTGGGATGCATTTCCTAAAATTTCAATTTCTCTACGTCTTGGGAGATTTTACGTCAGTGGTAATTATTTAGTATCTACTAAATGTGGAATTAGCATGGCTAGTAGTTTAGGGCTTCATTTTGATTGAGTCTCTTATAGACTTACAATAGTTCATATAAAAAGAACAAGAATTCAGAGTATGATTTTTGTATAAGTTCGCTTTGGTCTTACATCAGTAATCGGTAAATCGGTAATTATTATCCTGTAGTTTTAAAAAAGGTCATAAAATACCATAGACAGACCGTCTCCATAATTTTTGCTTAGATGCAGTCAAATGTGCAGTGTGTTACATAAATGATGTGCATTAAGAACCCTTTTGCAATTGAAAATGAAGCAAATTTTGCTCTATATTAGTGAAATTTCTGTAAAAGTGTCAGATACCGTCATTAAAATCAACTGAATTTATATGTAAGTAGGAGAATTTTCCAATAAAGTCAGCAATGAATGATAACTGCTAAAAGAACGGCCCGATAATAGATAAAATTTAGTTTAGCGCAGGCATCAGCTGATCATGAACGAAAGTTCTTTGCTTTGTAGCCTACTTTCTTTTCTTGGCTCTTTCAACAAAAAAGTTTCTTCTGCTTAAATGCAACTACAGCATATAAATTCAATATTATATTTCTAGTGGTTATAAAAAAAAATGATATTATAAATGAAACACCAACTTTAGTTTGAAACTAATTAATCTCTTAATGAAATCAAATAAATATAGGAAAAGTTACATTATTGTTGGCGACCAGTTTGCGAAAAATGATTTCTAAATCGCGACGGTTCACTTCAGATTACTGAAGGGGTTTTATTTTTATCCACTTGCCTTCCGAATTTCCCATGTTAATTAACTTTACTTTATGGAAACCGCTGACTCTGCGTTTGGTGCGCAGGAAAAGGTGAATTTGAGACGGAATTACTTCTATTGAAATTAATAAAATTAAATGCAGAATTAGTGAATTTGGTGTGAACCAATCTTGGCGAGCAAATAAAAATTAAAATGTTTGAATTGAATGGAATTTTATAGAAAAACCAAAGTTATGTATTGCTACCTCATACCTCAAAGTTTGATCTATAATGCATATTATATGCGAACATTTCCTTGATTGATTTTAATTAAGTTATGGAAGTCTACAATAACCTTAACTCACAGTGAAGAAGTGTGAATGATATTTTAAATGAAATTTTCGTTTACACCCTGCCACATCTTCATTTCCTTGCCATGACTAAATTGCAAATTAAGTCATTATGGAGATAGTGTGCTAGGGTAAAACTACTTTGTAAACTTAGGTCAAAGTAAATGATAAGGATTAAGTTCCCTAAGGGCTCAAATCAATATTCGTAAGAAAAGAATAGTTAACATTAGTGAATTATTAAATCCACTTAATTCAAGACAAAGATAGTAAAAATTAGTAGACATTGGTCTCTTTTGGACTTCGGAACTAACTTGATTTTTAATTGTATAAAAATTAGAACGACAGTTGATACAAATTCAAAATAATTTCTGGCTTAGATATTTCGTCTTCGACAGCATCAATTTCAGACAAATTCCCGTCTACAGAATCGCCCATATCGCTTCTGTTGTCGTGACCTTGTTTCTTCATCTGTGCAACTCTTTATTATCTCAGCATATTTCTCGTATGACTCCGCTGCTCCCCCTCCCACTGAGGGAATAAGGCGATCGGTTGAGTATACGGGGTCTACTCGGTTTGGAGTCTTGGTTGGTTGTGATGCCAACGCCCATCGCATTGTCTGGGGCACCTCAGACACCAACCATTGGGGTGAGCAAATTACTGGAGCTCATAACTACAGTGGACTTGGTTCTCTGCACTGGTAGTGATTCGTCCACTAGTGCCAAGATAGTTGATACCGAGAAGGTGAAATGGTCAGTTTCGACTTTCTCGGCTTTAAAGCCTCGGGTCCAGGGGGTATTCAGTCTGTCCTTCAAAAGGCAGAAAGCGTTGTACTGACACCTTACATCGGTTCAATTTTCAGGTCATGTATCGCTTTTAGATATGCCCCTGAGATATGGAGGAAAATGAGGGTTGCCTTCGGAAGCCAGGTAAGGCTTCATATATGGACCCGAAGAATTTGCGAACCATAAATCTCTCCCCATTCTTTTTAAAAAGCCTGTAGAGGCTTGTGAATGAATATATCAAAGGAGTAGCCCAAAGGTCCTCTCCATTATATACCTCACAGAATGCTTAACGGAGGGGCAGATTTGCTGAGACGTCTCACAATTCAATGGTTACTGTCATTCAGCAGGAACTGGATCGTGAATTCTTCACCTTGGGGCCTTTCATGACCCCCGAGTTGTTATGTGAGGCAGCTCGTCGACATGGTGTTGACCGCACTGTAGTGCGATGGATCGAACAAATGTTAAAACGACGATACTCAACTGTAGAAGTGGTTGGTTGAACCTCTCCCAGTGTGCTGGTGGAGAGAGGCTGCACGCAGGGTGGCATGCTGTACCCGGTTCTTTGGTGTATGTTGGTTGATTCACTAATCACGGTGCTAAAAAACGTGTGATTCTTATGTGAAGCGTATGCGAATGCATCCCTCTGCTCATCAGCAAGACTGCTGCCTGTGAATTCATGCAACGAGGTTTCAATATTGTTGAGGACTGGTGCACCCGCCATGATATGGTAGTTAAACCAACAAAGACCAGCTTGATGCTCTTCTACAGAAGACGTACGCTTAGGTAGTTTGTTCTTTCAAAGCTCTTTGGACACACTCTGCAACTCTCCCTCTATGTCAAGCACCTTGCAGTCTACCTTGACTCGAAGCTGACTTAGGTATTGCACATAGAGGGAAAAGGTAAGGCGGCTATGAGGGTCTTTGCTCAATACTGGAGAATCTTAGGCTGCACATGGGGCATAACACCGGGGGTTGTGCACTGGTTGTACACTTCAATCGTTAGACCCTTCTGGTGGCCGAGCAGTGGGGCAGCGATCCGGGGGCCTGTAAAGGCATGAAATGTTGGAAGGACGGCTGGACTGGCTCTTCTCCTTGCTATTTGGTGTGAGCGCTGATCTACTTTAGCCAGCATGCCATGTGATGCGCTGGTTCCAGAGCTTCGTTTCTCTGTTAGTTTTCCTGTAAGCGAATCGAGGGCTGAGGGAAGTGCCTTATCGAGCGTTATCCGTTCCGCTCTAAAAATTTTCACCGACGGCTCTCCCACTAATGAGGGAGCAGGAGCGGGTGTCCACTTTCCTGAGCCTTACACTGGGATCGAGTACTCACTTGGAAGACACACCACTGTCTTCCAGGCTGAAGTCTTCGCCATCGGAATGGCGGCGAAGGTAGCCCTTGATATTCAAATCAAGGGTAAGGACATTGCTACAGGTGCAGAGAACTGTTTTATGATGAGTTTTAATAGGAATATATCTGATTTTCTCATGGGGATCCGAAGGAAGCATTGCAGAATTGTGGTTGGCATCAACGCCGGCCATAGCTTGCTTCGCGCTCATCTAACAAGGATGGGAGTTGTTGACAGCACTGAGACTGTGACCTACCTGGAAGGAAAGCCTGAGAGAACTGAACACTTTTTGTGTGCTGGTCCGGCTTTCGCCCGGAGCAGGCTGTATACTCTAGGGTCTGCTTTCCTATCTGTAGATGAACTGAGAAATCTTCTTGAAAGTTTCAGATGATGGGGTGTCTAGCGGATAACACAATGGACCGCGTTGGCTTCCATTCTTAGAATCTCTGGTCCCCTGCCTTAAAAGAAAAACAAGAAAATTTTCTAATTTGAATTCATCAACATCCCTCGAAGCAAAACGGACAGAGTAATCATTTTCTCTAAGATACTGATTGTTACTTTCAGGGTGAGGAGTTTTAGAGTCCCGGAGAAGCCTACTTGTAGGTGTAGAAGTATGCTGGCACAGGTTTGAGTTGGTAGATTGAGTCGCGATTAAAAAATGATCTCAGTAATCGACAGGGGAACCGAATGAGATGGAATATTTGTCGAGATGAGATGTTAGAAACAAATCCAGTAAATTAGCACTGTCTCCAGTTGTGCAAATTAACAGATTCACAGAATATTTCAAATAATCGACCTGCAGGGCTTGTGGAAAACGAAAGTCTAAGCCAAAGTATGTTATGAACATTAAAATCGCGTGGCAGGACGATTTCGGAAGAGGGGAAGATAGAAAGCAAATTATAAATTTTGTTGGATATATTGTCAAATACGGATACCGTGTCATCATCAGACATATTAGCGCTGCGATGAAAAACACAGAAACATATGATATGCCTGTGAAAATTGAACTTGATCTAGATGCAACTAAAGTCCGGATTGGCAGAAGGAAAATATTTAAGATTGGTAAGGGCTACATCATTCTGCATATATATGTTGCGATCACCCTATGTCGCGAAAAAAGATGCACCAAGCTGAAACTAGGTACGTGATACTTATTAATATCAGCATAAGAAACTACTTTGGTTTCACTTAAAGCAAGAATTGCTGGATTTTTTTAATTAAGGTGGCACTGCACTGAAAAACGATTTGCCCCCAATCCACGATTGTTGCAGAAATCTTATATAAAATTATGTATGCTCAAAAGCAAGAAAAAAAAACAGAAAAACATCGACACATCTGTCGATAATGACTGGATTGTCGATAATGCCTGGCCTTTCGCTCATGTTTCCTGTTCATATAGTATGCGTAGATATGTTCACCGCTTATTTTCATAATAATCAAAGGTACCAACATTCCTTATATTTTCTTATGTTACCAAAGACTGATAATTTTATTGAATATTTGCATGCTAAGACGTCATTCCGCAGCATGGTCCGAAAAAACATTTACAGAGAATAAAGTGATTTACGAAGACCTCAGAACGCGTGGGTAGTTTTTGACTTGTGTCACTGCCGCTTATTTGAAGATGTGCCATGATCTCATTCCAGGAGTCGCAAAGAATCCGGCGTCATCTCGTGCAGACCGCCTTGTCTAAGAAAGGGTCTTCACAACTTTTGCATGTGGCTTTAGTTTCGATAACTGTGTCTGTGTCTTGAGGCTGAAAAAAAATTGTACAATGCTTGCAAAATACCGAAGCTTCACAACACTCAGCAGCACGTGATGTGACAAGATTTATTGAGTGCACTGAGCACGGGATGAAAACTGACCTGTAATCATCTGAGTTTTCATGTTGCTTAATTCTTTGATCTGTATTTTTCCAGTCGTTGTTTCTTTTATTATTTGCTAGCGACCCTGATTTTCCAAACTACTTACAGGGTGCAAAAAATACTGTACCTTTGTTCTTCGAATGTATACCATTTTTTGCCCCTAGCGCACCCCACCTATAGGTTGGAGCCATAGCCAACTGCCTAGTTTACCTAGGCAGTAGTTCGCCGTTGGCGCCAGAAGATAGATTCACTACGGTATCGGTATGACCCTATTTATTGCTCTTACTAGAAAAGAGTGTATGAATACCTAGTTCCACAATGCGCATTCTTTAGTCATTTGCGTTTTCTTTTACTTTATAGAGAAGACAGTCTATCGTCCCGCCGGAAAATAAACTAAATACTTGATAATACATAAGAAGGAAGGTAAGAAACCTGTTTTTATTAAAAGATACCTTCAGCCGGCTATTATTATTATACTTGTGTGTTTCAAACTTTCTGGTTAAAACAATGATGTGAATACGTGACAGACTTTTACAGTTTACGGCTTGCTTATAATACTACCTGGGAGTTTTTTTTTCTTAGTAATTAAGTATTGCTACCCAGTACCCACTGTACGTAATCCTAACTCTATTTGTTTATTTATTGCTGACACTTTTGGCGAATACTCAATCAAATTAAATCACAAATATTTTCCAATTCAAAGTATTTCCCTTCGTCAAAAACTTGAAATTTATCCTTACAGGGTGATTGGTCCTTGTGAAAATTGTAAGCACTCCTTCCGCAATGTGCGTTAGATGAATGACTTTCTGATTTCAAATTTTTTTTTTCTGTACAAAGAAAACTTTTCCATTTCGGAAAGCGCCTCACTTTTCAAGAATTCTAAAGGATATAATAGCATTGAATGTGGTTTGGCCTTTTATTGTATTTCGTTAATGCCATTTTCTGTCTGATTCTATCGAGTTATGGTTCGTCGTTCCTCTTTCACTTTTCTATTCTTCGGTGCGTTTAAAATATCTCTAAATAAGAAAATTGTGTTTTCCACGTTGTTGAATATTTTAAGGCAGTCGAATATAAAGCCCTTTCTCAATTGAGTTGAAGTCTATGCCTCTGATTAATCAAAGTCTAAAGCGTTTTAATAGAATCATTCATCTGGGAAGAACATCATTAATAACTTATGAAAGGATATTATTTTCGTTGCGAGTAATTTCATTTTAAAATTATCTACGTATCCAACTAATATAAGATCTCACCGAAAAGTAATTTTCTTTTCTCTATTAAAGAACTGGTCTTTGCAATTAGTTAAGTGATGCGCCTGTCAATTTTGGAATCCACAGAAGAGTGTGAGACTTGAAATAATAACGAAACGTTCATATTCTAGAGGAAAATGCATGTCCTAGTAATTGCATTATACTAATGAGCACAACTGAGTCAAATCTCATTTCGGTATGTCTTGCAATTGTCAACGACTCAACGTTCCTGAAACGAAGAGCGAACCTGCGGAAGATAACTTCGAGACAAAAGCGAGCGAGAATAATTCAATTTAGAGCTGACTCATAAGTTCACCATGATAGCTCGAAACTTGAAGGTCTCTTTTTCTGGCACCTTCAACGTCTTCTCTTTCCGTTGCTTTCGATGTCGATTGAAGTTGACCAGGAATGTGGGATGGAGTCGCCATTAATCAGTTCTGCTTTTCTTCCTGCTTAGAGAAAGTTTCGACTTTAAAAAGCATCAGGATTAGTCTGTCTTGTTGGAATTTACAAACTTCCACTTTGCCATTAACAACTTTCTCGAGGTAGATGGATGGTAATTTCAGAATTTTCCTTAGCTAGAGGTATTGTAGATAAGGGAAAAATTCTACAGATCTATTGGAGTAACGATATAAGACGAGGTGAAACTTTTGACTTGCAAAGAATTTGGCTAATTTTATTGTCAATTTAAGGAAAAAAAATGTTTTACTTAAGACCGATTTTTACCATTATTGGATTTATTTATGGCTTTGAAATACTAATTTTGTAATAAAAGTTGAAAAATGGAATACTTAGTGGAAATTTGCTTCTTTTCAAAATGTTATTTTCTAAAATATTAACCTAATTGACATAGGAATAGAATCTGGCTGAAAAATATTCTGTCAAAGTTTGAAATAACTAACTCTCATCCTAAGTACCAAGTTTTCATTGACTCACTCTCCTCGTCAAATTATGAAAAGGATACATCGGCTTTGATGTGGTTTGAGATGAAAAGAGATGATATGTTAGCTCCCCTATACCAAAGAAGGACATTTTATAGACTTTGGATATTATTGTCTTATACTCACAACCAAATTAAAGTATATGTATTCAATACCCATTCTACACTCATTATGTGGTTTCAAGCCTTGTTTAGTGATACTTTCACAAAACTTTCCACCATTCAGAAAGTAGCTACTTTTGTGGTCATTGATTTGCGTCCTTGTCGTGAATTTAATTTTATCGTCAAACGACTGTGTAACTCAGCTAAGTCGATGCCTAAGAATGTTCTAATGAGCAAACCTTTGAATGAAAACTGCTCAACGTTCAACAGTTTTTAAATTTTAAAAATTTATGTATTTGTATGTTTGCGTTCAACAAAAAAGCCTCCTTGACCTTGGCTGAAAACGATTATATCATTTACATAGAAAGTTAGCTCTCATGGTAACACCTGAAACGACAATGAAACATAAGTGAACTTTACACGGGAAGTTTCTGGTAATGTTGTGGGTTCGTTAAGCGCGCCCGTTTAGGAATTGACAATAACACTTTTGAACTGCCAGGTCGGTCACCTTTATTTATTCTGACTGGTTTGTTAAAATATATAATGTTGTCTACCAATCTGATTCTAACACTGACAAGATCTATGACATGTTTTTTTGGGATAATAGTATAAAAGCAATCATGCATATACTCTAGCATAATGCTTACTACCGTTAGATCAATGGTATGGAATATCATCTTCAATGTTTATTATTCAGACTAAAAATGAATCCTATGTACAAAGATTAATAACTGATTGGTCGTGTCTATTCTCCCTGTTGTTTTGTTGTAAATTTTGACTATTTCCTGTCGGTCAACTTGTACGAACTATCGGCCTGATTTTATTGTTACCGCATTTGGTTAATATCACTTTTTTGTCTAAGTTTACTACACCTTCACAAAAGCCGCTTACTTTTCTTCTATATTCTTTATATCATTAGAAATAGTGGATTTTGAAGTCGGGATATTCGAAGAAGCAATGCCTATAGCTTAAACAGCTTTCTATTTCAGGTGCTCCTGTAAATTATATAAGGTGAAAAAGTTTCCTATGCCAATATGTGCCCTTAATTATCCCGCCAACAATCTCATTTCGGTTAAGTGAATTACAACGTTTGCTTTTAGACGATATTTTTTCAAAGTGCCGGTATCAATTTCTATAGTAAAGTCTTGGTAAACAATACACGAAACCACTTCTTCCACAAAGCATAAGCAATTTTACATGCAGGCTTGAACCATGGTTCGAGTTGAATTTGGGTCTACTCGACTCCTCGACTCGACCACGCTTGGCTGGCGTAGTCGAGTCGAAATGGTGTCCTATAAACGTGTATTGAATAGTTGAGTTGGCAGCTAACAGTTGGAACTTATTTTGTTTGCTCGTTACTCGAAAGTTTTGTTAGGTTGTATATTTATTGCGACTTTATTTTGTTTATTTAAACAAAAATTTATAACTTCTATAGCTCCATCACAAAAAATACCATATATAAAATGTTATGTTGAACTGTCACTTCAACTATATTTGAATCCGTATTCAACTCAATCTCTCCATCCTGCGTGCTCAAAAACACGGATCGAAAATTCAGCTCAATCTCGACTCAATCTTTCCTTTCTGTGTGTAAACATTGTATCAGTAAGAATCCAAGTTAATATCTGGAGATAGAAAGGGTCTTTGCTCCATTTAATTTTGGACTTTTCCGTGAATGGTATAGTACAGAATTTAGTGAAATTGTTGGGTAAGTCATCGCCCAATAGTTCGCCCAAAGCTTTCTCAATGGCCCTAGTTCCAAATCAATTTCCAATTTGCTCCAGATAATTCTCGCTACATATCTATCAACACCTTTGTGCAATTTATGCAATTAGGATAATAGTAAATAAAAAAATAAACACCAATTTTTCCAGCCAATATATAGGTTACGGGATACATAATTATAAAATCTCACTTTGTTCTTCGTTCATAACCGTCGTCATCAAAGCACAACCCTGTAAGTATTTGGTCATCGGTTATCCCTTCTCGACTTCCTTATGCATAATTAGATGAGAGATAGCACTCTTCATTAGGTCTGAATAAATTTTACACGCACAAACTAATTTTTCGTAAAGAAACACTTGAAAAATCAACTAAATGTTAACGTAAAATTTGTGCATAACAATTGATAAAGGCACTTTCATATCAAAAACAAGAACCGACAAAATGTAAACCGAAAAACTCAATTTATTCCACTTTAATAGAAGATTTTTCCTTCAATGATTAATAAAATCATGGGAAATAGGATAACCTAATAATTTTACTGAGAAAATAATATATTTATCTCAGATTTTTAAGAAAAACACAACTTTTATGTTTTATTGACCGAATTCTTCGGCCGGTAAAACATAAAAGTTGTGTTTTTCTTAAAAATCTGGAATAAATATAAATATTTTCTCAGTAAAATTCTTAGTTTATCCTATTTCCTCGGATTTTATTAATCATTGGAACAAAAATCTAGTCTTAAAAAGTAATAAATTGAGTTTTTCGGTTTATATTTTGCAGTCCTGGTTTTTGATGTGAAAGTGCATTAAAAAACATTCATAAAGTTTATACAAAATACTTTTGTCCATTGCTCAACATCAGGTTGGTTTATTATTCAATTCAGTAAGTAGTATCTCGCATGATTCTAGTGACCTACTTTCTTTCCGGTGTGTTAACATGGATGAACTTGTTTGCCCTGATGACCTCTCACCGCGCTTTATCAAAATACTGCTTCCAATCTGCTGTACATTTTATCTTCATATAGTTAATTCATGCTTGTCCTTATCCTCCTTTCTCTCCAATTGAAAAGTTGCTAATATTCTTCCAATTCCAAAGCAATCGTCTCCAGAATTTCCAGCTGATTTTCGTCCAATTAGCATACTATGCTTTTTATCTAAAGTAGTTGAAAAATTAATGTACCGACAGGTTTCTGAACACGTAGACAAAAATAATTTATTGTCTACTGGCAATACGGATTTAGGACGAACCATAGTTGTGAAACCGCTATCTTAAAGATATCCACTAACATAAGAAGTTCTATGGATCAGGACAAATTTACCACCTTGGAGCTTTTGGATTTTTCAAAAGCTTTTGATACCATTGATCATAGCATTCTCTTGCAGAAGCTCTATGGCTCTTTTAAATTTAATAGTACAGCAGTATCGATGATCTGTAGTTTTCTATCTGATCGCAGTCAACAAGTCAAGTTCAATGATAGAATATCCATTCCGCTACCGCTCTGGTGCGAGGAGTGTTTCAAGGTTCTATCATGGGTCCATTGTTGTTCAGCCTATTCATTACTGACTTACCACCGTCCAATTGGGCTTATTGATGATTGCATAGAACGTATTAACTCTGATGTAGACAGAATCGACGCATGGTCTAAGTATAATACGTTACAATTAAACCCTAGTAAGTCGCAGTGTATAAGCTTCTACAATAATTCATTTGATTTGCTTGATGTAACCACCAGTAGTGTTAAATGGCTCCGTCCTACCAATGCGTGGTAAGGTCACCAATTTAGGGATAACCTTGAATTGAAGTGTTGTGATAATGACAATATGCAATTGAGGAAAATATATTCTGGATTACGAAGGCTTTGGCTTTCCGCTAATATCTTTCCTTGTAGTATTCGTCTAATGCTTGTGAAATCGTTAATCTTGCCTCACTTCACTTCGGGTAGCATTGTTTTTCCCAAACTGGATAGTGTGTGTGGACATAAATTGGAGATTGCATCTCATGACTGTATTCGATTCATTTTTAGATTACGTAGGTTTGACCATGTATGCTCTTTTCGAATGCAGTTACCAGGATGCTCTTTGAAACATTTTCTACAACGTAGGTCGCTTATCTTGTTGTATAACATACTGAAGTCAAATAAGCCGGAGTATATTAGAGAGTTATTCCTATTTACAACATCCCAACGGAATAGAAATTTAGTGATGCCACGATTTCATAAGCTGGTCATGGAGAATTCGTTCCTTGTTCAGATCATCCTGCTGTGGAATAGTTTACCACTATTCAAACGGCAGGCACTGTGAGTGTATTTAAAACGCTAGTTCGAACCCACTTAAAATAATATGTAAAATTTAAATAATAAATTTTATCTTCGCATTTGAGCTGCACGATTAGGTATATAATGTAAAACTTACTAAATTGATTTTGAATGTTTCTTTTTATATTTTAATTCTTTTTCTTCAAATATCTCTAGAACCAATATACAATATTGTACTTAAAAAATATTATAAATCTTGTATGTACTGTCACCAGGAATAAATGAATATTAATTTGAATTTGATTTAATACTTTATCGTCGTGCATTATTAATTTTTATTAAGTAATTATCCAAGTAATATTAATTTACTAAATTATGACCATTAACAAATAATATTAAATACATATAAATGAATAATATATGAAAAATGTAATAAAATTACACTGAGACCAATTCTTATGATACCCTAGAGTCTAGATGAATGCCCGGATGTAATTTTGTCTCGTCACTTCTCTGTGCAAGTATGATTTTTGAAGTGTTTTTTCACATATGTTTCTAAAACGGTTCGTCGGACAGTAAAAATGATTATAACCAATTTAATAGGATTTCACGTTCTGAAGAACTTTTCAGTACATTATGGCAACACCAAGAAAGGGTTGCTCGATTTAGTCCACTTCTGAAATTATATTTGCTATTACTATGAATATACCATGTACCATGTATGCTCTTTTCGAATGCAGTTACCAGGATGCTCTTTGAAACATTTTCTACAACGTAGGTCGCTTATCTTGTTGTATAACATACTGAAGTCAAATAAGCCGGAGTATATTAGAGAGTTATTCCTATTTACAACATCCCAACGGAATAGAAATTTAGTGATGCCACGATTTCATAAGCTGGTCATGGAGAATTCGTTCCTTGTTCAGATCATCCTGCTGTGGAATAGTTTACCACTATTCAAACGGCAGGCACTGTGAGTGTATTTAAAACGCTAGTTCGAACCCACTTAAAATAATATGTAAAATTTAAATAATAAATTTTATCTTCGCATTTGAGCTGCACGATTAGGTATATAATGTAAAACTTACTAAATTGATTTTGAATGTTTCTTTTTATATTTTAATTCTTTTTCTTCAAATATCTCTAGAACCAATATACAATATTGTACTTAAAAAATATTATAAATCTTGTATGTACTGTCACCAGGAATAAATGAATATTAATTTGAATTTGATTTAATACTTTATCGTCGTGCATTATTAATTTTTATTAAGTAATTATCCAAGTAATATTAATTTACTAAATTATGACCATTAACAAATAATATTAAATACATATAAATGAATAATATATGAAAAATGTAATAAAATTACACTGAGACCAATTCTTATGATACCCTAGAGTCTAGATGAATGCCCGGATGTAATTTTGTCTGGTCACTTCTCTGTGCAAGTATGATTTTTGAAGTGTTTTTTCACATATGTTTCTAAAACGGTTCGTCGGACAGTAAAAATGATTATAACCAATTTAATAGGATTTCACGTTCTGAAGAACTTTTCAGTACATTATGGCAACACCAAGAAAGGGTTGCTCGATTTAGTCCACTTCTGAAATTATATTTGCTATTACTATGAATATACCATGTGCCAAATTTCAGGTGTCTACGTCGACGCATTCTCAGGCAGTGTCCAAATATATAGTGGAGAACGAAATTTTCGTATGGCAACCACACGAAGGAGTTGCCTGTTTTATCTTATTTTCGAACTCAACTTTAATTTTTTTTTAAGTTCATGTACAAATTTCAGCTCTCTAAGTATACGCGTTCTGGAGTAATCGCGCTCACAGACAAACAGACGGTCGGACGGACGTCCAAACAGACGGATATGGAATAATCAAAATAACTTTTAATATTATACGTTGGTGTTCAATCCACTTTGCTCTACCATCATTACTTCTGTGCGTTACAAATGGAATGACAAACTTAGTATACCCTAGATATTTCATCGAGGGTATAAAAAGATTACTTACCACTCTTTTTAAAAAACCTAAGAAATACTCTCAGTAAAATGCTAAAACCAAATGAGTCATTACTTGTAATCCGGTTATGATTAGTTTTTATTTAGATAAAAACACAAGAGAGAAGATAGTATAAAAACTAGAAAAATTGCATATTGTCTACAATATCTAAATTTTCACGGGATGTGTTCACGGCAATGGACAAAGTGATCCAGATGTTTAAGAAACTAATAGTTATGGCAATTCACATTGACTATTTAAAGTTGACAAAGCCAGCTTTAGAAATATTATAGTATGCTGAAGAAAAACTTCAGTGCAAAAAACTAACATTCTTTGGTTGGTAAAGAAAGGTAGAGGTAAATTCAATGTAATAATAGAATTATTTAAGCAATTGACTGTAGTTCTTTTAGGCTTTTAACTGGTCCCTGTAGATGTTACATGTTTCGTATTAGTATCTATTAGTTTAAAAAGGAAATTAAGTGTTTGGAATTTGCGCAGCAGCTCTTCCAGCGAACATGTGGCTAGTTGGTCCTGTAATCGGAAAAGCAACAATTAACTTTTTAGCAGAAGAGCTATCGAATTAAGGAAAAATCGGATTGCCACTTGTAAAGTGAGTCTTTTTCTTGGATTAGTAGGATACTTATATTCCCCGATGCATTCACGCGCCACATAAAGCTATTTGAGTACCGGAGTGCAAAGCGAAGTTAATATGGGGGTGAATCCAGGCATTATCAATACATGGTACGGAACCACCACACTGCAGTGAGTGCTAGGAGATCCGCGATTTGGTCGAAAAGAAGGAGCATCCATGCATTTTTTCGAACGGAAATCATTCTGAGCCATCTACTATAATCCGTGAAACTGACTCTACAAAACTGGATCCACAACCAACACGGTCTTCACTAAAAGTATTCAAGCAAGCAAATAAATTCATCCAAAAACCTTCTTAAATAAAGATCCTGAATCTTTTGAGATAACCAAGCAATGAGCTTAGCTGTACACTGTAAACAACATCTATTACATATATATTTTTGCTGTAGGAAGCTTTTTCTTTGCCTATTTACTCCAAATTACTTTAATTTATTTCGTAGATTATTTTGTATTATACAGGGTGTCCCGAATTAGGATGGCCAAATGGATGGAAGTGATAGATCTCGGTAAGAAATGAAAAAAATGTATGGAAGAGAGGAGGGTTCAACTTCACCCCCTGGGAGCTACAGCGGTTTGAAGATTTTTCCCAGTGTTCAGTAAGTGCTTCAACATATTTCCCAATATCTCCTAGGTTTTTTTAAATATCGAAATGAGTCTTTTTCTAATCGATGGCTAATCAATTGCCCATTAAGGAGATGTGAAACTCTTTTTCCTGTTGTAAATGTCTTTGAAGTTATAGACCTTCAAATGTCAAATGTTGAGTCAAAAAATTATTTTTTTCGGATTCAAATGAAATTATCTCAACATTATACCCTATTTTTTTTCGGCTTAGAAGAAAGCCCAATCGGTGCTCTATAAGATAGTCTTCAAAGCATACAAAAATATTTGACCGTTCTGAAATCATAACGTAAAATGTGAAGGTCTTACCTGAATCGCATTTTATAAATTTAAGGTTTTCACCAGAACAAAGTGAAACAAAGTGGAACAAAGTGAAACCTTTTTCTGAAATAACTACAACAATTTTCAGTAATCTATTAAAACAGAAAATGTATTCGAAAGGAATGATGATAACGTGGTGACTGTACCGCAACTGCACTAACCCATGTACGCTTGATTGGTCACATCCTCAAATTTAAAGCAAGTCATAAATCAATTCCAATTTTTGGTTTGAATATTGACATTTTAATAGTAAGCAATTTTCCTAAGTTTATTTTGATCCATAAATTTTATTATCCTCTATGGTTTTTGGTCAAAAATACCACTCACTGCGTAGAGTACCACAAAGATCCGTGTTTGCAGTAACTGACCAAAGATTGCGGGAGAGTGGAGCGGTCAGCAGACGAAGAGGAAACGACCGACGATCAGCATTTATGGTCGAAGCGGAAGAAACCCTGCAATATGCATAACAAGAATTTTTAGGATTATACACGACACCAACTCCAGAATGCACCCATGCAATTTGACACCTGTACAGGATTTTGGGATGCGATGGGAGCTCTGCAACTGGATCCTTGAGGATGACGTGGAAGACTACACATTTTTGGACCACATTTTATGGACAGATGAATGCCAGTTCACGAAATCTGGCGTACAAACTTACACAACCAACATGTTTGGGCTGCAGAAAATCCTCATGCGTCGCGTCGATCATCAACACAATATAGATTTGCAGTTAACGTGTGGGCAGGCGTTCTAGGAAATTTGCTGATTGGTCCACATATACTTCCTCCAAGACTGAATAGCAGCAATTATTTGGATTTTCTCCAAGATGATCTACCACGATTATTGGAGGATGTGCACTTAGCAACAAGGTGTCAAATGTTTTATCAACATGACGGAATTCTTTATTTTTGTGTTAAAATGTGTACTTGTCTGCTTGTATCTCGCTTTTTGTCAATTTTATACTCCATGGTTCAGTTCTTGGACTACTGAACATTGTTGTAGTTATTTCAGAAAAGGTTTCACTTTGTTTCACTTTGTTCTGGTGAAAACCTTAAATTTATAAAATGGGATTCAGGTAAGACCTGCACATTTTACGTTATGATTTGATAACGGTCAAATATTTTTGTGTGCTGTGAAAACTATCTTATAGAGCACCGATTGGGCTTTCTTCTAAGCTGAAAAAAAAAAAATAATAGAGTAAAATGTTGAGATAATTTCATTTGAATCCGAAAAAATTAATTTTTGGACTCAACATTTGAAATTTGAAGGTCTATAGCTTCGAAGACATTAACAACAGGATAATGAATTTCACATCTCGTTAATGGGCAATTGATTAACAATCGATTAGAATAAGACTCATTTCGATACTTAAAAAAACCTAGGAGATATTGGGAAATATGTTGAAGCACTTACTGAACACTGGGAAAATCTTCAATTCGCCGTAGCTCCCAGGGGGGGGGGTGAAGTTTGACCCCCCCCCGCACCCATTCATTTTTTTTTTCGTTCTTACCGAGATCTATCACTTCCTTCCATATGGCCATCCTAATTCGGGACACCCGGTATATTACTTTGCATTGTAGTTAATTTTTGTTAGAATTATGCCTTTCTTTACTTAGATGTAATTTAGTTTTACTTAACATTTTCTTTTTCGTTTATAGTTTACATAATTTTTCTTTAAAATAGCTGCAGTAATATTTAATTGGACTTTTTCTGTTTACTGTCGTATGAACTGCATAAAATAAATAAATAAATAAAGACATCAGCAGAGCTAACGGTGATGTTATTAATGATGTGTGCTGCACTTTGGATGGCAGTCATGTAGTTTTTATTTCATAAATATTAAAGCACATTTTTTTCACTTTTGGCGTGATAATGTATATGCTTTGGTTTTCCCAACTACAAGAAAGTGCAGAAAATTGATACTGTCATTATGACGTCATGCTAATAAAACTAACAGTTCATATTGAGAAAAGACAAGCTTTTATTTATTAACTTATTTATTTTTTTATTTTGATATAAATACTTCACGACTTGTACGATTCGTTTCACAATACAATAAAAAAAAACACTTTTATTAAAAGACCCTGGCCAAGGCGACGTCCATGTACCTTAAACGTACTGATAATAATAAAGTTTGTTACTAATACACTTACAAAGCAAGCCCTATTAGCCTCTCGTTTTTTATGCTCAAAGTTTTGGAGAGGCTAATTGAGAGGCATATAAGAAAAGTATGGTAGCGCAGTAGTGGTAGCCAGCATGCCGACTCAAAAGAGAAGTCGGTATAGTCGGCACAACATGTAGTGGGGTCCGTTGTTCCGAAATCTCTAGAATATAAGAAGTACACTCTGGGTGCATTCCTGGATTTTGAGGGGGTTTAACGACGTTAAGCCGGAGACTATAGATAATGGACTGAGAACGGTGGGAGTTGATAGAGTCTATGTTAATGGACCAACTCAATGCTTCTCAGCAGAAAGATTAGCCCTTGCTCACGAAATGTAGTTGTGAGAGGAGGTACAGAGGTATACCGCAGAGGGGGGGCGGGGTGCTATCAGATCAGCCCCCCTGTCGCTACAGATAACGGAGGAAATCCTCATTAAATTAGAGAGAGAGGGCGTTAAAACGGTTGACTATGCGGATGACATATGCATCCTGACAATCGGCAAATTTCTCAGTGTCAGTGAAATGTTATAGTATTTGCTGCTGAAAATAAAGAGGTAGGCAAATAATAGTCGATTGAGTGTAAACCCCTCGAAAACTAAGCTAGTGCTTTTTACAAGAAAAATTCGGGAATAAATTTCAGATTTCCTATGCTGGGTGGAGAATATCTCACTCTCTCCACCGAAGTAAAGTGCCTTGGAATCATACTTAAATCCAAGCTGAGCTGGCAGGCTAATCTAGACGAAGTTTTTAAGAAGGCCAGTGCAAGAGAATTTTTGGTTTCAACTGGGGACTAAAAGCAGGGTTGTACGTTGGATGTACACAGCCATAGTTCGGCCGATCCTCTGTTACGGCTCCATGCTCTGATGGACGGCACTGACGAGGGAAGATAGACTGCAGTGATTGCAGGGAAACAATTGACTATCAAATACCCCTCCCATCTTTTAGTGGGGGTTACAATGTAATTATGCCCTCCAGGAGCGATTGGGATGGGAAGGAAATGGTAGTAACATCCGATATCTCCATCTTTACGGATGGATCCAAGATGAATGCTGGCACAGGGGCTGGAGTGTACTCCAGAGACTGCCAGCGGCATGATTGTTATAGGACTGCTGGATAAATATAGTATTTTCAGCACAGATCGCTGCTATTTGCTAGGCGGCAGTATCGGCATTTATGTACAGAGAGTCCGCACGACATATCTGAACATACACTTGCAGCCACGCAGCCGTTAATGCGCTGGATGCGTTGCTGGCTATATCAGAATTGGTGCAGTTATGTCAGACCAGCCTTCTGGAATTCACTACTCGGCAGAAAATGACACTATGCTGGGTATCTGGCCACAGGGATAACGGAGACCACGAGATGGCTGACGAGTTGTCCAAAAAGGACTCTGAAATAGACAGTTCCGCAGCGAAAGCTTATATAAGGATCCCAGGAGAGGACAGGATAACTGCTTAATAGCAGTACAACATATACCACGAATCTAGGAGGGGTGATTACGGGTCCTATGCCCATAGCAGACTATGGTAGAAGACTGGGTATAGTGGTGAACGATTTCAGTAGGAGCTGTAAGATTCGGAGGTAATCGAACCCGTCCAACACGTGCTTTATGAGTTTCCTGCTCTGATGAATAAAAGAGGTAGGCTATTGGGTAGCTACTTTTTGGCAAGTCTGGGGGAGCGCAGCAAAGCAAACTGTTTAAATACATTGCTAAGGGAAGCAGGATGGGTCTAGGATGACTTTAAAGTTTATCACATAAGGACAAGGGGCACAATGGATCCACTGGTGGTCTAAACGGAGCAGGCTAGAAACTTCTAGCGGCACCCTTCTTACCTAATCTAATACACTTACGCGGCACAAAAAATTAAAATAATAATGAAGGAAAAGTATAGCACACAATAGTAGAAAAAAAAATGTACCCAAAATCGAAGTGAAACTCAAGCGTTAAATTCCTTGGGTGCTCGACTGATTTTTGTATGTACATAACATAGTGGATACATTCGTTTAATGTCGCGACCCTTAAGCTCCCCTTAATGTAAAAATTAGATATCTAAAACTCTAAGTCGAATGCATCCGAATTTTTTTTTGCAAATTGAGCTAAGATCTAGGCCTTCCAAATAAAATTATTAAGAAAAATCCGCTAGTTTTTTAAACTGAGGGGTGATTCTGATCGTGTTGTGGTAGCTTAGGCGTATATTTTTCTCACATATTTTGACATTTTACCACAAATTTTTCGTTCTATAATATTCACCATATTCATTTTGATTTATTCTTGTCATTAACCATAAAATATACTAATATGACTTTTGAAGGAATAAACGTCAGCACTTGCAGCTAAAATTACGACAAATTAGAAGTTGTGACAAAAATTATAAACTAAGGTAAATGAGTATTCTATACCAACTTAGAGCAATAAAAGTGCTTAAATTGGAAATATAAATTTTGAATTTGTAATGTGAAGTTTCAGTTCATTCTACGGAATACAAGGTTTTCTAAGATGAATAAAAACACAAAAAAAGCTGTAGAAAAGTTCAGTTTATTTTGTTGTATTTTCTGACATTAAAGTACGAAAAGAGATCAGATCACCCCCTCCTGGACCAAGTGTCGATAAGTTTCAAAAAGACTATTATTAACAAAAAAACTTGTTAAATCCTGGAATACAGTAATATTTTTCTTGATACTTCAGTAGATTCCCTTTAATATAAGAACGCAATCATAATACTTGTTCTAGTCAGTCTTAAGATATGATTTTTACAATATTATACAAAATACACCGAAATTCACATAACTTTGACACCCGCCGAAAGTGATCAAGCGGTCAAACAAAAAAGAATGAGTCGACTATTTTTACATTCTGGACCTTCAAAATCGGACTAGCTTCGAGTTAAATCGTCCAAAAGTGCTTATATGGAGATTCATGATAACACCCGATAATCAACCCAGCACGTGATAGGGTTAAAAACAGCTGGTATTAAGTTGATTGGCCTCTGCTTAATAATTTAAATACTAATTGTGAAAATTAACGACAATGTGCATATGATAAGTAGCATTGAAAATACGGAATAACTGTACTAGAAAAGTGCTTTGAAAATTAACATAAATTTTCAAAATTTCATTACTTATATTTAACATAAATGTACCTCTACTTTCGTAGCCAGTCATGTGTTATAAATTCACTTGTTGCAGCGACGAAAGATCTTACCTGTAAAATAAGAAAAGCAAGAATTTAAAAACTTTTATGAGTTTTTTGCAAATTAATTTCAATAAGTAAATGTAAGCTCGCATAACAAAACATTATAATAATGGTCATGTCTTAATGGTCAATCTGCAATCTGCACAATGGGTATTCGATAAAGGGTCCGTGAATTATCCATGCTTTCCTCGCAAAATAAGGTTATATTAGGATAGTTGCTTCTGAGAGTCGGAAAACTGTAATTTTACAGACTGCAAATTCAACGATAAAATATTATATAATAATAATAAATAAAATAGGTGGGCTTGGCCTGCAGGGTTGAGATAGATGCGTTAAAGTGTGTTAAGGTAAACATCAGAGACAATTATACCTGACATAGGAGTACATTTTCTGGTGCACATGAAACAAGAAGGAGAACGGCAGGGGCGATGACAAATATTGTCCCTGGATCTAATCTTTCACTCTCTTCGCAACAGCTCTGTTCTGTTCACTTTAAAACTTTTACTAGATAAAAACATGTAAAACTCAAATTAAATCCTGCGTACGGGCAAGAGAGACGGAGCATGGTAAAGACTATTGTGACGTACCGATCACATACAATTTACGAAATTAGGAATTATAGAATTGTATATTAAGAATCAATATTATTATAATTATTGTATCGTTGAATTAATAGTATGAAGTATTTTATATGTTTATAATAAAAATCAAATAGTACTATAAATTTTATAGGGCAGTACCACATAAGTTTAGTACGATATTAAGTTAGCAATAATTGCTTAGATGTACAGCTGTTAGATAGAGACACAAGTGACATCCGCCATTCTATTTCTGTTCTGTCTGAGTTCTTAAGTGGTTAGTCGCACGAGCAACAAGTTTTTATAAGACGCGAATTGAATTAATAATAAAGTTATGTCTTTTTAAATATATTATAATCGGAGTATTACTTTTTATCCCCAATAAACTACTAAGGATATAATAATTGGTGACCCCGACGTGATTTGAACACGCAACTTTTATCCCCTATAAACTACTAAGGATATAACAACTATCTTTACCTTATTCTTCCTGTGGTGATTGCATCTAAAAATATCAGGTGACGTAAGAACAAGTTCAGTAAGCGATATTTTGTGTCAATAGCATCAACTCTGCCATTGGGCGAAAGAGAAATCATATAACTTGTGCCATTCTTTCCTATAGGAAAATGAGAATACGCTCAGTCCATTGTTATAGGTCAGTGGTAGACGTACACGTCAGTCGTTCACCAACGCTTCTCCATGTGCTTGTGTACAGATATTGTAGTTAGTCGTCCCGCAGACTGCACGCGTACGGTAGAAAAATGTTAATTTTTTTTCCAAAGGGAACAAATCAGAAAAAGGAAGACTGTTATTCATTAATTAGGAGTATTGTTAGCATGAATATTTGAGTTTTTCTTATATGTATAAAAAGTTAAGATGTCGTTCTTTAATAACAAAAAGTTAGAAAATGAAACTCATATTTTATCTTCTGAAAACTGTTATATATACTTGCGGGCCAGTAGACAGCATGCCACTGTTCGTGTCCTGTCAGGCGTCGCCACATCCAGACTTAACGTACTTAAATACTAGTAACCGTACCAGGACCTGGAATTATATATTATTAAGGACAAGTACACATACCGGAACTGCTACTTAAAAAATTTGTATGTAAAAGTCCCGATACTTAAAAATTTTCCAGAGAAGACCAGGTACTGTTACTGGTAGTCATAAGTCCCACATATATAAGCCTAAAGACCCTATAAGTACCAAGGTACGCAGAGTCTATAATTACAGCCATAACGCGAAGTATTTCGCGTTAAATACGCCTTCTAATAAGAGAGCTCATGAGCAAAGACAGAGTTGAAGTACTTCGTGTTATGGCGATATTTGTAGTAAGTGCGGACTTTGGTATTTATATGGTACTTTAGCTTATATATGGGACTTACCATATGGGACAGTACCAGCACCTGGACTTGTACTTCAAAAAATTTTAAGTATCAGTATCAGTTCTACTTGACAAATTTTTAAGCACCAGTACTAGTACTAGTACTTACAAGATTTTAAGTCCAGGTCCTGGTACTGGTAGTTGTACTTGGAATTTTACAGTCTGGCTGAAACTCACTTCCAGGCTAAAAGCTTGAGATAGCCAGTAGTTGACTGACGTATTTTCATTGTCTTTCTGTACCTCTGCTAAAGTGTTTGATGTCGAGAGAGTGAAATGCTCATTTTCAATGTGTTCGGCCATCAAAACTTCTAGTACAGTTGGTATTTTTGCGATCATTTTTAAGGCTGAGAGGCACCAGAATGTAACGCTGGGTCTTTACATCAATACCATTTTCAGGGCATATATCGCGTTAAAGTTTGTCTCTAAGGAATAGGGAGCTATTAGGGACATTTTCAATGCAAGACCTGGTAGGACATCCATATTGCTGAGGGTGCAAAAAACTACGACACCGTTACTCCAAGAAGTGAAAATATTTCAAAATAAACGAGACAAAGGAAATAAATGTAAGTCATAAGGCGCTAAGACTACTGTTTCTATTAGCCCTTATGTCCACGACATGATTTGACCTTTTTAGATTTTAACTTAATAGAAATAATTAATGCATGTTTTCTTAGATTTGATTATAGAGAGTAATTTGTAAGTGCGTGTTGGCAAAAACGCAGGATATTTACCTATATGTGGTCACACCATTATATTGTTTTAAACATTTGTGTTTCTTTCCTCCTTCCAGCATGTGCACGAATGCATGTTTTTGCATTGTTTTTTTTTTCTTAGAAACTGTATTCTGATAATATTGGCCACATAAATGGTTGATATTATAGTCAGAGAAAAAAAATCAAAGGCTGAAGGTAAAATAGCGAAATATCGCATCGACAAAAGTTCTAAAAGACTAGCAAAATGGGTACCACCGGTTCCCCTAACTTTGAACCCCTTTTCAGAAATATTTTGTTATAAGGTACCTGCGGCAAATAAAGCCCGGGGGTAATAAGGCCCACATTTAAAAACCGCACATGCATTAAGGCGACACGAACGCCGTCGATGGTTCGTCCGGCAGCTTGCTACGCCATCTTGCGAGTAGCGAATGGTAAGTCACCGAGAGGAGTATGGCTGCTTGGAGTTATAATTATCGCCTAGACAAAATCATAAGTTCCGTTCTTTAATTGATATTTCCACTCGTAGTAACTTGTTTAGTTTGAGCGTTAGGTAATGTAGTTTATGATTTCAATGTTTATTTCGAGCACCATTGTGTTCATTTGATTAATGAGTAATTTTGTAAAATCTTATCTTATGTGTAGAAGACCGTGGCCTTATTACCCTACCTAACCCAAATTATCAATGAAACTAACATTCCTATATAGGATTATGATTGTGACATTATTTTTGTTCCAAAGAATGAAGACCTTTTGGATTTACTCTGTTGTACGTTAAGAAATTAATAGCTAAAGCTGTTCGGGACTTTATTATCCCCCTGGGGTAAAAAGGTCCATTTGAATTTTTATTCGAAATTATTAAAAATAACCGAATTTTGTTGATTTTCTTAGTTTAACAAATCTAAAGGGAAACATTTCGCTGATTAAGATTTTGAAAAAGTTAATTTTTGTTTTGGGCCTTATTATACTGTGGTTGTTTAATTATTTGCGTGATATTATACAATCGCTTATACTTACCACTTTATTAACCTTCCTCTAATTATAATAATTTTCTATCAGAAATATCACTTCAAGTTTTACTACCAGAACTAATAACTGCGAAATCTAAGTCACTATTAATGAAATACATGGCGTGGTACTAGATGTTGGCAAACAAGTGGCAAAAAGACCAGACTGTCAATCGAGCACGGGCAACTGAAAAATCCATGAAGCCAAAATGATGCCGGTGATCCATTGTGCGGTACACCTAGTCCAAAGTTAGGTGAATCTAGCCACTGGAATACGGTACCTGTAACTAAAGTGGAATTATATGCGTATTTCGGTATTTTATTATTCACTTGCGAGAATCATTCAACCATACAAGAGAATTTTGGCAAACTAATAATAATCCAGAGTTTAGAGAAAAAAATTTCTTTTAACTGTTTTTGAGATATAGGCGGCTTTAAAAGATTTGATAACCAAAGAACTCGTATCAAGCGGCAACAAACAGACAAATCGGCACCCATACGAGACAATTGTTTTAAAACATTGGTAGATGCTGCAAAACTTCGGTCACTTCCGAACTCTAAAAGTGTATTCCAAAAAATATGTTAGAACATCGTAGCCACTTACCCTACTCAACTGCATTATTTGTTTTTGCCAACAACGTTTCATTGGTGCCATATTATGTGCGTAAAAAGGATAAGGCAGTGCTTTTGAAACCGTTGGTTGTGAGCATTACCATAACCACAGGCTATTATGTTTCACAATAAGTATAAAGGAGTTGTTGACAAAATGAACAAAATGCTGGGAGAATATACACGCAAACGGCAAATGGAACGGATGTTCTTTTGCATTCTGCTATAATATGTTAAATGTAGCTGCATTTTAAATTTTTGTAAGTCAATGAAACAGCGAGAATCAGCCAGATAAATTAAAATAAGGAATAAAATACAAAAATTATAAAACAAAAACTAAATTTTGTCTCGTAAAAAATTACAAAAAAAAAATCTTTTATTTATTTTTTGTTTATGTTTTCATACATAATATGTGATGGTGCAGACTATGGAAATGTGCAACAAGGGTTACGTGACACTTAGATCCGTCACATTTTTTAATTCTCATTGGTACGGATAAGGAAACTGATTTTATATTACACATTCCTGAAACCTCTCAATATGTAACTGAGAACCGAACAGGCTCTAAAACATGTACTATGTAGCCTACTTGTGTTACCGTATTTAACCAATTTCTAAATACAAGAAAATAAATCAAACAGCAAATCGATAAAAATGACACGTCCATTGAATTTGACCATATAAATACATAACATTCAATTCAAGATTATAAATTCCCCAACTTTCCTAAATCCCTCATTTTATTGTATTTATAAAGTACACTTCTGGAATCAATTCTATTCAAAAGGGTTTAGGAAAAATCGCAAGCCCTTGAGAAAAATCATCTCTAACAACAGCTTTTCTTTGAATACTTCCTGATTTACTGAGAGCTCAATAATTCCCGAAAGTCATATTTTCCGGAAATTTTCCTTCGGAAAATATGTTTCTGCACTACATCCCAACAGACATGGCTCAAGATAATTTACAATAAAAACGGGGAGACTCTGAAAGGATTCCAGAAATTTCGGGAACACAACAATAGCCACCTGAGAGTAATCAATCATCGGATTCGTCGATTGATGCCAAAAGTTGTGCGGCTTCTATATGGAAAAAATCGACACGAACGACCGTCTCTTTACATCTTTTTGTAATCCCCAAACCCGACATCCATTTAATACAGGCATACCCTTTTTTGTTGCCGAAAGTATGTCTACGCCAAACTTTTTTCACGTAGGAAGCTTTTTGTTAAACAGAGCCTACCGCATTGTGTCGCCCTCTACACTCCTCACAATCCTGGCCTTACCTAGTTCTGGGTTCTGGCTATAATTTTCACATGGAAAACCCCTACCAAATCTATGGATGGTGAACGTTCTAAACTCTTCACGCTTACTACAGAAATGGAAAAACTTGACGGAAATTTGAATTTTGGGAAATTTCTTTGTCGTTTTTAGTGCCACGTTGAAGGTGTTGGTGTTGTTGTTATTGTTGTTGCACGTCACGCCTGCAAGTTGGATTTCAGTATTGTGTGGTTTATACTATGTGTTACGCCGAACTTTATCTTATACGTGAAGAAATATTGAAAAGTTTGGGGAAATGATTTGAGTTAATGACAAGCACTTGACACAAATCACAAAGAAAAGACGCCATCTTCTACATACAAAGCGCCACGGGCTGAGGTTATTCTTACTTTTAACAAATTGAATTAGTTGTACTTGGAAGTATTCCAAAGAACAACCTGGCATTCAAAAGACGTTTGAAGGGGAATTGATTAAACATGTTCGAAAGTTGTTAACACTGTGAGACGTATTGTTCTGCGTTCTTCTGAACTGAACGTTGCCTTTCAGCGGAGATACGATGTATCTAATATGTCGCCGTCCATCATGACAATCTAGTCAATGATATCATCGTTGAATAACTTAATAGTGATTATGACTTTATTCACAGGTCGTAGGGTAGGAAGATGGAATGGGAGTAAACGTGAAAGGGCAAAATTTAAGGGTACAAGTTATTTATAGTTAGGTATTCTCGCCGGGAAAAGGAAAGCATTACGTGACAGGTAGGATAGCGGATCATAATATTTGGGGTCATGTGGTAGTCAACAATGGTGGGTGCCTTTAGTTTTAATGTAGCACCTGATAATTTCTGAATCATATACCCATGATAATAGTTTTGAAATTTATTTAAATAAATAATCGTTGCAACTTTCCTATACCACATAATTTTTTCCTTGCCTCTGACTTTCCAAGCAAGGATTAAGTAAAATGAGCTAGAAGTTTTTTATGTTCAACTAATACTTATTTGTCACAAAAATACGTCATCAGTAAGTTTTTCATCCAAATTCATTTAAAAACACCAGTGGGGTCTAAGGCAATTTGCTTCTCTAAATGAATTTTGCAAGCTATTTTCACTGAATGTATTCAACAAAAGGTCCAAAAAACGAAAAATAGTAGCATTTACTGTACAGAGTGTGGCATTGATCCCACATTTTTGTAACACGTGCGTGAAGTCAGCTGGAGCAGACGTTCCATCGTGCGTGTGTTACTGGTGTCAAAGTTAAATAGCGATCAATCTGTAGTGCAGTGCAGTGAAATTTTTTAAATATAATAATAACTAAAATCCGCCGCGCCGTTTTTTATTACATAAAAAATAAACAATACCAGCCAAGTCCAGGGCTTTTCTATGCTCTGCCGGCATTCCACAAGCCAGCAGCACAGTACGGTGGCGTTTAACAAATCTCCCATGTACATCAGTGATCAGTGCAAGGTCATTAGCCCTTGTCACTGTTCAGCAATACGGGTGTCCCCAGCTGTGGTCATTGAACTGCACGGTCTGAGGTACTGAAAGCAGCAAATAGGCATAACACTATTGCTGTTTTTTTTTTCCTCGCTGTGTCGTTGACTGCAGCTGGGTGACCCTATATAAATATTTATGTTGTTGTGTGTCGCTCTTTCTTCTGCTTTTTTTTTTTGTTTTGCTTTGGAATATGCAGAATTTTATTTTAGAATTTTGCAACATTCGCGGATTGGGGGCAAATCGTCTTTCGGTGTACTGCCACCTTCAATCAAAAAATCCTGCAATTCTTGCGCTAAGTGAAACCAAGGTCGTTTCTGATGCTGATTCTAATCAATATCACGTCCCTGGTTATAGCTTAGTGCCTCCTTTTTCTCCACATAGGGGGATCGCAATATATATTCGGAATGATGTGGCCTTTACCATTCTAAAAGACTTTCCACCTTCTGCCAATCCTGAGTTTAATTACATCTGGATTAGGTTCAAACTTCACAGGCACATCATCTACTTTTGCTTCCTTTATCGCAGGCCAAATATGTCTGATGACGACACGGTATCCGCATTTGACAATATCTCCAACAATATTGATCATTTGCTTTCTGTCTCCCCCTCTTCCGAAATCGTCCTGGCAGGCGATTTTAATGTCCATAACATACCGTGGCTCAGACATTCTTCTACCACAAGTCCTGCGGGCCAATTCGTTGAACTATTTTGTGAATCTTTCAATTTGCATCAGCTAGTGGATGCACCGACGAGAATCCCTGATGCAGCTGGTGATAGGGCCAATTTACTAGATTTGTTTCTGTCATCTCACCCTGACAAATATTCTATCTCAGTCGGCTCCCCTCTTGGTAATTCAGACCACTGTCTAATCACCGCTCAATTTATCACCTCATTTCAGCGCCGCCCCACTTCTCCACCTACAAGTAGGCTTCTCTGGCACTATAAGAACGCTGATTGGGAAAGTCTCAATCAGTATCTTAGAGATATAGATTGGTCGGTCTGTTTTGCTTCGAGGGATGCTGATGAATGCACATTAGAACTTAGTAACTTACTAAGTCTAGGCATCGTGAATATATTCCGTATTCTTACAGCAGGTCTCAACAACAGCAAAATCGCTCTTGGTTTAACGATAAGTGCAACCAAGCTATAAAAGCGAAAGAGTCTGCTTTTCGCGCCTATCAAGTGCATCCTTCTCCAGAACTGAAAGAAATCTACAAGACTGCACGGAACACCTGCAAGTCCATTATCCAGAGAGAAAAATTTCTTTTTGACCAGAATGTTAGACAAAGAATCTTAGCAAGCCGCGAAGGTAGTAAATTTTTCTGGTTCCTGGTCAAAACCATCAGGAACAACTTCAGCAGTTCCTCTATACCTTCACTACTTAATAATGGTGAAGTGGTTGTTGACTCCCAGGATAAAGGTAATATTTTGGCTGCTAGATTCGCATCAAATTCTTTTCTTCCACTCACTTCACAGGCACCTATCGTGCATCCCCCGTGCGGATGTGTACAAGAGCCAATACACATCCGTACGAGAGATGTGTTCAAGGTCCTTAATGGTATCAACGTTTCTAAAGCCGCAGGACCTGATGGTTTCTCGCCCCTATTAATTAAAAGCTGTGCCTCGTCCTTGGCTAAACCTCTGCGCAAACTATTTTACGTGTCCTATTCGACAGGAAAATTTCCAACTGCTTGGAAACTAGCTCACGTTCAGCCTATTCCCAAGAAAGGAGAGGGTAGCGATCCCTCAAATTATCGACCAATTGCAATCACTTCGATTCTTTCAAAAGTTTTTGAATCTATCATTAACTCCAAATTAATGAAGTATCTGGAAACCAATCAGCTCATCAACGATCGCCAATACGGCTTCCGGCACGGTCGCTCATCTGGAGACTTGCTGACTTTTCTTACGGAACGTTGGAATCGTAGCCTTCACAATTTTGGTGAGTCCAAAATCGTTGCTCTAGATATTTCAAAGGCCTTTGATAGAGTCTGGCATCCAGCCCTTTTAGCCAAACTCAAAGCACTTGGTCTTTCCCCTCCTCTTCTATTATGGATTGAAAGTTTTTTATCTAGTCGCCAAATACGTGTTGTATTAGATGGCGTTATATCTGAACCTCATCCTATTAATGCGGGTGTCCCCCAGGGCTCTGTTATTTCTCCGACTCTATTTCTAATCTTCATTAATGATCTGCTTTCTCTTACTTTTAATCCTATCCATAGCTTTGCTGATGACAGTACCCTTGATTTCGCATACTCCTTTGACACCGTTGCGGATTTCAGAGGGAACGCCACATGTGTTAAACGAGACTGCAGGATTAGATCATTGAATAACGATCTTGACAATATTCTCGCTTGGGGCAAAGTGAATCGCGTCGAATTCAATGCATCTAAGACCCAAAGCCGTCTCATCTCATTAAAACAAGACCATCACTTAACCACTCCCGTTTCGTTTGATGGAGCATTAATTTCTGATTCACCGTCACTAAGAATTCTTGGCATTAATATTTCCAGTAAGTTAAGCTGGACAGATCACATCTGCTCGGTTACCAAAGAAGCATCAAAATGTCTTGGTTTTTTGAAAAGGTGTAAGAAATATTTCAGCCCATTAAATATAGCGCTCCTCTACAAGTCCTACATCAGACCTAGAATGGAATACAATTCCCATAATTGGGCCGGGGCTGGTCGCACAGCCTTAGCTTCATTGGATATTGTCCAAAAGAGAGCCTGCAAGCTCATTGGCGATGTGGCAATTACTCGTCATATCGACTCGCTCGAGCACCGTCGCAATGTTGGATGCCTTTCGCTCCTTTATCGCTATATGCATGGTCAATGTTCTGATGAAATATCTAGTCTGATCCCTTGTAGAATAGTTCCTGCACGCAATACTCGCGCTGCATCCCGCGCTCATCCTTTTACCCTTCAAATTACCTTCGGCCGTACACTAAAATTCCGTGATGCTTTCTTATCCCGAACTGTGCAAATGTGGAACAGTCTACCATCTTCTGTCTTTCCTCCGGCATACAACCTGCGAAAGTTTAAGGGCGACATACATCGGCACCTCCGCCGCTCTCCTCATATCCCTTAATCCTTTCCCTATCTCCTTCCTGCCACGCTGTGCTTTGCATCATAGGGTATCCCCTGAGCTTGGCTTAATAATATAAAAAAAAAGAAAAACACATACTTAATCGAAAAAGGGAGCTAAAATTACGAAATTTTCAATTTGTTGAACCATTTGGGGACTATACAGCGTAAACTTTTCTTATGTGAATATGGAACAAATTATGAAAGAAGTGAAAAAAATTGTTTTGAGTGACGTAAATCCAGTGACATATATTCCATCTTACGATAAAACATGCACACTGTTAACCAGTATACACTAATTTGTAGGTTGGTGTCATAAAAAAAATCCACAAAAAAAATCCTTAATGCAGAAAATCCCGAATTTAATATTGTCGACAAAACAATTTGAATTGAAACCGCGCACACCATTTTTTACTAGATGTATTATTTGAAGCTTTTGTATAATGCAAATTTATTTTTCTGGTGGAAATGTGTGGAAAATATTTAAAATATTCGTTTGACTAATTCTTTCTTTCCATTTCCAATTACTGTGTTCTTTCCAAGGAATGAGTTCGAAACCCACATGATTTTATGTCTCATTTAAGTGAGTCAGTTTTTTTGCATTGGGGATTTTTTTTTTAGAGATTTTGTTATTTAGGGTTTTGTTTTTAGGGGTTCTGTTTTGTGATGGTTTTTTTTTAGGTATTCTGGGCTGATCGCTTATTTGTAATCTCTGTTGAAAATTATATAACAGATTTCGTTCCTAGGTAAGGTGCATGTAAGACATAGCGCACGTTGTTGTCATCAGAGTTTTTATTTACATAATGCGTTAGTGACTTAGTTACAGTTATAGAGAATATATAATAAAAACTATATAGAGATTATAGTTCATTAAGTATTTTTTATTTGTAATGCATTAGGAAACCCACCATATAAAAAATTTTTGCAGAAAGTTAATAGAAATATGTCTCGGCCTTAAACATCATCTTCTTATACATACATAACGTTTCAATTCAATAGTTTTGTAAGTATGTATTTTACCTGCACTATACCGCTATATAGTCAGGTAATAATTAAATTCCGGGTAGCACCTGATCGCACGTAGAGTGCTTGGAAATATGGATTAGGGCTTACCGTATTTCCTAAAAGTTCTTATAGTACTGAAGACTGAAATGAGTGGAGAAATTAGCATTATAACAGCATTCGGAGAGATTGAAGCAGAAAATCAAACCAACGTCATTGAGGGGTAGTCTAAGAAAAATTATTCTAGGAGCCAGAAGGGCAATTAATAATAATGGCTGAAACGTTTGCAGAGGTAAATAAGCAAGGCTTTCACACTAAGCAAAGAATTTTAAATCGCTACAAGTACTATTTCAACCTTTATTCGACGGCCCCTCAAGACAAGGGCGGATCCATACATTTACTCAAAGCGGGGGGGGGGGGGGGGGGGGGGGGGTGCGACGGCGAATAAAAACTTTTTAATTCTAATTTTAAAATGTTATATATAAAATTATTTATAACAGAAGTATATATATTATATTACTTAGCGACAGGTTATATTTATAGAATCATGTGCACATTATTGATAATGTTATATTATAGTACCTGTTTAATCTTAAGTCGTTTTTCTCATGCTTAATCAAATCAACAAAAACAATTCATCAATTCATTTGCATGCATTGCACGAATCATTGACCTTCTTTTAGAAAGCATAAAGGCATTCGCTGACAACACATAAATTGGCTTGTAACAAGAAAATAAAAACGCGCAACCAGCACAGATCATTCGCTTTAATAATTTGTAAATGCGCTAATTTTGTGTATGTCAGCAATGCGTTTATTGCTGTAATGATTATTGACCCTAGCTTTAAGTAACTCTAGTTTTTTTGTAAAGCTTGTATAAATATCGTGCAAATTAAATTAAATATATCAGTTTTCATTATCATATACAAGGTGTTGTTTTACCAGTGCTTTCACTTTGTGAGTCTCAATTAAGATTGTTTTGGTACAAGAACCGAAACCAATCAACAAGTAACTTACGATACAAGCATCGTAAGCATCATCATATCACCATCTTCATTGCGACGGACAATAAATTACTTACTGTGTCGGTACAAGAACCGGACACAGCTCCAACAAATTCGTTCACGATACAGGTATCGTGAGCTCATCTACATCCCATCAGAGTAAAAGAACTTTGATTTACATTTGGTGACCCCGACGTGATCATTTGATTTGATCATGAGTTTAGAAGACCGTATAACTTCGCAGAAGAAGATTGGAGGCGAAATACAAAAGATAATCGCCAACTATAAGACGGATCCCGCGGACAAGAAAACTTTAGATTATCTAAAGTCAAGATCGAATGCCCTAAATGCTTGCTGGAATGAATTTTCTTCAACGAACGCAGTCATTATGAAGCAATCGGGAGACATATCATCCATACCTCTCAACTGGTTATTATGAAGCGATAAAGAAGGTCTATGAGCAGATAATCCAAGATATGAATGAAAAGATTGAGGCAATTAAAAAATTCACTCAACCCTTAGAAGAGAAGCGTGAGCCAATCGATAAAGCGGATAAGGCATTGAAAGACACTAATAGTGAAGATAATCTAGCAACAACGCAATGCAACCATACAGAAAATAAGAATGAGAATTTAGGTGCAAGCATCTCCGGAATTTTACATAAACAACGATCTGTTTTAGCTGTATTGCGTAAAACAGTAGCAGGATTAGCTACAATCAAGGAAGATTATACAGAGCAATTCTGCCAGCTTAAGATCAAAACAATAGAACAATACTTACATGATGTTCAAAGGCTCCACTACAAAATCTGGGATAGTGTCGATGATCCCACAATAATAAGTTATGATGCAGAGGAATACTTCAGTTTAGTGGAAGAAGTTCAAAATACTTTGGCGCAACTATACAATTATGTGGGTAGTAAGAGCAATGACCACAAAGCAGATGTGAGTACAAACTCTGTGATGAAACTGCCTAAGATTGTTCTGCAACGTTTTGATGGCGATTACTTGAAATGGCGGTAATTTCATGATCTTTTCACTGAAGTAGTGCACAAGCAGACAATGTCGGAGTGCCAGAAGATGTGGTATCTCAAAAGCAGCTTATCAGGCGAGGCCGAGAAATTAGTGCGACATCTTACTATTTCGGATACAAATTACTCTGCTGCGTGGAAGATTATCACCGAAAGGTACGAGAACCCTAGGTTATTGGTAACTGCACTACTAAATAGACTGTTGTCGCAGACCAGTATAACCAACGAAAGTTCTTCTGCCATAAAGGCCCTGCATGACACAACCCAGGAATGCCTACTCGGCTTAGAAAACTTGGGAATAAACATCAACCATTGGGATCCACTGTTACATCATCTATTGATAAAGAGACTGGACCGCACTACACACACGCTTTACGAGCAATCTTTGCCCCAGCCCAGAGCACTGCAATCTATGAAGAGCTTCTTAGTGTTTTTAGAAACGCGCTTCCAATCATTAGAGACCTTAGGAAACAAAGGTAAACCCACTGAAGATTATAACCGAAGAATAGGTGTCTCAAGGGCTTTTGCTTCAACAGTGACCAACGGATCAGTTTGCACCATGTGCAAAGGTAATCATCAGCTGTTTGCATGTCGGAGATTTCAAGAATTAACTCCACTCAAGCGCATTGCTCATGTGAAAGGAGTCAATGTGTGCTTCAATTGTCTCAATGCAGGTCACCGGGTCGATACTTGTACAGCCCGAGCATGTACCAAGTGTTCAAAAAGACATAATACTTTATTGCATACTGATAACGCCTTTTCCAAATCCGGATCATCATATACGCAAAGCAAAAATCCTCAGAGTCAAGTTACTGCTGCACACCCAGCAAGTAACAAATTATCATCAACACATTTCAATCAGGCACACGATCAATCAATATCGTTGACAACGAAAACAGCTCAGTCATTGAAGGGCTATGTTCTCCTCAGCACAGCAGTCGTTAATCTAATTAACAACAGAGGTAAAAAAGTGGAATGTAGAGCCATCTTAGACTCAGGCTCTCAGTTGAACTTCATGACCGAGAAGATTGCGAAACAATTAGAATTAACAGAAATTCCAGAGCAATTACACATTGAGGGCATTGGTCAGCGGAGACAACAATCCCATAGTCGAGTGAACGTACTGTTGCAATCTAGAATAAATAATTTTACTACAAGACTCGAAGCCCATGTGCTATCAAAAATCATTTCAGTTCAACCCACTAAGTCAATAGATACTTCAGCTTGGCCGCTACCTCAAAACATCGCGTTAGCTGATCCAACCTTCGATCGACCTGGGCCTATTGATCTGTTGATTGGTGCAGAGATTTACTATTCACTCTTGTCAATTGGCCAGATAAAGTTGGGTGAAATGTTACCAACACTTCAAAACACTGTTTTTGGTTGGACTGTGGCAGGGAAGATCAATAATATGTCTCAAGCTGACGCAATCTGTGGAATATGCAGCGACGATGAAAGATTAGACCAGCAAATTGAGCGTTTTTGGAAGCTGGAAGAGACTGAAGGGTCTTCCACGAATTTTACCACGGCAGAGAAACGGTGTGAGATACACTTCAATCAAAACACAAGAAGAAGTTTAAGTGGACGTTTTATCGTAAGTCTCCCATTTCTAGTTCAGCCTACTAGATTAGGGGAATCGAAAGACATTGCTTTGCAAAGATTTAGATCATTGGAACGAAAGTTAGCCAATAATGAGATCGTTAAAACACAATATGTGGAATTTATGGAGGAGTATCTTCGCTTGGGTCATATGCGGGAAGTCAACATCAACATCAACATCATCAAGGCACCATACTATTTTTTGCCTCATCATTGTGTCATGAAGCCGGATAGCAGCACCACAAAACTTAGAGTGGTATTCGACGCTTCAGCAAAAACATCGAAGAACATATCCTTAAATGACATACTATGCACGGGTCCAACTATACAGGATGACGTCTTTTCCATTCTTTTACGTTTCGATTACCACGATTCGTATTTACTGCTGATATCGAGAAAATGTATCGGCAAATAGAAGTTGAAGAATCCGATAGTAAATATCAACTAATTTGGTGGAGGCCTGATCCAAGTGAATCGCTTAAGGTCTACCAGCTGTCAACGGTAACATATGGAACGACGTGTGCGCCATACCTAGCCACTAAATGTCTGCAAAGATTGGCAGAGGATCAAGCTCAGACTTATCCTGTGGGTTCGGAAGTACTCAAACGTGACTTCTACATGGATGATGTTCTCACCGGTGCAGACACCTTATCAGCAGCTCTTGACATCCAAACTCAGCTCCAATCGATACTTAGCACATCTGGCTTTAAATTAAGAAAATGGTGTGTAAATCACCAGCGCCTGCTGCAGGGCATACCTCCAACAGATCAAGAGCTCCAACTAGATTTCAACAATAAATTGGACGAGCATATTAAAACGGTCGGTCTGATCTGGCTTCCTAAGACTGACTCTTTCCGTGTAAAGACTGCACAAATTGAATCATGTAAGGTGACAAAGCGAACAACGTATTCGGATATTGCTCACCTATACGACCCATTAGGTATTATGGCTCCAGTTGTGGTGAATGCTAAATTATTTCTTCAAAGGCTGTGGACACTCAAACTTGATTGGGATGCAGCGTTACCCCAAGAATTACATACGTCATGGATTAAATTTCGATCAGGTCTAAAGTTATTGAGCAACATAAATTTTCCAAGGCATGTATTTTCTCATAGAATCCCCAAAGTAGTGCAAATTCATGTCTTCGCAGATGCTTCAGAGAAAGCATACGGTGCAGCTGCATATATAAGATCCATAGATAAGGACAACATTATTGTAGTGCGCCTATTATGCGCTAAATCTAGGATAGCTCCAATGAAACAAACCACATTACCTCGACTAGAGCTTTGTGCAGCTAAATTGGCAGCAGAACTGGCTAATCGCATCCAAAGGGACTTACGAATGAGGAAAGAGCTTATATTCCTATGGTCTGATTCCGAAATAGTCCTAGCATGGCTAAATTCTTCATCATCACACTTTCATACTTTCGTTGCAAATAGAGTCTCAAGTATCCAGGACGTAAGCGTTCCCACGCAATGGCGCCACGTGGGTTCTAAGGACAACCCTGCTGACATTCTTTCCCGAGGAATCGAGCCCGAAAAACTCGAAGGTTCCACACTTTGGTTTTACGGCCCCACCTTTCTACATGGCACTGAAGACCTTTGGCCACCACCATACTTGAAAACAGAAGAATGCAAGTTAGAGAAAAGGGGGTTCACGTTATCAGCCTCAGCAGCCGAAGATTCAACATCCATAATCGATAAAATCGATCATGGAAATTCGTTCAGGAAGTTATGTAATACGCTCGCTTATATTGCACGCTTTATAAATATCATGAGACATCGCAATCAACAACAAGCAAATAGTACGGGTAAATCACTCTCCATACACGAAATCAACGAAGCTCAAGTAGCTATAATAAGGCACATTCAAGAGCAAGAGTTCAAAGATGATCTCGACCATCTAAAACGCTTTGCAGAAGTTAACAAAAACAGCTCTCTTAGCAGTCTCACCCCATTCATAGACACTAGAGGACTCATCAGAGTTGGAGGCCGACTTGAAGCCTCAAACCTTTCATATGACGCCAAACATCAAATATTGTTGCCATACACACATCCTTTCACAAAATTACTGCTAAGCGAGCTACATAAAGATAACTATCATGTGGGACCTCAGGCGCTGTTGTCAATCGCGAGACAAAAATTTTGGCCAATAAAAGGCAAAACTCTGGTGCGATCCATAGTAAAGAATTGTGTACGATGTGCAAAGGCAGAGCCCAAGCTACTTTCACAGTTAATGGGCAATTTGCCTGCAGATAGAGTTCAGCCAGCAAGACCGTTCGTCAATTCAGGAGTAGATTTTTGCGGACCAGTATGGACCCACTACAAGATCAGAGGAAAAAGGCCACAGAAGTCTTACATAGCAGTATTCTGTTGTTTTGCTACCAAGGCAACTCATCTTGAACTAGTCACCGATTTAACAACACAAGGCTTCCTTGGGGCGCTTAAACGCTTTATGGGTAGACGAGGTCACTGCGCAAACATTTACTGTGATAATGCGACAAACTTTGTGGGTGCCAAAAACCAGTTAGAAGAAGTAAAGGACATGATTGGATCTGAAACTGCAATAGAAAAGATAACAAGAATATGTAGTACGAAGAACATCGATTTTCACTTCATTCCCCCTCGAGCACCGCATTTTGGAGGGCTCTGGGAAGCTGCGGTAAAGTCAGCTAAACATCTTCTCCAACGCACGTTAGCAGCCGCTTCACTAACATATGAAGAACTCGAAACAGCTATTGTCGAAATTGAGGCAGTCTTAAATTCCAGACCAATCACACCAATGTCCTCTGACCCTAACGATCTCAACGCCTTGACTCCAGGACACTTCCTCATCGGAGAACCCCTTGTTGGTATGATAGATTCCGACACCAAACCACTTAATGTAAACCTTATTACACGATGGAAACTCGTTACACATATCAAAAATGAGTTCTGGAGAAGATGGTCTGGCGAATATTTGAATCAGTTGCAACATCGATATAAATGGAAGGAGCGCTGCCAAAATGTTCAACCTGGCACTATGGCACTTATAAAAGAAGACAATATACCGGCATTAAAATGGCCGTTGGGTCGAATAATTAAAATCCACCATGGAAATGATGGCCTGGTTCGAGTAGCTGATATTAGAACTTCCAGTGGAGTGTTACGTCGTCCCATACATAAGCTGGCGCCATTACCTATCGAAAAGGACTACGATTTAGACGAAGCCACAGAACTGTTGTCCAACGTCAAAAACCAGCACAGTACTAAATTGAAGAATGTAGATCACTACAAATTGACAAGTACCCATAAACGACAACAAACTATATCTACTGCGAAGCATACCGATGGCAATTATCAGTCACCAGACACATACTCGTCCCCGAAGAAAAAGGCTTGCCGGTCACCAGGCTCAGCGGTAGTCACATTACTACTAACGTGCCTTTTGTTACCACTGACACATGGTAGTCCCGTTGAATTGAGTCCATTCCACTCACAGCCGGGAATATACTTTGAAAATTTGGGTGTTACAAACATTATCTCAAGTGAGTGGAATGTAATTGCTTACTACGACACCCAGCACTATTGGAATGAGTTCGAGATACTTGCAAATTCAACACGGACATTAAATTACATCTGTCATTTGATGACAGACAGGGACAGTTGTTTACGTACAGTCGACCACTTTCGAAACCTCATCGAAGATATATCAAAGACCAATGAGCTACTTCAACCCAAAGGTAATTCCACCACCAGAGTAAAAAGAGGAGCCTTGAATTTTGTGGGCAACATCGCAAGTGCACTTTTCGGAGTATTGGATTCGAACTACGCAGATAAAATGTCCGATACCATTGAAGATATAGAGCAAAATGAAGGGCACCTGATAGCTTTGATAAGGAACCAAACATCGCTGATAGATACCACATTAAATGTGATGAAAAAAAACCAGGACATAATAGATAAGCACTTTCAAGACTTAGGGGGGCATATCACTAGTCTCGCAAGAAAGGTCAACGGTCTAACAAAGGAACTTAAAGAAGAAAGGCTGTCACAAGCATTCATATCTTTGACAATGCAGGCTACCTTATCCGCCATACGCTTCCAGCAAATCCAAGCCTCGATTGTAGATGTACTCGTCGACACTCACCATGGAAAAATCAGCCCACAGCTCATCTCACCACCTCAATTAAGACGAGAGTTGACAACTATTAAGGAACACATGTCATCGTCGTTACGGCTTCCAGTAACCCAGGATGAAGTATTAAAATTCTACAACTTGATGACAATCGAAGCAAGAATAGCAACAAGGCACTTGATATTCCGCCTCAGAATACCATTACTGACCCTTGAGGACTTTGAATTATTCAAACTTGTCTCTGTACCAGTATTGGTCAACAACACCTTCTTCACCATTCATCCATCAACCCCATATTTGGTCATAAATATGCATCGGGATCAATATTATCCGATAACGGAATACGAACTTCAATCTTGCCCCATCATAGCTGAAGGCCAGCACCTCTGCCAACAAAAGCACCCAATATATCGAAGAGGGTCAAACATCAGTTCCTGTGAAGTCGATCTAATTAACCACCTGCCGCAATCACCCTCCTGTCAAGTCTCAAGGGTTGGAGACGGACCCCACTGGATACAGTTGAATCAGCCAAATGAATGGATCTATGCTCTTAAGTCCAAAACCATACTTAACGTAGTTTGTGGAAATAACATCACGCAAACAATTCTGGAGAAAACAGGAATTTTGAAAATTCAAGGCGATTGCATAATCAAACAAGAACTGATAACAATACAGGGACATAGCATTTATCCATCAGTTTCAAGACTCTCCTATACGCCCACTGGAAATTTATCGGATGTTATAGCCACCCAACATTTGCTATCAGAAGATAACGAGACATATCACTATCATAGACATTGGGCAGGACTAGATGCCATACAGGAAAAGATTAAACAACTATACAACGAATTACCACCTAAGACCCATCTTCAAGCACATGATGTTCATCAATACACTATAGCATATGCCGCTTTGCTGCTCGTGGCTGCTTTAAGCACCATCATCATTTGGAAATTCAGAGCGACTATCTGCCAAAGAATCAAAAACCCACCAAAGCCATCACCAAGAAAATCAATCAGACGATTCGAGAACGAGCCTAAAACAAATCATCCTGAGTTTAGCGTAACCTTCGATGCCTAACATTAGAATAGTATATATAATATTGAACTCAATGTTCAAGGCGGTGGAGGATGTTTAATCTTAAGTCGTTTTTCTCATGCTTAATCAAATCAACAAAAACAATTCATCAATTCATTTGCATGCATTGCACGAATCATTGACCTTCTTTTAGAAAGCATAAAGGCATTCGCTGACAACACATAAATTGGCTTGTAACAAGAAAATAAAAACGCGCAACCAGCACAGGTCATTCGCTTTAATAATTTGTAAATGCGCTAATTTTGTGTATGTCAGCAATGCGTTTATTGCTGTAATGATTATTGACCCTAGCTTTAAGTAACTCTAGTTTTTTTGTAAAGCTTGTATAAATATCGTGCAAATTAAATTAAATATATCAGTTTTCATTATCATATACAAGGTGTTGTTTTACCAGTGCTTTCACTTTGTGAGTCTCAATTAAGATTGTTTTGGTACAAGAACCGAAACCAATCAACAAGTAACTTACGATACAAGCATCGTAAGCATCATCATATCACCATCTTCATTGCGACGGACAATAAATTACTTACTGTGTCGGTACAAGAACCGGACACAGCTCCAACAAATTCGTTCACGATACAGGTATCGTGAGCACATCTACATCCCATCAGAGTAAAAGAACTTTGATTTACAGTACCTACATAGAGTGGTGAAATATAAGACTGAATGCATTTAAGACAATACAAAATTTGATATGCCTGTTCACATTTTTTAACAATATGGAACATAATTCTGAGATGTACATAAAATAGTATTGGAGACAAGCTAAGTCACGCTTAAGTATAAGAAATAAATAGAGGAAAATAAATTTCTACTCTCGAAAGAATTTTCGTAATGCATTTACGAAAGCTGTCGTAAAATGTCGTTCTGATGGATTTCCGTAGTATTAGAGAGAATTACTGAAAGCTATAGGATTTTTGTAGAATTTGTAACGCAATTTAACAAACATATTGCAAAAAATGTATAAAACGTTTCGTAAAAAGTGAACGTACGTACGCGTTTGTGATTATGGAAGCTTGCTTCGTAATTTTTACGAAATGTGAGATTATTTTAATAATACAAAATGTAAAAATTAAGAACATTTCGTACATATTCTGCAAGAGTAGATTGGGTAGTATCACATGCACTTTCTTAAACTCCAGAATAATATCGTAAAATTTACAAAAATAGAACTTTATCGACAAAGCTTCAATTAGTTAGTTGCGGAAACATTTAAACAACGTGCACAATTTAAAGCCAGATACGCCATAGAGGTGTTGTATTTCTGAATGTATCCAATCATTTTATACAAGTAATTTTTAAAGCACTAGAAAAGGCATTTTGAAAATTTTCGAATTTTTGTATCTCACAACAAATGTTCAATCTGAAGGTACGCAGAATGGTTCAGAATGGTTTAAGGTCTGAATGTATAAAAACTGAGAGAGTTTGATCCGAAAATAACTGTTCACGATATTGTGGTAGTACGGCTTCCAATAAGGAAGAAGTTTCTTCCCAAAAACTCTTTGAATCACCCTTAAAGTTTTCTTAAAATAGTCTGCCTAAGGACAATTTTACCCGAAAGGACGCATTCCATTTGCCATTTCAGATAAAACATTTTATTACTAATTCAGTATCCATGATCTTGAAAGACAACATAAAGGGTGTCTCAGAATGTTTTTGATTTTATTTTTCCATTACGGGCCAAACACGGTTCGCGGGGAGACATAACAGATGTAAAAAGCTTCGCTGTCTTGTTTAGTTTAGTAGCGATGGATTGTTTCACGGGACCGCACCGCACATTTTGTGTGCGAGCGTTTTATGAAAATCAGGTTAAATGAGTATGTAGAAGCGAATAGTGCCCATTTACAAATGGTCCTTTTTAATAAAAAAAAACGCAAAACATTCTGAGACACCCTTTATACTTAAAGATCAAAATCGTCATTAGATTGAAAGACTAATACATAATAATGCATTGATTCAGATTACACATTTTTTAAATATTTGGATAAACCTGATTGAAGAAATGTATCGGGCAGTAATTGAAATTAAACTCCAACGATTATGGTAGTTAACTTGTCTTTAATAAACTCGCGATTTGTATACAAAACGATATATAAAAACTTATCCTAGCGAAATAGATTAAAGCTCAATTATTCTAATATAAATACTAGGCACTCAGACAATGTTTTGAGTTGACCTCTATTTCCATGAAGATCACACCAGCTACTACTCCAACTGACTGCTGGGTACCGACAACCAGCTTCTGCTCTAGCCGAGATAATTACTCTCTTTCCAAATACTCTGCAAACAATGATATACATAGCTGACCTGTGAGTTCAATATCATCTTCTGCCTTATTGTCAACCTTCATACGACTCTGACGTACCCATCAAAATGCAACAATATTGTGCAGTGGCACATTTAACTAATTTTCGAGAGTTGCTAAATGCTCATACAAATGTATTCAGTAAATTCTTAAATATCTCAACTACCTTGGGTTTACTAGTATGTAACCATATATATAGCATTTTGATTAGAACATTACTAATGCACTATTACTCTCTTGTAATTGTAGTAATGGTGTTGAGCCAAACGCCCTTCAATAACTATAGTACGTCTCGCAGAGTTCTAATACAAGTAGGCATTCCATACGTCAGACCCAAAATCAATTATGCATACGTACATACATATGTATATGTTTTATAGTTAAAGGAACAGAAGCTTGTTGTGCTAGGTTAGTAATTACTATCGTTAAATTTTAATTATGTAATGATTAGTTTAAGACGATTATGTTAAGATTACTTCAAATTTTGTATAACGATTAATTCAAAAAACTTACTGTAGCTACAATGATAAATTCTAATAGTATTTAAAGCTGTTACTTGTCTTTGTCTGTTGACTAAACATGCCCGACGCCTTGAAAATATCGCATATTTTTAATGAGCAGCTTCGATTGGTAATGGACAAAGTTTTACTACTGCGCGTCGATAGAGACCAAATTGTGTTTTCACTTCTGCTACTCTGGATACTCCATCTTTGCCAGAGAATAAGTTTGTAACTCTGCCTAGGATCCACTTTAGCGGTGGTAAGTTCTCTTCCTTCAGCAATACTAGAGCATCAACTTTAATTTGTGGTTTATTCCTAGTCCATTTTAGTCTTTGATGTAGTTGTCCCAAATATTCAGATGACCAACGCTGCCAAAATAATTGCTGGAGTTGTTGCACTCTTCGAAATCTTGATAGCCTTCCCACGTTTTCACCTGTTATGTCCGGCTCTGGAAATTCAGTTAAAGGTGTTCCAATTAGGAAATGGCCCAGTGTAAGCGGTTCCAAGTCATTGGGGTCTGACTATAGTGGCGTCAATGGACTGGAGTTGAGTACTGCTTCTGCTTGAATGATGACGGTGTTCAACTCCTCATATGTTAGGGATGCATTTGCAAGAACTCGTACGAGATGATACTTGGCAGCTTTCACTGCAGCCTCCCAAAGGCCTCCGAAATGAGGAGATCTTGGTGGAATGGGTTTCCATTCGATGTGATCTTCCTGACAAAGACGATGAATTATGGTTTGAACATGCTGAGATTGGAACATTTTCCGAAGTTCTCTGAGCTGTGATCTTGAGCCTACGAAATTGGTGGTGTTGTCGCAGAATATTTTTGAACATAATCCCCGACGGGAAATGAAATGCTTTAGAGCAGCGATAAAGGCCTCACTCGATAAGTCGCTCACAAGCTCGAGGTGTGTTGCCTTTGTCGTAAAGCACACGAATACAGCAACATAGGCTTTAAGAGGAGTTTTTCCTCGAATTTTAAAATGGATGGTGAATGGACCGCAGCAGTCAATTCCGGTTGTTAAGAAGGCTCGTCCTTGTTGGACCCGCTCTCCCGGTAGGACCCCCATAAGATGATCTATACTTCTTGGTTTGCTCCGAAAGCATCTGATATATATATGGAATGTGAGCATTTTTAAGTCTTCCTCCAACTCTTATGATACCAGTGGTATCAAAGAATGGAGATAAGCCTCGTAGCGTGCTAGATTTGTATACTTCTTCCTGTTTCCTCAAGGCCTTGAATTCTGTCGGAAAGGAAATTCGTTGTACATATTTTATTATTCCGTTCAAACCATCTTGCGACTCATGGGAGGTTAGTTGACCATACACTCGTGAAGATTTCAATAAGCGAAAGTTGTTAAGAAACCGAAAACAATAAGCAAAGATTTTTTGCAATTTGAGGAAGGAATTGCTGTGTTTAACAGATTCTATAAGGTCTTCTGAAGAGTGAGAGGATAAGAGACAGAGCCTTTGTGTCCTTTTTTCAGGGATATTTTCACTTAAAATGTGTGAGCTATCAGGCCAATCTCTTTCTTGTAGAAGTAGGAACTCTGGACCATTAAACCATAGAGAAGAGTTATATAAACCTTTAGCAAAAACTCCTCTAGAGAGTAAATCAGCGGGATTTTGGGTTGTTGATATGTGATTCCATTGATCAATTTATGTTAAATCTTGGATCCTTGCAACACGGTTAGCGATAAATGTACTCCAAATATGCGATGGAGAGTTAAGCCAAGACAGTACTATCGATAAGTCCGTGTAGTAAAATATTTGATGAATATGGACTTGTGCATCTTTTAATAATCGACCTATTAGTTCCACTAGCAATAGAGCCCCACATAACTCTAGACCTTGTAACGTAGTGTTTTTCATGGGGGCAACTCGTGTTTTGGAACAAATCAGCCGAACAGTGATTTGTCCGAAGGAATCACTAGAACGAATGTAGCAGCAGACTCCATATGCGGCCTCGCTGCTATCTGCAAATCCATGCAGTTGGAGATTCCTGGTTTGATTTCCAGGTGTGAAATATCGCGGTATTTTTATTAAGTTGAGATCATTTAGCTGTTCTCTATAGGAGTGCCACTTTGTCCTATATTCTAAGGGAAGAGTTTCGTCCCAGGACAATTTTAACTTCCATAATTGTTGCAGGAATATCTTGCCTAGAACGATGACTGGCCCAACAAATCCTAAGGGATCGAAAATACGAGCTAGATCTGACAAGATAACACGCTTCGTTATATTAGCGGCATTCATGTTTGAGGGTGCTATATTAAACTAAAACACGTCTTCTTCAGGTTGCCATATTAGTCCAAGGGTTTTAACAATATTGTCATCATTAATTTGAAAGAATTGCTCCCGATCGGCTTCAGGTATGCCTTGTAGTAATGAGGGATGGTTCGCACAAAACTTACGTAACTCGAAAAGACCGTTTTTTAGAACAGTAATGAGATCTGCTTGAATTTTCCTTGCTTGAGTTAAGGAATCGGAGCCAGTCATGCAATCACCTACATAAAATGAATTTTGAATGACCTTGCACGCTTGGGTGTAGGATTTCTGTTCATCCTTTGCTAATTTATTCAAGCAGCGTGTGGCCAAATATGGAGCAGACGATGTGCCATAGGTAACCGTATTCAATTGATACGTTTCGAGTATTTTCGACGAGTCGTTTCGCCACGCTATAAGTTGATATTTGCGATCGACCGGATCAATCAAAATTTGCCTATACATTTTACTGATACCTGCGGTGAAAACAAAGCAATACGTCCTGAATCTTAACACTATCGAGAAGAGATGAGGTTGAACTACTGCCCCATACATGAGCATATGATTGAGTGATGATCCAGAACTGGACTTCGCAGAAGCATCAAAAACTACACGAAGTTTATTTGTTGAGCTGTCTATTTTGTGCACACAATGGTGTGGTAGAAAATAGTTTGATATTGGTAAATCATCTGAAGAAATTTTCTCCATATGGTTCAGATATTAATATTCATTCAGAAATTCTGTATAAGCGCCTTGAATCTTAATATCGCGAGATAGCCTTCTCTCAAGCTGTAAACATCTGCGTGTGGCCATTTCTTGAGAGCTTTCACATAGTTCTTCCTCAACAGTGTGACTCCTCACTGGACAGTCATGCTTTTCTATTTCCCAAAACCTCTGAACTTGCCCTTCTAGCGATGTCAGTGAGGGTTTTGTAGCACGATTGCAGTAAAACGATTTATGATGAGTTTGTAGAGCTCTTCCCATTACTACCCATCCCAGGACAGTTTGTTGTAATATAGGAAGATCCGTAGAAAGTAAGATTTGTTCTGGAGAAAGTAATTGACAGTACAGTTCTGCTGCAAGTAGGAGATCTATTTTCTGCGGTTTGTAAAAAGCTGGGTCAGCTAACTGAAGATTGGATGGGATTGGCCATTTATTCACATCAATGTACCAATCTTGTTGTAGCCCACTGATTTTTGGTAATATCTGATGATTTTAATGTGAGGTTTATTTTGTACGATTTCATAAATGTTAAGCGATGTTTTAACTGCTGGGGATACAATCATCAAGCGAAAGAATGCACGAACAAAAAAGTGTGTCCAAAATGTTCTGAAGATCATGAAGAGAAAGAGTGTAAAAACACTCAATCCAAATGCACAAATTGTCTATCTGCCAACAATAGGCTCAATCTTGATCTGGATGTAAATCACGATTCCCGAAATAACCAATGTGTAGTGTACCAACGGAAATTAATGGTGGAAAAACAAAAAACCGATTACTAGCAATTACAAAAAAAATTAAAATGTGTGTATATGAATATTCAAGGGGTTATTAATAATTTCGATGATATAGAACAAACTATAAATGAAAATAAATTTGATATTATATGTCTTTCTGAAACTCATTTACGGAGAATATAGACTCTGATGAAATTTTAATTGAAGGATATAATATTATTAGATGTAACAGTGATTCGACCCATACTGGAGGTGTACTGATATATGTAAAAAAGGTATTAAATTATGAAATAGTGAAGAGTATATCAGCAAGCAGCAAAAAATTGGTGGCTAGTAATAAATATTAGTGCAATAGGAATAAAATTACAATGTACAGTAGTGTATAGATCACCAATTCTTTAAAAAGTGAATTTTTTATCTGATTTCATGGGAGATATTTTAATAATGGGTGACTTCAATATAAACTGGTATGATCACGATACATATAGGAATGCAATATACGATACATGTTTAGATAACGCGTGTGAACAAATTATTTCTGATCCAACAAGAATAACTCTGAGATCAAAATCATTAATTGATTATGTGATAGTAAAAAAGGGTGGTAATACCATAAGTGCAAATATACAAAAGAATCTAAAAATCAGTGACCATGAAGCTATTATGATAATAGTAAATAATAATATTGCGGTAAGCAATTACAAAGTTAATCCTAAAAAAAAACTAAATTATGATAAAACTCGATTTATAAGTGCATTGGAAAACAGTTGCTTAAAAAATATTAAACATATCTCTGACTTTAATACTAAATCATTGAATATTCAAAATATATTAATAAAAGTATGTGATAGCCTTTGTGTAAAAGTAAAAGAAAATATTTCAATGAATAATTGGTTCAACTCTGACCTAAAAAGATATTAGGAATACACTCGATTGAAATACGACAAGGCAGTGTTATTAAACAGTGAATGTGAGTGGGATCAATACAAATCTTGCAGAAATATATATAAAAGCAAATTGAGAAAAGCAAAACATAATTTCATTCAAAATAAAATAAGTTTAAGTCCGAATCAAAAAGAAATGTGGAGAACAATCAAACAACTAGTTCTAAAAAAACAACATAGTGTTATTAAAGAAATGAACTTCCCTGATGGTAAATATAACGAAGATACTATTATTGCGATAAAATTTAATTCTTTTATTATGAACAGTATATATGAGGTCAGTAACTCAATAACATATGTACTGTATACAAATTACATTGAAGAAACAGAATCTACATTTAGCATTGAACTTATCCAAGTAAATAATTTAGAAACTATATTAAAGAATATGAATCATAAAAGAGATTTGAATATGCTGAACGCTTGTATGATTATTGATTGCATGAAAGAATTGGGTCCGGTACTTGTTGATATTATCAATGAATCACTAAAAGATGGTGTCTTTCCTGATATCTGGAAACAGTCAGTTATCGTACCAGTTGAAAAAGTAAAAGGAAATACAGGGAATACAGGCCGAAAAACATGCTTGCAACACATGAAAAGGTGATCGAAAAAGTGGTACAATTACAACTCATAAAATATCTCGAAACTAATTCTATAATCTCAGAATGTCAATCCGGTTTCCGACATGGACACACTTGTGAAACGGCAATAAATTTAATAATAACAAAGTGGAAGGAGGACCAAGATAAAAAGAGAATTACAATAACTGTCTTTCTTGACCTAAAAAGAGCATTTGAGACAGTGGATAGAAAAATTTTATTGCAAAAACTGGATAAGTATGGAATAAGAGGAAAGGAAAAGACATGGTTTGAATCATATTTGAATAACAGAACACAATGCACAAAAATAAACGATACATTATCTACGGAAATAGCAGTGGACATCGGAGTTCCTCAGGGGACAATACTAGCAGCGAGTTTATTCCTTATAATATGTTAATGACATGGCAATAATTATAAAGAATTCAAAAGTGATGCAATTCGCGGATGACACTCTTCTATATATTACTGGTGAATGTGAAAACGATTGTAAACGTAAAATACAAGAAGACCCGAAATATTATTGGTGCATGGTTGAATATGAATAGACTTAAACTTTATATAAATAAAACAAAGACAATGATTATTAATTCTTCAAACGTAAGTCCAATTTTTTTAGAAAATAACCAAATTGAAATTGTAAATGAAATTAAATATATTGGTGTCGTTATAGATAATAAGTTAAAATTTGAAAGTTATGTGGACTATTTATGCAAAAAGATTTCTAAAAAGATCTCAGTCTTAGAGACGCGTAAGAAATAAATTAGATACAATGACTGCGATAAAGATATATAATACAATCATTAAATCCCACTTTGAGTACTGTTCAACGGTTTTATTTGTGTGCAATAATGAGATGATGGCACGCTTACAACGTCTACAAAATAAAGCTATGAGATCCATAATAAAATGTAATAGATATACACCTATTCAAGTTATGTTGAACACTTAATGCTGGATGAATGTAAAACAAAGAACAATATTCAATGTATTATTCTTCGTCTACAAAATTAAAAATAACCTTTTGCCGCAATACATCTCTCGAACAGTGGCGTATATCGGAGAGGTGCAACCATATTCCTTAAGAAACATTGGAGATTTTAGACTAAATTTATTGAGAACATCAAGAGCACAAAATATGATAATGTATCGAGGCCTACAGATGTTTAACCAATTACCAACGAGCTTAAAAAATGAAAGGAATATGATGATATATAAAAGAAATCTAATAAGTTAGGTTAAGTGTAATTATGAGCAAATGTAAAAATTTTTGAGATAACGAATTGTAATATTTGAATTATTTTAAACACTAATATTGTATTATATAGTATTATATTATGCTAATAAATAAATAAATTTCGATGTTACTTCGAAGTTCCCAATACCGGTAATTGGAATATGTGTTTTCAGTCGTTTCATGCCCAATTCTTCTGCTAAACGTTCTGATACGAAGTGCAGCTGCGAACCTGAATCTAATAAGGCTCTGCACGTTATAAGTTTTCCATACTTATTAGGAACTTGAAGAAGAGCAGTTGCCAATAGGACACACGATCGTAATTGATTGTCCACCGTTACCGATGCATTTACAGAAGAATGCGATATAAGTGATGAAGTCGACGGGGTTTCAAAATTTCCGGACTTGACATCTTCTATCAAAGTCGATGTTAAGCTAACTTCCTCACCTAAATGAAGAAGGGTATTGTGCTTTTTCCCGCACAGCTGACATTTTCCGGACATACATAGCTCTGAATTGTGATCACTTCATAAACAATTAAAGCACAGTTTGAGTCTTTGTACTGCACTACACCTTTTATTCACGGATAAGTTTAGAAACTTAGTGCACTTATAAATTGTGTGCTTTTCACGAGAACAGTAAGCACAGATTGGGATCCCTGTTGCTTGTAGAGTAGTCGAGACAGTATACCTATGTGGGTTTTCTATTTTCTATTTATGTTTATTATTCTGGGGGCCTGTTGTAAGACCAGACTTGAACTCATGTTTGCCTTCTAAGTTATGACATCTTTTCTCTAAAAATTGCAATAATTCTTCTTTATTAACTGTCAGAGTATCTAGTCTTTTTAGAATTATAGGCATAAGCAAGTCATCCCACTGTAATGCAGGACGCCCTAAGGCTGTGAGAGCTCGAACATTAACTGTATCGATGAGTGCTCTTAATGCCTGAGCCGACGGTTTATGTATGGCTGGGAGAGAGAATATTTGCCGAATATGTTCTTGTGCTATTAGTTTTTTATTATCGTATCGATTTTTTAATATTTCTAAGGCAACTTCATAATTACTTGATGTAATTTCAATAGATTTTATAGCACTAATATATATAGGACTAATTTTTTTTTTTTTTTTTATATTATTAAGCCAAGCTCAGGGGATACCCTATGATGCAAAGCACAGCATGGCAGGAAGGAGATAGGGAAAGGATTAGGGGATGTGAGGAGAGTGGCGGAGGTGCCGATGTGTGTCGCCCTTAAACTTCCGCAGATTGTATGCCGGAGGAAAAACAGAAGATGGTAAGCTGTTCCACATTCGCACTGTTCGGGATAAAAAAGCATCTCGGAATTTTACTGTACGGCCGAAAGTAATTTGAAGGGTTAAAGGATGTGCGCGGTTTGCAGCGCGAGTATTGCGTGCAGGAATCATTCTACAAGGGATTAGACTAGATATTTCATCAGAACATTGACCATGCATATAGCGATAAAGGAGCGAAAGGCATCCAACATTGCGGCGGTGCTCGAGTGAGTCGATATGACAAGTTATTGCCAAATCGCCAATGAGCTTGAAGGCTCTCTTTTGGACAATATCCAATGAAGCTAAGGCTGTGCGACCAGCCCCGGCCCATATATGGGAGTTGTATTCCATTCTAGGTCTAATGTAGGACTTGTAGAGGAGCGCTAGATTTGACGGGCTGAAATATTTCTTACACCTTTTCAGAAATCCAAGACATTTCGATGCTTCTTTGGCAACAGAGAAGATGTGATCTGTCCAGTTTAACTTACTGGAAATATTAATGCCAAGAATGCTTAGTGACGGTGAATCAGAAATTAATGCTCCATCAAAAGAAACGGGTGTGGTTAAGTTATGATCTTGTTTTAATGAGATGAGACAGCTTTGAGTCTTAGATGCATTGAATTCGACGCGATTCGCTTTGCCCCAAGCGAGGATACTGTTAAGATCGTTATTCAATGATCTAGTCATGCAATCTCGTTTAACACATGCGGCATTCCCCCTGGATTCCGCAAGAGTGTCAAAGGAGTAAGCGAAATCAAGAGTACTGTCATCTGCCAAACTATGGATGGGATTGAAAGTAAGGGAAAGCAGATCATTAATGAAAACTAAAAAGAGAGTTGGAGAGATAACAGAGCCTTGAGGCACACCGGCCTTTATGGGATGCGGTTCAGATGTAACGCCATCTAATACAACACGTATTTGGCGACTAGATAGGAAACTTTCAATCCATAATAGAAGAGGAGGGGAGAGACCAAGTGCTTTAAGTTTGGCTAAAAGGGCTGGATGCCAGACTCTATCAAAGGCTTTTGAAATATCTAGAGCAACGATTTTAGACTCACCAAAATTGTGAAGACTACGGTTCCAACGTTCCGTAAGAAAGGTCAGCAAGTCTCCAGATGAGCGTCCAGCTCGGAAGCCATATTGGCGATCGTTGATGAGATGATTAGTTTCTAGATACTTCATTAATTTTGAGTTAATGATAGATTCAAAAACCTTTGAAAGAATCGAAGTGATGGCAATTGGTCGATAATTTGAGGGATCGCTACCCTCTCCTTTCTTAGCAATAGGCTGAACGTGAGCTAGCTTCCAAGCAGTTGGAAATTTTCCTGTCGAATAAGACAAGTAGAAGAGTTTGCGCAGAGGTTTAGCCAAGGATGAGGCGCAGCTTTTAATTAACAGGGGCGAAAAACCATCAGGACCTGCGGCTTTGGAGACGTTTGAATACTGAATACTTCAACAAATGTGGTCCATTTAGAATAATCACCAGAAAAATTGGGTAAAACTATTTTGGGAAGTTTGATACCACTTAAACTATCGAAGGAATTATTTCCGAGTGAATCGTTCAAATTTTTTTTCCCTGGGCTCGTTTAGCGATCTGGACTAAAATTGTTGGTCGGAGTACAAAATATTCTTCTTCACACTCAGCTCGCACCTTAAGATCTAACTCTTCTTCATCTAACTCTCCGATGCTTCCTTGACATGCACTAAATCCTTCGTAATATTTATCCAATGCATTTAATCGCGTTTCTAGCTCTTGGATAGACGTATTTTCATTTAAACCTTGCAGAAAATCCTTAACACGACCTTGTTGTCCGATAAGTGTAGTTCTCTTCGTTTTTAATTTGGCTAATTTACTATCAGTCATTATAATTTTTGGCGGTACAAATTACTTAGAAGAAATGAAAGTATAGACCTGGTCTAGTAATGAAAGCGGACAACGGTAAAATATTCTTTCGAATATTACCGTGTCTTGTAACTTATGCGCGATTTAAATAGGCTTAGTATAACGAAAAGGAGGTCACTTTTAAATATCGTAATTATGGTTGCTAATTAAACAAGTTTAAGCATTAACATGACGAACTGTTCTTGCAAACGGTACTGCAAACAATTTACATTGAAGGAATGCGAAAGTTACAGTTTTTATAGATACAGTCGGTAGGAAATGAAATGTGTTCTATGCATATACTTCAAAACCAACCCTTGAAATCCAACAATATTTTTATAAGAATTAATAAAATTAGCAGAACATCATTATATCTCCAGCGAATATTAAATGTCTCTCAGAATGTCGCGTAATACGAAAATCACTATATCATCAGAAATTTTAAACAAACAATTTTTTGCAAGGAAATAATGCGATAAATTTATTGTAAACTGACATAGATCATCTTTAATATCACGCCATGTAGTAAATTCACTTGATTATTAATTGTAACGTATTAAGATGATAATCTCTTCTCGAAGCAAGGCGGTACTTCAAACCGTTAACACAGAGCTGAGTTTTATGCAATGAATTTAACCTAACAGTAAGGTGTGCCGCAATAAAGACGAGGAATTGTGTGCGCAACAATTACAGATATTGATAAAGATCGATCGAACACTATTGAATATTTAGCAAATATTAATTATGTCACGTCACGGCACGCAATACCAAAGGGACCATGTATCACTAGATTAAAAGTTCACTAAGTCACAAAAACAAATTTTATACACAAAATTAAGGAAAATCACAATCCAATTTCTTTATTTGTAAGATTCATCAATTAAATTTTGTCACTCATGGTAATACAGAATTACCTTTAATGCTTTCAGCGTCCTTCACGCTGCCTTGAAGTCTTACTACCACCCAATCACGTTGGGGTCACCAAGTTTTATGAAGAAATGTATCGGGCAGTAATTGAAATTAAACTCCAACGATTATGGTAGTTAACTTATCTTTAATAAACTCGCGATTTGTATACAAAACGATATATAAAAACTTATCCTAGCGAAATAGATTAAAGCTCAATTATTCTAATATATATACTAGGCACTCAGACAATGTTTTGAGTTGACCTCTATTTCCATGAAGATCACACCAGCTACTACTCCAACTGACTGCTGGGTACCGACAACCAGCTTCTGCTCTAGCCGAGATAATTACTCTCTTTCCAAATACTCTGCAAACAATGATATACATAGTTGACCTGTGAGTTCAATATCATCTTCTGCCTTATTGTTAACCTTCATACGACTCTGACGTACCCATCAAAATGCAACAATATTGTGCAGTGGCACATTTAACTAATTTTCGAGAGTTGCTAAATGCTCATACAAATGTATGTAGTAAATTCTTAAATATCTCAACTACCTTGGGTTTACTAGTATGTAACCATATATATAGCATTTTGATTAGAACATTACTATTGCACTATTACTCTCTTGTAATTGTAGTAATGGTGTTGAGCCAAACGCCCTTCAATAACTATAGTACGTCTCGCAGAGTTCTAATACAAGTAGGCATTCCATACGTCAGACCCAAAATCAATTATGCATACGTACATACATATGCATATGTTTTATAGTTAAAGGAACAGAAGCTTGTTGTGTTAGGTTAGTAATTACTATCGTTAAATTTTAATTATGTAATGATTAGTTTAAGACGATTATGTTAAGATTAGTTCAAATTTTGTATAACGATTAATTCAAAAAACTACTGTAGCTACAATGATAAATTCTAATAGTATTTAAAGCTGTTACTTGTTTTTGTTTGTTGACTAAACACTGATTATTTCGTGAATCCAAAGATTATTACTGTTCATGGCGAAATTAGTGATGTTGTTTCACACGTGGAAATGTTGTAGATAATCTCGATTGAAAAAATATATAGGTATACATTACCTATGTGTATTATTATTATTAAATAACAATTCCGAAAGTTGGAGCTGGCCAATGATTTAAAAGCAACTATTAATAACGATAATATCTTGACATCCTCCGAACAAATTATTAACGGAAAATTGTGGTCTTTTAAAACGGTGGACGGGAAAAGCATTGGTATTACATATTTTTTATATTTAGATGATTGTGAGATAAACAACTATCTTGGTCCCTCAGCTCAAGCTGACAGAAAAGCTCCAATTTTATTTTTCGCCTGATGAACGCAATTTTTGACATTTTCTCAGCGTTGATGACTGTCGCATTGTGTTTAAAGCTGGTGATAATGCAGTTTGGCGGAATGAGGGGTAAAGTTTGAAAAAATTATAAGTGAAGTATTTTTTAGAAAGGCTGAACAGTTAGTCATCATTTCGCATCATTCATTTATGGGTCTATAGTAAGATAAGGGTATTTAGCGGATATATGCCAAAATCATAAATAAATATACCAACATCATAAACACCATCTCCCTCCTAAATGGCGCGTTTTCCTCTCACAGGTTCCTATATCAGCTCATGAAGTTTGAACCATCAGTTGTGGACTGCCCTGTACAGCTTTCCCTTTCCGTTTCAGCATGAAAATTTCATTAGCATCCAGATACCGCCTAAAAATAGAAAGTCGGACAGTCGGAACCCCCGGAATATACAAGCCATGAATGACTTGAATGCGAAGATAGTGGACCGGTAGCCACCGACATTATACACTTCTTGCCTTGTCTTACTGGTGGTGTTTTTCACATAAAGGTAGCTTGAATTTCGTTCGAGCAACATAATTGCCTGGGCTGTCCTGCAATTTGTTGCAAATTAAAGGCAAAGTTTATAAATTTTTTTTTCAAACAATTTCTTTGCAAATCGACACTTTGCTAATGAAATTTCCGGGAGTGCTAAATTGATCGAGTATATATATATATAGCCCTGTTTGCTTTAAAATAAATGTTTGCAACAAAACTGAGTCTGATATTAATTATCCATGATGATCTTTCCAACATACACTTTTAATCAGGATACCTTTTGTAAGCTTCCAATCACAAAAAAAAGAATTTTTTTTTCTTGTACTGAAAATTGCTAAATGATATAATTTTATACATTTTGAGAATAATTTAAGACTAGAAAGGAAAAAATAATATATATAAAAATTACTTTTTGAAAAAAGCGTTGCTTCAAAATCTCAACTAAGAAATAGAAAATGATTACTCCCTTCACTTAGTGAGTACATACACCGTAAAAGTTCTCTAGAGCCTTCATTTGATATTGAAATAACTATTCAAATTATATTACATTTATGTATAAAATTTTCAAGGTACACAAAGAAAGCAAATTCAAAGTAAAGTAATTTAATTAAATGTTTTGATAAACATTAGGAGTTTGCACTGTAGTGCTAAAATTACAACTGCTCAGACTTGCTTTGTTGGTGTACCCTGAAAATTTTAAATTTTGTACAAAAAATGTAATACTTATACAATAATTTCAATATTTAATTAAATGCAAAATGAATACAAACTCTAAGAACTTTTGTGTTTCTACCCATTAAGTCAAGGGAAAAATAATTTCAAAATTTTTTGTGCGCATTTACAAGTAGTCCTTTTAAAAATATTATTTTTATATTTTCTATTGCATTTGATTAGAATATAAATTTGAATTTCATAGGAGTTCTAGGGGGGCGATCGTCCCCCGCTGTATCCGCCCTTGCCTAACGGCATGGAAAAACTTACAAAATCACCGGATAAAGATGAGTAGGTACTTATTTTCAAGAGAACTTGCCTTCCATTAATTTAAATCTGTATGGGAGAATTATTTAGCAGTTTTAGCGCCTTTCATCTACCAATATGTTAATTTTTCTAATATACATAGAGTTCGAGATCAGTAAACTCAAAAAGGAGACAATTAAATTACAGAAAATAGGGTAATTAAAGTTTCTTATAATTGCCTATTTATAATAAATGGTTGCTGTTAGTATTTGCAATACTTTGAACGACACTGCTCCACGCAAACATATACGGGATAAACTTAGTCAAATGAACGCAGTAAAGGATAAATTTTAGTTATCGACGCTCCATATTTGCTTTGAATTTTTGTTGCATATGTCGAACAGGTTGTCTTTCTTTTAAGTCGTAGAGTCATGGTTCAAGAAAAACATAAAATATTTTAAGAAACAAAACGTAATGTTCAAAATCAATTCAAGAAAAAACCTCGGAAACCAAAACCAAATTTCGGATCAATAAATGACGGGAATATGGTAAACTGGTTTTATTAAAACTCTAGTGTAAGTGTATTTGTTATTATAATTTTGTTGGCATTATCAAGTAGATTCGATTTTTGTTGGGAGAACTTAAGTCTTCTTCTCTTAATAATTATTTTAGTACAATTTTCCGGTTCCTGTACATTAACTAATTCTCAAATGACGAGATAAGAAAAATTGTGAGTTCTAAGACAATTTTGCTGATTTTCTCCAATGATACTGAATTCGGAGCTACTATAATTTATTTTCCAATTTAAAGAAATAGCTTTCGTTAATAATACTCTAATTATAACCTGTTCTGGACTATCAAGTTCCATTTAAAATATATGATCTTACCTTGGAAGAAAAATTGGTAAATCGAATTTCTAAAGTATTTTTAAAGTTTTCAAACTTTGAAATTAAAATTAAGTAAATTTTGTTTGATATCTTAGCCTAATTTTTTACCAAAATTCGACTTAAGTTAAATGGTATAATGTTATGTGAAATATATAGAAATTCTGACTCTGAGGTTGAATGTAGAACAGAAACTTTAAATGATTAAACCTTATTTTTCCGCTAATGTCCATGAATTTAAATTAACTTGGGCTTTAGGATCCGTATTATGTTAATAAATGAGACATTTGTTAATTACACATTAAGCAAAAAAAAAATTGGACCTAAAAATCCACAATATTAAACTCTAAGTTCAGTTTCTGCTGAAAATTCAATGATTTTTTTTAATTTCTCTGGTTTGCGGAGCGGGTTTGCCACAAATTTGAACTAAATTAAATAAATTTTTAACATAAGCTTTTTGAAGTTAATGAGCAGAAAATAACGTTTTCCAATTCTTAAAATTCTACTTACATCTACGACAATTTGGCGCAATAGATTGCTTTACATTCATTTTACCCACTAAGAAAGTAACCTATTCCTACAAATTTTCATAAAAATAAGTAGAATTTCAAAAATCGGCACACGTTACTTTCTGCTTATTGTCTTCAAAAAGCTTATGTTAAAAATTTATTTAATTTAGTTCAAATTTGTGGCAGCCCCACTCCGCAAAGCAGAGAAATTTAAAAAAAATTATTGAATTTTCATTATTAAATCATTTTCAATAAAAATTGGGGGACAAATTTAAAAATTAGAAAACATTATTTTGTTGCCTTAGGCGTTTAAATAAATATTTCGTTAATCAATTTGCGATTTATTCAAAAATCTTAAAGACCCGCCCCATTTTGCGAATTGTGCACCCAGCTGTCCTATTTATGACAGCGTCTCAGTTCTCTATACTTTCTTCGAACTTCGCAGAACATCTTCAATTCTAATATGATTTCTTTTCGTATTCACTTACTTCTCGTATATATGTACATACCACACCTTAAAATCCCTACTAAAAATAAAAAAGAAAAAAGGAAAAAAAATGCATATCATTCCGAAAAATTTAAATATCGCAGGGGTCCAATATGAAAAATGCGACAAATGACGTTGACTTCCATGACAAGTCTTAACCTGAGTAAGATTTGTCAGCATAAAACAAAAACTCAAGTACACAACAAAGTAATAAAGCTATAAAACGACGGGATGGTGGCTCGATGTTTAATGAAAATATCGGGTTTCACCACTTTAAGCTATCGTCCGGCGAAAAATTCCTTTGGGCATTATAGAACATGTCCAACAATATATTTTCTCAGGGTAAATATGTAAATTTGGCATTTTTTTCAACCCTGAATAACGCGGTTTGATAGGCCAGGAAAGTTAATGAGGAATTAAGAACGAGATAATTTCGAGATTTAAATACCATCACCGCCAGGACGATTTCCCGGCATGATAAATAGTTTTCGTTAAAGGAAATTAAAAACGAGTTCGACTTTGATCTGAAAATAGCAAGTTAATGCCTGAGTAAAAGATTTAAAATGAATTTTCGCTAAAAAAAACTAAAAACTTTATCTTAAAACCCTGTCGCTTTTGGTATAAAGAATTAAAGACTTTTCATCTCTTATAAAGATATTGATAAAAAAAGTTAAAAAAATCTTAGCCTGAGAAAGGTTGTTGGTGCTACACACAAAAATAATTGAGTAGTGCTGTTTCGGAATTAGAGAATTTTTTCTAAAAAATAAAGCTACAATTGAACGGAGTAAGGTGTTTTCGATTGTTTGAATGTTCCCCTAAATCTGATAGCGAGTAATCAAGGTGAAAGTATTGCTTCGCCGTAACTGAAGCAGGTGGTATTTGACGGTGAAGTGTGACTTCGTAAGGTTGCCCCTAATACTCAATACCTTGGACATCATACTAATATCATTACAATTCTCATTTTATTCTGTTATAATTTCAAAATATTAGAAACAATCATGTAGGTCCAAATTCAAGAGTAGGTATCCCAGCGGGAAAAACTCCAAGCGCTTCGAAAAAAAGCAGATTCGAAGCGCTTGTAGCTTCTGCTTCCAAAAAAGTGCTCCCTGGAAGCAATCTGAAGCAATTGCGATGTTATATCTAAGAAAACTGACTGCGAACGATTAGTTTGTGAAAATAACAAAATTATAAAGTGTATAAAAATTTTATACTTTGAATTTTTCCTTTATTTGTTTTGCTCAATATGTATTCCTTAATAATGTTGAATATGTTTTATTTTATATTTTATGTTATCTTCTGGCGTCTATGGTAGGCAGAAACTAGCGGTACTGAAGAGTAATGGTTCCTGCTGCACGAAACACCTTATTTATTGCTATCTTCGCAAGCTGCAAGCTTTGCAGCGTTTTATTTATGCATTTTTATACCCTAGATGAAATCTATAGGGTATACTAAGTTTGTCATTCCGTTTGTAACGCACAGAAATAATGATGGTAGAGCAAAATGGATTGGACACCCCCGCATAAGATTAAAAGTTATTTTGATTTTTGCATGTCCGTCTGTCCGTCACACGGAAAAAAAGTAAAATTAAGTTCGAAAATGAGACAAATCGGGCAACTACTTCGTGGGGTTGCCATACAAAAATTTCGTTTTGCACTATATATTTGGACACTACCTGAGAACACGTCGACATAGAAAGCTGAAATTTGGTGTATTATGTTTTCATAGTAATAGCAAATAAAATTTCAAAAATGGACTAAATCGGGCAACCCCTTCTTGGTGTTGCCATATAAAAATATTGGTTTTTTACATATACTTTGAAAATGATCAGTCCTAGACATTTTTATTGTACTAAAAGCTTCTTCAGAATAGAAAATCCTATAAAATTGGTTATAATCATTTTTTCTTTCCGACGATTCGTTCTAGAAATATATGCTAGAAACCAATTCAAAAAATCAAAATTGCTCAAATGGGTGACCATACGAAATTTCATACGGGCATTCATCTAGGGTATTATAAGAATTGGTCTTAGACCAATTCTAGCTTTTTCACTTGTTTCTGCTTAAATTGTTAACATTTTTGTGAAAGCCTTTGTGACTTTTCTTTAATTCAACTTGAATTATAATGTTAACCTTAAGCTATGAGATTTTCTTTTACTTCAGTAATCGCCAAACTTTAATATTTCTGCAAGAAAAACAATGGTAAATATTTGTGCCGACACTGTAGCAAGTGCAATCGTATATTTCTTCCAATTTACTTCCTTCACACAAAGAGATTTAAAAGCGATTATAACGAAGCTAAAAGGAAGTGTTTACATCTGCGGACATGTAATGTTAAAATCTGTATGAAACTGAAGTACAATCGTAGCGCTTTGTACTTCCGCAGAAGCCCTTGCAAAGCGCTTTAAAAGCGCTTTTTTTCCCGCTAAGTCATACTGTGGTCGCGAAAATATGCTCACACATTGGATATCTGGTTTCACAGGAACCCCAATTGTGAAACTAATGCAATCCATACAGATATTAACACATATTAGATTACTATACTACCTGTCCTGATATTAGCAAAGAGTTTGGCAGTGTGAACCACTCGAAGCTACTAAAAAAATGTGTATAGAATTTATGGCTCTCTAGTAGATAGTATCATTCAGATCATCGAAAGTTTCCTTTAAGATAGATTCTAAGGCAAGTGCCACACCAGACCGCTGATATGCTGATGTAGTTTTATGTGCTGATGTGCAGATTATCAGCAACACTAATAACTTAATGAGGCATGCTACATTGTAAAAGGTAGTGATGCACTGATGTGATACTGATCTGTTAATAGTCAGCAATACAAGTGATTTGCATGTTGCTGAGTTTTACTGGCTAATTAGTCTATTTTTTATTTGAATACTAATTATGTAAGTCGGGTTAGCTTACAATATTAAAAATGAGTGAACGAAATTTTGTTTCAAAATTAATGCAAGTGTTGAAAAACGAAGAGGACTGTGGGAATCAACGTGAGCAGACTACTGCAAAAAGGGATAAACTGGCAAAAGCTTGGAGAGAAAATTTGTTGTAAATTGGAAAAGATGGTATCTTTTCTAGTTTAATTTTTTATTACATTAAACTCCATACTAAAGAGTATTATTATCATTGGTAATTACAAATTGCCCATGTTTCATGAGTTTCATTAGTTTTCCTTCAGATATAAATGCCATAAAAAAATTACGGCTATATTAATAAGTGTATATTAATATAAAAGCCACCACACACCCAATATTTACGTTTATTTCGTTTTTCCTTACATTTTTTAATAAAAAAAGCATCGAAAGCTCCTCCTGTTATGCTTGCGATTTTTCAATAAAAATCAAACTACTTTAAGTGGATTTAACAGTACTTACTGATGTGATGTCGTCGCTGAGCTGCTGATTATTTTAAAACTTCACCATCACTACATCAGTAAAACAATGTTACAAGGAAAGAATATATATATGTACCAGCAATTCATTCACATTTTCAGGAAACGTAATTAGTTCACCTGATAACATATCAATAAAAACAAAAAGCTGACAATCTTTTTGCACTGAATGTTAAGCCTTCCATATTCAATCTTTTATTCAATAAAAAAGCACAAGCGAACAAATTTGGTGCGATTGAAAGAATAAGGTATAAGGTTCGCGATAAGAAAACCACTCGCGGCCAGCTTGTTGGCCTCGAGATGAAATTGTAAATTGCAAAAAACTCGCATACTTTTCAATTCAACTGCGAACAGGTAAACTGGGCACCACTAAGAGTCACGCATTGAATTTCAAGGGAGTTTAAATTTGGTTATCGGTCAAAAGAAAAAAAGATAAAAGTAAAATTTAAATATATAAGAGAAGGCTCATTTGGTTTATCCCAATGTAAATATATGTATAACAACAACTACCACACTATTTGGAACTTCTATTGTAATATTAGCAGATATATCACCCGATCTATCGGAATCTACTTAATGTTTTAGGTGCGTTATAAGAATATAATTGAACTCTCTCATTTAAGCCAGTGTCTCCAAAGTGATATAAAAAAGGAAGTTCAGCATCAAAAGAAGAACATAGTTCTTAGCTACATTTACTGAAATAGATTGAGTAAGCCTAAAATACATTAAAACACCTCTAAACTATTTCAAAAGGAGATAAAAGTCAATTCTAAATTTATATCACCCTCGGCAGAGGTAAAGAAAGATAACGAAAATTAATTCTGAAGCTATCTTTATTTTGAAGGAACTACCTCAAATCGAAAATGTAAACAAGTAAAACGGAACGCTTATCCGATTTGTGACTACAAAGTGTGTCACATAAAATCTGATGATGTTCCGCCCTTTTGGTGGCACACACACGTTACGTACTATACCTATACTGTAATCAGCCCCTAATACAAACACTGAATAATAAATTTTCACATAAATTTGGTAAATACAGTTGGTAGTATCAAAGTCGCGCTAGTGGGAGCTATTGCAACGGGTGAATCTCAGCTTGCAACTTTGTAATAAAATACGAGAAACGTGCCTGCCGCCACCCTACCTCACCCAATAAATTCAGAGTTAATAACCCAACAAAACAAAATAGAATGGGGAAGTTCCTATGGATTTCAAGGAAGAAGTCCAGGCTAAAAGAACAGCTCTATATTGGCGTCACTTCCCGTAAGGAATAGCAGCACATGCATAGACCTCAAATAAACAGAGAAATAAGCTACGAGCGATCCGGTCTCACTGGGGAATTTGTATTAGCAGGAATCCTATCCACGATTCAGCCGATGGTTGGTTTTCACCCTCCCAAAAGAATATCCCGAATCCCGGATTAAATCCGCCATAAATAAGTAGAACACATGTCGCTTTAATCCGCCCAAATTGAATCCACTTTGCCTGGTTGGGCGCACAAAGTTGCATTTGTCGCGATTGAGTGATGGTTGTTTGCATTTGGGTACTCGCCATTGTTTACAGCTTAGAGTGGGTGACTGGGTATACGGATTCCTTATATAGTGGAAATCGGTATATGTATACATATAAAAGATCAGTTCAAACTGCAAACCAACTATGCAGCCGAGTGATGAAGTTGTTTGTTGAGTATGTTGGCTCCATCATCTACTGTATGAAATAAAGTGCCTCCGTAATTCATTGCAACACTTCCATTCAGTGATGATTTTGCCGCCGATTCAGGGTGGTGTAAAATCAAAATCTTTCGCGCCACTAGACAACTACCAGTGACGAGGACAAATACTGCATGAAATGTAGTTTGTTTTTGTTGTTGTAAATTTTTTATTAATTAAAACTGAATTCCTATTTCTATTCTCCTTTTTTTGTTTTTGTTTTTATTTTGTGCAACTCGAAAAGTTTCAAACACATTCGCCAGGATAGAATGGCGGAATGGCAACTGATGACAAATTCGAACTTCACTTCCGAGTTCTCTGTTTGTAGCACGTTTCAAACGAGGAAAATGAAACTGAAATTGGTTGGCCCTGCTGTCGCCAATATTTTCCATTTATTTATACAAACTGAAATATTTACAAAGTCTTCTGTTTTTTCACTATCAATTAGGCACTTGAATGTGTGCCGGAAAAATTGAATATAACTATTTTAAAAAGTCTGTGAAAGATTGAATGCACTGTTTAAGTTTATGGAGTTAGAAAAAAGCTGTTAGTTTTTCAATTAAATTTAAATGTGTCACCTTTTAGAGTACCATCAAATAGGAAACATTAAATGTCTAAAAATAAAAAAATAAAAATAAAAACAAATGAACGGAATGCAAAAGGAAAATAAATGTTGATTTTTTGTGTCCTGATAAAATAGTGGATTGACCACAAACGACTGTCGACTAAATTTAACTATATTTTTTATTTTGATAACACAAGCGTTCATTCTGGTTTTTTTTTATTCTAGAACTGAAAAATTGTATTGATTTTTCGTACCCCGGTGATTATTACTATAATTTGTAAGTTTTTCACCTCTTATCTGATTAAGATATTTTTCATCTAAACACAAAGTTTTGTGATTTTTCAAACTTATAAATGACAGCGGAGCAATTTTTAATGTTAATTTTAAAATTCATGCCTTATAACGTCAAGAAAATTTATTGCTCCACGTTCACTTCTACAGGCAAATGTAGATTGTAGGTCTCTCATTCAAGAACACATTTTTTTTACAAAACCATGTTGTTCACCTGCCGCGGGGAATGTATAAATTTTTCCGTATTTTAGGGTTTCACTGTGTGTGTGTGTGTGTGTGTGCGTGCGCGCGCACGTGTGTGTGTATGTGTGCATGTGCGCGCGCGTGTAAGCGTGCGCTTATGTGTGTGTGCGTGTGTGCGCCTGAGTAGCCTGTGCGTGTGTGTGACTGCATGTATGAGTGTGTGACTGCATGTATGAGTGTGCGTGCATACAGTCATATGGCTGGGAGAGTGTTGCTCTCTACCTCGACGCGTTCTCAAGCAGTGGCCAAATATTTAGGAAAACACGAAATTTTTGTATGGCCTTTTTTAAAAAAGCCCATGTATAACATTTCAGCTCTCTACGTCGACGCGGTAGGCAGTGTCCAAATATATAGTAAAAAACTAAAGTTTTGTATAGCAACACTAGGAAAGGGTTGCCCGATTTACTCCACTCGATTTAGCCCATTTTTAAAATTTTATTTACCATTGCTATGGAAACACCACGTACCAAATTTTTTGTATGGCAACCATACGAAGGAGTTTGCCAATTGGCCCGTGTACAAAATTTCAGCTCTCTATTTGGATGCGTGAAAATATATAGTGAATGTATGACAACATCAAGAAGGGGGTCGCCCGATTTCGACAATTTTTCTAAATTTATTATTTATTTATTATTAATTTTTTATTGCTATGCAAACACCATGTGCCAAATTTTAGTTCTCCACGTCGAGCCGTTGCAAGACAGTGCCCAAATATATAGAGAAGATAAATTTTTGAATCGCATCTCTATGAAATAGTTGTCCGATTTGTCCCCATTTTTTGAACCTAAATTTACATTTTCCACGTATTACCACGCAATACCAAGAAGGGGTTGCCCGATTTGGTCTGTTTTTTTAATTATATTTGCTTTTATTTTTCCCTGACGGGAATCGAACCCGCACTTGTTAGAATCGCTCAAGATAGAGAATAGAAGAATTTTGAGGAATTTTTATTTTTAACGATTCTAAATTAAATCATAAATACAAGAAGAAAAAAAACAACCGCCTCGTCCGGGGTTTGGAACAGGGACTTTCCGCTTGCCGGGCGACTGCTCTTACCACTGAGCTAACGAGACAGATGATTTTCCATCTTACATTAATCGATTTTTAATTAGCCTACTGAGCCACGTTTTGCTTTCAGCTGGCAGTAACCAGTAACGATGAAGCGCACAAATTAATATATTGCTATGAAAGCACCGCGTACCAAATTTCAGCTCTCTACGCGCATTTGTTGTCAGACAGCGTCCAAACATACCTATACTAAAAAATGAAAACTTTCTATAGCAACCCTACGAAGGGAGTTGCCCGATTTAGTCTATTTTTGAACATGTATTTTCAATTTTTATGAAAACGCCGTTTACAAAATTTCAGCTTTCACATCTACGTGTTGTCAGGTAGTTTTTTACGTCTGGACAAGAGCTCCATCTATCGCGTACATAACTATTCTATCTCTTATGCTGGAACCAATCAAATACATTCACAAATTTTTATGGAAATCGGTTGGGCGGATTCGGAGATGACACTGGATTTTTATATATTAAGATTAATAGATCGCTCTAATAAAAAGTCTACCTATTTATAGACAAAATTGGAAAAAATGTAGAGCAAAATATCCTGATTAAGATTGAAGAGCTTACCAAATGACGTCTTTATGAAAAATGTGACAGTTTTAACAACTGATAAACAATTATGAAATTTTCAGGGTTATCTAGATTATAAGCGTGGAAAATCAAAGCTATTGTTATTAATGTCTTGCAGGTGCAAACAAAGTCTCCCTAAATGTGTAAAAGATTCACCCCGATTATAGATAAAATTTAAGAGAGGATAGTCTTAAGAAGTTTGAAATATTAATGGAAATCGCACGAATAAGAATAATATCCCTCCATAAGTAAGTAGAATATATTAAACATGAGAAATGATTAAGATCTTACAAATAAATATAATATACGAAAAGTGTAGTAAAGCAATTTGCATAATGCTCCGAAAACTACCTTTGAACTTTAATTTTAACTGCATACATATGCCAACCCTTCTAAGCACTTGAAGGAAGCAAATTTAGCTATACATACTGTGACAGGCAAGAATAATCTTATAAGGGTTATGTTTTTTTTCCTTTTGAGGTGAACCTGCTCTTTTAGAGGCACTGAATACATAAAGAACACCATGGTAGTGTAAAATATGCACTTTGAATGCTATTTAAAAAGTAAATGCAGTATTTATTTTAATGTTGCCTGATAGAAATTGTCCACACAAAAAAAAAGAAAAAAACACTCGATAAGCTTCAGATAATTGTTGACCAGACCATGTAATATCCACTTCCGGATTACCGCCAAAGTCATTTTATTCTTGACATTAAAATCATTTCCAAAGCCTCACTAGGTTTTTCAATCACGTTATTCGTTGATAGATCAAGAATTTATTTCAGAAATAGGGAATATAAATTAGATGAGGAATTATATACGCGAGTTGTCAGTTAAATATTGAAGTTAGGCTATTTCATGCTACGGTTCAATTGTGATGCAGGTCGTTGCATGGTAAGTCATCGTTACAGAAACAATCGCAGGCCTTTGGGTCTTTAAAAATAACTTTTTTAGAAGAGCCAAACATCCCAAATAATTAGGCTGATTTCTTACTGAACCGGATACAAGCAGAGCAAGGTAGTTTTCCGATCGTAAATCGGTTTTACAATCAATATACGTGTGGCTCAAATGGAACAAAACAAAGTTAGAATGTGTGCAAATAGAAGAGAAGTCTTCTCACACATGAATAATGTTATATTTCAAACAAAGATTGCTAGATTCCATGCTAATCATAAATTATAGATAAAATTGGATTTTATTCTAGAATTTACAAGATTTAGTAAAGAAAAGGGAGCAAGAGATTTATATAAATACAAGAATAATGTATGCACAAAATATGTGTAAGAACGATTGGCCCTTTCACCCTTAAAACTAAAACAGGATTTTTCTATGAAAACAGTATCTGAGAGATCAATAATTTTACTTGTGTCCTAACAAGAGTGAGGCAAATGAGGCACTTGCCTCAGGCGTTTAAGCAGGCGTCAAAACTTAGGCTTTGCATTTCACAAATATAAATTATTTTTGAGTTATGATTGTTTACTCAAATAAATATTTTGTTGACCAACTGAATTTACCCGCCATGGCAAGGCTGAGGTTGTTTCGTGATTCTGACATGTGAGAAATTTTTGGCAGCCTATAAAATCTGCTGAAGATAAAAAGGCAGCGACTCGAACTTTTAAATTACAACATAAGCTTCGTACAGCAATTTTTGAATCAATTAAACTTCTTTTATTCTAATTGACGTCCAGCTACAAAACATTGGAATAAGTATCCCAAGACTTTGGATTGCTTTCCAGCAAACTTCTTAGCAAAATGGACGCCGAGAGTCTGAGAAAAGCCGCTTTTAGACTTGCTTTAATCAATTCACGACTATAGATTCCAAGAATCCTATCTAAATGTTGAAAAGTCATTCCGAGTTTTGCTGACGTTTCCAATGACCTTCATATGAATGAACAAAATTACCTCCGATGTGAAAAATATTATAAAATAGTTCGCGGTGAAAAAAGCTAAAAAAATTCATCTACCAAATCTTCAAATATTTCTATCGAACTGATTCATGTAAACATTTTTAAATGTACGTAATCGAAAAATTGATATCAATTTATAATTTTGTTTGCAATAAATATTATTTAATATTCTTTTGTACGGATGTTTTATTATTTTCATCAATTATTGCTCATCTTTGTTCAGTCAGTTGATAGACCATGTCAGGATAGGTAAAGTTAAGTTTGGTTATGTTGACAATTTTATAAATCAGGACGAAAGAAACGAGCCGTTACAGATCTACGTGAAGGAACTGTGGAACGAAGTGAGCTCTTAAACGGCCCATACAGGCTTCAATTAGTTGATCAACATCAATGTGATCAATTAGTTGATCAACTTACCCACTAGGCTATACATGCCTCAACTTGGCATCAACGTATAAGTTCTTTCAGTTGTTTCTAAAGAGTGAAATAAGATTAAGATTAAATAACACTGGGACCTACGTCCTTATCTCTTTCAAATTCGTAACAAAATGAATTTGCGTTAAAGATTTTTCAATCGTCACGCACACGCATTGATAAATTGACGCCAACCACAAGTTTTTGTGCGAGCCCATCAACTTTTGCAGTTCAACTTCTTCAACTGCGACATGCACGTTTAAATTTATCGCACCAAGTTTAAATTGAAGCAAAATTGGTCAACTAATTGAAGCGTGTATGGGCCGCAGTAACGTATTATTACCTACTTTGTTTTTGCAATTTTTTTGTAACTCCTTAGAACATAAATCACTATATGACTTACTTTTATGTCCCAATATAGTAACAAAAATAATACTACTGCTTCAGCAAATGTGGAAAACTTCAGACCTTTTTTTTAATATTTGGGTACTTTCATTAGTTATCTAAGCTTTCACTCTAGCAATGACTTTCATCGTACTAACGGACGACGGTGCTAATTTTAATTAAAAAATCAAAAGTATTTTGATTACTGCCAGTCAAAATTTAACTTTAGTGGCCGGAACTGACAGAGCCTCACCTTTCTTGATATGAAGGTTGAGGTTATGATATATTGTGCCCAGTGGGCCACTTTTGGTAAGCAGAACTGGCAATGTGGGATGAACCAAACGTAATGTTATTACTATATTTTATTAGTAACAGTGGAAATTTGAAATAAGTAAAGACTGGCTGTAATAAGTTTGCTCACTTTATATACTCTACTTCAAAATTGATTTGCAAGATATAAAATTACCTGATTTTTTAAAAATTAGAAAATAAAACGAAAATTTAAGAACAATTTTTGTATATTTGTTTTTCAATTTCGAATTTGTTTTAAAAGGACACCTAGTTATAGTAACGCTTTGAAAACCTTATAGAACCTTATAGAAGCCACAAGAATGCCAAATTTGCACATATAAAATGCTATCTTGGCAACATTCACAAGCTACCTTGGCTCCGCGCTAAGGAATATCCCATAACTTCTAACAGTTATGGGACATTGTTGAGTATTTTTAACTAATAGCTCTCCTCCCACCGCAGCCCCAAGATTCGACCAGAGTATACATGGAAAATACTAACCACGAGACCTCTGACCCCACAATCATCGGTCCATCAGGCTAGCGCCCGATCGCCCAGTCCGGCTATGCTTTTAGCAGTATCAAGTGATCCCTGAGCATATTTATGACCTGCATAAAACCAATCCTGCATGAATATCTGACCGTCAGGCAGTCCATTCATCCGAGAAAAAAAAAACAAAAATAAGAGAAAAGATTATAACCAGTCTAAGCCAGATCAAAATAAAAGTTAAATAAAATGAAAAACCAAAGATTTGTATGGCAACAATTAGAAGAAGTTGCCCTATATAGTCCATTTTTAAAATTGTACTTACTAGTGCTATAAAAACACAGTCTACTAAATTTCAGCTCACTACGCCGACGCGTTTTCAGGGAGTGCCTAAATATTGGTGAAACATGAAATATTTGTCTGGCGACCCTCCAGAGTAGTTGCCCGATATGTTCCATTTTTGAAGTTAATTTTAATTCATTTAACTATTTTAATTAGAATCTCATGCGCGAAATTGCAGTCATCTATGTAACCGCGCTCTACAGTTATCCAGAGGACATCTGGACAGACAGACGCACGGGCAGACAGATATGCAAAAATCAATATAACTTTTAATATTATGCGTTGATGTCCAATTCATTCTGCTCTACTAGCATTGCTGCTATGCGTTACAAGCGGAGTGACAAACTTAGTGTACTACCCTATGATTTCATCATCTAGGGTATAAAAAAGGCGTGAGTTGATTCCCACGAAAAAAATTTGAAGAATTCAATCATGGCTGTGCAAAACCAGAGCGCGGGTTTATAATAAATTATAAAACTTGAATTTACTGTTATGACCCGGAAAAAAAGGGAAAATCAGCAGTGGATTTTTCAAGGTGACAATGCGTGCATAGAGCAATGACAAAAACCGAAAGGCTCATATTGTCATAACTACATTGGAAGTAATTTTCCTGATAACCGTGAAATAATTTATTAAGCTTTACTTAAAGTTAATTCCAAACTTTTTGTATGTACACATAAGTATTTATTGAATAACTTTCTTCCTCTACCTTGGATAAAAAAAATTTATCTGTATGCAAGTTCTAACCTCGGTCATCAAAATGTTAACCAAAATAACATCTACATACATAAGAGGAAATGTTGGAAAGATGTAGATAAAAAATGAAAGAAAAATCGAGTCCCATGTGCCAGGTCGCAGGTGAACATTTGAGTGTAACCACAAGTGAAAAACACAAACCTTTAATGAAATTCGTCTGGAATTATCCCGTCTGCTGTGTGCCAATTCTCCAGAGGTAGAAACTTTCACAGATCTTTCGTAAGATAAAACAGCTTAAAATAAATAATTCAAAGATTTTTTCTATAAACATCTATTATACTAGATAAAATTTCGGAGACTGTACCAGAAACCATGGCTCGGTTTTTCTCGCATTCCGTCTTAAATGTTACGTCCGCGTAGTTCTTTTATATCAGAGTATCGGTGCACCGTAAAAATCGACTATGAGAATCTTACCAAATCCTTTTTCTTATTTCCACCCTTTGAGTGTATGTTTGATGTCCCCATCGTCATTCCACATTTCTTTATTTTGCAATCGGATTGGACTTTTCAAAAGTTAGTAATCCTTTAAGAGGATTGTTCCCCTAGACTTGCAGCAAACACACCCCCGTTGAAAGGACAAACGGAAGCAATTGTATCAGTGGTGGTATTTGAACAAGGACTTTCACTGGCAGCTTAATAATAATTCCATTCCCAAAGTGACTATTTCTAGTCGTATAATCCGGGAGAGGATCGCACCAACAACGACTAATTTAACAGGGTGCTGAATGCGGGCCATTGTCTCCAGACTTTTTTTTTGTTGTCAATATAACATTCAGTGTGTGATTCTCCTTGATATTTAGTTAATGTAGTTCAATTCACAGTGGTTATTTGAACTTTTTGAGCAGGTGAGAGTGGGAGCTTTAGATGTCCTTCTATACACATTCATGTATAAAGCCTTTTTTCATAAAAAAATTACAGTTAAATTCTTATATTTGTATACATATAAATTAATTGAACATGACTGGAGTAGCAGAATCTCTGAAATGAAATCTGTGGCCACAGGGTAGCTAGGGATATAAGATTTGAGAGATCTTAGATTAAAGATTTTCTGTGTATGAGTTTAAACATTAAAAAATCCTTGCAAATCGAAGCTTGTCTTATAACATTCTGTTATTCTAATGACAATTTCAGGTTTTGATTGATTAAAAAGACTTCTCAATGTTCGATCAAAAATACATAACAGGTAAGGAAAGGAGTCATAATATGATTATCATAAAAAGAACTCTATCAGAGATAAGTAAAACAATAAAAATTCATTTTTCGCGTATCTTTTTTATAAAGTTATCATGTTTTAAGTTTAGATAAAAATCGTGATATACTGCATCCAATAACTCTCTCAGATCTATAACTCCTTGTATTCCAGCTTCTCAATTTGCTATGGTGATTGAAGTTGGCAACAATGGGTTATGGGGCCTTGACACTTTACCACGCATGAAGCTTTTCAGTCAGCTTTCTTTTGCAGCCGACCGAAAAAGCCATATTGAACACAACTGACGTATTTGAAATTTGCAAATTTAACTTGCTCATGATGACAACTTTTATTCGTGAGTTATATTAAGGAAAGACAGAACAGAAATGCATCCGATTTTCCAAAATTATAATAAATTTATGCTCTATTGGATAGTTTTCGAGATGTACCAGGTTTATGTAAAAATGGTATTTTTGGTAGCTGTTTACTTCTCAACTGTCTCAAAAATGTGTCAACAGAAGCCATTTACATCAGATATTTAACATTCGCACAGTTGGCAGCCATAGAACACGAAATTTGCAATTTTATCAAATCTTAAGCCGCCTTGAAGCTAGAAAAACAACTAAAGCTCTTATTGTGTTTTTCTGTCTTGGTTTGTATTGTCAAAAAATCTCAAGCTGTCTGAAAAGCTTCAACCACAGATAAGTAATACCATAGAGAAAACAGTATCACAGTAGAAAACTGTATGTTGAGAATTTTGCCACAGAGCTTTTGCTCAAGTGCCCCTAATCTACTTCTAATAGCACATGGCTAGTCTGAAAGCAATACATCCAGAGCTCATCTGATGGTGTTAAGCGATCAGTATAGTCAATACACACAATATAATACCATCGGCCGGCCTACATCGAACAGCATAAAGTCGGCTTCGCTAAGATGTATGCACGCACGCTGCACTGTGTGTGACATGCATACGAGCCGAGCATAGTAAAGTGGCAATATCATCATAGTTAATTCAAAAGCTCTTTCAAAGTGAGCTTTTAAAATCGAGGGAATATTGCTGCCATATATTTCTCAACTCTGGTAATACCCCGATTTGGAAACCAATGCTAAAAATCTGCTTCTCATGAGCCAGTCATATATCAGCCAGCTTTTAGAAAAGGCCAGCCGAACAATTTGGTTTCAGCCTGCGCTTGAAAGATAAGAATAAATTCTGAAAACTATAGAAGTTCTGTCAAATATTTTAAGCAACAATACAAAAAACCTTGAAGATGTCATTACATACGGGGCTTAAACTGACTATCCTATCTCCGTCAATATCTGGGATTTATTTATCTGTGCTTCAACTGTATTTCAGGTCCGAGGCAGTCTTGGGAAAAAGCCAAAAAGAAAAGCATCGATTGTGTCATCATAGTGTCATCTACAAACAAAATTAAAACAAAGAAACATTTTCGTGTTAATTCAAAATTTATTCAATTCTTGATGAAGGAAGCTAAAATTCCTTCAATAACCGGCCTATATCAAAGAAATTTTCTATTAGAAATTTGTGATACTCAGAGAGCAGAACCTAAGATTTGGTTTAATTAGTGCAAAAAACATCTATTTGTACCCTTTTTACAAAACTAATTCGGAATACTTATAATATTTTTCGCAGTGATTGAATGTGTTGGCCACCTTTTATCTTGATTTCAGTGAATTGGATTTCATCAAGCCAACCTTTGCGTACAATTTGCTTATGATCCCGTTTTTTTAGAATATCGAAGCTACCATGTGACTGGTGCTCAACATTTGTAAAACTATTTTTACCCACTTATGCCGTTGAGCTGCTATTGAGCTAAAATGTTGCAAACTTATAGATATTGCATGACAATACATTTTTGAACTTTTATATAATATAAAACCAAAATGATGGCTACATGATGGTGTGCGAGTTTTTCCATTATTGGTCCTTTTCGATTCAAAATCAATACCTTGGTGGTATTGGGGTGGACGATTATGAACTTTTGCTACAAATTTAGAAATTAAATATGGCAGACAAATGTAGCTATTTATTCACAAATTCGGGACCTTGGGGATTTGGAGTTGGGGATTACTGATTTTTGATACTCACAAAATTTAACAAACTAAACTAAAAAATCCGAAACGCTCCCTGAATTTTTTCAACAATTCCGATATTCAGAAAACTGGGCCATGGCCCGTTTTATGGCGTATATTTCGGTTTTGTTAAATTCAGTGATCTGAATTTCTGGAACACATCTGCCTAAATAGCCTTTCCAAGAACTTCTGATCAACTATACGAACTGCTTTGAAAATCGTTCGTACATCGCCCTCATTCAAGGCAAATAACGAAAAGATTTTTGTTTTTCTGTTTTGATCCTCCCCACTTATTGAAAAGTTTTAAGAAATAATTTAATGACTAAAAATATAATAATAGAACTTCTTTTCTAAATGAGATGAGAAATATAATCATGGATTACGTCCAAAGTTGAGTTCAAATAACACTAGGGCGAAAAATTTCGAAGAAATTTAGAATAAAATATTTTTAATTTGTCTAAATTTTCTGAAGCTAAGGAGCTTAAACGCTCTTCTATGAAACAGCAACACAGAGGGATCATTTAAAGGAAATGCAAAACTCTCTGGAATGATAACAAGGATGAGAAATTCTTGTAAAATTTGACATGAGATGGCGGAAATCAATTTCTAGCTTTTCTTAAGCTGCAAGAAAATCCGAAAGTAGGAGGAATTTGTTATGCCCCTAACCAGGGCGGGTTCCAGAATGCATTGGAAAATCGGTCTGAGATGATCCGCCAGCTAATGTGTAACAATCCCAAACCAATTTATAAAGAATTTTCTTTCGCTTTTAAAAAATATTCAATGTGGTATACTAAGTTTGTCATTCCTTTTGTAACGCACAGAAATAATGATGATAGAGCAAAATGGATTGGACACCCATGCATTATATTAAAGTTATTTTGAATTTTGCATGTCCTTCCGTCCGTCCGTTCGTCTGTCTGTCTGGCTGTGTGTATGATAATTCGAGAACGCATATACTTAGACAGCTGAAATTATCTATGTTCACTTAAAAATAAAAAAGTATAATTAAGTTCGAAAATGAGACAAATCGGGCAACTCATTCGTGGGGTTCTCATAACAAAATTTCGTTTTCCACTATATATTTGGACACTGCCTCAGAAGGCGTTGACATAGAGAGCTGAAATTAGGTACATGGTATTTTCATAGTAATAGCAAATAAATTTTCTTCTGGTTTTCATATAAAAATTTAGGTTTTTTACGTATACTGTGGAAAACGATCATTCCTAGACATTTTTATTTTAGTAAGAGCTTCTTTAGAATACGAAATCCTATAAAATTGGTTATAATCATTTTTTCGGTCAGAAGAATCGTTCTAGAAATATATGTGAAAAACAACTTCAACAATCAACCTTGCACAGGTGGGTGACCATGCGAAACTTAACACGGGGCATACATCTAGGGTATCATAATAACTCGCCTAAGACCAATTTTAGCTTTTTAACTTGTTAATTTTCAATAAACCTGGCGAAATCAAACCTCCTTGTCGAAATCTCATCTATGGTGAGATACCATCTAAAAAGAATAACTTCGCTAATAATAATTTACAGGTGGCTTAATATTCTGATTTTCCTTCGGCTGTTATAACCGAAGCTGAAGTGGGTATTATGGAAAAACTTTGTTATACGTATAATAAATATGCGCCCTGCCGATTAATTATAGCAGATACTCTTTGTTTGACGTTTCGCGGCATTTGTATATGAAATTAAAATTTAAATATGTTATATTATTTCTTTTCGATATCCTTATCTGGAATTACAGTTTTGAAGTATCACATAAAGCTCCTCATAATCCTTCTTGAAACTCTTTTAAGGGTTTTGAAAATGATTGCTATCATTGGTTTGAAATCTAGAAAAATACTGCTGATTTTTTCTTCACTAAACACTTTAGTGCAATTATGCTATTCTTTGTATTTTTTAGGGTGATACAGTACTGAAATTTTGCGCATAGGTTTTATTTTTAAAGTATATTTAAGTTCGAAAATGGAACCAATCATCAAACCTTCATAGTGCTGTCATACAAAAATTTCGTTTTCCGCTATATATTTTAAAACTTCCTGAGAATAAATTAAATCGGGCAACGCCTTTTTGATATTTCCGGATAAGTTATCAACGATGTTAAGAGAGTATGATAAGATGGTTTTGTATATGAAATGCCGTAAATATTTTGGTCGCCAGCCCTTAGTCTATAACCATTATATCATAATTTCTCCTGTTTAGTTATGAAATAAGAGTTATTTATACAATTTTAGTTCCTCTTAATAACAAGATTTAAATTCTCCGGATTCGTTTTTAATGCGGAAAAATCAATATGAATCGCCTACTAGAACTAAAACTAGAACCGAAACAGCTATAAATTCAAATGTTAAAGAAATGGATAACCAATAAAAACTTATTGAGAAATAACTCGTATTATTAAGAAAAATTTAAGG